>CANTUR010000046.1:990000-1633750 GCA_947683625.1 Mallotus nudiflorus | reverse complement strand
ATCACATTCAATTTCAAATGTTTTAGAAAAATTAGGTAGAGTAAGTAAAGGAGCAGATGTCAACTTATCCTTAAGCATGTTAAATGCTTATTCTTGTGCTTCTCCCCACTTGAAGCCAATATTTTTCTTGATGACTTCAGTCAATGGCACTGCAATGGTACTAAAATCCCTCATAAAATGCCTATAAAAGCTTGCAAGACCATGAAAACTTTGCACATCTCCAACTCCACTAGGCATAGGCTAGTCTTTAATTGCCTTGACCTTCTCTTCATCTACCTTTATTCCTTTTGCACTAACAACAAAGCCTAAGAAAACAAGCTTATGTGTGCAAAAAGTACACTTTTTGAGGTTAGCATACAAACATTCCTTACGTAGAACTTCCAAAACCAAATGCAAATGTTCAATATGCTCTTCCAAAGATTTACTATATATAAGTATATCATCATAATAAACAACCATAAATTTTCCAATGGAAGTACATAAAACATGGTTCATTAATCTCATAAAAGTGCTAGGTGCATTAGTTAAACCAAACGGCATGACTAACCACTCATATAAACCATATTTTGTTTTAAATGCAGTTTTCCACTCATCACACTCTTTCATACGAATTTGGTGATAACCACTTTTCAAATCAATCTTGGAAAATATAATAGCCCCATGCAACTCATCAAGTTATCATCTAACCTAGGAATAGGATGACAATACTTTACCATTATTTTGTTAATTGCATGACAATCAACACACATTCTCTAAGTTCCATCCCTCTTAGGCACAAGTAAAACCAAAACGGCACATGGGCTCATGCTTTCTTTAATGTAACTTTTGTTCATAAGATCCTCAACTTGCCTTTGCAACTCTTTGGTTTCCTCAGGATTGCATCTATACGTGGGTCTATTTGGAATTGTAGAACCAGGTACGAAGTCAATTTGATGCTCTATTCCTCTTATTGGAAGCAAACCACTAGGAATATCATTGGGAAACACATCTTGAAATTCCTGCAATATTCTCACAAAAGAACTAGGCAAAGAAGGGTCAAGATCGTTAAAGCTCAAATAAAATTCCTTATAAATAAGTACAATCATAGGCTGCCTTAAAAGTAAAGCTTTCCTCACATCTTTTTCTTTCACATAAAAACTTGCTTTTGTCTCTTGTTTTACCTTATTCACACTCAACTCTCCTTTTGCATGCACATCACTCTTCTTTTTCTCATTGTGCATCCCCTCAAGCTCTCCTTTTTCCACTCTTTGCTCACTCCTCTCATTTCTTTTCTCATAGCTCTCCTTTTGCTTGTTTGCCTTTTCTTTTTTATGCAAACTCTCTCTCTCTTACTCTTTATTGCTTTTTCTTTTTCAAACTCTTCAAATCTTTGCTTTAGGACTTTTTGGTCCTCATACACTTCTTTAGGGGTTAAAGGTTAAAGGGTAATGGGTACATCATTCATTATAAAAGAATATCTATTATAAAACCTATTATGATTAGCCCTCCTATCATATTGCCAAGGACGCCCCAAAAGAATATGACAAGCTTGCATAGGCACTACATCACACAACACTTCATCTTCATATTTGCCTATGGAAAATGCTATCTTCATTTGTTTGGTTACTTTTATCTCCCCATAATCATTCAACCATTGCAATGTGTAAGGCCTAGGGTACTTTATGGTATATAAATGCAATTTCTCAACTAACATGGTACTAGCTACATTTGTGCAACTACCCCCATCAATGATCATACAACATACCTTATCTTGCACCTTGCATCTAGTATGAAATATGTTCTCGCATTGTGCCTCATCCTCCATCTTGGTTTGCGCATTCATGATTCGCCTTGTAACAAGAAATTTTCCATGTGATTGACTTGGTATAGCCTCATCATCACTTGTATCCTCAATCTTGGGCATCTCCAAATTACACTCATCATCCTCTTGTTCATGTCTCCCATGGGTTCTAGTATTGGTTGTACTAGCATCTCCATGATGACTTGACTCCATCTTGTCTATTTGGTTTGCCAAGTCTCCAATTTGATTTGCCAAATCTAATCTCAACTTCTCAAACAATTGGGTCATGGGTTTCATGTACATCTTCTAATCGGGCATTCCTTCACCTTCTTGAGCCATTGCTTTAATTTTTTTTCTACAAGAAATTATTAATATCAAGAAAAAAAATCTCATAAAACACTCCCTTACGTGTTTCACTCAATTTTAAATGGTACTCACATTTATGTTTCACTCAATAAGGCTCTTACCTTTTTATGAGCTCACCACTTGCCTTTTACCACTTAAATTCCCCAAATCTTAGTTCTAATAAAACTAATGCAAATTATGAAAAAATTGCTCAATCAACTTAACACCATAATCACAAAAATCAAATTAAACTTAAAATTCAAAGTGACTATTCATGAATCAAATAAACAAGAAAATAAGCAAGTGAACAAAACTTAGCTTAAAATCAAGAAAAAACCCAATTTTTAGAAGCCAAGAAATCGTACACAATGAAAATTAACCAAAGAAGTCAAATTTGAGTTCTAAACCCACAACCATAACCAAAACACAATTCTGAATTAAAACAAAGTAATAATTTTTTTTTCTCAATGGATGTGGAATTGAACAAACTAACTCAATTAAGTGTCTTTTGATAGATTTTGAACCCTTTTACATAAAACACAATGATTGGAGTTTTTTATTTTTTGATTTTTTTAAATTTATGAAAAATTGAGAAGAAGAAAAGAATAGATAATACATGAAAATTGAAGGATACGTAACCAAACCTTGAAGTTTGGCTCTGATATGAAACTGATACGAACCTTACCGATAGAAGGCACATCCAACTTTAAAATCGTTGCCCAAGATCGTCAAGATAAGGTTGTGAAAATGGAGCTAAACCCCTTGCTTATTAAAGTGAAGCAAGATACTTAGCTATTATAAGATGAACAATCACACAATTATAAGTTTAATCTAACTTAGCAATTGTAATGAAAGGTAGAAGTGAAATAATTCAAGTAAACTTGCAAAGTTTCAAAAGAACGAAGTTTAAGGAAAAACCTCACTTTTAATATTTCAATGCTTGTCTAAAATTCATTTTACATATTTGCAGCCCTTATATAGGCATGTAAACATCCTAATTCTTGAAGGAAAAGGTTTTATTCCTTATTCCCAAAGGTACTCATTAAAATTAATGACAACTAAGCAAAATGACAACTCATGACAACTCCGCATTGAAGCATGCCATGTCACATGTTGACCATTGACCATTGACTTTGACTTATTGACTATTTGACTTTGACTTGGAATATCCTTGAATCTTCTCATACCTTCTAGAATCTTCCTTATTGACTCCAAAATAGAAAAAACAACTCCCAAATTCATCCAATTCAAGCTAATTAATTTCATAATAGGAAATTAAGCTAATTAGCTTGAATTCTTCATTATGTCACTCCAAGCTTGTACTTATAGTCAAATCCACCAACTTGCTTGTAATGTGAAAGACAAGCAAATTCAATGCTTGTTTGAACTTCTTTATCTTTAATCTTGTCATTGGTCCCTCATAATGTAATGGATCACTTGGTTTGGTGGGCTTGCTTAGCTTGGTTGCATTAGATAGGGTGTGGCAGAAATTGCAAAGTTGGAATGCTAAACTTCTCTCTTGGGCTAGTAAAGAAATTCTCCTTAAAATTGTGGCTTAAGTTGTTCCAAACTATGTAATGAATATGTTTTTACTCCTAGTGAACCTTTGTGCTGAACTATAATAGATGATGAAGAACTATTGGTGGGTAATACATCAAGGTCACAAAGGGGCATAAATTGGGGAAGGCGGGATTCTTTTTGTTTGCCTAAAATGTTTGGTGGTTTAGGCTTAAAAAAATCTATAAGATTTTAATCTATCTATGTTATGCAAGAAGAGTTGGAAACTATTAATAGATCCTTCTACCTTAGTTTCTCGTGTTTTTAAGGCTCGATATTTTCCCCATTCATCATTCTTAAATGCTAAGCTGGGCGTTAATCCAAGCTATGTTTGGTGAAGTCTTTGGGCGATTCAAGATGCATTGCAGTCAGGAACTAGACTTCGAGTTGGTACTGGTGACAATATCTCAATCTGGTTTGATCCATGGTTACCTTAATCTGATTCAGGACATATTACTACCACTCCACCTCCTCATTTGGTGTAGGAGGCAAAAATTTCAAGCTTATTATTGGTTGACCAGTAACTTTAATCACTCAGACATGACACATATATTACAAATTTTGCTAAGTTCTCGCCAGGTTCCAGATTCTTAGTACTGGAGATTTTTGAATAGTGGCCAATTCTTAGTTCAAAGTTGTTACAGGAATCTTCGAGGCGAGTTATCTGTGGTTTCCCATCACAATTGGATGTCTTTGTGGTAGTTGTAAGTCCCAGGGAAAATCAAAAACTTTCTTTGGAGAGTATATTCTAACTGCTTGCTAACTACACATGCGCTTAGTGCTAGGTGGGTCACTCTTGATACAAATTGTCAGCTCTTTCATCATAATGTTGAAAGTAGTTTGCACCTATTATTCTCTTGTTTGTTTGCTAAAGATGTTTGTCTTCGCTCTTCTATTCCAGTGTTCTGCCATACTCATCAGATCGTTATGGAGTGGCTTTTTTTTATATATTGTCTCAGTTATTTATGGAACACAAAGTTCTATTTTCAGTGATCTGCTAGAATATGTAGAACAACCGTAATCAATTGGTTTGGAAGGGGCAGCGACAAATAACTAGATATTTATTGAATTCTTCAAGTCAATTTCTTCAACAATGGCGATTGGCGAATCAGACCAAGTTTGTTCTTCCACCCCTGAGCTCTACTACTGACCATTGTGGCGATGATGTTCTATGGAATAAACCTACATCAGGTTTTCCCAAATAAATGTTGATGCATCCATTTTTAGTGGACTTGGTAAAATTGGTATTGGGTGTGTTCTTTATGATTCATCTGGGTATTTTTTGCAAGCTCTAGTTACACCTCTGTACGGTTCTTTCTCCCCTAAAGAAGCTGGAGCCTTGGCTATCAAAGAAGCTCTTAACTAGTGTAAAGATATTTAACTTGATCAGTTAATCGTGGAATCAGATGCTCTCCAAGTTGTTCAGTCTTCACCATTTGGAAAATGTTGATTTTTTAGGTTATAATAGTTGACAACTATTGTGTTCTTGTAAAACACTTTAACCAAGTATGTGTTAGATGATCAATGAATGGAGCAACTCATCTATGTGCTCAAGCCACTCATTCTATGTTTGATTTTGTTGTTTAGGATTCAACCCTAGATTTTCTTTCTGATATTATTACTCGTGAGACTGTTAAATGAAAGTACTAGTTTTAATTTCAAATATATATATATATATATATATTTTACAAGTATTGATATACAAAAATAATCAATTGTTGTAAATATATAATATATTAATTTAACAGTTCTAATTTTATTTGTATAGATATAAACACTTTTATATATGGTTGTAATTGAATAAAGATTAATTCAATGATTTTAATTTTATTTATACAGATACAAAAATTTTGTCACGACCTAAACTTTAAGGGTACTTGATAGACATTAGGGAATGAGAAAACATAGAGCTTTCAAAACTCATAATAAACCTTAAGGAATTTATCATAGAAAAATTAACTAACTTTAACATTCTAAGGAAAATATGGCAGAGTTTCCCCTATACTAAAACAATCCCAAACTTGTAAAATGCAAATACAGTCTTAAATTTATATATAATCATGACCATAACCACCAAAATCTAAATCATAATACAAAAAAATTATAATAACAATAAGAAAACCTCTAAATCCACTATGATATCTAGATTAACTAAAACTATTATATATATAACAATAATATTAAGTTAACCTACATATAACAGTTAGTGAAGAGTGAGTCCGACGTAGAGAAGAAAAGCTAACTATAGACTCCTAAGATCCTGGAAAAATAATTGAGGAAAGTCAGACCTCACTGAGTAAGCTAATATAAAGAAATGTATATTAGTTTGAAAACCTTCTTTTATTAAAACGTTTATTACAAATATTTATTATGAAATTGTATTTAAAGAAAATTGGCTTGTGCTACAATGCAAAATGCTTATATTTATACAAATGTCCACTTGACCTCTAGTAGAGTTTTCCCTGTACTGAAACAATCCCAAAACCTATAAAATGCAAATACACTCCTAAATTTATATATAACAATGACCATAACCAAACATCTTAAGCATAATACAAAATAATTATAATAACAACAACAAAACCTCTAAATCCACTACGATGTCTAGATTAATTAAAACTATTCCATATATAACAACAAAATTAAGTTAACCTGCATAAAATAGTTGGTGAAGAATGAGTCCAACGTAGAGAAGACTAGCTAACTATACACTCCTAAGATCCTGAAAAAAGAATTGAGGAGAGTTAGACCTCACTGAATAAGCTAATATAAATAAATGTATATTAGTTTGAAAAGCTTCTTTTATTAAAATGTTTATTACAAATATTTATTATGAAATTGTATTTAAAGAAAATCGACTCTTGCTATAGTGCAAAATGCTTGTATTTATACAAATGTCCACTTGACCTCCTATCACAGGTTAATAACGTGATACAACATGTAATAATATCCTTACATTATATAAAAATCATTATTGCTGATTTTTTTTATAATTCTTTCCTTTACCAACTCCTTCATTCACTTATACACCTCACTTGTGAGCTTTTACTCCAAAGATTTTAAACTCACACCATCCTCCTCCATCACTATTAAGGGAGAGGCGAGAAATAATCTTTGGACATTATTGGCCATTGAAGAAACATTACAGACCTATGAGTTTTATCTATATGTTTTTTTACATTAAACTATTTTGTTGACAATGAAATATCACACAGTTGGATTGCCAAAAATATGATGGTACCACTAATGTCATTATTCATAAGAATGTATAAAAGAACTTAGCAATTGAACTCATGTTTTTTGAATAGGCATTTTGAAGCAAGAATCCAAATCATCAACAATGAATTTAATATGAATGAAATAGAAAACAAATAGATGTAGTTTGAATTTATTTTCACTGTAGATTATGACTATTAAGCTACGACATAACCTATATTTTGCCCTCTTGTACTTTTATTTATTTCTAGATTTCCCCTTTATACTTTTATTTTTATACATTGAGTCCCTACACTTTCATTTTATCATATATTGGGAAATTAAGAACCCAATGTATGACAAAATACAAGTGTATATGGCAAAATAAAAGTGTGAGGACATAATGTATATAAATAAAAGTGTAGGGAGAAATCCTAAAAAAATAAAAGTGTAGGGGGCAAAATATGGGTTAAGCCTTAAGAAAACAACTTCATGACTAATGTAGAAATTGAAATCTATCACCAAGTAAGAAAATGAAATCTTTTTTTATAAATTGCATTTGCCATAATATTTTATTATTAATTATGATGCATACAAAATGTATCTCAACACAATATATAAAATAAAGATAAGTCTAATGCTAAGTTTTAATTTGTAAATTAATTGATAAAAAGTGTGACCATTATATGCATTTGACATGAAACATTTTAATTTTCAAATAAGGCATGCTCAATAAGAATATCAAGAAGAAGGCTTTCTTATAAGAAAGAATAAGGAATGCCTGAAAAAATAAATAATGCAACATATTTATGGAAATACATAAAATCCATATTTCTTTACAATGAGAAGGGTCGACCCATGAAGAAATATAACAAAATAAATTTATCTAGTTTTCCCTAACCAATGTTGACATAGTAATTAGCAATCATAGTGTTCAAGTTCATATATAGCAATGGCCTTTCTTAGATTTTGATATTAAAGATGGCAAAGGTTGTGTAGAGCAAGACAAGATTAATTATCAATAGGATCCTAAAGATTTTCTGATCTTTAGGATCCTAAGGATTTTCTCATCTTTAGGATCCTATTGTCTCATTTTTTGAATGAGACAACATGGCACTCAACATGATTCTGACATAATTCACTCACAGTTCTTTATACTAGATTATAATCAATAGAATGAACCTTATAATTGGCTTCAGCCTAAATCTTTGATATGTCAACATCTTATTTAAGGACCTCAAATTCAAAAAAGCTTGATCTTTTAATAGTTTCTTCTACACTTAAAATAAGAGAATCCAAATTTCTAAAATTGTAATTAATTATAACAATGTTTTAAAAAACATGAAGATTTAGCAATGTTTGATGCTAAATCTTGAAGTTCTTATGTATATGCAAGCTATAAATTTCATTTGAAAGTCTACACTAGAAAAGGCTCATAAGGAACCAACACATTGTTGAGTTATGCGATTCAAAACGTAGCGAAAATTTAACAATTAATCACCAAATCCAAACCAAGATCCATGTAATTCGATTAACTAATTGATTTAGGGTTTCCAAAAACATTACCATAGTTGCAAAAGCAAGAGTGTTGGAAGGACGAGAGGAGGTTCACTCTAGTGACACCCTACCTTGAGCTTTTAGTTTTTTAAGCCAAATTAAGACATCTCCAAATGAATACATCCTTCATAAGTATCCATATGAACATCGTTGAATCAAAACAAATGTGTGTGTGTGCTAGCACCTTTTTCTGGATTGTCTCATAACTCAAGAACTCTGCGTTTTATTTTCTAAGAGGAGAGAAAATGAATTTTGGTGGCAGAATAATAAGTATGTAAATGTTAAAGAATATGTTATATTTATAGACTTCTTAAATAGGGTTTCATTTATCAAAATGAATTTTGGTAATTTCTCACTTACAAAAACATTTTTGGTATATTTCACTTATTCTAATTTTGATTTTATCTAAATACTAAATCAGAAATAGTTTTCTATTTATTTAAAATAACTAGTACCTTAAATAAATAAATATATATATACATACATATTAGTTATTTATTTATGTCCATAAAGCTTTATTGCGCTTGGTAAACCCATATTAATTTTGGGCCTATTCTAAGTGTGTGACCCTATAGGTTCACATAACATTAGCAATGGGCCTGAAATCCATATTTAGATCTACAAGTCATAAGTGGCTTCTAGCAAGACATTATGACTACCCAAGTCTTGTGAAGGTCGATAATCTGATATAACTTAATTTATAGTGAATATTGTAGTCTTTTTGTCGCATGATATCTTGATTGAATATAAGGCACAGTTTCTATCATCTTTATACAATTCAATTATATTATTTCTTAATTCTAAGTAGACTGAAAATGATAACTCTTTATCAATTTCCTTTAACATGGCCACACATTTTCCTCAGTTTATCTTATAAGGGGGCCCATAAATATTTAAATAAGGGAAAAATTCATTCTCAATCAATAACATTCCTTATATAACTCATTTCATATCCCACAATAATTTATTTTATCATCAAGTTATAAATAATGTTAGATTATGTCAAAATACAAAATAGTTATGTAAAAATCCATGGTGATTTTAAGGTCAGAGTACTAAATAAATATTAATGTAATGAGAATTACTTATGACAATTATCTATATAGTATTCTCATGATGGGTCAATCTAGTACATTATTTCTCCAATAATTACCTATGAGTTGACTTAATATCTCATGTTCATGATTAATAAAACATAATAATTAGTCAATACCATACTAGCCTTTATACATTATAATGAGTAGGGATAATTTAAATAGAACTCATATTTAATCTAAGGGTTTTACTATCAAGTCACACTATTGATGACTTTAAGAAAAAATTAACTATTCAACTAATTATCATAATAAAAAATGATAATGAAAGTGCCTCTTTATTAATAAAATGATAAAGTCAAAACATCATCATACTTGATTGACCTAGTGCATATCACTAACAATCTCCCACTTGCACTAGGCCCAATCTATATTAAAATTATTACCTATAGACCTAGTATGACTCTCATACTTAGGCTATGGAAGAGAGTTAGTCAATGGATCAATAACATTATCATTTATAAGTACTTTGCATATCTTCATGTCTCATCTCTTAATAATTTGTTTAATGAGATGATGACACCTGAGTATATGTTTGGACCTCTGATGTGATCTAAGTTCCTTAGATTGAGCTATGGCTCCATTATTGTAACAATACAAGTTCATTAGATTTGATATACTATGAATAACACCTAGTCCAATTATGAAATTTTTGATCCAAACAACCTCCTTAGCTGATTTTGAGGTAGTTATATACTCAGCTTCTGTTGTAGAATCAACATTGGTGTCTTGCTTAGAACTCCTCCAGCTCATTACACCTTCATTCAAACAAAACACATAACCTGACGATGATCAAAATCATCCTTGTTAGTTTGGAAGCTAGCATTTGTGTAACCATTTACAATTAGCTCATCTTCCTTACCTCCATACAGTAAAAAAGTATCCTTAGTTCTTCTCAAGTACTTAAGGATATTTTTAATTGTTGTCCAGTGACTTTCACCTAAGTCTGATTGGTTTATGCTCATTGTGCTTAAGGCATATGAGACATCAAGTCGAGTACATAACATTGCATATATGATAGATCCAATAACATAAGCATATGGAATCTTTCTTATGCAATTTTGCTCATTTTGTGTCATAGGACACTAAGCTTTACTAAGACTAATGCCAATGACATTGTCAAGAATCCTCTCTTAGAGTCTTACATGTTGAACCTATTCAATACCTTATTAATATAAGTGCTTTAACTTAGGCCAATAAGCCTTTTAGATTTATCTCTATAGATCTTGATGCCTAATATATAAGCGGCTTTACCCAAGTCTTTTATTGAGAAACAATTCCCTAGCCATGATTTAACATTTTATAAAATAGGGATATCATTTCCAATGAGTGGTATGTCATCAACGTACAACATTAAAAATATAATTATGCTCCCACTAACCTTATTGTAGACACAAGGTTAATGTTCATTCTTAATGAAGCCAAACTCTTTAATTGCTTCATCGAAACAAAGATTCCAACTCCAAGATGCTTGCTTCAATCCATAAATGGACCTTTAAAGCTTGCATACCTTTCTAGAATTCTTAAGATTAATAAAACCCTCTGGCTGTATCATGTACACATCCTCAAGTAAGCTTCCATTAAGAAATGATGTTTGGACATCCATTTGCCATATCTCATATTCATTGTATTCAACTACAACAAGGAGAATTTAAATAGATTTTAGCATAACAATTGGTGAAAAAGTTTCATCATAGTCTATACCATGTGTTTGTTTGAAGCCCTTTGCAACCAGTCTTGCCTTAAAGGTACGTAAATTTCCATCCATGTCAGTATTCTTTTTTAAAAATCCATTTGCATCTAATAGTTTTGAAGCCATTAGTTGGGTCAATCTAGGTCCATACTTGATTGTCATACATGGATTGCATTTCTGTTTTATGGCTTCTAGCCATTTCTCAGAGTTAGGACTATTTATGGCCTTTTGATAAGATGTGGGCTCACTTTGATCCATAATTAACCATCATTATCATCAATTATGAGAAATCAATATCTTATAGGGATCTGACATGTCCTATCAAACCTCTTTGGGCTTTTTAATACTTGTGTAGGTTCAACATTTGTTTGTTGATCTAGCAACAGTTTGATACTTGGAATAATGCTATTTTTTAGGTCTTGAATTTCTTCAAGTTGCACTATGCTCCCATTAGTTTCTTTGGAAATAAATTCTTTTTTCAAAAATACATCATTCTGAGTAACAAACACTTTGTTCTCAAAAGCATCATAGAAGTAATATCCTTTAGTTTCTTTAGGATATCCCACAAAAAGGCATTTGTCAGATTTGAGTGCTAGTTCATCTAAGATTTGATACTTGACATGTGCTTCACATCTCTAAATCTTAAGAAAAGACAAATTGGAAATTTTTCCAATCCACATCCCATATAGTGTCTTTTCAACTGCCTTTGATGGAAATCTCTTCAAAATGAATGCAGTATTTTTTAAATCATATCCCTAAAGATATTGGAAGATTATATTAACTCGTCATTGATTGAACCATATCTAATAAAGTTTGATTTCTCCGTTTAGACACACCATTCTATTAGGGTGTACTTGGAGGAGTCAATTGTCAAATGATCCCATAATCTTTAAGATGATATGTATATTCTTCACTTAAATATTCATCACCTTCATCAAATATTAGTGTTTTAGTATTTTTACTAAGTTGATTTTGTACTTCACTCTTGAAAACTTTGAACTTTTCAAATGATTCAAATTTATATTTCATTAGATAGACATAGTATTAACCTTAACAATAATTAGTCTTAATTTTGATCTTAAAAAACTTAATTTTGAGCATTTAATTTTTTTGTTTAAGTGTGTATAATTTAGGACTCTATTGGAAGTTAAAATGAAGTATAAATATCTTGGGCTGATTCGACCTTTGAGATTCAAAAAGGCTTTTGATGTCTTTAGAGCTTTATAATGAGAAATTTATCTTCTTCACATTTGAATTAGACATCTTGACCTTTCTGAATTAGGCTTACTTGTTAAAATTTGAGTTCATTTGCGTATGTAAATATTGAGTCAAAATTAACATATGCAGTTGCCATTTTAGATTGCATAACTCTTAGTATTTTGGATATATCTTGAGTTACAAAAGTCTAATTAAGGTGATTAAAAATATGATGCAAAGATAAGTCAAATATCTAAAACTTTTATGCAGAAAGTATGGGCAAATTCAAACATCTTTAATGTAAAATCATAGTTTCAACTTGTGCATAGTTGTCTAACAGTAGTCTACATTTTAGATTGCATAGCTCTTAGTATTTTTGACATATCTTGAGCTAAAAAAAAGTCAAATTGAGGTGATTCAAAATGATATGGAAATATAAGGAAAATATCTACAACTTTTATAAAGAAAGTGTGGGCAAATTTGAATGTCTCTAGTAGCTAATCATGGTTTTAATTCATGCATAATAGTCTAACATCATTACTTTTAATAATTCAAAATTATAAATTTTGGATTCAAATATAGACATTAGAAACATTATTTGCACCTCCAATAGCTATATTTTTAAGTGTTTATCTATATAAACACCTCTAGAGTTGAATGGAATTTAAGACATTTTTGTTTATTATCATTTTCTATCTTAACATTCATTAAAGCTCTCAAATTCTCAAATATTCACTCTTTGTTTTATAATTCTTATGAGAGTTGGTTTGTGTTAGAAATAGAATTTCTCTTCATCTTAAATCTTAGGATAGATTAGTAGGGAAGTGATATTTATTTCCAAAGGAATTGGTTTAAGTGTTGTCCATTAAAACACTTGGGATTTGGTTTTTTGTGTGAGCCTTGAAAACTCATGTTGTAAAGTTGTAAGAGTGAGCCATAAAAATCTTTGTAATCCTAATCTTATGAATAAGATTATAGGTTATTAAAAATCCTAACTTGGGGATAAGTTAAGTGGAGACTTAGGATTGTTGTTGAATTCGAACTCCTTAAATCATTGTGTTCTTTATTCTTTTTTCTCAACATGCTTTTAATTCTTGTAAAGAATTATTTTTTAATTTTAATTTTTATTTAATAGCCCTATTCACCCATCCTCTAGGGCTTTTTTATATAGCAATATCTACTAATATCATATGTGAAAGTGATGAAGTACTGTAAACCTCCTTTAATGGTCCACATACATATGAATGTATAAGTCCCAATAAGTCATTAGTTCTCTTACTTTGTCCAATAAAAAGTGTTTTAGTCATTTTTCCTAATAAACAAAATTCACATATTTTAAATGATTCATAATTAAATGAATTTAAAATCCTATGTTAATGAAGCTTTGAAATGCATTTCTAATTTATGTGGCCTAAATGACAATGCTAGAGATAGGTAGTGTTTAAATCATTAGATTTAAACTTCTTTATATCAATGTTATAGATTGACTTTTCATTAGTGTGTTTAACATTTAGAACATAAATACCACTAGTGCATGGAGCATATCCATAGAAAATGTTATCACGATAAATATTGCATTTATTATTCCTAATAATAAATTTAAAACCTTTCTTATCCAGACAAGAAAAAAAATAATATTCCTACACTTAGTAGGCACATAATCAAAATTTTCTAAATTTACAATAAGTCCACTAGACAAAGTTAACTTGTAAGTCCCTACAGCTAAAGCAACAACTCTTGCTCCATTGACAACTCATAGGTCCACTTCGCCTTTAGCCAATGATCTACTCCTTTTAAACCTGCACATCAGTACAAATGTGAGATCCTGATCCAATATTTAATACCCAAGAATCAAAAGTAGATAAATTAATTTCTATAACATGAATACCTGAAGAGGTAGTTGCACTACCCTTATTCTTATTCAGATCATTCAAATATAGCTTGCAATTTATTTTCCATTGACCTGGCTCATTGAAAAAAAAAGCATATTCCCTCCTTTGGTGGCTTTGTTTGGGGTTCAGTTTTGGATTTAGGCTTTGGCTTTGGCTTTTGAAAGCCTTTGGGAGCCACCCTTGCCCTTTCTAACCTTTTTTATACCCTTTCCCTTATCAACCATCAAAACATCCTTGATGGTATTCTTGATGTTCTTGTCAGCAGTTTTAAACATCCTATGTAACTTTGAAATAGTTTTATCTATACTATGCATATTGAAATTCATGATGAAACCATCATAAGCTTTATGTAAAGACTGGAGAATGATATCAATAATCAATTCTTATTCAATCTTTAGACTAAGTGTGTCCAAATGTTCAAGACCCTTCAGCTTGAAAACATAAGGACTGATAGAGCCGCTAGTAGTCAACTTGCATGAGAGCAATGCCTTGATGGTATTGAACTTTTCAATTTTGGCTTTCTCTTAGAATATTTCCTTGAGATGGCCTATCATGGTATAACCCTCCATTTCTATCAATTACTGTTGGAGCTTAGATTCCATGCATCTAAGCATGAGACAAATGACATCAACCGAATCATTAAGATGCTTATTATAAGCATCATTTTCTGCTCTAGGAGCATTAGCAGCTAGTTCCTCTAGGATGGATTGATCAAGGATATATTCCTTTCTTTCTTACCTAAGAATAATTCTTAGGTTTCTATACCAGTCAAGAAAGTTAGTCCCATTGAGCTTATCCTTCTTAAGGATTGATCATAGTGACATGATAGGTGCAATGTTTGATGTCATTATCTACAACAAATATATATAGAGTACGTTCAATATTTATTATATATAAAGGAGGCATAAGAAAAATCCCACTAATTTTCTAAAATTATAAACCCTTAAAATGATTTCAACAATTGAAATTTCTTAGTGGGCCAAGATCCATATTTCACCTTACTTCAAGTAAGCTTTGGCTTATCACTTAAAGTGTGGCTATTTAGGGAGGTAACACTTTACTGATTACATCTCCTATAATTCTTGGATAATTATAGGATATTGATATCACATGTACCAATATATCCTATCAAATGCTCTAAGTCCAAAACCATTTTGATCACCTAGTTAAGTCTAACCAACTCAAACATATGGATATTGCCATTCTCCATCTTATCTTATTTAGATGGCTTTATACATAATGCTTTGGCATAACCTATACATAGCAATCCAAATCTTGATAGGTGTTTATCAATAGGAAGCATTTTAATGACTTAATATTAAATGAGGGTTTAATTAGTTTTTATCTTATTTAGTTATTGTTATATTGCATCACATGCATGACATACTAAGATAATAAGATAAACGTGACATAGCATGACCTGCATCTAAGTTGATCTTTATAAGCCAATATAAAGATTAAAGGTCAAACCTAAGCGATATTACAAATAGAAGATTGAGCCTTCAATTTGGATCTCCATCTTCCTATGGACCTCCTTTTTGGGCTCCTACTTTAGATCTCCATCCTAGGCCTCCAACTTGAATTTTCACCTTTGGTTTTAATTTACATAACTTGTTGTAATTGAGACTATTCTATTACAATTTAATAAAAATAAAATAATTATAACAAATAAAAATGACTTTCATGTCGTATTTAAAAATTATAACCCAATAAAATAATTAAATAATAAAATTCAATCACATTTGTCTAAGGGCCATGCTATGCACTATGCATTTCACAATAAAATCAAATTGCATAATAATTCAATTTACACATTAATTTAATTATTATGTTAAAAAATAAATTTTTTGACAAATCTATACGGGGTCAAGGGGCAGCGCCCCTTACGGGGTCTTAGGGGCAATGCCCTTGGCGTGGTCCAGGGGTAGCGCCCCTAAAGGCAGTCCCGCTAAACAATTTACCTAAACTCTTTGAATGAGTTGTTGCCAAAATCCTAAAAAACTAATACTTTCCATAATCAAATTATAGTGTAATTAATCTATTCAAAATATATCATTTTTTTATTTAAACAATCACCAATTAAAAAATCGTAATCTACTATAATCACATTACAGTTTAATTAATATGTTCAAATTATATTTATTATGTATAATCTATTTAACTCTTAAATAGACTACCCATTGAATAAAATTTGTATGATCAAATATTCATGTTTCAACATTAAACAGAAATGAATTTACTACTTTATTCAATAATATTAATAAAATAAAATACTTATTTTTTGTAAAATAGTATACATAATACTAAAAATCATAATTTTTTCTACTTTTTAATCATATTAAATTATTATAAACATTAATCAAATTAATGTTATTTTTATACAGATTGAAAAGATCGTTGAAAAAATAAAACTGTTCGGATAAAATTTTCAAAAATTCCTTTTAAAAAATGAATCATTCACACATACACACACACACACACATATAGAATCAAATTAATTGAATTACAATTAGCTCTAATACCACTGTTGGGTTATGTGATTCAAAAAACAACAAAAATTTAAAAATTAATCACAAAACCCTAGCTAGGATCCATGTAATTTGATTAATAGATTGATTTAGGGTTGCTAAAAACCTTACCATGATGCAAAGAATAAATAAGAATGATGGAAGGATGAGAGGAGGTTCACTTTGGTGACGTCCTACCTTGAGCTTTTAGTTTTCTAGGTTGGATTAAGACATCTCTAAATAAATATGTCATCCATAAGTATTCACACGAACAACCTTTAATCAAAATGAATGTGTATGTGCTAGCACCTTTTTCTTAATTTTCTCACAACTTAAGAACTCTGTGTTTTATTTTCTAAAATGAGAGAAAATGAATTTTGGTGGCAGAATAATAAATATGTGAAACCTTAAAGAATATGTCATATTTATAAACTTCTTAATTAGGGTTTCATTTACCAAGATGAATTTTGGTAATTTCTCACTTACCAAAACATTTTTAGTATATTCCACTTATTCCAATTTTGATTTTATCCAAATACCAAATCAAAAATAGTTTCCTGTTTATTTAAGATAACCATTACCTTAAATAAATAAATATATACATATATATTTATTTCCACAGAGCTTTATTGGGTATGTTAATCCCATATTCATTTTAGGCCTATTATAAGTGTGTGACCCTCTAGGTTCATATGACATTGGCAGTGGGCCTGAAATCCCTATTTAGGCCTATATGTCATAAGTGGCCTTTAGCAAGACATTATGACTACCTAAGTCATGTGAAGGTCGATAATCTGACATGACCTAATTTACAATGAATATTGTAGTCTTTTTGTCACAAGATATGTTGATTGAATATAAGGCATAGTTTCTGTCATCCTTATACAATTCATTTATATTATTTTTTAATTCCAAGTAGACTAAGAATGATAACTCTTTATTAATTCCCTTTAGCATGGCCATGCTTTTTCCTCAATCTACCTTATCAAAGGGCCCATAAATATCTTACCAAAATTAAATGAGGGACAAATTCCTTATCAATCACTCACATTCTTCACATAACTCATTTTATATCCAACAATAATCTATTTTATCATCCGATTAAAGATAATTTTAGGTTGTATCAAAATAGAAAATAGTTATGTAAAAATCTATGGTGATTTCAAGGTCAAAGGACTAAATCAATATTACTATAATAAGAATTACTTATGATAATTATCTATATAGTATTCTCATAATGGGTCAATCTAGTACATTATTTCTCAAATAAGTACCTATAAGTTGACTTAATATCTCATATTCATGATTAGTAAAACATAATCATCAGTCAACACCATACTAGCCTTTATACATTATAATGAGTAAGGATAATTTGAATAGAACTCATATTTAATCTAAGGGTTTTACTATCAGGTCACACACTTGATGACCTTAGGAAAAATTAACTATTCAAGTAATTATCACATTAGAAAATGATAATGAAAATGCCTCTTTATTAATAAAATGATAAAGTCAAAACGTGGTCATACATGATTAACCTAGTACACATCATTAACACATAAATCATTAGAATTCATAATTGCTTAATCCTTTGAGTGACAAGATTCCTAATTTAACAAAAATAATGGAAAATGAAGTCACACTATAAGAGCAAGATGCTCATGTTGTTGCTCAGTAAGCTCATCAGCAAAGAAAGGTACAGGTCCATAAATGGACTTAGAACATATGTCCTCTACAACTTTTAAGATGTCTCTAAAAGAAATAAGTCTAGTAACTCCATATGTGATTTAGACTTAAGCACTATGCTCTTCAATGTTGCAAAAGGCTTTTAGCCATTAGCGAATGCTCCATGTAAACAATTTTTAGGAAAGGGGATGTCAATCCATATATACAACTTGACTTGCATGTAAAAAATCTATCATGTGAGTCATTTTAATTAACTTAGTATATGAATCCATGAGTGAGATAAAATGTCTAAGGAATCTGCAATTTGAACAATAGCTATATATTTTAAAGTCGGTGCATCAAAGGAATGATATTCTTTGTCCATAGGGATCACTTGATTTCATGATGATACAAAGTGGGGAATTTGATTCCATCCCATCAGAATTCTGTTTCCATTTTTTTTTATTTAAAGGAGAGAAAATAGAATTTAAAATGCAAGTGCAAAAACTTATTCATATGAAGCAATAGGAATTACTAGCAATCAGTTAACAAATTTAAATTTAATGATTATTTTATCCACTTACAAGTTATATTTATGAATGGTTATGATTAAATAGAAATTGATTTAATGATTTTAAATTTTATTTGTACATATACTAATGTTTGCACTATAGAAGGACTTAAGAAAATTATTAATTTATCAAATACTATATATACATACTATGTATATCTTTTTAAAATATGGATATATATAAATACACCAAAAATTCATTTAGTAACTTTATTAAAAACTTAACTTCCAAATACCAATTAATTAAGCAAATACATGTTAAAAAGATAAAATAATGTTAATAAATAACTTACGTGCAAAATTAGGGGTACAACTCTAAACCATAAATCTAATAGCCATTCAACTCTCTTATTTATCCAATGATTGCCAGTTCTTGAGAGCTAAACTTCCACCGAGCTACTAGCCATAGTCAGTCTCTTATTCTAATATTTACTGGTAGTTCCCAAGAGCTAAACATCTACCAAGTTACCAGTTCTAGTAATAATTAACTATAAATCATAATATAACACCCGAGAGCTATACATCAATCGAGCTTCACAAATAATTTTTTCAATAATGACCTGACTCAAGAATCATTACCTATGTGCATATGGTCTTGATTATTAGGTTTTCTTGATTCATACATGCAATGGAAATTAAAATTTTAATCAAGAAACCCTCACATGATTAACGTAATTTGAATAAATAGATTAAGAGAGAGATTCCAAAACTCACCAAGATGAATTCAAAGCAAGAATATTGGAAGGAAGAGAGGGGATTCACACTTTATTTTTTTCTCTCTATGTGTTTTTCTCTTCATAAAAGAAGTGGAAGAAGAAGGAGGAGAATGATTACCTTACAAAACCTTAGAGAAAGAGATGTATATATAGATATCCCATCTAGGGTTTCTCAAACCACTTACTTACTAAAACAATTTTGGTAAGTTTAAAATTTTATTTCTACTTTAATTCTAATTCTAAAATTAGAATTATTTTCTATTTATTTAAGATAACACTTACCTATATATATATATATATATATATATATATATATATATATATATATATATATATATATATATATATATATATATATATATATATATGTATGTATGTATGTTGACCTTAGCAACAATCAATCTTAATTTTGATATTAACAAACTTAATTTTGAGTATTTAATTTGTTTATTTAAGTGTGTATAAGTTAGGACTCTATTGGAAGTTAAAATGAAGTATGATTATGTTGGGCTGATTGGACCTTTAAGATTCAAAGAGGCTTTTGACATCCTTAGAGCTTTATAATGAGAAAGTTATCTTCTTCAAATTTGAATTAGACATCTTGAGCTTTCTTAATTAGTCTTATTTTTTAAAATTCAAGTTCATTTAGGTATGAAAATTTTGAGTCAAAATCCACGTATACGTCTACCATCTCAGATTACACATCTCTTAGTATTTTGGACATATATTGAGTTACAGAATTCCAATTAAGGTGATTCAAAATGATATATAAATATAATTTAAATATATAAAAATTTAATGAAGAAAGTATGGGGAAATTCAAATTTCTTCAAGAGAAAATCACGGCTTCAACTTATGTATAGCTGTCTGATAGTATTCTGCATTTCAAATTGCATAGCTCTTAGTATTTTAGAAATATCCTAAGCTAAAAAAAGTCCAATTTATATGATTCAAACTGATATGGAAATATAACTCAAATATCTACAACTTTCATGAATAAAGTATGGGCAAATTCAAATTTATTCAAGAGAAAATCATGGATTCAACTTGGGTGTGGCTGTTTGATAGCAAATCATGCCTTTATCATAGTATTTTGGACATAACCTAAGGTAAAAATGCCCAATTTAGGTTATTCAAAATGATATGGAAAGATAATTCAAATATTTATAGTTCTATGAAGAAAGCGTGGGCAAATTTGAACATCTTGAGTAGCCAATCATGGTTTCAATCCATGAATAGTTGTCTAACAGCATCACTTTCAATTATTAAAAAATAGACATTGGACATATTATTTGCACCTCTAAAAACTATAATTTTAAGTATAAATACCTCTAGAGCTGAATGGAAGTTTAAAAAAACTTGTTTATCATTCAATCTTTTTTAAGCATTCATTAAGCTCTCAAATTCTTTTAAACAATTATTTGTTTGTATAACTCTTATGAGAGTTGAGTGTATGTTAGAAATAGAATTTATCTTCATCTTAAATCTTGAGTTAGATTAGAAGGGAAGTGAGATTTATTTCTAAAGGATTTAGTTTAAGTGTTGTCCATTGAAACACTTGGGTTTTGGTTTTTTGAGTGAGCCTTGAAAACTTATGTTGTAAGGTTATAAGAGTGAGCCATAAAACTCTTGTGAATAAGATTTTGGGTGATTGAAAATCCTAAATTAGGGATAAGTTAGGTGGAGACGTAGGAAATCTGTGTGTTCTTCATTCTTCGTTCTCAACTTCTTTTCAATTCTTGCAAAGAATTCTTTTATTTTCTCATTGTTATTTGATAGTCCTATTCACCCCCCTCTAGGACTCTTTTTAAATATATATATATATATATATATATATATATATATATATATATATATATATAAATGAAATTTTAGGCCCACTGCTAATATGGTGTAAACCTCTAAGGTCGCACATTGAGAACAGGCCCAAAGCATACTTAGGCTAATTAACCTAGTAATATATCTTAGAGAGATTATTACTAGGTTAATTAGCCTAAGTATGCTTTGGGCCTGTTCTCAATGTGCGACCTTAGAGGTTTACACCACATTAGCAGTGGGCCTAAAATTTCATTTTAGCCCACAAGTCATAAGTGGCCTCTAGCAAGACATTATGACTATCTAAGTTGTGTAAATGTCGATAATCCAACATAACCTAATCCATAACATGTATTATAGTCCTTTTGCCATATGATATCTTAATTAAACATAAGACATGGTTTATGTCATCCTTATATAATTCAATTATATTATTTCTCAATCCCAAGTAGACTAATACTAATAATTTTTAATCTGATGTTGATAACTCTTTATCAACTCATTCTAGCATGGCCATACATTTCTTTTCAGTTTAACTTATCGAGGGGCCCATATATATCTTCTTAAAATAACTGAGGGGCAAATTTCATCTTAATCGCTTACATTCCTCACATAACTCATTTTATATCCAACCACAACTTGTTTTATTGTCCAATTAAAGATGATGTAGGGATGTGTCAAAATGCAAAACTCATAATGCAGAAAACGATGGTGATTTCAGGTCAGAGGACTTAAATAATACTATTGTGATGAGAATTACTTATGACAATTATCCATGTAGTATTCTCATAGTGGGTCGATGTCGTACATCATTTCTCTAAATATGTATTTATATGTTTGACTCAATATCTCATATACATGATCAGTAAAACATAATTATCAGTCCTCATACTAGCCTTTATTCATTATTGATCCCATAACAATGATTGACTATGGATAATTTAAAATAGAATTCAAGTATCACCTAGGATTTTCACAATCAAGTCATATACTTAATGATCTTAGGTAGAATAAACTATTCAAGGAACTGATTAGCATTAGCCAGTAGTAAAAATGTCTCTTTATTAATAAAATGGAAATATGACAAAGTCAAAGTTTGGTCATTACATAATTGGCCTAGGGGCATATCACTAACACTGATGACACCCATCAGGTAGCACATTCTACCAGTTTTTTCCAAATTATTTTATATACAAATACACAGTCAAATTTCAAGGAATATAATAATTGGGAATGAAATGATTTTATTTTATTCCCCAAATATCTTTATAATTAGTAATCATAAAAAGAAAATAATGGCAATATAGGTAAATAATAATCACAATGTAAATAACATATTTAAAATATCAAAATCAATATGATGGGCACTTCAAATGTTAAAAATACAAATTCTTTAACTAAATTCCCTTTTTAAATATAACTAACTAAACTATATTTTTATGCATAAACTTAACACACATTTCAAAATATTAACTTACAAGTGGAGCGAGTAGGCTGACGTATTCTCATCTACCTATTTCCCAATATCTTCATTTTAATATACTCTATAATAAACTCTCTCTCTCTCTCTCTCTCTCTCTCTCTCTCTCTCTCTCTCTCTCTATATATATATATATATATATATATATATATATATATATATATAATAAAAAAAATTCCAATTAACTACCTAAAATTCTAGAAAAATTACTAAAATGATGGAATCATTGAAATTGACTTGCAAATGCTCTAAAACATCCATTTGAGGCTAAATGGAATATTTTTGACAAACTAAACTAATTTAACGGAAATAAAATAATTTATGCTGAAACCAATAGGGAATTTCTATCTCATTATTTGTAAGGAATTAAGTTTTGCTCCAGCTATGGAAATTAATCACCAAAATTTATACTATTTATTAAACATAGATTCATAATTTCTAGGTTGGTACTGTTTACTCTTCAAATTCAAGTGGGACCTGCAGGATTTCTCACTGAAAATACATCACCTGATCAAACCAAATATACCAAGACGTTTACAAGCACACAAATATAGCCTCAAGCACACCAAAATATGCAAAGAATTAAGAGATAAAAAATTTAAAAAAAATTTACCGAAAATTTTGTAAAAAATTCGAATGAAAGAGAATAGACTCGAGGATTGCATCTATGGACTCTTGAGGTGATAAGAAATAAGCTTTTGATGATAGTTTTGATTGAAAGATGACGACAGAAGCATTCCAATGATAATAAAATAGGTAGAATTTCTACAATTTTTGGCACATTTTCTTTCGAAATGGACACCACAGTGTGTAGAGGACATCAAGAAATAGCTATGGTTAGAATTTCATATTAATCAGAGGTCATTTGAGTGGTTAATAGAGAAAAAAATATAAAAACTAAAATGGATATTTAAAAAAAAAAACCCAATGTTGACCTGCTCTGTAGCGTCTTCTCCATTGACCATATTCACATACACATTTCTTATTTTTTCTCTTTCCTCTTTTGTACTCTTTTTCAAATAATAATAATAATAATAATAATAATAATAACCACAAAAATTCAGGTTATTACACATTTGTATATTAGCAAGAGTCAGTATTTAATGGGTATTCTAATATGCAAATTTCAATATATTGATTACATCTAGTTACATATGCGACCTAAAAAATAATTATGCACGATGTGTATTATTTTCTATTTTAATCTATCAACAAAAATAAATGTAACTAAATGAATATTTTCACCTCTAAACTTTACATGATTAATTTTTAACACCACTCGATTTCTATTATTTTCTATTCAATTTTAAACTTTTAATTTGAATCCTTTTATCCTTGTAATACATGAAATTGACGTATTTTACAAAAAAAAAAAAAAAAAAAACCTGATTTGAACACCAATATAAAGTATATATAATGAAATAAAATTTAAATAAGAAGATATTATGCTTAAAGAATAGATTTTTTATTTTTTGATTTTATTTTCTGATATTATATTTATTATTGAAACTCATTTTTAAGGCTTCATATGGGTAATAGCATTTGAAATTGAGTGGCTTCTCCACTATGTTATTGCATAGGTAAAATAAAATAAAATAAAAACAAATTAGAGCTAAAAACGTTTAAAATAAAGGTTTATGTTTCATGAAAAAAATAGAAGTTGACAGGGATTAAAGATTATTTATATAAAATTTATGGGTGACATTATATATCTAGCCAAATATTTTTTATACTCATAGGCATACTTTTGGTATTATATCGGTTCTTCAGTCTCGTCTGAATATAGGTGTGGCAATTTAGTTTTTGGTTCATAATTTTAAAAAGGAAAAATTCATTATGAAACTCCTAAATTTTAATGGTCTATTCTATTGAACACTTACCATTTTATTGTATTCTATTGAACCTTTTATCTTTTATTTATGTATCTGTTAAGAATCTTTTTAACTATTCCAATTGACAGTGTTAACTGTTGCATACAAAATAATAGCAAAAACTTTAACATTTTATTTTATTAAACCTTGCCCTTTTATTTTATTCTATTAAATCCTTAATTTTTTTTATTATTTATGTAGCTATTGAGGACATTTTTAATTGTTCCAATTTACGTGTTTGTGACATTCTATTAAGAAGTGAGTGAAATTTGATGACCTTTGTTGAATGGTGAATATTTGGCTGAATAGGATTAGTTATGATGACTAAGCATGTTAAATGACTATAATACCCTTACAAAGAAGATTTCCCCAAATTGAACAAATAAAAAAAAAACCCCTAATTTAACAAATTAAAACACTGTTTGAAAGGTCGAAATAGAGATTGAACAAGAATAGAGAATCACAATAACAATGTTTTAGTTCATTAAATTAGTGTTTTTGATTTGTTCAATTTGAGGAAAATATTCTTATTAAAGGTATAATAGTCATTTAACATGCTTAGTTAGCATAACAAATCCTATTCAGCCAAATATTAACCATTCAGCAGAGGTCACCAAATTTCACTCGTTTCTTAATAGAGCATCACAAACATATAAATTCGAATTGTTAAAAAGGTTCTCAATAGCTACATAAATAAATAAAAAATTAGGATTCAATAGTATGCAATAAAATGGTAAGGGCTCCATAGAATAAAACATTAAAGTTCAGGGGCTTCATAATGAATTTTGCCTATTTTTATGTAATAGTTAACACCGTCAACTATAACTGTTAAAAAGGTCCTCAATAGTTAAATAAATGAAAAATTAAAAACTTAATAAGATGCGATAAAACTATAAAGGCTCAATAAAATAAAACGTTAAAGTTCAGGGGCTTCTTAATGAATTTTGCCTTTTAAAAGTAGTTATAACCACACACTATTTAATATCTGTATAAAATATACAAAATCTAAAGACATCTATATTACCACCTTGGAAAAATTGTCATGTGACACTTTTACTTCAAACCATTTTTTCTTTAATTTTTATATTTAATTTTTATATTTTTTTTTACTTTACAACATATTAATGAGTATTAACTTTTTTTTATTTTTTTACTTCTCATATTTCTAAATATATTTATTTAATTTTTATAATTTATTTAATTTTTCATTTTTCACGTTTTAACATATTAATGACCATTATTTTTTTAATATTTTTATCTTCTTCTATTTTCAATTATATTTTTATCAATTTTAAAAATTCAAAATTACATAGTTTTATATTATATTATCAAGAAAGAATTTTAGTTATAAATTTAAATTAGATTTTATGAAAAATTAAAAAGCATAAACTTTTTATTTCTTTATATAATTATTTTTTTATTTTATATCTATATAAAATGCAAGATAACTTTCACTATGAAAACTACATTTTTTTATTTGTATAATTTATTCTATTCTTTTATATAATTGAATTGAATGTCATGAAAAGGTAAAAATTATAATTTTTTCTTTATAAAAAATAAAAAATGTTTTATATTTGTATCTATTTGAATTTTGAATTATTTTAATTTAAAATAACACGTGGCATTTTAAAAATTTTAATACATTTATATTGTATGTGATCCTTCATATTTTAAATCATTAATTATTTAATTTTAACTTTTATTCCTCTTTTAAGTTTTTTTTTTTGACCTTTTGTATATTGTTTCTTTCGTATCTTTATAAGTACTCACATTTTGACATTTTATTCTTTCTTATATCTTTATTATTATTCACATTGTTTATTCTCCCAAAATGAAGTGACTTTAAAGTGTGATTATTCTCATTTTACTCTCTTAACCTAAAAAAATTATAAAGATGTTAAATTATTTTAAAGATTTATTTATTTTTATTATGTTGCTCTTATTACATAGCTAACTCTCTTATTATTTTTATTTTTTAATATTATTTTATTATTAATAATTTTGTTGATGCATATAAATTTTATTTTAAGTTATAGTTTTATTTTTTTATTTTTGTATTTTTTTCATACATCTATGTACATATGAACTAAATTTAAAGTGATCGTTTTCACATTATTTTTTTAGCCTATAAAAAAATAGTCATGAAATTACTAAAGTAGTTATAGTGGATATTAGATCACTTTTATCTTTCATAAAAAAAAAAATTGAATTATGAATTAGGCAATGCAAGAGACAGGTTTAATGGTATAAATTAGCCCATAGTTATAAGAGGCATTTTATAGATAGTTAGCATGATTGATTATGAAGTTTTCTTGTGATTGGTCATGATGAAATTCATGTTGATAATAAAGATGAAAATGCTAGTTGCAGTTATTTAAAATTTGAACATCATCAGTTAAGTATATATAAAATTTTAGCTTGCAAAAAAGCAAGATTGCAAAGAAAAATTAAACCTAATAAAATTTTTGCCATGTGGTAATTTTTCTCCTATCTAATTTTATTTCTTATTTTTATATTTTATTTTATTTTCATTTCATAAAATATTAATGGGCATTAAATTTTTTATATTTTATAACTTTTCATATTTCTAATTATATTTATTTTAATCTTTAAAATTTCAATTTTTATATAATTTTATTTTACAACATATTAATGAATGTTATTTTTTTTTTATTTTTATCTCTTATATTTTAAATTATATTTACTTTAATTTTTGAAGTTTAAAATTAACTACTTTTTATTTTAAATTTTTACCAAGCAAACTTTGCTTATATGACAATTATATTTCTTTTTGTTTTTTCTAATTTTTGTTTATTTTATTTTATTTTTATTTCATAAATTTTGCCTCTAACATACACCTTTTCAATTGCCTTGAAAAAACTAAAAAATGTCTATCTTTTAAATTATTTTAAAAATTCAAAGAGTCTTGAATCATTGTTTTATTTTTATTTCTTATTTTTTTTAATGCAACTTTATTTTATTTTTATTTTATTCCCTAAATTTTATCTTATATCACTTCACTTGTATTGAAAAGGTCTCAATCTCTTAAACTATCTTGAAAATTTAAAAAGTTTTGATTCATTAATTATTATGATTAATTTTTATTTTTCTCTTAAGTAATATATTTAAAAGTGCCTTAGAGGGGATGATGGTTTTCTAAAAGTTAAAAAGGAATTTAAGAAATGAACTAGAATTGAAAAAGAATAGAGAGGAAGAACACTGAACACAAGAATTTAAGTAGTTCGAATTCTCAACAATCCTACGTCTGCACCTAACTTATCCCCAAGTTAGAATTTTCAATATTCATAATCTTATTCGCAAGATTAAGATTACATAAGAGTTTGAGGCTTGCTCTTCAACCTTACACAATCAAGAGTTTATGGTTAACTTTTGATAAATTCTTAAGTGTTTTAATGGCTAAACATTTAGACCAATTCCACTAGAAATATATTTCACTTCCCCTATAATCTAACCTAAAAATTAGATGAAGATGAAGTCCTATTTCAAACACATAACTAACTCTCACAAGAGTTAAACAAATACAATAATTTGATAAAAAGAAAATTAATGCTCAATTGAATGCTTAAAGAGTTTTTGATAATTAAAGTGTGTAACTCCTTAAGAATGAAAAATTTAGAGCATTTATAGAGATTGAGCTTCAATATTATAGTGGTTTAAGCTAATAATTATGTACCTAACATCTTCAAGCTTTGGTTCATTCAAATTTGACTTATTTATATCCAGAACGTCACTTACGATCATGAGGAGCATGTCCTGGCTTGTGAGGATGGATTTGAGAGCTGTTGCCTTTAAAATGTGTTCAAATTTGCTTGTTATGAGTTGTCAAAAGTGCCTTCATGGGTTGCTTATGGTCATGAGGGCAGCTCATGATCGTTAGGATAGCTCATGAGCAGCACTGCCTTTCTCATACATTGAAGCTTGAAAATGTAGCTTCAAGGAGGCTGCTCGTGAGTAGCTTATGAGTGGCTCGTGAGAAACCACCTGTAAAACCAAAAATGTCTATTTTTGACTTTTAATTGCTCTAGATATTAGAAGTATATTTATGGGATAATATTCTTCAATAAAATACACTTTTATGAGAGTATTTAATATCTTCAAACTTTAAACAAAATGAATTAAGTTCCTACACACTTCAAAGAAATTTAGCAACTTAAAATGTTTATCAAAGTCAAAAATAGGAGTTTAACAAAGTAAATGGTCAACATTTTGTATATTTTCTCATATATTTATAAATACTCTTATATTTAAACATATCACAAAATAAAGTAAATTCAAAGTAATCATTCTCACTTTTCTTTGTTAACTATAAACAATAGACATGATAATGATAAATGTTTTTAAAGATTTGATTTTTTTCAATGATGATGCTCTTATTACATAGGTAAGACCCTTATTTTTTTATTAATTTTTTATGTTGGTTTTCTATTAGTAATTTGTTCTTTTTCTTAGCAATTTTATTACTACATGTAAATTTTATATTAAGTTATATTTTTTTTATTTTTGAATTTTTGAATTTGTTTTTCATATTTTATATGGATTAAGTTTAAAATAGCTATTTTGACTTCACACCATTAGCTTATAAAAAGTAATCATAAATATGATAAATTATTTTAAAATTTTAATTATTCTTTATTAAATTATTGTAGCTTTTTATTTGAGATAATATCACTAATAAGCCAATTTTGACCCTTCTTTTCTTTTTTGGCATGCCTTTTTTTTGTCTTTCAAAAATGGCTTTAGCTGTTTTCATGTTTTCAAAAATGGCTTTTGCCGATAATCCTTCGCTGATTTCTTACCATCCCTCCTCTGATCCGAATGATGTGGAACCTAAAACGACATGGTCAAAGGCACCGATGCTGAAAGTAGAGATTGTAGAGGATCCCTTAGAGGAAGAACATGGTCCTCTCAATAAGCAATCCAAAAAATTGGAAACTGTTCAACAAGAAAATAATTTAGATTCAATGCTTTATTTGGTTTATTAATGAATTTATTTTTTTTAGCTCTTAGATTGGAGCAATTTATTATGTTTGATTAAAATCTTAACAAGAAAATGGAGGAAATATTATAGTAAAATTGCATTTTTGGTCACGACCCGAACCCAAGGGCACGTGACCGGTACTAGGTAATAAGAAGGCATAAGGCCCCTGAAACCCGTAGTAAGCCTTAAAGAAAAAAATAAACAAAACCTTACAATTTTTAAAACTTTATTTTAAAATAGAGCACATTATCAAACTGATTTTTCTAAAATTTCAACATAAATGAATACATAATTAAAATATTTCTAAAGTCACATATATAAATCAAACTTAAATCATTATACATAAACATGGTGCATATAAATAAAATACACAAATATACTTAAGTCATACAATTCATAGTACAGTTACTATTGCAGCTTCCTAGAACATTACAACAGTACAACTTACAATGACCTACATAAAATGGCCGGTGATGAAGAAATTCGGCGTGGAGGCAGTCTGAGGTCGAACTCCCAAGCTCTTGAAAAAAATAAATTGAGGGGAATCAGACCTCACTGAGTAAGTCAATAATAAGAGATGTACGGTTTGAAAACCCTTTTGACAACCATAAAGTTATAGTAAAAATAATTTATAATACATAGATATAGCTTTTGAAAAATCTTAGTAAAACCCTAAACCCAAAGTCCTAAATGGCCAACCGGGCCTACTTATTCCAACTAGACTGTCGATTCCCGAGAGCAGAGGCATCAACCAAGGCACCAAGTCGCAGTCATTCACTTAATCCAAATATATAGCATTGGCGGTCCCCGAGAGCTAGGGCATCAACCGAGGCACCCATCCCAGTCCATTATTAACCTTACAATCACTGGCGATCCCCGAGAGCATAGACTTCCATCGAGGCACCCATCCTAGTTCAACATTCATCAGTCATATATAATTCGGATCCACCTCTCAATCTCTACCATATGCACATGGTCCTGGTGAAGCCCACCAGGTAGCCCGTTCTACCAAAATTCCTCAAAATCAATTTTTAAATAAATAAAATGCATTTTAAACTTTAGATAGCAGCATTAAATTAAATAAATCATATAATATTAACATAAAGATATAAGCGCATGCATCTTTAAATAAAACACACGCACAGATCATATTATCGACTTACAAAATGAATGAGAAGGCTAACGACTGCGCGTCTGCCTCGATCTCATGACTTTTGCTCTGATATGCTCTAGAAAAGAAATTAACAAATCAATTTTAAAACATGTCTATGCAATTGAAATCAATAATCAACAAAATAATGAAATTCTAGGCTTACTCAAGGAAGACTGGATAGGACTCGATAGACAGGATAAGACCTAACTAATGGTAGAAATTATTACAAATATCACATTTTATGAGAAAATCTACCAAATTTTGGCAGAGTCTCCTCTGTAAAATGGACATCTCTCTACCATAGGTAAAGCCAAATCTGCATAGAAAACGCACTTCTAATAACCGCAGACATACATACTCGAGTCGAGCTTCCAAAACTACACTTAGCCCCGACCGAGATCACAACTCAACAAAACACCAAGAATTTAAATCATTTATTTTCCCAAAATGCATATTACACCCACACACACACACACACACACACACACATATATATATATATATATATATATATATATATATATATATATATATATATATATATATATATACATATGTATACATATAATCTCAATTATACAAAAATTAAATAACTCAATTTGCATTTCATTATCAAAGTATAATTATAACCTAAATTAAAACCATTATACCAAACATGCTAAATACAACCTTATATTCAATTTTTGTTACCAAAAATAATGTATATACCTATATATAATATTTGAAATTAATGTTCAAAATTAACATTACTTAATTAAAAATATCAATTAATTTATAAAAATCCTCTAACCTCTTAAATATTAATAAAACTAACTAAAATATACGTTTAACTATAATTAGCGTAAAATTATATTTTTTACCCCTAAATACATAAATTACATAATGTATTATTAGTACTAAAAATTCCTTAAAATTATATATATAAAAAATAATTTTTCTCAAAACTAATCTTCCTAATATAATTAAAGCATAATATCAACTAATAATTTCTTCCAAAATATAAATTTAACTTAATTATTTTACATTTGACATAAACTAAATATATTTATAAAAATAAGTATAAAAGTCACAAAAACTAAAATTTAAATTTTAAAATTAATAACATTTAAGAATAACATCAATTATCAAAATTCCATAGTTTTTTAACAATAAATTCGAAATTAATAAATTATTAATTAAAAACCCAAAATTTGCAAAAACTTATAATTAACACCAAAATTTCTAAAATCTTAAAAACAATCAATACATTACAAATATTTAACCTTAATTGCTCTATTTTAATAATTAAGCTAAATATATATATATCAAATAGAGTCAAATAAAATTAAATAAAATCAAACAAAAATTCTGTAAATCAAGAAAAATTCAGAATAATGCACAAAAAATCGGATTTGAACCACCAAATTGATGTAATTCATCATTTAGCTTAAATTATCTAAAGATTAACACCTAAACCCACTCAAGCAACCAGAAAACAACCCTATAACAACCTAAGAATGACTTAAAATAACTCACCTTTAACCTCCAATTCCGACGCTGGAGGTGAGTTGTAGCAGCGGTTTTCGATGTGAACTGACGCCTAAGAGGGTGAGGGAAGTTGAGGAAGCTACGGTGGCGCCGGATGCAGCTCCGACTGTGCCGTGGCAGCTTCAACCGAGAGCGACCGAAGAAGGAGAAGAAGAAGAACATCAGTTGTAGCAACTTGTGGGCACCTGTCCAAGGCGAAGATGGGGTCTTTGGGCGGTGATGGAGGTGGCACGGTGAGAGGGAAGACAGAGACTGTGGGCAGGCGGAGATAGGGAGTGGACAGCAGCTTGGGTCGTCGGTTTCGGGGAGGTAAGCTTCTGCTCTCTCTTTTTTTTTTTTTGTATATATATATATATATATATATACACACACACACACACACACACACACATAGGTACTAGCAACACACATAAAACAAAAATGAATTTCATGTAGTTTAAAATAATAATAATAATAATAATAATAATATAATATATGTCATTTTTAAATAATGAGGAAATAACACTCATATGAATTAATAATCCTCAAATAATATAACATAAAAACATATCCATTAGATAGCAAAATAATTAACAATTATATAATATAATCTAAAAGTATTTATTAAAAAATTTCGAATTCAAAATGACTTTATTTAATTAAAATGTAGGGTATTACATTTTTTTACTTTTTTTACAAATGCAAGCATTACAGGAGGAGATACAAGATTCGAGCTCCTTGCTGCAATGAGATTTTCTCATGTTGCCATTGTCACAATGAGGCCATGGTATTATTTTTTTAATGCACTAAAAAATCTCTTCTTTTGCACCTTTTTCTTTATATGGGTGATCTGTTATCTTTCTTTCTTTTGTTTCTTGTAATCATTTTTGTTTCATTCTCTTGAAAAATTTACTATTTTTATCATAAAGTTAATATTTTTATGGTGAAAATAGTACATTTTTCACTCATTTATTTACCTTAGTTATACCCTTATTTATTGTCCTTTTTATTACCTTTATTATTCCTTTGATAAGTTGATTATTTTTGTATTTTCTTGTCATGAAAATCCCATTTTTATAATAAAAATGATAATCTTTCACCAAAATACCAAAATTTCTAAAATCTTGCATCATGCATTTTCATTAGCATTCTTATTTGTTTACTTGTTTAATTACTCATCATTTCAGTTACGAGTATATAAAATTGTCTTAAATGTGATGTGTGCTTGCATGTGTGTGAAGACTAATCTTTGTCTTGTAGGATTATTAGAATAAGGTGTATTTTTTTAATTTCTTTCTTTCATTTTGATGTAATTAATAAAACAAGAAGTTTCAAGGCAACGTAATCCTTAATCTCAATTCCTATTTTATTTCTATTTGGATGTATTTATTAGAATTTTTATTAAGGGTTATAATCCTTAATCCCTTTCCCCATTTTTATTTTGTTTATTTGCTTGTTTCCGTAATGCTTGCTTGTGTGCTACTTGCTATGTGCTTATTTGCTTGCATTATTACTTGCTTAGTTAATGTGATTGGTTAATATTTACTTATTTTTGTGATGTATGTGTGCTAAATCTAATTATCCCGTGTTCTAATTTCCAATTTTATTGGCTAACAATCAACTATGGTAAAATGCATTATGAAATGAAACTAGGGTGAACTAGTGAATGAATAGGCAACATGTATGTGTGAGTGACCTGGATTGATTGGGCATTCATCTTTTTGTGTTTTTGTCTTTGTTAGTGTTTTCGTTTTCGAGGGACATGGTAACTTTATCGAATAAGGACAAGTGATTGGTCTCGAACGGATGAGATGTTTTGATTTTGTGGAGTCACCACCCGATTTTTAGAAAATCAAAAAAAGAAAGGGACAACATTGGGTCACTCAAAGAGTGTTTTCCCCAATAGAGATTTTTAGGTTTAGGAGATTGCATCTACTTTTTGACTATTTCTCATTATACGATATTCGATGTATAGTAACCGCAACACCCTAGTTTTGATAATGATAGTTTGTATAACATTCACACAGTACAATAGAAAAAATAGGATAATAAAGCTGAGAATTTTATTACATTGCTTTCCTAATAAAATACATATGAAAAGAAAAAGATTGCAAAAAAGTAAATCTAGTATAACCGATTTGCAAGGATAACTCGATCATTTACGCAACTTATTTAATGAATGATAGGATGATCATGTTGTAGTGATTATTGATACTATGATGATGAATGATAATAATATAAAGGATGCATGAGGTCATCACCAGACCGAGAGCATGATGACTTTATTATAGGGCATGAACTTTTCACATTATTGATATTTATGATGTGATTTCATGATTTTAAAAATAGAGGATGCAGAGTGATGATGTAAAATGAGCATAATAATGCATATATTATTCTCATAGCATGCAAGATTGCTAGTCTTATCACACAAGCATAATAGTATTCCCAAATGCTAATAACGGTAAAATCAAATGTAGTGTAGTAAAGTAAATGTGCTAAAATGATTGTGTGGTCCTCAGACTCGACTCAGCTTGTGTGAACTTTAATGCTCTAGCTTCGAGAGATTATCAAGCTTTCCTCATCGAGAGGTTCAAAATAATAGTAAAATGATGCTAAACTGTATACCTTTGAAATGTGCTTTGACAAAGATGAGGTTAGGTTTAGTGGAAAAAGGGATCTAGTAACCTAAAAGAAAGGCTATAGGAGAGCAAAAACTATATGGGAAAGGGTTTCCCACGCCTTTGATAGAATTGACTCTTGAGTGTGTGTGTGTGTCTTCACTTGCTTCCCCCTTCCAAAATGGGGTGTATAGGGGTCTATTTATAGGAAAAAAATTATGTAGAATGGGGTGGTATAGGCATGGTCATATGAGTATAAAGGCATTTTTGCACATGGCCATGCCAAGTGAACTTGACCATGCACAATGTGCATGTGGTCATCGTTTGGTGCGTGGCCATGCACTTTTGTGCGCTTTTTCATGCTCACTTTAACACTTTACATACTCTTATCGGGTTCTACATGCGTTATTCTAGGGTTGTTCTTAGGGTTTTTTAGCCTTTCAAACGTGTTTTCAGAGTTTGTTTTGCCAAATTCAGCTTTAATTTTAGCACATGATACCTAGGGGTGTTTACACACACTTCTAAGCAATACGCGCTGATACTCAGGTTGTGCTAGACCATTCCAGGACCACTTTTAAAGGTTTTAGAGCTCTTCAGGCATGTTTCTAAAGTTTGTTTTATCAAAATCAATTTCTATTTTTTCATAAAGCTGGGTCCCAATATAATGAAATACACACCAGCCCGATGAACTAAGTATTTTGAGAGGATTTTTCTCAAAACAAACCTCTCATTATTTTGATAATTCATATTTTTCAAGGTTAGAGCACAACTTAATGACCCAGTGATCAATTTTGCACACTAATGGGGTCAGTTGGGTGATTTAAGGTTGCACACTTCAGAGGTGTTACGAATTAGCAGACTCTAGTCATCTCGGGGATTCATTTCATCATTGAACCTTTTTGGGGATGGTCAAATTTGAGGTATGATAGTTGCCTCTTGCTTCATGTATATTGCATAGCCACCTAGTGCTAATGTTAATACATGTAAAGTAAAATGCAAAGATTCAAAAAAAATTTAGTAGGGATAGAGGTACTTACCTATGGGTCTTTAGAAATCATGTTAAGATTTAACTACGGTTGTTGTGTTTTGCTTGTTGCTATTGTTCTATGAATTGATCATTACATAGGGTGTTATTTTTGGACATATTCAAGTATGTGATTGATGCAAAGTGTAGAATGCGGATATAACTATAACCTTTTTAGGTGTCACGCAAATGAGGATACTACTAAGCAAAATGTGGATGCGATTATAACCTTCTTAGGTGTCACACAAATGAACATGTGACTATAACCTTCTTAGGTGGTAAGCAAATATACCTACAACTATAACCTTCTTAGGTGTCATGCAAATGAATATACGACTATAACCTTCCTAGGTGTCATACAAATGAACATGCGATTATAACCTTCTTAGGTGTCACATAAAATGAACATGCGGCTATAACCTTCTCAAGTGTCATGCGAATGAACATGCAACTATAACCTTCTTAGGTGTCACACGAATGAACATGTGACTATAACCTTCTTAGGTGTCATGCAAATGATCATGCAACTATAACCTTCTGAGGTGTCATATGAATGAGGATGCTACTAAGCAAATAAGAATGCTCCCAAGTAATATGGATGCTCCTAAGCAATGAGTGTGAGTGCTTTTAAATGAGAGTGTTGCAAATGCTTCTAAGCAATGGATGAGATGTGAGAATGCTTTTAAGTAATATAAGAGTGCTTCTAAGTAATGCAAAGGCTTCTAAGTAATGAATGAGATGTTAGAGTGCTTCTAAGTAATGAGCGAGTGCTTTTAAGTAATGAATGAGTGCTTCTAAGCAGTATGAGAGTGCTTTTAAGTAGTGAAAGCATTTTTAAGCAATGTGGGTGCTTCTAAGCAATGTGAGTGTTTCTAAGAAATGTGAGTGCTTCTAAGAAATGTAAGTGCTTTTAAGCAATAAATAAGAGTGTTTCTAAGCAATGTGAATGCTTCTAAGCAATGAGTAAGATAGTAGTGACAATGTAGTAATAGTACAGTAGTGATGCAATAATGATATAGTGATGATGCAGTAATGATGTAGTGATGATGCAATAATAATGCAATGATTTTTCATGTTGAAGATGTTATTTTAATGGTTTGGAGTAAGATATTCTTATAATGAATTTTCCTTATTCTTCTTCTTTTGTAAGATGTTGAGTTTTCTAAAGAAAGTGGTGCATGTGTAGTGTCTTCAGATAGATAAATTCCTCACTAGTGTACTTTTGTGTGAGTTTGGTGCATATCTTATGCTTAAATGGAAGTTTATGACTATAAAAGTGAGTGTACAAAGTCTCAAAGTGTGTAAAAAACCATAAAAGAGTGCATGGAAAGGGGAAGTACATGTGACTGCGTGTGGGGAGTGTGTGATCACGTGCTTGTGCATGTGGTCACATACTTCCCCGCCTTTATGCTTATTTAAGTGACTGCTTCAAAATTCTTGAGAGGCTTTGTCTGGACTTCTTTAAGTGTTTTCTAACTTTTCTTGACCCTTTTTGTGTTTCGAGTGCTTTCTGCTCTATTTTTGCTTTTATATTTCCATTTTCTTTTGCATGAAAAGGAGTTTCCCAACATTCTTGAGGGTCTAAAGGACATTTTTATTGATGTTGATCTTGATCTTGAGGGTGACTTTCAGGAGGCTACTGGAGTTGGGACGTCCGCAGCTGGGACTAGCACATATGGTGGTCAGAGTTCTCAGCCATCCAGGCTTTCTCAAGGAGATCCAATCCCCATTGTTCATAGCTCGGAGACTCATGCTTAAGTGCATCATCACCGTGAGGTAGGTCCCTCTTTGCCCATATTTTTTGGAACTAGTTTGGTAGTTGCTTTACTGTTTATTTTCCAGTATTAGATTATTGTATTTGTAAATTTATATCTCTTGTTATAACTGTCTATCTAGCTTTATTATAGATGTTGATACTGATAGCTCTTGCTTTATTTTCTTATAATGATTGTATGCTTGCTGTGATGCTTTCCTTTTTGGCCTTTATTATTGTTTTGATCCTATTAACAAAGAGAGGTGTGTTAGCATTTATTAGTTGTACAAATGTTTGATAGCATAACTATTATTTGTAGCCCCATAGGTATGTCACTAAGCTACTTGGTAGTTTTAATAGGGTCAATATGTACTATTAGGGTCTCCTGATGTGCGTAAAGTAGATGGTTACTGGAAAGGGCTTTAATGGAGTGATTACTGCACTGTCTTATGACTCATATACATCAAGTCAGATTGCTATGTATGCATTGATAGAGCAGGGGATGGACATAATGCGTACTTTCCATCTGCCTATTGGGGAGATGACTATTACCCCGTTGGACTTTACTACTATCATGGGCTTGAGCTTTTCTAGAGAGCCCATTCCTTTTAGTGATGAGGAGTGTTCCACTATTATGGCAAGGAGGCATCTCTCGAGGGATTTGCTTAGGGTATTCACTCCTATGAAGTTTGGTTGCCTATATTTTGCTCGATACACGAAGTTTGTTTCTTTTGTGCGGGTTTTGTATGATGATGGTCTTGTCTCAACAGAGTAGCTGGCCCACTACTTTTTATTTTATTTACTGAGTGCTATTATCTTCCTGAACCCTTCGAGTACGGGTGATATGAGATTGCTGCCTATTTTGAGGGACCTTAATGGCTTGCCAAAGTATGGTTAGAGCGTTGCTGCCTTTGCTTATATGTACTTGGGGCTTAACGCAGCATGTCGAGGCGACTTGAGGATCTACAGATGTTTATTCATGTTGGACGTGAGTAGGAATTCTGCTGTATATTGTCTTGCTCTTGGTTTGTTATTTATGATCCTTTGATTTTGATAAATTTTAGTGTATGAGTTTAGGATTGTCCCACGTTCATCCATTGAGCATTTCCAGGAGGATAGCCTCCCTCATTATTCTTGTTAGATCAGGAAGACTATAGATTTAATCAAGGATTGCACATTAGCTCAGGACCACATGAGGAGGTTGTCCCCTGACCAAGTATGTCTGATTCATGTTGTGCTTGTTATTCCTTTCTTTGGGATCATTTTTTATTATTGCCCTTTGAGTAGATCTTTCTTTCCTAGTTGGTGGTGAGATCTCATTAGAAGGTAGAGATAGTGGTTGCATGGCAGCTGACAGAGAGATGAGTGTTACTTTCTAGCCTTGTCAGCAGGGTGTGGTATTTGGATAAGTATGTCCATCGTTGGTAGGATGACCCATACATGAGGAGAGTTCCCATCCCTCTCCCTAGGGACATGTTTTGGGGTCATGAGCTCTACAGTGATGATCTTACTGCTGTTATGATAGGGATCCCCTCTGAGAGCCTCTTGGAGAGTGAGGGTTTGCCTTATACTGATTTATTGATCCCTCAGCTGATTGATGTTGTAGCTATTAGGACCTTTCCTTCTCCTCTACCTTCTCAGGCAGATGCATCTTGTCCTTTGGGTTCGAGGACTAGGCCATCACGTGGGTCATCGAGAGTCACTTCTTCTGATTTAGTAAGCTTTTATTCCTATTTTGGTGTAAGCATGTAGCAAACTTTATTAGTAATAAACTATAATTGACATAGGTTGTGAGAGCTTATTTATAGCGATGTCAGAGGAGATTTGGATCCTACTTTGAGGATGATGAGGGCACGCTCCATACTGAGGTGACTACTCATGCCAGTGGTATGGCTTCTAGTAGCACTATCCTTAGGTATTTGACAGTTCAACTATCTTTGTCTTTGTTTAGGATGGATATCTTAGGTAGAGTAGTGAGCTTTGATTTTCCTAGACTTAACTTTCCTAAGTCAGGTGTTGCTCCTTCTGATGCTACCCATGTTCATGTTTTTCTCTTATTTTTATCTGTGTTCCATTTATTTAGTGAGTGGTGGTTGACTTATTTGCTTGCTTTTGTAGATTCCTATCTCCTCTAGCTAGTATTGGTATACTATGCATTTTTTCCTATAAATAGACCCCTCTACACCCCATTTGAGAGGGGGGAAGAAAGTACAGACATACACACACTCAAGAGTCAGTCAGATCAAAGGCAATGTAAACCCTTTCCCATATAGTTTTTACTCTCCCACAGCCTTTCCTTTAAGTTATTAGATCCCTTTTTCCACTAAACCCAGCTTCATCTTTATCAAACCACTCTTTAAAGGTATATAGTCTAGCATCATTCTACTGTCATTTTAAACCTCTAGACAAGAAAAGCTTAATAATCTCTCAAAGCTAAAGCTTCAAAGTTCACACAAGCGAAGTTGAGTCTAAGGACCATATAATCATTTTAGCATGTTTATTTTATTGCACTGTATTTATTTTACTATCACCAACATTTGGAAATATTGTTGTGCTTGTGTGATGAGACTGGCAATCTTGCATACTATGTGAATAATGTATGCATTATTATGCTCATTTTACATAATCATTCTACATCCTTTATTTTCAAAGTCATGAAATCACATCACAAATATCAATAATATGAAAATTTCATGCCCTAAAATAGAGTCATCATGCTCTTAGTATAGTGATGACCTTATGCATCCTTATATTATCATCATTCATCATCATAGCATAAATAATCACTGCAAGCATAATCATCCTATCATAAGTTGTGTAAATTATCATGTTATCCTTGCAAAACAATCATATTAGATATACTTTTCCATAATCTTTTTCTTTTCATATGTATTTTGTTAAGAAAGTGATATAATAAAATTCTCAACTTTATTATCTTATATTTTTTGATGTACTATATGAATGCTATATAAATTGTCATCACTGAAATTAGGGTGTTACGATAGCTATATAGAGAATATCGTATAACAAGAAATAGTCAAAAAGTATATGCGATCTCCCAAAACTGAAAATCTCTAATAGGGGCAATACTCGCTGACTGACATGATATTGTCCCTTTCTTTTCCTGATTTTCTAAAAATTGGGTGATGACTCCACACAATCAAAAGCTTCTCATCCCTCTAAGATAGATCATTTATCCATGTTCAGTAAAGTTGTCATGTCCCTCAAAAATTTAAAAAAAAAACATAAAAAAAGAATAAACAATCCTAAAGGTTGCTCATAACCATGTCTCGATTGGGACTACCTTATCCCAAGCAATGTCCCGATCGGGATTGTAATCAAGATGGGTACTACACATTTTATGAGTTTTGCTCTTCTTTTGGTCCCACTTGGGACTGTTTTGGTCCTGATAAGGACTTTAACACAAATTATAACTTTTTGTACAATTTAATCCCTGTGATGAGTTTGATTAAGATAGTACTTGCAATGGCTTTTCAAAATAATTTTTCTTTAATATTTCATTATTATTTTGACTTCCAAATTATTTCTAACTTATACACACTTAAAGCAAATATATCAGTTGTTCAAAATTAAGTTTGTTAAAATCAAAATCAAGATTGCTAACTTACTAAGGTTAACAAGTTGTGGTAGCCTTATCTTGATGATTTTTCATTATTTCATGAGATTTGAATAGTAACTCTTCACCAAGGATGTTTATGTTACTAAGTGGAAAGCAAGCATCCTAAATGACTAGATGAGTATTCTTTAAAGTGAGATAACTGAGGATTATAGTGAACAAGGTAGCTTTTGTTATTGAAATATTCTTCTATTAGGCATGAATGCTCGATCATATAACTAATGTTTGTAGGGCTATTTCTCTTTTTGGGCATTCCTAGCCTTACTAATTTTACTCAGCATGAATTCCATCAAAGAGTCTTTGAGGTACTCTTACTATTTTTAGGACCATTGGAGTATATACATTTCTGCATTAGTTTCCCCTTTTTGGGTATTCCCCGCCTTTATTACTCAGTGTGAATTCCAACAAGGGATCCTTTGGATACTCTTACTCATTTTATAGCATTAGAGTATATTAAGTATGATTTTGCATTTGTGTGAGTTTAAAGGTTTACTGTGGTAATCTCAAGCTGCTCAAGTGTTACAATTCTTTGTAATTCCCTTTTTTGATGAATTATCTTCTCTTCATGAGGTTATCAAGCATTAAATTGATTAAAGTTTAGAAATTCCAAAAGCTTTATTAAGATAAGGTGACAACTGCTATTGTTGACCAATTAGTCTCTACTACATGCCCCCTAGTGCAAATTCACTTTAAGAGCACAAAAAGATTTTTAGAATGAAAACATAAATAGGGGTGCATGGATGTATGAATGCACGTGTGCATTTTTCTCAAAATAAGGTGAGATAGACTACTTTCTTATAGATATAATGTGTTTCCTTAGATGTGTTCGATCTTTCCATTTTGATTTTGGAGCTTTGTCGGTGTCTCTTTCTTTTAAGAAAATCCTCTTGCTTCTTTAGTGTTTGGCACCTACATGTTCTAAAAATTCCTTTTAATTATTGCTCACTTAGATTTTTGCTTCATTATTCTTTGCGATCATATTCTCCTACAAATAACCAACAAGATCATTTTAGTCAACATTGACTTTATTTTTGGATAATTATGTAAGCACCCAATTTCGGGATGCATTGATGTATAGATGTGATGAGAGCTCCTATAATGAAAATTTGATCAAAATTGATATCTAGATATTAATATTAGATTTTTAGAACAAAAATTATGAGTTTTAAAGACTAAATTGCAACATTTTTTTTAGAGTTTAATTGTAAAATTGAATTTCCTTCTGTGGCCTTTTTGTAATTAAAATATGGGTTGATCGATTTTATATAAAATCAATCAAAATTCTTGGAAATCTGTAATTTCGATTAGAATCACATATTTCTATCAAAAATACAGAAATCCAATTGGATTTCCATAATTTTAATCGACGTAGTTTTATTTTATTTTTGAGAAAAAATATGTTTATTTAATTTTTGATTGGTTAAAAATAAGAATAAATAAATAAATAAATTTAATATGTCCTATTTTATGTGTTTACATGTTTTCTCTGCATATCATATAGCTTATTTATCCTGGATTAAATCACAAAAAATTATCAAGAAAAATAATCTTATTAGGAGATGGAGACTCATAAGACTGAAGGGATTTTAGATTTAAAGGGCAAAAAGGGTGCTGCTTAAAAAAAAAGAAAGAAAAGAGATGTTGTTTGAGAAAAAAACAACATTGTTAAGTTTTTTTTTTTTTGAAAAAAACAAGCTTTCAAATTAAAAGAGAGATACGTTCTTGAGTTTTATAAAAACAATACGTCTAGTGATATCCAAAATAAATCTAGAAGTTAATTTTCAATAGTGATTCCTACTTTAAGTGGCAATCAAACTGCACAACATCATCTCATTTCTTCTATTTTATTCTTTTCTTTGATTTTGATTTCATTTTATTATTTGATTATCTACTAATTATTTTATTCTATTTTTTGTTTTGTTTTGTGATTTTGATTGTGATGGGCATAACTAAAATTGTAGGGTGAATACGTGAGGAAGATCCATGGGATGCCATTGATTTAATTCTATAGCGATTTTAATTAGATTATAGGTTTTTAATATTTTGTGTTTTTATGTTCTTTTTTATTATTTATACGGTTTATTTGGGCATGTAACTAATTAGTTTTAATTTATGTACATGGGAATAGTAAAACCCCAATAGTGGAAATAGTGAAACCCTATATTTTCGTTTTTATTCTGCACTTAAAATTGGCCAGTAATTAGGTATATTTGGTAAAACCCTAATAAAATCAATGGTGGCTGTAGATTAATATTAGGTTGCATGAAATCAAATTAAGGTTTTTTAGAAAAATATAATTTTAATTGTTTATTTGATCTTTTTGTTTGGTTGTTTTCTTAGTTTTTTTTATGTTTTTGCATTTTATTTTAATTTTTATTCATTTTGGGCCCCAAGCCCACATTTAGGATTAATCCATTTAAAATAGCCTTTTAATTGGATTTTAGGTTTTAATTAACTTTAAAGTCAATTTACGTACATTTTAGGTTAATTTAGACTTAGGCCCATTTTTCACTTAAATTAAAATTAATTAGAACTAGGCCCATTAATTTAAACCCAACCTAATTCATTTCTATAAAATTAGTAGATTTAGGCTCACTTTAGATAATTAAAATAAATAGAAAGAAATTCACTAATTTAATGAAAATACAGGCCCGCCATTAGTTTCATTTCACTTGTAAATAAAATATAGACTTAGCTAACCTAATTAAAATTAACATAGTTTAGACTAATTTAGGGACGTCTCGTTATATGAATGTAATTTTTATGTGTCATTTCATGACTAGTTGACTTAGAGTTAGATGGATGATAATTAGGTTTTAAAATGAAATTGCATGTAAATAGGGAATAATTTACTAATTAATAAAGTAATTCTAACTGAACAAAAGACTGAAAGAAGTTAGTATTCTGCATCCAGAATCTCCAGGTTATGGTGTTATCTCTCTTTTAGAGAATTGAGTTACCACCACCTTTGAATTGTCCCAGTTATTACCCTAAGTGGTGACTCCTTATCTCCACGCTATGTCTTTATGATATAGTAGTGTATTCTTTAGGGCTCTAAGCTCAAATAGTGTCACGATTGCTAAAATCTTGGACGTGCACTAAACCCCGTCATCTACTTATGATCTTTAATTAGAATACATTCTAACTTCCATTTTATTATTTTGTCTTTTTGACATTAATGCTTCTTGCTCTTGCATGTTTGGATTTTGCTATACTTCCCTACAAAGTAAATATTAAAAGAATCTTAATTAGAATTGGTTCTATTTTAGGCAATGATTCTTAGCCAGGATATATTCTGACTTCCTTTTTAATGGTCTTGTTAGGATGCAACACTTGCTTTATTAGTAGTGTGTTCTCTAAAGCCCTAAGCTCAAACAATGTCATGGTTGTTAAAATCTTGGATGTGCACTAAACCCCATCATCTATAGATGATCCTTAATTAGAATACATTCTAACTTCCATTTTATTATTTTATCTTTTTGAAATTAATGCTTCTTGCTTTTGCATGTTTGCATTTTGCTATACTTCCCTATAAAGTAAATATTAAAAGAATCCTAATTAGAATTGTTTCTATTTTAGGCAATGATTCTTAGCCAGGATATATTCTAACTTCCTTTTTAATGGTTTTGTTAGGATGCAACACTTGCTCTATTTTGTAGCTCTTATCATGCTTATAGCTCTAACTATAATATTTGTGGTTTTTTCTATAATGGTTGTAGTTCTTTTTACAGTATTTATTACATCTGTTATGTGTGCATGTGATTCAATATGTGCATTTTTCTCGAAGTGTGTGCACATATCCTAAAGCTTATGTACACCCTTTTAAATGTTAAAAAAAATGTAGTATGAGGATTTGAAAGTGTGACTTTCTTAATGAAAATATGAAAAGTATATTGAGGTGTGTGAGGGATGCACGAGATGGACCTGGTGTGCTCATGTGCCTAGCAAAAGCTTACGCCCCATATGTGCACGCTCATGCACCATGGGCACACCTATGCATGCCCGACGCGTGCTTGCACTCTTAACACTTTCTATCTTTTAAAAACTGTAAATACCTTTTCTTTCTCTTTTTTTCCTTTTCCCCTCTTTCTTCTTTTTTCTTTTTTTCTTTTCTCTTGATTTTTTTTAAAGCACGGTTGCCTCTTATTCTTCTTCTTAGTTTAAGGCGGCTTTAAAATTTGAGGATACCAACGTTCATCCTATGCAACTCCCCCTTTTTTAAGTGAAGTCTGGAGTTAAGGGTTTGATTAAAGGAAGCGAGATTCCACTTGTTCACTACTTTGACTATCACACGTGGTCTAACCATCACTCAGATTTGAGTCCTTCTACTTTAGGTGCTCTTATATTTTTTTCATGCTTTATGGTTTTTCATCTTGTACTATTTCTTAGGATGTTGTAGCTTCCCATTTTTTATATTGCCCTTTAGTACATTTCTAGTCTACTCGCTTTTTAATTGTCTGTAGCTTCTTAGTTGTATTGCTTTTAGATTTCTTTCCTACTATGTTGCTCTTCTTTAATGCGTGTGGTTAGTAGTGTTGTTGCCATATTATACTTCTTGCAAAATGAAAATATGAATGCTATTAATATTTGAAATTTTTTTAGCCTTGGAAGGTTATTCGGTTGTTTAGTAGTATTAATAGAGTAGCATAATATTATCAAGCCCTTCCTTCTAAAGTGAATTAGACAGTCACTAGACTCAGGTTTCATGGCATCATTGCCACTTTGGATGTAGGCTCATGATCTTATAGCCATGTTATTCGGACTGCTTAACTAGAGAGGTGGATAGAATCCACTCACACTTTCTATTTTTTATTTGGGGAGATGACAATCACTCATGTTGACTTTATGGCCATTACTGGTTTGAGCTTTGATTATTCCTTTATTCCATTCAGGGTTGTTGCTTACACTTCAGCCTCTACTACTGAGGCATTGACCATGGAGCTTTTTGGACACGTCGTGACCCTAAAGGAAAAGAGAACTTCTCTTACTTTTTGGACACGCGGTGACCTTGAAGGAAAAAAGCACTTCTCTTTCTTGTTATTTTAGTCTTATTATAAAGGTGTACAAGGATTATATTAGGGGAAGGTCAACAGTGGACAAGCTTGCTCGCTGCTTTATTTTTTACATTCTTTATATGATAATGTTTTTAAATTCTTTAGGTACTGGACCTCTTTGCCTAGTACCTCTTCTCAAGGATTTGGAAAAGCTTCATGAGTATGCCTGAGGAGTTACTGCTCTTTTGTACATGTATCAAGGACTTGATGCTAAGGGTGAGCACAGTTTGGTTCGATTCAGTTTTTTAAAAAATATAAAAGACTGAAGTAAAAAATTTTTAGTTCGATTTATCATATTTTTTAAAAAAAAATTGAATAGAACTGAACCAAACTAGTTTAGTTTGATTCAGTTTAAAATTTTGGTTTTGAATTATAGATGACCTTTTTTATGAACTTAATTTTAATACAATGAAATTGAACCTATATTAAGTTAAAAAAAACTTGTTAGAAGTACAAATTTTTCAAGATAAATAAAAATTCAAATGATGAAGAAAAGTTAATAACAATTAACAAAAAAAGCAGTAAAATATTAAATATCCATGAAAAATTTAACAATGACAAAGTACAAACATGAAAAAATGAAAAATTTTCTGAAAAATAAAAGCAGTAAATGAAAAAAATGTCAATATGGTCTAAGTTTTAGCTTTGCTAATCTTTAAAATTTAATTGCCCATCAAATTCAAAGAACACCAAAGTGAAATTAATCAAATATATATGAAAAAATCAATTTAATTGCCCATCAAGTAGATCATATTAAACAAATAGTAAAAATTTCTAAAATAAAGAAAAAAAATAATTTACATACCTTTAAATAATTGTTTAATATTGAAGGAGGTAGAGATTTGAGAACTAAATGAGGTAAGGATTTAAGGAAAATGAGGAAATATATAGAAATTAGGTAAAGAGGAGGCAAAAAAAAGTGTTTTAGAGAAGAGAGAAGCATCAATGAAATTTAGAAAAATTAGCTTAAGAGTATTAGATCTATACATATATAAAATGAAATAATATAATAGTTTAGTTCGGTTCAGTTCAATTTATTCCTAGTTTTTTAAGAGTAAAATTGAAATTGAACTGAAGTTTAAAAAATTATAGAAGAATCGAACTGAATAGTGTTCAGTTTTTGATTATTTTTTCTCACCTCTACTTGATTCTACTACCTGGGGAACCTTGAGGTTGTGCTGCTACTAAATGGTAATCGATGTGAGTTGTTTTTTCTACCCTTTTATTATTTATTTTTCCTTTTCTTTTGGTCTCTTACTATTGACTTATGTTTCTCATAGATTTGGACTTATAAGCTTGGTATTCTCCCTCGTCCTAATATGGATAACTAAATTGAGGTTAGCTTCCCTCGATATAAAGCTTGGTTTAATTAGACTTTAAGTTTGATTGCATCTCCTGTTACTGCTAAGAAGATTTTGGAGGATTTATGTTTTGATTAGGTATATTGTCATTTCTGATCTCTTCAAAGGTTGTTTTACTTTATGAAGTTTGAACACGCATCCTTGTTTGTAAATTTATCCCCAATGGTGGGACATGTATAAGGATCTGTGGACTTGTGAGATGCAAGGAGTTGACTTAGTTACTCATCTCCAAGTGTTGCTAATTGGTTATATGCATCACTTTTGGCATCTAGAGGAGCATGTTAGTGGTGGAGCGATCCAGAGAGGCAAAGAGTTCCAATGCCTCCTCCTGGTAACATGTATTGGGGATTTGAATTGATTGGTGATGCACTAGCTATGGCCAAAGTAGGGGTGTAAGCACCCAATTTCGGGATGCAATTGTGCATAATTATGACGTAAACCCCTATGATGAAAATTGAACTTGGTTGTCGATTTTCTAGACTTTAAGGACTAAATTGTAATATTTTTTAGGGTTTGATTGCAAATAAGTCAATTTTTTAGGGGTCTTTTGGTAATTAAAAAAGGGAGTTGTCATTTAATGCCAATTAGCATTAGTGTAATGTTGATCAGCATTGCACAATTTTGACTTGTAAAAGTTGATTTTTTTCATGTATTTTTATCGATTTTTCAGCTTTTTAATTGGTTGAAAATTCAATTTTATCTGACAAAAATTTCAACACATTCAAAATGCTTCAAAAAGACAATGCCATCAGTGTCAGATCCACGGGAATCTTAGTCACATGCCTCCAACAGTGCTAAATAGTTTATCTTCCCCTTGGCCCTTTGCGGCATGGGGAATTGACATCATAGGAGAAATAAGACTGACAGCATCAAATGGGCATAAATACATAGTAGTGGCAATCGATTACTTTTTGAGATGGGTAGAGGCAGAATCTTTCAACACTCCAAAAGAAAAATAGATGGCACGGTTCATTTAGAAGAGCCTGATTTGTAGATATGGAGTTCCGCATCATATTGTGACAAATAACAGGGTTCAATTTCAAGCAAAAATAGCAGAGTTGTTATAAAAGTATGGGATTGAGCACCATAAATCTTCACCTTATTGCCCTCAAGCTAATGGAGCAGTGGAAGCAGCTAATAAAAATGTTAAGAAAATCCTTTCTAAGATGGTTAAAACCTACAAGGATTGGTCTAAATATCTTCCTTTTGCCTTATGGGGATATAGGACTATAGCTCGAATCGCCACAGGCCAAACACCGTTCTCATTAGTATATGGTTATGAAGTAGTTTTGCCCATAGAAACTGAGATTAAGTCCTTGATAGTAGTCATGGAAGCTAAAATAACTGAGAATGAATGGGTGCAGAAAAGATATGATCATCTAGTATCTCTAGATGAGAAAAGGATGGATGCTTTATTCCATACTCATATATATCATAGAAGGACAGCAAGGGCGTCTAATAAGAAGGTTAAGCTTGGGAAAATCAAAGCTGGAGATATGGTGCTGAAACAGTCTAGAGCCGTGGTGTTCGATCCGAGAAGTAAATTTAGACCAAATTAGGAAGGACCGTACTTGGTCAAATTGGTCTTACCTAAAGGAGCTGCTAAGATATCAGATCTTGAAGGGAATGAGTTTATGGAACCTATTAATCTGGATCGCCTCAAGAAGTGCTACTTGTAAAAAGTATGAATAAAAGTATAATAAAGAAAAATAAAGTCTACTGGCTAGAAAACCTGAAAAGGCTAGTCAGGCAAAAGTTAGGACATTCCCACTGTTCAGAAAACCCGCAAAGGGCTGATAGGCAAAAGTTAGGGAAATAAATAAAAAATAATAGTCCCACTGATTAGAAAACCCGTAAAGGGCTAGTCAAGCAAAAATTAGGGAAATAAAATGTGAGCAAAAAATATTCAGTTAGAAAATCCATGAGGACTAGTTGATAACAAGAGTTATGTCATGTGATGTATTAAATGTACTCATTTTGGCCCTAATTAATGAACGAAATTGAAATTGAAGTTTTTTTAACCTTTACATAAGAATATCCTACTTTATTATAAAGCATAAATACTTGAAGGGATAACAAAACATAAGAAAGCCAAAATTAGCTCTATGAGACCATTCTATCTAGTAATGTCTTTGTTTCTTCCTTTATGACTTATCATGCAAAGTTTGAGTTCTCTTGTACCTAGCGAAGCTTGGTGGTTCTATCTTTTGGATAACAACCCAAGTTTTATAATCATCATTAGTAGTAACATCAGCATCCAAGTGTATATTCTATTCAAAGGCTCTACAAGGCCACAAGCTCCTAATCTTATCCAAAGAATCTTATCTTAAAGGAAAGCCTTTAAAGTCGATCAAAATAGTAACGATGAACTAAGGGCGACCATATTGATGACAAAGGCATAAAAGGGTAAAAAAGGTAGAGAAGTGCAGCCTTGGAATAGGATCACAATTATCATACAACTCAATAGTCATGAAATTCAATCTCCACCAAGGGCAGACCCATGTGATCTCAGCATCTAATATCTTCTTTAACTAGTCAACCCATTGGTCCATAAAACTTTTGTCTTTCATTTTTAGAGGATGAGATTCTAGCTGATAAGGTTGATAAGTCAAAGGGTTGAGGGGTACATTAAGCAAGCTCAACTTTTCCTGTAACTAAATCTTAACAAAAAAAAAGGTATAAGAATAATAAAATAAAAGCCTGCTAAGTTGAAAACCTAAAAGGGCGGCTTAGGAAAAAATTAGGGCAAGCTTGCTAAGCTGAAAACCTGAAAGGGTGGCTTAGGCAAAAATTAGGGCAAAAATAAATTAAAAATAAAATTTTTAGTTGCACACTTGAAAAAGAAGTAAATTGCTAGAGAAACGGTTATGAGTCTTAAAACTGTCGAGCCCAATGATGGTCTCAACAAGGATAACTGGCATAGGATTAGCTCCAAGCTTTACCTATTCCAAAATACTGACAATGCATGTATTGGCACCACCATGGTGAGAAACTAGCAAAAGTTGAGCATATAAACAAAAAGCAATTGTTCTAGTCCAAGAAGTAGTGTTCTTATCCCGAGTCCCATAGACGGTGATCAAAGAAGAAAGATTGATAGTCCTAGGATTATGCGTATACATGTAAATATTAGCTAGGGGCAAATCAAAGAACATAACCAATATGCCAAGAAATTGCATCTCCAAATCAAGAAGGGTTATCGTAGCAGTCGAGTCTAATATGCATCCTAGAATAGCAGCAAACTCTTCAATCATTGGACAAAGCTCTTGCCCATTAAACCTGAATACATGGTCTTTGACATCCCAGAAGGTAGAAGCAACATGTAATAGAGTGTTATCGATAGTCAGGTGCTGAAGAGATTTCAGGGATTTTATGTGGAAAGGTTGAAGCTTATTCCAGTCATCACCATTGAGACTTTTAAGAAATTTCTATATTGTTTGAAGAGATGCTTGAGTCATGATGAGGGTATAGAGAATGAAGGAGAATGCCCCTTGTATGGTCTTATATAGGGAAAGTAGATGAGTTCATGTGGGAAAGGGATTCTGCTAGTAAAAAAAGATGTGGATAAGGTGACAGAATTTAAGAAGGATTGGGATAAATAGATAATTGGGAAGATAATCCATTCTTTTAATTATTTATCTATCCAATATTATCCGTCTTGGAAAAGGGTTAAGATAAATGGATAATTAATTAAAAAAATAATGTTCATTAACTATCTTTTTTAATTAGTTATTTTTTAAAAAAAAAAGGGGTGCTCGCTAAATTGAAAACCCAAAAGGGCAGCTTAGGTAAAAGTTAGGGCAAGCTCGCTAAGTTGAAAACCTGAAAGGGCAGCTTAGGCAAAAAAATTCATTAAGGTGCAAACACTATTTCAGTTCTATCTAACAGTGTTCAAGACAGTACAGAAATAAAAATAGTAGTACAATAGAGAGCAGCCAGATATAGACACCCGTAAAGTTAGGAATACATAAGCTCTAAATCATTCATCTCGTGCTCTGGTATCAGGCCATGGGCTCCATCCTCTGGTAGGGTCATCATGATGATGAGTATCTGGAGATCTAGTATATGAGGTCCCAGCACTGTACGGATTAAAGCCCCAATCTGCAAGTTGCCAACGAAGCATCTCATTCTCTCGCTCTAGACCACTAGAATAGCTCTTCATACACAGAAAACACCATATCATATGCATTACATGCATACATTTGCATTGTCTCAGTGAGGGCACTTACCCGCCAACTGTTTGTAACCTGCATCATAAATAATCTCTGAGACAAGGAAAGTCCATATAGATACTCTGCCTGTGTTCGGGGAATCTGTTTTGTAAAATTTTATTAATATTAATGTCAAAGGTACATATACATACAAGAAATAAAGCAAACAGACTCACATGAGAAGCATCTGGTGGATAAAAGCTAGGAAGTTGAGCATCACCAAACTACATCTACTGCTCAATTGGAGCCTGAACAGCGGGAGCCCAATAGAACATAGACTTGTCTGAAAGAGAGACATCACCAAGCATAGCACTGATAAAGGCCCTATCGTGACTAGACCCAACATGCTGAGCATGACGACCGGGACTAGGTCTGGGATTAGGGCTATCAATATCAGGAACAACCTCAGTCTCTGGAATAACCTAAGTCTCTGGAGCAATCTCAGTCTCCTCATCCATATCAATAGGAGAGCGAACCTCCTCAAACTATAAAGAGAAGGAGTGATTCATAGGTTCCAAAAACAAAAGCTGAAATAACGAGAAATTATCTCATTATCGTTAATAGGAACATGCTCCAAGAGACTCTCATAGATAAACTACTAATAATGTCAAGAATGCTCAAGGAAATCTGAGGCGGCATATCCCTGTAGTGCATCCCTCAGCACTGAACCAATAAGATGCAAGCTGCAGAGCATAGAGGAAGGGACATCAGATGGAATGCGACATCAAGAAAGGCTAGAAGACCAGGGATACACTCACTCCCCTAAATACTACATCAGACAGCCATAACCAGAGAGCAAGATCCTCATAGGCTCCAAGCGAGCTACAACCGCCATGAAATTATATCATTGGATGTCCTCAACACCCTCCAACCAATCAGAGTTTATATGCAATTTATGTAAATTAAGTCTAATCTCTATTAAACTATAACATACTAATGATTTTATTTTCTTTTTCCTTACCAAGTGCCACTGGGCAGTGTTCAATTGATCATGGTATGTCTGCAAAGTATTCTTGTTGCTATCCAGGCGAGAAGAACCCCATCTCATCATCAGAGGAAAGGTCCTATCAGAACTGATAGCATTAAAGCCTCAAATCAACCCGATCTCTATGCTCCAAATCTAAAAAAAGAGAACATATCAGAAAAGGTAAAGAAGAGCAAAACTATAAAGATCAAATAAAGGAAAATATACATGCAAGATGTGCCAAAAGCCACACACCATGATAGCACCTCTACAAACAGTGTCTAATTTGTAATAAATATAAGCAAGTGCAGCAGATCCCCAATCTAATGTGGCAACTTAATCCAAGTCATGGAGAGGACCCAACAAAGCGATACTAACCTCATGACTAATCTCATAAAAGAGGGTCATGCCTAATAATTTCAAAAGGAAACACCTCGCCTTATGAATGATCTGACGAGAAGTAGAAGTAGGAAGGCATTTGAATTCCTCAACTAATGATGAAAGAAGAATGTTCTTCCAATTCTTCCATGTTGGGGCGAACCCGATCAAGTCTCGCATGTACTGACTCCGTGCATGCTCTGGAAGACTATAATAGCTTATGTAAAATGGAATTGGGGATCCTCTAAAGGCAATCCCGTTGATAGCAGAGAAACTCATAGGTGAAACGATCAGCTCACCCACATGAGTATAAAAAGTGTGGGTAGTATCCATCCATCGCTCGATCAAAGAAAATAAAGAATAATGGTCAAACCGGCCTCAAATAATCGGAAGTACAGCAATGAAATGCCTAAATCTAGAAGCCTAAATCAGACATGTCACCTACTTCGGCAATCCATGAAACAATTCCCGAGCTAGATTAAGATAGCCCGTGAACTTCATCAGACGCTATTTCAATTTTAAAAAAGGAAAATATTAATTAATTAATTAAAAGATTAATGAATTATTCAAAGAATTTAAATTGAAGGATTTGATAAGTTAATTAATCAATTAATTAATTGCCTTTTTTTAAAAAAAATAATAATTTTTTAATCATCAATCTAAAATGTCGATCGGCATTCCAGATTGCCAATCAGCAACCTACTATGTCGATCAGTATAAAATTGGCTTATCAAAAATCTAGAATTCCGACCGGAATTCCAAACATCTGATCCTCTATTCTGATAACCCATGAGCTAAATTTCATATTTTTAGAGTTAATTTCAATTTATCATGCATTTTCATATTAATTTCTAACTAATACACATGTCAATGTCAATTTCTACTCTGAAACTAACTCTAATTACTGATTATATAGGTAATATTTTTATAGAAATAAACAGAAGCAAGAAAAGTTACCTCATTACCTATATCTCTACAACTGTGGGTATGTAAATGAGTCAAGGGAAAGATAGTTGAGTCTTCTCGAAGTTCTAGATTATTCTAAGGAAAATGAAGAGTTAGAATCTTTTGACATTCTAAAGTCTTAACTCCTTCATGTTGTTTACATGACGAGGAGGCCAGAGGATCAGACGGATTACAAATCGGACAACAAATGGTGAAGAAATCAATAAAAGAAAAATCAAGATCAATTGGAAAAAAGAAGAAGAAGAAAAGAATAAGAAGAGAAGTGAAGTGATCAACAAAAGGGAAAGAATATATAAAATGAAGAGTATCCATTTTAATCCTTCTAGTTTACTTACTTTTAATCCATCTTTTTCTTTCTTGCAATTTGGTCCATTATTGCATTCGGACTAGGAATACATTCCTAATTGAATCATGACATTCATCAAATTAATAATTCATTGAATTATTAATACTGCATAATCAATCTATGATCCTGAATTTTTTGTCAAGTATAGAATACATAACAAGATTACAGAACTCAGTTTTTGCATTTTACATTTATGATTTCAATCAAAGGATTCATATGTTGTACAATAGCTATGATATGAATTTCAAATGATTATGTTATGTGCTGTACAGTAGTCACAACCTTCATTATGTTATGTATTGCATAGCAGTTATGACATAAACTTTAAAATATATCATTGTTAGACGTTCCACAGGAACTATAGCAAGTATTCAATTCAATTACACTAGATGTCCCACATGGAATATAGTGTGCATCATTAGACGTCCCACAGGGAATATAACAAAATTCAATTCAACTACACTAAATGTCACACAAGGAATATAGTGTGCATCGTTAGATGTCCCATAGGGAATATAGTGTGCTTCCTTAGATGTCCCACAAGGAATATAGTGTGCTTCCTTAGACGTCCCATAGGGAATATAACAAAATTCCATTCAACTACATTAGACGTCCCATAAGAAATATAGTGTGCATCATTAGACATCCCACAGGGAATATAACAAAATTCAATTCAATTACACTAGACATCCCACAGGGAATATAGTGTGCATCATTAGACGTCTCACAAGGAATATAACAAAATTCAATTCATCTATGCTAGACGTCCTACAAGGAATATAGTGTGCATCGTTAGACGTCCCACAGGGAATATAATAAAATTCATCATTGCTAGACATTCCATAAGAACTATAGCAATTTTTCAACTTATCATCACTAAATGTCCCATAGTGAATATAACGAAACTCACTTGCACAAAGTCCACTAGACTTTCCATAGGAAATATAGTGTGACTTATCAAATACTACACCTTGCTCAACAATTTGAACATCAATCCATCATTTAGGATACAATCGAGTGTCCTAATTTCTTTCTTTCGAAATTGTGTGCTTCTATTGCTTTGTTGCAATTTGTCAAGCAAACAGCAAAAAAGGGGGGCAACTGTAAGTACCCAATTTCGGGATGCAATTGTGCACAATTGCGACGTAAGCCCCTATGATGAAAATTGAACTTGGTTGTTGATTTTCTGGACTTTAAGGACTAAATTGCAACATTTTTTAGGGTTTGATTACAAATAAGTCAATTTTCTAGGGGTCTTTTGGTAATTAAAAAAAGGGAGTTGGCATTTAATGCCGATAGGCATTAGTGCAATATCGACCGACATTGCATAATTTCAATCAGCATTGCACAATTTCGACTCGTAAAAGTTGATTTTTTTGTGTATTTTTATCGATTTCTTAGCATTTTGATTGGTTAAAAATTCAATTTTATCTTTACTATTATCTAACAAAAATTTCAACACATTCAAAATGCTTTAAAATTAAAATTCTTATCAGGTTGTTTTTTAAAAGATAAGTCTGTTCCTCCTTTGGAGGAAACTAGTACGCGCAGACTCTGCTTTAAAAAGCAAAATCTGGATGCGTCCAAGAGGACTTCTTCTTTTCCAGAGAATTTTTTTGAAAGGCACATAGGGACATAGCGAAAAAAAAATAGAGAGACTGCGAGCACAAAAAACCCTAATTTCGGATACTTAAGTTTTTGAAAGCAATAGTGCATAATCAACAATATTTATTATTTCAATGGTGATAATCCAATCTGAGGGGCTCAAAAAGGGCATTTGCACAACATTTAAATCTTCAGTGTTATTTTCTATTTCATTTTTTTACTCTTTTCTATTATTTTAAGTTTATGATTTTTCTTTTATTTTTAGTTATTGTTTTGATTATTTGATTTCACTACTAATCTGATTACTTTTTTTGTTTTGATATGTGCATATGGATTGAGGAGGATACTGCTTATATTAAAAATGAGCAGAAGGTCCATGGAATGCCATGGAAGAACTTGTGTTGTTTCCCATTAGGATTTAGGATTTTTTTTATTTATTATTTTTTCCATTTTTGGTGTTTTGTGTAGTTATTTTAATTTCTGGGTGTATAATTATTTAATTTTAATTTTGTACGTTGTTTGTAATAGTCCCAGTAGTGGGAATAGTGAAAATTTAATTTTCTGTACTTTAAAATTAAGTAGTAATTATGTTCAATTGGGTAAAAATCAATTAAAATCAATGGTGGCAGTAGCTTAAATTAGGGTTTGCATGTAATTAATTTAGGCTTTTTTAGAAAATCATCATAATGTTTGTTTGATCCATTTTTTGTGTTTTATTTATTTTGGGCTTATTTTTTTTATGTTTTTATGTTTTTGGGCCCCAAGCCCACATTTAGGTCTAACCCATTTAATAAATAGGCTTAAAAATGGTTTAGGTTTTTTAATAATTAAAATCAATTTAGAACCATTAGGTTAATTAGATTTTAGGCCCACTTAGTTAATTAAAACTTGTCTAGACTTAGCTCAGCCCACTTAATTGCATTTGTTTTAAAATAAATAGACCTAGGCCCACATTTCACTTAAAATAAAACCAAGTTAGACTTAGGCCCACTAATTTGATTTTTCTTCAAAATTGAATAGACTTAAGCCCATATCTTAGAAAGACTAAAAAATAGATTTAGGCTCACTAATTAATAAAATGTAGGCCCACTTTTATTCCATTTCACTTGTAAATAAAATGTAGATTTAGCTAACTTATAAAATAAAATTAACATAGTTTAGACATAGAGACATTGCCCTTTTGATGCATTTTTTACTTATAATTTTATTAACTTGTTGCCTGTTTGGGTAGATGGATGTTAACTAGGGTTTCATAAAATTGCATGTAATTAGAGGATGAAATAATCATTTATAAAATTATTCTAAAAGAACATGAGACTAAGAGAAGTTAATATTTCGTATCCAGAATCTCATGGTTGTGGTGTTATCTTTCTTTTAGAGAATTGAGTACCACCTTTTCAATTTTTCCTAATTATTACCCTGGGTGGTGACTCCTCATCTCCATGCCATGCCTTTGTGGCAATGGTTAGTATGTTCTCTAGGGCCCTAAGCCTAAACAGTGTCGTGGTTGCTAAAATCTTGAACGCGTACTAAACCCGATCGTCTACAAGGGGATCCTACAAAGGCCTTTATATTTCCTAAGAGGGTCTCTTATACCCTATCTAGTTTATGCTATTATTTTTGGAGAGTTTTCTCCTCCTTCTAAATGAGGAAGGCTACGATCTCAATGCCCTAGTGTTTTCACTTCTCAGTCTACTGTAACTGGCTCTTCTTAGCCTTATCCTTCTCAGGCAACTTCTCGTGCTTTGATACATATCCCCTCCTATAATATTCATGAAACTATCTTATTAGTGAAAATAGTATTGAAATGAATTTTGGGATTCTCATCTATCTCTGATAATTATAAGGGTGTCATATTCACTGCAAGGGCACTGATGTTGTAGATTAGGACCTTAATGTAAAGGGTGGAGTTAGTGCTTCCCATGTTGATAGTACTTCTTCTAGAAGTGTGTTCAGTGGTATCATTTTCAATCCTATTATTTCAATATTTCAGGGGTTTACCAAAACTAATGGTTCTATATCTTATCTACTTTCAATGCTGGATTATCCTTTGCTGACTTATGATCCTTAAGGAGTGACTCATATGAGTTCTTTTTGCTCTGTGTCTGTTAGCTTTTATTTTAGCATTTTAATTTATTTGATTCACCCATCCTAGGTTCTCTACTCTAAGGCAAATTCATTGTTCATCTGTTTAACTAACACTTAATGCTACTTTACTAAGCATTACGCTTCATAGCTAGTATTGGCTTGTTCTTTCATGAATTATTTTCCTAGTAACAAAAAAGAGTATGCATGTATGTATGCATGATATGACTTATGTTTTATTTATGTAAGAGTCTTATGCTCTAGCTCAAAGAGAATGGTAGTCAAAGGAGGCCACTAGTGATGCTTGTATTATAGAGCTACAGCAAAAGCTAACAAGGTGTGATGAGGATTTTTCTAGGACTTTTGATGAAGATACAGGCTTAAGGGATTTAGTAATTTCCCCTAGATAGCTATTATGGTCGATGGGTTTATCTTAGGAGCTGAGTGTAGGCTTTCAATCATAGAGGCTTGTGTTGTCATATCATTTTCCATAGATTATGGATCATAGGTGTTGTGTTTAGGCATCTATCCTATGTGTTGCACTCGTATTTGTTCATGTTGTATAGCCATCACTTCTATATAGTCTGATATACCTATGGATGATGGCTATCATTTATGCTTTTTGATTTTACTTCCTCTCCACTTCTGCTTCTCTACTTAGTTAGAAAAAGAGTATTAACTCTAAGATGCAAGCTTTGCCTATATATGTGGTAGTTATTGATTTTGACATTTGCCTCTTTACATATGCAATTTTTGACAATTTCTTCCCATTTGCATTAAATGTCATTTACCAAAGGCATAGATGCACATCATGTATTTCAAAATAAAGGTACCCTCATTCTTAGTATTTTTCTTTTTTTTTTATCATCATTTTTTCATTTTCATTCATTTTTTTCATTTTGAAATATACAATATGCGAGATTCCATGTCTATACCTATGTTAAATGATTCAGTGTTAATGAAATGAATGCCAAAGATGTTATGTAAGGTTTGACAAAATGCACATCATTATGAAAAGACACATCATACATGATACGAACCCACTAGACAACCTGCTCTAGGAACCCGTTCAACATGAACCCAAACTCACGCTCTCAAGGAAAGTTCAAATCAAGTTCCAATTCAGACATAGAGAACCTTCACCTCATGTTTAGTTAGTACAAACAACCAAAGCTATATCAAAACTTTAACCTTTTGAACAATAACAAACAAGCAACAAAGATTATTAAAAAGACGCCACAATCTACTGTCTGAAAGATAGATTGATAAGTCACAAAGGTTGTTACATGGTTAACCACCAAGTAACCAAAGAGAATCCTCTCTAAATTTTATTAATCATCCATGATTGCATACCCTCTAGGTTACATAAAATAAGGCCTTTATATAGGCTTAAAGAAACCCTAAATAAAACCTAATTAATATCCTAACTAAACAAGAAAACAAAATCCTTCTTAAATAAGAAAATATAATTCTACTTAAATAAGAAAATATAATCCTAATTAAATTCGGATTTACTTATTCAGCACATTGTAGCACACTTTTCAATACAATGATGGCCGAATTAACTTAAACCCAAAACATAAAAGTTTTAGCCCTTGTTGTTATCTTTCAGCATCATCTTGAATCATTTCATTTGGATCTATATTGAGTGAGATACAGCCCATTCACTGATGTATATTCAGTCTGCCCAGTATTATTCACGATCTGCTAATCTTTCATAATTTTAGCTCAGATATAAAGCCGAATTAACACTGGATAACTTCATCAAAGTTGTAGATCTCTCTCTTATATTTCAACAGCTTCTTGAATTATCTCAATCAGAGTTTTGTAGAGTGATTTATGGCTAAAATACTGAAGTATGCTACACAAAATACGAATTTATGCTAATTGCTCTTTTTCTTGAATGAACGTTGCCTTATTAGCATGAACAAATCTTGAAATCTTCCTCTTTGGAGCTAGGATCACATCATTCTCCCTTTCTTCAAAAAGATTTGTCCTCAAATCTTTATCTTCCATGCAATTGGATATATATTTTTTTATTTAAAAAAAGACTCAAGAACACCACACAAGAAAAATAAATAAAGAAATTTTAAATAGACTAAAAAAATTCAAGACATGTATTTTTTAACTTATAAATAAAAAATAAATTTAAAATCCTAAAAATAAAAAAATGAAAAGTAGAAGATTAGTAACCTTAAACCCTCTTTGTATCAACCAACTAAAACCTTAGGTATATCAAACCTAAGACCCTTCGTTACAAATTGATCAAATCAAACTTAAGGTATAAAATCTAATTGATACGACCAACTAAAACCTTAGGTATATCAAACCTAAGACCCTTTGTTACAAATCATTTAATTAAATCAATCTAATACCAACTAAATCAAATATCATAAAAAAAAAACATATTTATTTTTTTTGACACAAATAGAAAAATTTTAAAACCACAATAATTAAAAAGTAAATTAAGGATACGTAGAATTGAATTGAACAAAACCTGATTTGAGCCAAGCTCTGATACCAAGTGATACGAACCCACTAGACGACCTGCTCTAGGAACCCGTTCAACATGAACCCAAACCCACGCTCTCAAGGAAAGTTCAAATCAAGTTCCAATTCAGACATAGAGAACCTTCACCTCATGTTTAGTTAGTCCAAACAACCAAAGCTATATCAAAACTTTAACCTTTTGAACAATAACAAACAAGCAACAAAGGTTATTAAAAAGACGCCACAATCTACTGTCTGAAAGATAGATTGATAAGTCACAAAGGTTGTCACATGGTTAACCACCAAGTAACCAAAGAGAATCCTCTCTAAATTTTATTAATCATCCATGATTGCATACCCTCTAGGTTATATAAAATAAGGCCTTTATATAGGCTTAAAGAAACCCTAAATAAAACCTAATTAATATCCTAACTAAACAAGAAAACAAAATCCTTCTTAAATAAGAAAATATAATTCTACTTAAATAAGAAAATATAATCCTAATTAAATTCGGATTTACTTATTCAGCACATTGTAGCACACTTTTCAATATAATTATGGCCGAATTAACTTAAACCCAAAACATAAAAGTTGTAGCCCTTGTTGTTATCTTTCAGCAGCATCTTGAATCATTTCATTTGGATCTATATTGAGTGAGATACAGCCCATTCACTGATGTATATTCAGTCTGCCCAGTATTATTCACGATCTGCTAATCTTTCATAATTTTATCTCAGATATAAAGCCGAATTAACACTGGATATCTTCACCAAAGTTGTAGATCTCTCTCTTAGATTTCAACAGCTTCTTGAATTATCTCAATCAGAGTTTTGTAGAGTGATTTATGGCTAAAATACTGAAGTATGCTACACAAAATACGAATTTATGCTAATTGCTCTTTTTCTTGAATGAACGTTGCCTTATTAGCATGAACAAATCTTGAAATCTTCCTCTTTGGAGCTAGGATCACATCATTCTCCCTTTCTTCAAAAAGATTTGTCCTCAAATCTTTATCTTCCATGCAATTGGATATATAATTTTTTATTTAAAAAAAGACTCAAGAACACCACACAAGAAAAATAAATAAAGAAATTTTAAATAGACTAAAAAAATTCAAGACATGTATTTTTTAACTTATAAATAAAAAATAAATTTAAAATCCTAAAAATAAAAAAATGAAAAGTAGAAGATTAGTAACCTTAAACCCTCTTTGTATCAACCAACTAAAACCTTAGGTATATCAAACCTAAGACCCTTCGTTACAAATTGATCAAATCAAACTTAAGGTATAAAATCTAATTGATACGACCAATTAAAACCTTAGGTATATCAAACCTAAGACCCTTTGTTACAAATCATTTAATTAAATCAATCTAATACCAACTAAATCAAAAATCATAAAAAAAAACATATTTATTTTTTTTGACACAAATAGAAAAATTTTAAAACCACAATAATTAAAAAGTAAATTAAGGATACGTAGAATTGAATTGAACAAAACCTGATTTGAGCCAAACTCTGATACCAAGTGATACGAACCCACTAGATGACCTGCTCTAGGAACCCGTTCAACATGAACCCAAACTCACGCTCTCAAGGAAAGTTCAAATCAAGTTCCAATTCAGACATAGAGAACCTTCACCTCATGTTTAGTTAGTCCAAACAACCAAAGCTATATCAAAACTTTAACCTTTTGAACAATAACAAACAAGCAACAAAGGTTATTAAAAAGACGCCACAATCTACTATCTGAAAGATAGATTGATAAGTCACAAAGGTTGTCACATGGTTAACCACCAAGTAACCAAAGAGAATCCTCTCTAAATTTTATTAATCATCAATGATTGCATACCCTCTAGGTTACATAAAATAAGACCTTTATATAGGCTTAAAGAAACCCTAAATAAAACCTAATTAATATCCTAACTAAACAAGAAAACAAAATCCTTCTTAAATAAGAAAATATAATTCTACTTAAATAAGAAAATATAATCCTAATTAAATTCGGATTTACTTATTTAGCACATTGTAGCACACTTTTCAATATAATGATGGCCGAATTAACTTAAACCCAAAACATAAAAGTTGTAGCCCTTGTTGTTATCTTTCAGCAGCATCTTTAATCATTTCATTTGGATCTATATTGAGTGAGATACAGCCCATTAACTGATGTATATTCAGTCTGCCCAGTATTATTCACGATCTGCTAAGCTTTCATAATTTTAGCTCAGATATAAAGCCGAATTAACACTGGATATCTTCACCAAAGTTGTAGATCTCTCTCTTAGATTTCAACAGCTTCTTGAATCATCTCAATCAGAGTTTTTTAGAGTGATTTATGACTAAAATACTGAAGTATGCTACACAAAATACGAATTTATGCTAATTGCTCTTTTCTTGAATGAACGTTGCCTTATTAGCATGAACAAATCTTGAAATCTTCCTCTTTGAAGCTAGGATCACATCAATACATGTAAGAAAAGTTCAAATATCATTGCATTAAATTTAGACTTCAATACATCAAAAGACTTCAAATAGATAAGCAACATGGACACCATTAAAGATAGATTTATTGTCGAATAGGAAATCATTTATACTAGACTCAATGAGTTAATGTAGCTAGGAACTCCATCTTGAAGTCAAATTTGCCAGAGGGTTGTTTCAACTGATCTTACACTTTTCTTCGATCCTCTCTCATTTTCATCCTTAGACTTAGACACATGTTCATAGATAAGAGTATTCATTTCATCATCACTCGAATTATAGGTAAGGTTTAGGAATCTTACTTCTGGTGATGCCATGAGTTCTTTTTCTCCCCTTTCTAATTTTTCTATATCTCTCTTAGGAATGTTTTGGATAGAGCTTTCCATAAAAGACTTAGGGAGCCTTGAAGAGATGGCATAAGATGTAGGTAGGGGCATGTTTTGGTAGTTGGGTAAAGGGTTGGTTTTAACATTAGGTTGTTTCTCTAGATATTCAATTTTACCAGAATCTATCAGATCTTGGATTCTATCCTTTAGGAAATAACAGTTGTTAGTTGTGTGGCCTAGCATTTAGTGGAAGTGACAAAAGAGGGCATAGTTAACATGACGGGGTAAAGGGTTAGGTAAAGGTTTGGGATCAAGAGGTTCAATGAGGCATTTTTGCTAGAGTCTTTAGAAGATTTTAGGCAAAGGCATGTTGAAATTTGAATATTTTTTATTTCTAAACACTTTTATATATCCTTTTAGCTAACCCAATTTTGAGTGTTAAAAAAATTATTTTTCTTTTAACATTTAGAAAATAATAAACTAAAGTACATTATGGGGTTTGTTCTATGGATGCATAATGATAATTATATGATAGAAAAGTTATTTATAAATTTTAAAATATTATTATCTTTTGTTTCATCCAAAATTATGGGGTTTGGTTCAAGCACTTTTTTATTGTTTTAAGAAATGGGTCTTGTGAGCCTTTCATAATCACACAAAGATTAGGTAGAAGAGAACTAGGTTTTCACTGTCAGCTCAGGGTGACATCAGGAGCAAGAATAAGCTCTTGACCCTTCAACTTGTTTGAAGTAAATTAAACAAGAGCTTGGTTTCACTACAAAACTTAATCACCAAGATCCAATGGGTAAAAGACACTGAGTTTAATAAAGAGAATAAAATAATATTATTGATTTTGTGGAAATAGTGTTAGAAAGAGCTTTTACAATACAAGCACTTTGGCTTTCATAAGTCTAGAGCCCAAGGAAACAACCTAATTTAAAGACTTTTTCTAATTTCATTTAAGGAAATAAGACATAATATCAACTTTCCTAATTACCATAAGGAAATAATATACATTAAAGGAAAAGTAAAACATTTTTTAAATCAAATTCCACCCACTTTACTAACCATAATCCATATTTAAGCAAATGTGTGGACCTTTGAGAGTGAGTTGGGCTTGCTGAATAGTAAATCCATCTTCTATAGTGTATCAGGCCTATTAAGTGCTTGTTATAAGAGCTTCGACCATTTGGGTAGGTACAAACAATGCCCCCTATAATCTGTCTTGAAGGCCAACTAAAATGAACCTTTAAGTCAGATTATGCCTAATTCACTAGCCTAAATATTTTTTTTTGAACTATTGATTGAATTTCTCTGTTGGTCTATACAAATAAATTTTTCAATTAGCTAAAATAATAAACCTAACACTTTTATCACTAATCATTGAAACCCATCAATCATATAACAAAACATGGTAATTCAATCTTCACCACTACCATAGCCAACTAAAGCCTCTTTCAAAAAAATTACTCATTTTAAATTGGCCAAGACCAATTAACCTTCTTATTTATTTTAAATCAATCATTCACCAAAGCCCTTCTACTATAATTAATCAACTTCTCAAATATAAATTGGCATGACCGATCTACTTTCTAATTGGCCTATCATATTATTTGCAATGTGATTGCGATAGTACCAATCACCATAAAACCATTTTATGCCATGACCAAACTCCTTTTAAACAATTTGCTAAATTTAGTCTTCTTCATTTTTATATGATTAATTTGGCCAACTCAAATTTTCATGGCCACTTCCCATACAACCAAACTATCCTTATGGTTGATTACCACTTTCATGACTTCTTTCTTTCTTTATTTAATTTTAAAAAAAAAAGCCTAACAAACATTCTAAATTTCAATTATTTTGTTATTCTTATGGTCGATTATAATGGCCTATTAAATATATAATTCTATCTCTTGATAAGAAGTCCACCAAATGTTTAACTAAACCGTAGGGGATAAAATACTATTTAAGTTAACCATGGTCGATTAAGACAACATTTATACCCATTAATGTTTATACAATTTTCATGGCCATTAACACCCCCTCTTTATGATTGAAACACATTTCTTAATCGTATCGGTCTTATATTAATTTTTACTTTTTTATAATATGACCAACCAAGCTTTCATGGCTATTAAGATTTTTTTTATTCATTTAGGCACGAATTAAAATTGCATTGTGTCATGTCTTAGTTTGTGGATGAATAGGATCAGTGATTGGTGTTGGGGCACATAAGCTTAGGTGATAATTTATTGGTTTATTATTGATGTGGAAGGGTCTACTTGAATAGGCTATGTAAATTAAAGTTGCCACCCGACTTTGGTCAGAAAATGAAAAAGTAAGTGGAACTCACTTTTCCTACCAAAGATTCTTGAATCAAAGGATAACACTTACTTATCATGTTTATTATTATACATTACTTAATCACTTGTTCCTTCACCCTAATTTTGGTTTTAATGATGCATTTACCACACTTGATTATTAGTCAATTTAAAATTGCATCAAATTGAAAATTTGGAACACGGGGTAATTGAACTCGGTACACATACATCATAAATATAAGCAAGGATAAACAAATAAGAAAGTATTAACCAATCATGATCAATGACACAAATAATTTTGCAAGCAAATAAATAAGTAGCAAGTAACATACAACCATGCAAGAGATAATAAATAAAAGAAAATAAACAAAACAAACAAAAGAAAAGAAAAGAAATAGGGAAAGGGAAAGGCATTAAGGATTAAAACCCTTAAAATAGCCTATTCTAATAAATACATCCAAAATAGAAAAAAAAAATAAAGGGGGAATTCAGGTTGAGGATTATATTACTTTGAGAATTTCCTATTCTAATAAAAACATAAAAAAAATAGAAGATACAAGAAAATTTATATTCTAATAAACCTACAAAACAAAGGTTAGTCTGCATGCACATGCAAGCACACATGACATTTATAACAATTTTATATATTTCATTCATTTGCATGATAAGTAAAATGAAAATAATTAAAAAAACAAACGAGGATGCTAACAAAGATGCATGATGCGAGTAGAAACAACAAAAGTAAAAAATAAATAAATAAATAATAATAATAATGCAATTTTTACTATAAAATAGAAATTTTATGATAAAATGCAAGGAAATAAAATAAAAACAAAAATAATAGAAATGCAATTTTTACCATAAATATGAGAATTTTATGATAAAAATGCAAAGAATTTTATGATAAAAATGCAAAGGAAATAAAATAAAAACAAAAATAGCATAAATAATAAAATTACAATTTTTACCATAAAAATGGGAATTTTATGATAAAAATGCAAAGGAAATAAAATAAAAAACAACAAAAATAATAAAAATAACACATATGGTTTAGGAAGGTACAAGACCGAGACATTAAATTCCAAAACTCTTATCAAAGCCAAAGTTATAACAGAGTATATTGCAAGAGCCAAACTTTATATGCTACTACCTATTACGCCAATATGCACTAAGATAGAGGAATTCACCATCTTCAAAGGATGAAGAGAGTGAGGAGGCAAGTAGTAATGAGGATTGGGTAAAGTAGAAGATATTAGTAGAAGATATTAGAAGAAGAATCATTTAATTGACAACAATTCCATGATCGATTGGAAATAATGGAGCTTAACATCAATGCAACTTTGTATGAGGCATAGTTAAAGTTTGAGAAAGCAATAAGATACCAAACACAACATATAAAGAAAATAAGGAAAGCTACTAGGGTTGCTAGCGTTGTTGTTCCACCTTCACCTCCAACATATTCATCTCACTAAAATGGGGAGTTAGTTCCTTTAAGTTATTTTAGTTTATGTTCATTTATTTTTATGTTTTCAATATTTTCATTTGAGTAGTTTGTATAAAAAAAGGATTCATGCATTATATGCAATATTTATTTATTTTATTTTTAAATTTTCTTTTCAGCAAATAAACTTTTAGGAATCATTATGCATGACACTTAAAGAATTTTTAGGTCATTTATATAATAAGTGAGATTCATTATGTGAAACTTTCTTGAAAATGCAATAATCTCCTATTAATGCTTTATTTGAATTTGCAAGCTAGAGAAATAAAGTATGGTTAAGGACTTCTGAACTTTGATGAACGTAATGCTTGCTTTCTTATTGAGTGATTGAACTTAGACTAGCAATATTGTAGAAAGATGATTATAAGTTAAGATTAGGATCTAGTTCAATGTTAGTATATTCTTACATGTCTTGGAACCAAATTTAAATGAGAAATAAATAAAATAATAACGCATGATGGAGCATAAAATGCACTCGCTTAATTAATTTCTTAGAGATTACTTTGAAGTGTCTTATATTTGTATAAGCTCTATCTACTCCAATACTCTAAATTATGAGTATGTGTATCCAAAGGACCCTTTAAAGGTATTCACACTAAGTAATGCGAGAAAGGTAGGGGATCACTATAATTGGGAAACCTTTATAAACAATTAAATAAAAACATAAAAGGAACCTTGCATGTTGAGAATGTAGCTAGCTAGAAATTAGAATGATCTTTCCTTACTTTCATTTTTCTTCAAAATCAATAGTTTATTTTCATGAATTCAATGAGGGAATTTACTCTTAACATGGTAACTTTTATGTCTTTAATCTTAGTTTATTATTTTAGTTTATGGATTTTTAAGTTTGGTATTCATAGGAGATTAAAGTGGTTATTCAAGTGACAATACCTAGTGGTTTTAATTCGTTAAATGAATGAGAATTACTTAAGGACAGGTAAAAGCTCAAGTGTGGGTAGTTGATAAATGCTAAAAATGATAGATTTTAAGGACTAAATAGTTGCATTTCATTATTAGAATTATATGTTTTATCATTTAAAAGCATGATTTGGGAATAATTGTATTAGAAGTTAAAATATTAGCCATTTTATTATTTCATGCATTTTTAGATGATCATTATAGCATTTTACATTTCTTTCGCTTTAATTTTTGTAAGGTCTATGAAGTTGGAAGTCATTTTAGAATGGAAGCAATAAGGACTTAAAGCTAGGAGCTAATCTAGCCTTGAAAGAGGGTGAAAAGATCATAGACTCAAGAATAGAAGAATGATATAGTTGTGTCACTAAAGAAACACAACCATACCAATTACAAGTTTTTGAGTCTATAGAGATCAAAGCAGACGTGGCTGTGTCACTCTAGGAATATAGTTATGCTAGAGTGCATAATTTTTTGACAAATATGGGTGACACACAACTATGTTTGCAGGAGCTACTAATTTTGGAAAGTTCCTTTATAGGATTTCTTAGGAGAACAATATCTAAAAGAAGCTTTTTTTAAAAAAAAAAAAAAAGGAAAGGTTGCTTCTTTAAGGAATAGTACTCTATTGTTCTTTTTACATAAGAAGCATTATCATTTTAAAATTTTCTTTAGTTTTTTATTCTAATTTTTAACTTAAGCTTTTGGAATGAAGAATAAGGATTGAGAATCAAGAACATAATTTAAGAAGCTAAATAAAAGATTTTTTCTTCTTTTATCCTCTTGCTTTGTTTATTTATGAATATGTTGGTATTCTTCATCTCTTGTTGTTCTTTTCTAATTTCTATAAATAACTAAGTAAGTTAGTTAGGGTTTTAATGAACTAGGCTTAATATGAAATTAATCAACTAAATTCTTAATAAAAAAATCTGCATTTTATAAGAGTTACTAGACTTAATTGTTTCATTAGCTTGATCACCCTTTGAATTGAATTAGACACTAGGGTTATATTGAGAGATTGATTCTAGTGAAAAAAGCAATAACAATCTATTAATTGAAGTTGACTTAGTCAAGAGACATTTTAATATTAATATTCATTAGAAGATTGCTTGAATGAATTGATTATGACTAGTTAATCAAGCTAGTGAGAGCTAGGTAATCAAGTAATTGTCATAAATGGCAATTGTGAGAGTACTTGAGAGAGACATCACAATATTAAAGATGCTTCAAAAATAAAATGTTATTCATAATAAACAAGAATTTTACTATCACTCTGAGATAAATTGAGTCCGGGGAATTAAATCTGAATGTCTTTAATTATATAAATTTAGTGATAAGATTTCATATTATTTTAGATTTAATTTACTTTGTTTTGTTCATTAGAATTTTTGTTAGTCTAAACAAGCAAAATATTAATAGTAGCTCTATAATTAACTACATCTCTATGAGAACGATATCTTTTTATTACTACTTGTACGATTATGTGCACTTGCGGATAATAGCACATCATCATGCATAGCTTTTTTGTCTAATTATTAAAGGCCATTAAATCAACTTTATGACCACCTTATTTTTTTAATGGTTGGCCTAATTTAATCATTTACATTTTACACATGAACAATCATTTCATGGTCTTTACATGAATTACTCCATAACTAACTCTATGATTAAATTGACTAATTCACGACCTCCCTTATTTTATCAACATAGTTGATCAACACAATGTGACCCATCTAACATTTCTAACTTCTTAATGACAAAAAAAAATTATAATAGACCATCTATTTTTTTTTTATTTCTATGGCCAATCCAAACCTCTATAGAGCATTAACACCTAAAATGGCTATACACACATTCCTTCGACTCAATCAAGTACAAATATTTTTATCATGGTTTTTAAAACCTCTTCAGGTTTAAGTGACCAAATTTTATTAGATCATTCTATCATGATCTTTAACTTCTATGCTTCAACTTCTTCAACTTCCTTATAACTAAAGAAAATTTAGATAAATCATCAAACAAGTTTTCACATGTACCTAAGGCTGATTCTATTAAGTCATTGACTTTTAAATTGTATTCATACCCTAATTGTCCCTATATGTTTGATTTTTTTTAAATCGACCATGAACTAGTTTTGTAAGGCTAGCATTGTACCTCTCATTTTGCATTTTGAATTTTGATCACCATTGTATCTCATCCTTTTGTGCACATCTAAGTCAAGGAATGATTTCTCAAAAGATCTCACTTCTTTATACATTCTCTTGGTTGTGCCCCCTTGCATTGCATAAAGTAATCGGTCATACCTGCTTAACTCTTTTTTTGCCATATTACTTGCAACTTAAGGTCACTTTAACTCCTTTCGGTACTATAACTTCTTAAAAAATTTTAGTTTAGGCTTGTGCCCCTACCACTCTTCTAAAGTTTTTAGTTTGAATACCTTAGAATTTAATAAAATTTCTCAAAAGCGATCTTTAATTCCTCTTTTTAGATGTTGGAAGGCTTTATTGTAAGATAAGGATATGATTATCTCTTTAATTGCCTTATCTAGAACTTTAACTTCAAGGCAAGACCAACTCATCGGTCTAGGAATAGGTTTTAAATCAACACTAACTTTTTGTAAGACCATTTGTGAAGAAGGTTGATCTATCTCATGTGGCCTAGATTCATATTGATAAGGTGGTGAGTCCATTTAAAATCTTTTATTTAGATTTATTTTAAGCTCATTAACTACCCCTTGTTTTGTAACCCTATCATAATTACTAAAAGATTAATCATTCTTAAAAGGTCTAAATTCGTAATGATATAGTGATGAAGCCTTATCCATCTCATCAAGTTCAATAGGCGCTCAACAAACCATATTGATCAAAGGTAAAGTTAGTATCTAATCTCAAAAAGTTTTGATTGATCAGTCATCCTTAATCATTTGCTAACTTGCCTTCTGGCCTCTTAAGAATTTGAAAATTTCCATATTGTAAGTTCTGGAATCCTCCTCTTGGACCTTCATAGCTTTGTCTAGGATCCTCTACAATCAATATTCTTTTAAATAAGGACACCAAATGATGTATATTCATATTAATTTCATCTACTTGCTCTTCAACTCTCTTCAATGAATGGCATAAGTATCTTGAATATTTAACCAATCATATATGTAAACGTGGATGAATTCTCCCTTGAAACTTTATCTTTTAAAAGCTCTATATTTCCAAACTTATGTGATCTTATTTCTTTAATTTTTGGTGCATCCAAAAGATTGTAGGTGAATTTATGCAAATGTGCTAGAGGAATATTTCCTCAAAGTAAATTCTAGCTTTTGTCAAACAATTGTGAATTCTCAAACGCTTTTACAATAGTTTTCTTGGATTTTAACAAAACATTGTAAATTTAAATGGTAATTAAGAAATATAAGTTCACTAGATATTTAAAATAAAAACTTTGCATTGATGAAAAATAATTACAATATTCAAAAACTGAAATAGCTAAAAAAAATAAATAAAGTTTTCATAGTTATTTTTGTTGATTAGTTATTAGTAGATGATGATTGTCTATGATGATTGGTTATCTCTTCTCTATGATTATGTATCCTTTTATAATTATAAAATTTATTTCTCTAAATAATTCTCCAACTTAGAAGTTTTTCGTTCTTGGAGAAATAAATTTATGTAACTCCCTAACTCCCCAAGCACGATCTTCTTCCCTAAGGTATGCCTGAATAACTTTATCTCTAGAACTTTCTATAGCCTTAATCATTAAATATCTCTATATAAACTAGGCTTTTAATTAAATTTGGGCTTTTAGAATTGAAACTAATGGTCTTATCACACTTTTAGCCTAAAATTAAATATAGGCTCAAATAGAATACAGAATACGTCTATATAGGCATACAACAGTCCCACTAGGCATGCCAAAGAGATGTTTGGTCCAAAAATATGGGATAAGGTTCAAGTACCTTTTGGTTATTTTAAGAAATGGGTCATGTGAGCCTTTCATAATTATATAAAGATTAGGTAGAAGAGATCTGGGTTTTAACTTTCAGCTTAGGTGACAGTATGAGCAAGAACAAGTTCTTGTCCCTTTACCTTGCCTAAAGTGAATCAAACAAGAGCTTGGTTTCATTGGGAAACCTAATCACTGGGATCAAATAGGTAAAAGACATTAAGTCTAATACAAAGAATAAAATAGTATTATTGATTTGTATAAATAGTATTGGAGAGAGCTTTTACAATACAAGCACTTTGGCTTTTATAAGCCTAGACCCTAAAGAAATAACCTAATTTAAAAGATTTCTGTAATTTCACTTAAGGAAATAAAACCTAATACAAACCTTCCTAAATTTCCATAAAGAAATAATCTACATTAAAGTAAAATTAAAACATGTTGTAAATACAATTCTACCCACTTTACTACCACAATCCATATTAAGCAAATGTATGGGCCTTTGAAAGTGAGCTAAGCCTGTTAAATAGTGAATCCATCTTCCAAAATGCAAATGGCCTATTAAGTGCTTATGATAGGAGTTTAGACCATTTGGACCGCTACAAACACTATTAAAATAAAAAGTAAGTGTCACTGAAATATATATGTTATAAAATTTAAATTAAAGAAAATACACCTTTAAATGTATAAATAAATGAAAATATTGACTAGTTGAGCATTGAATTTATTCAATGAGCAAAAATAAATATTATTTTTATTAAAAATAAAAATTTAACATTTTATTAATTAAGAAACTAGATGTGACTTCAAGGAGGTTTTCTTTCTCTTAAAACCTGAGAATTCTTATCTTTCTAAGATTCCTATTTGCCAAGCGGCACCGTCCAGCCGCTTGGCCACCCTCTTTCATCATAGGATCTTATGTTAGTCATAAAGATTTATTTTCAAGGATATATACACTATCCAACACTATAGCCATATTAAAACTTAGTTTTGCCTCTCTTTTGAAGAAACCTTGTCCTCCTTTGCATTCTTTTACAGAACCAACTAATAATAAGAAATATATGGCCATCAAAATCAATCAAGATGATTATAACTCTCATTTAGCGTTATGTGAACATGCTCTTATTGTCAAGATTATACTTGCTAAAAGTGACTCTCCTTGGAAGCTACAATCCTTTAAGGCAAAATTATCTTCTATTTGGGGACTTAAATCTGGATGGTAATTAATCTCTTTGGGATGTGTTTTTATCAAATTTAGTTACATTCTCTTGAATATAAGAACCTAGTCTAGAGTTATGGTTATTTGTCTCTTAAGCCAAGTGTTCTTCATTTATAGCATTGGACTCCTGACTTTGATCCTTTAGAATAAAAAACATCTATTACTCAAGTAAGGATTAGGCTGCAACATCTTCCATGGGAATATTGACATTCTAAAATTTTATTTAAAATTGCTAAATGTGTTGGGATACCCATTAAGATTGATTAGGCTACAAAAAAAGGTGATTTTGGTCACTATAATCAACTTCTTATGGAGATTAATGTTTCTCAAAAATTACATGATCAGATTTTGGTGGAAAGAATAGGTAAGATTTTTTTCATTGAGGTTATTTATGAAAACTTAGCTACTTTTTGCACTTCTTATTACAGTATTGATCATCTTCTTAAAGATTGTAGACCTCATAAAACTATCTCTCAAGTTTGAAAGTTAGTCCTTAAAGTGGATTTTGCCCCTCTCCAAACTTCACACCTTATGGAGATTGAAAATAACTTTGATATAGATCCAGCTGATATATTTGTTCCCATACAAAATTCTTTTTCTCATTTGGATGAAGATTTACATCCTGTTGACACTGAAACTAATGTTATATCTTCAAACTCAACTCCTCTGATTATTGTGGGCCAAACTATAAAGCAATCTCCAATTGATAAGTAGCATTTTGTTGCAATTTTGATGGACTCATCTCTCATTGTTTTGCTAGTTATCATTAATGATAATTCATATACTTATGCGAAGAAGAATGATAAGGCTCAGGATTTAGGAACTTCTCTTCAGGAAAAGGGGGAAAATGTTTATTGGGAAAATGAAGTTTAGCAAATTGATCAATCCAAATGGATGACTATTACCATATATAAAAAAGCAGCTAAAGTAAAATATAAGCATGTACTCATAAAGTCTTTAACCAGAAATCAATCCAATTCTTCTTTATGAATAATCTCTATTAGAACTGTCGTGGCACTAGTAATCATAATACTTTACATCCCAATCATAATTTATGTTATTCCCATATATCTGATATTTTATGTATTACTGAACCAATGGTTCAGTTTTCTGATATTCCTTCTTTTTTTTAAAGTCGCCTTAGATTGAATTTTTTGGCTACTAACACTTGTTCATTTCCATCTCTTTGGATTCTTTCCACAGAGAGTAATGGAATTAGTATTCTCAGTTCAAGTGAATAATAAGTTTCTTTTCTTACTAATATTAATAATAATGATAATTGTATTATGATGTTCTATGGTAGCACTTCTAGTCATCATCATAGATTCCTTTGCGATGAGCTTCTCTATATTTCTTCCATTAATACTTTCAGTTGGTATGTCTTGGATGATTTTAACACATGTGGATCTCAAACCTCCTTTAGTTTTTTTTTTTGAGATTTTACTTTTATGATTAATGAATATTCTCTTAGTTGTCTTGATACTATGTGATACAGAACCTCCAAGAATAAGCTTGAGAACCCCTTTATGTATTCGAACCCCCGAAGCATTAACTTGAAAACCCCAATAGTCAATTCAGCAACAACCCCTAAGAATGGTTAGAAATCAGATTACTTAGATGATCAAAGAATTAGAATAAAGAAAACTCGTTTCTAAATTCCAATTTCAAAACACTCCACAAAAAGATGATCAATCTACTTGAATGTTCCTTAAAGCATGTATTCTACACAAGAACACAAAGATAAAAGCAAAACAGCCTTTAGGTTTTAAAACTTCAATTCTGAATAATAAAATTCGTCCAAGGCATATATATATAGCCTTTACAAGGTTTTCCTTAGTGAGTAAGGAAAACTAATAACCCTAATCACAAAAAAAGGAAATTAATCAGACCTTAAATAGGAATTTTGACATACTTCCTATTTTAAGAATAATTAAACTAACTAAAACTAATGGGCTTTTAAAATAACAAATTTGTCCAGCCCTTATTTAACATATTTAAACCTAAATAACAATGCTTAAATAACTCTCCCATGCATATTCGGCCAGCCCATAACAAATGAGGCCCATTATATACTTAATTAAACCCATTAATAACTTGGACTTGAATTAAGTTGTATTGAACTTGAGCTGCACTTGGCACAAAGCTTTGGTGTCCTTGTAAACTTTCACTAGCTAAGTTCACAAAGCCTTGTAGATGATGGATTAAGGCTTCTTGAAGCTTCTTAGATTGAGACCTTGTTATAGGTCTTTGAGGTATGCTGATTGGACTCAAAACCTCTTGAACTTGATCCTTGCCTTCTTGACCAAGCTCATATTCATCATGTTGAATTCTTTGAACTTGGTGTGTTGGTTGCTCCATAACATTTCCCCTCTCCTCAAAAGGATTCGTCCTCGAATCTAAAGCATCACCTATATCAAAAGGACTCAAATCAGCCACATTGAATGAAGCACTAACATTATACTCACCAGGTAAGTCCACTTTGTATGCATTATCATTAATCCTTTCAAGTATTTGAAAGGGACCATCTCCTCTTGGGTTTATCTTAGACTTCCTTTGAAGTGGAAACCTTTCTTTATGAAAATGCACCCAAACCCAATCTCCAGGCTGAAAAATCATTGGCTTCCTTCCCTTGTTCACACGTGAAGCTACTTTAGCATTTTGCTTCTCAATCCTCTCCTTAACTTACTTATGTAACTTCTTCACCAAATCAGCCTTAGAATTAGCATCAACACTCACAAAATTGTTAGGTGGCAGTGGCAATAAATCAATAGGAGCAAGTGGATTAAATCCATAAACAATCTCAAATGGAGAGCAATTAGTAGTGCTATGACCAACCCTATTGTAAGCAAACTCCACAAATGGTAAACAATCCTCCCACATCCTAATGTTCTTTTCTATGATTGCCCTAAGCAAAGTAATCAAAGTCCTATTAACTACTTCAGTTTGCCCATCGGTTTGAGGGTGACAAGTAGTTGAAAACAATAGCTTAGTTCCTAACTTTCCCCATAACACACGCCAAAAATGACTCAAAAACTTAACATCCCTATCACTAACAATGCTCCTAGCTATGCCATGTAAACTCACAACTTCTTTGAAAAACAAATCAGCAATCAACTTAGCATCATCAGTTTTATGACATGGTATAAAATGAGCCATTTTACTAAATCTATCAACCACAACAAAGATACTATCATGACCTTTCCTAGTTCTAGGCAATCCAAGCACAAAATCCATAGACAAATCAGTCCAAGGTTCACTAGGAACGGGTAATGGTGTGTATAACCCATGTGGTTTCAACCTAGACTTAGCATCTCTACATGTAATGCAATGCTCACAAACTTTATACACATCATGTTTCATACCGGGCAAAAAGAAATGTTCTAATAGCATATCATAGGTCTTATTTACCCCAAAATGCCCCATTAAGCCTCCTCCATGTGCCTCCTTAATCAATAATTCCCTTATATAACACTTAGGAATGCACAATCTATTTCTCTTAAACAAGAAACCATCAAACAAGTAAAAATCATCCGAAACAACCCCATTGGCACAAGATGCATATATATCACCAAAATCATCATCATGTGGATACAACTCCTTTATAAACTCAAAACCTAATAATTTAGCAGTAAGAGAGTTAAGTAAGGTGTACCTTCTAGATAATGCATCAGCAACCACATTCTCTTTACCTTGCTTGTACTTAATCACATATGGAAATGTTTCTATGAACTCCACCCATTTGGCATGCCTACGGTTCAGCTTATCTTGACCCTTCAAATACTTTAAACTTTCATGGTCAATGTGTATCACAAACTCCCTAGGCCATAAATAATGTTGCCATGTTTGCAAAGCTCGAACCAATGCATATAATTCCTTGTCATAAGTTGGATATTTCAAGGTTGCCCCACTTAACTTTTCACTAAAATACATTAGTGGTCTTTGATCTTGCATCAAAACAGCTTCAATCCCTATGCCACTAGCATCACATTCAATCTCAAAAGTTTTATCAAAGTTAGGTAAAGCAAGTAAAGGTGCATTACACAATTTTACCTTAAGTTCATTAAATGCATGTTCTTGTGCATCACCCCAAAAAAATCCAACATTTTTCTTAACTAATTCATTCAAAGGTGTGACTATAGTGTTGAAATCTTTAATGAATCTCCTATAGAAACTAGCAAGCCCATGAAAACTTCTCACCTCACTAGCATTTTTAGGTTTTGGCCACTCTTTAATAGCCCTAACCTTCTCCTCATCAACCTCTATGCCTTGACTAGATACAACAAAACTAAGAAAATTAACCTTATTCATGCAAAAACCACACTTTTTAAGGTTTGCATACAACTTTTCTTGTCTAAGTGTTTCTAGTACAATTCGCACATGCATAACATGATCATCTAAACACTTAGAGTAAATCAGAATATCATCAAAGTAAACAACAAAAAATTTACCTAAGTAATTTCGCAACACATGGTTCATCAATCGCATGAATGTGCTAGGTGCATTAGTAAGACCAAAGGGCATAACAAGCCACTCATACAACCCATAATTAGTCTTAAAAGTTGTTTTCCATTCATCACCAACATTCATTCGAATTTGATAATAACCAGATTTCAAGTCTATTTTAGCGAACAAACAAGAACCATATAACTCATCAAGCATATCATCTAATCTAGGAATAGGATGACAATACTTTACAGTGATTTTATTGATGGCTCTGCAATCCACACACATCCTCCATGTTCCATCCTTCTTTGGCACAAGAATGACAGGAACCGAACAAGGACTAAGACTTTCCCTCATATACCCTTTAGCTAGCAACTCCTCCACTTGTGTTTGGATCTCCTTTATTTCTCTTGGATTTGCTCTATATGCTGGTCGATTGGGTATGGTTGCCCCAGGAATGAAGTCAATTTGATGTTCTATGCCTCTAATTGGGGGTAATCCACTAGGCATCTCTTTGGGAAACACATCTTCAAATTCCTACAAAAGATCAACAAACACACTAGGCAAAGATGGGTTAAGTTCATTAGTTGCCAAATAAGCCCCTTTGTACAAAAGTACAAATATAGGCCGATTAGCATACAAGGCCTGTCTAACCTCACTTGTCCTAGCCATTAAACTCAAATTCTTTTCTTTTTTCTCTCTAGGTTGAATCTCTTCTTTTATTTTTCCCTCTTTCTTTTCACTCTCTAAAGAATTTTTCTTACTCTCTTTTTCTTTCTTTTCAGCCTCCACTCTCATTCTTTCCATTTTACATTGGTCTTCATACACCTCCTTTGAAGAAAGCGGTGTTAATATGATCTTGCGCCCATCCTTGGTAAAGTGATACCGATTGAGGTACCCATCATGCTTGGTCTTTCTATCAAATTGCCATGGTCTACCAAGCAAAAATCTCCAGCATGCATAGGAACTACATCACACAATTGCTCATCATGATATTTACCAATTGAAAAGGAAATAATAGATTGTCTATTTACCTTGACCTCTCCACAATCATTAAGCCATTGAAATTTGTATGGTCGTGGGTGTGGTATAGTAGACAGCCCCAATCTACTAATTAAGAATGAGCTCACTGCATTGGTGCAACTCCTTCCATCAACAATCATAAGACATGCCTTGCCTTGCACATGACACCTTGTATGGAATAAGTTGTCTCGTTGCTCTTCAATGCAATCTTCCTTTATTTGAGTACTAAGAGCACGCCTTGTAACCACCATGTCACCTTTGATTGGCTCCTCTATACTCCCATCACTACAACTTTCCAATTCAGGCATCTCATCCTCATCACTTTCATTATTGCCCTCTTCTTCATCAGTCATAATTTCCCCATTCCTTATGGTCATAGTTCTCTTATTAGGGCAATCTTTTCTCACATGACCTACTCCTTGACACTTCCAACACTTAATGTCTCTATTTCTCCCTTTAGGCCCATCGGTTTTGATTTTGGCCTTAGAGACCGAATCTGCCTTTCCTTTAGCAACCTCATGAGCAACCTTATTCCCACCCCTATAATCACTCTTTCCATCCTTTTTCCAATTAAAATTAGGACTAGAATAGGATTTGGAATTGTACATTGTCGCCCCTCTTCCTTGGAGTTGCCTTTCTATCTTGCCGGCCATGTGCACCATCTCTTCTAAATCTTCATATTTGTGTAAATCTACTCGGTTAGATATGTCTTTGTTTAGACCAGCCAAGAAGCATGCCATAGTGATCTCCACATCTTCATCTATATCAGCCCTAGTCATGAGCATCTCCATCTCTTTATGGTAATCATCCACACTCTTACTACCTTGTCTAAGAACTTGAAGTTTTTATACAAGTTCCCTATGATAGTGTTTTAGCACAAATCGCTTCCTCATTACAACCTTGAGCTCAGGCCAATTATCAATTGGGTACTCTAAATTCCTTCAACTATTAATCACCAAATGGTCCCACCAAGCAATAGCATAATCAAAAAATTGAGTAACCGCCAATTTTACCTTCTTTTCCTCGCTAAATTGATGGCAATCAAATATAAGCTCCAATTGCTTCTCCCATTGTAAATAGGACTCCGGATCTGATTTACCTTGAAAGTTAGGTATCTTATGTTTGATGCTTCCCAAATTTTGATCTACATCATCTTCATTGCCTTGGTTTCTTCCATTGTATGGAACCGGTTGTAACCTTCCTCTTCCTCTACCTCGGCCTTGTCTACCTCCACCTCTTGGTACTACTTCTGCATAGGCCTCATCTTCATCCTCATTATCGACACTGCCTTCTACTTCCTCATTATGATTTGGTGTTGTTGCCCTTTCAACCACTCCTAGCCTTGTATCCATGCGGTTTAATCTCTCCATTATAGTCTCAAAATTTGTATTCATACGTTCAAATTGCCTTTATTGAGCCTCACGGAGCAAAGTTTCATCAACTTTACCCTCACCTTTATTTTCACTTTGGTTTGACATTGCTGTAAAATAATGTTAGAAACAATAAAAATAATAATAATAATAATAATAATTTAAAATCCTCACAAGCACTCCCTCACGTGTTTGCACTCAAATGATGCGGGTGGTCACTCATGTTTAACTCAATTTGATGTTTCACTCGGCTTCCTCTCACCACTCAAGCTAATTCTTTTATGTTCTTAGGTGAATCACACTTTTAGAACAAATCAATTAGATTGAAGCAATATTCAAGTAGAACTTTTAAAAGTGAAATTTTCAAAACAAGTTTGAGGCAATTCGGTTTAATGAAAAAAAATAGTAATTCAGAAGCAATAAAATAGGAAAACTCAAAAAGATGCAAAAGACATGTGAAAGAAATACAAAGATCTTCTAGAATAGAAAAGAAAATGAATTTAGAAGTTATTTTAAGAAGAAAAGTCAAATCTGCCTCAATAAGTAATATTCCTTAATGAGCAAGTATTGTAAAGATATGCAAAATCCTTAATAGACAAGTAATACAAGATATGACAAGATCTAGTTAGATATGTTAATTATAAACCAAATAGGTTTAGGAAACTTAAATCAGACCTGATGGGGATATTAATCACTCAAACAATATTCCTTAATGAGCAAGGAATAGAAGGAAATGCAAATCAGACCTGATTAGGATATAAATGACTCAAGAATCTCAATTCTTCCTAATCTAATAACTTTCTCCTTTTTTTTCACAAATTTTTTTTTTCAAATTTCTTTTTTTTTCTTTTTTTTTTTTGCACGAATTTTTTTTTTCAAAGAAACTTTCAACTATGAACACAAATCTAAATTTCAGAATGCAAAACAATTGACTGACTTAAAGGAAAAAAATAAACAAGATCAAGACTAATGGATAAGAACAAAGAACAAAACACAAGAATGAAGAACAAAAAAAAATAAGAACGATTTTAAAAGAATAAGAAAAACATAAGAAATCAGGATTAAGAATAAAAATTATAAAAGATAAAACCTGATCTAGAGCCAAAGCTTTGATACCAAATGATACGGAACCTCCAAGAATAAGCTTGAGAACCCCTTTATGTATTCGAACCCCCGAAGCATTAACTTGAAAACCCCAATAGTCAATTCAGCAACAACCCCTAAGAATGGTTAGAAATCAGATTACTTAGATGATTAAAGAATTAGAATAAAGAAAACTCGTTTCTAAATTCCAATTTCAAAACACTCCACAAAAAGATGATCAATCTACTTGAATGTTCCTTAAAGCATGTATTCTACACAAGAACACAAAGATAAAAGCAAAACAACCTTTAGGTTTTAAAACTTCAATTCTGAATAATAAAATTCGTCCAAGGCATATATATATAGCCTTTACAAGGTTTTCCTTAGTGAGTAAGGAAAATTAATAACCCTAATCACAAAAAAAGGAAATTAATCTAATCAGACCTTAAATAGGAATTTTGACATACTTCCTATTTTAAGAATAATTAAACTAACTAAAACTAATGGGCTTTTAAAATAACAAATTCGTCCAGCCCTTATTTAACATATTTAAACCTAAATAACAATGCTTAAATAACTCTCCCATGCATATTCGGCCAGCCCATAACAAATGAGGCCCATTAGATACTTAATTAAACCTATTAATAACTTGGACTTGAATTAAGTTGTATTGAACTTGAGCTGCACTTGGCACAAAGCTTTAGTGTCCTTGTAAACTTTCACTAGCTAAGTTCATAAAGCCTTGTAGATGATGGATTAAGGATTCTTGAAGCTTCTTAGATTGAGACCTTGTTATAGGTCTTTGAGGCATGCTGATTAGACTCAAAACCTCTTGACCTTGATCCTTGCCTTCTTGACCATGCTCATCTTCATCATGTTGAATTCTTTGAACTTGGTGTGTTGGCTGCTCCATAACACTATGGGGCTATTTATGTTTAGTCTAATGGTCGCTATGGTACTACTCGTGTGGAAGAAAAACTTGATAATGTCTTATGCAATAGTAGTTATTTTCATGATTGGTTCAGAATTTAATGCTTAACTCTTGCTTGTCATTATTTGAATCATAACTTTGTTCTACTTCATTGTTTTAATAATAATATTGGTCCAACTCCTTTAAGATTTTGTTCCATGTGGTTTTCTTATCCAATCTGAATGGAATTCTTACGAAGTCTATGGTACTCTTATGCGCAAACTCATGTCCAAGCTTAAGCTTCTTCACTCTGCCTTTAGAGTTTAGAATTTCTCTACCTTTGGTCATCTTGACAAGTGCATTGAACATGATTCTTAGGTTCTTCTTAATATTCAAAATTATATATCGATTTTGGGTATTTCAGATGACCTTTATCATTCTAAAATTGAAGCTCATAAGGCTTTAGAGCAAAGTCTCATTCAGTAAAAGCTTTTCTATAAAGAAATGAGTAGAGTTAAATTGCTTTAAGATGAGGATCAAAACACTACTTTCTATCAATCTATTGTTGCCCATAGACATGTTAAAGCTAACATTCGTTATCATGGAGTTCATGATGACATTTTTAATTGATCCAGATCTTATTGATAATCAATTTATTGATTTTTATAAGAATCTTTTTAACAATCCTTCTCACTCAATGATTGATCAAGCTTTAGCTCCATAACTAATTCCAATATTAGTCTATGCTAATGACAATGTTGCACTTATTTGGATTCCCTCTGATGCTGAAATTAAATCCACTATTTTTAACATGGATGGTACTAATGCCCTGGGTCCTGATGGCTTCACAAGGAATTTATTTACTAATTGTTAGGAAATTGTTTGCCATGATGTTTATTTTGCCATAAAATATTTTTTTCATCTTTAGCACTATAGAACTAGGTTTTAACTCTAGTTATATGATTCTTCTTCCTAATGTTCTTGATGCTATTGACATTAGTAGTTTTTAGTTCTTAGAAATTTTATTTTTAAAGTGATTTTAAGATTCTTGTGAATTGTCTCTCTCCTGTGCTTAGCTAAATTATTTCTTTAGAATAATTTGGCTTTATAAAAGGCAGGCACATTGAACATTGTATTACTGGAGCTTTAGAATGTGTCAATATTCTTAACCAATCAAATCATATGGCTATTAAAATAGACATACGCAAAGCTTTTGATACCATCATTTGGTCCTTCATTATTGAGATTCTTCATTATTTTGGTTTCGATGCTACTTTTATCAAGTGGAATTTTATTATCTTCTATTCAGCCAGGCTTTTTATTATTGTTAATAAGTCAGCTAAAGGCTATTTCTTGTATATATTAGAGAGGTTTTTTTAAGTAGATATTTTCATATCATGTCGATTCTGGTCAATTTGTTCTTATGTATGCTGGGGGAGGTCTTAAAGTTCCCTTGTATTTTTTCATGTTTATGATGTCCTTATATTTGAGAAAGCTACTATTTTAAATTTAAGGACCATTTCTTATAGTTTTGAGATTTATGGTACAATGTCAAGTCAAGTTGTTAATTAGGATAATCTTAAATTTTATTTGAAGCTTTGATTTGCTGCAAAAGAATTTCTCAATTGCTTCATGTTTCAAAAATGAAACTTAGTTATCTTCCTTTCAACTATTTAAGCATTCCTCTCTTCAAAGGTGCTACTAAACACTTGCATCTTCAACCAATTGTTGATAAAATTCTTAGTAAATTGAAGGGATGGAAAGGCTCTTTGTTGTCTATGACTGATCGATGTTGTTTGGTTACTTATGTGCTTCAAAGCTCTTTTCTTCATAGTTTTATAGCTAATTAATGGCCAATTCAGCTTCTCTTCAAAATGGAAAATTTTATGAAGAATTTTATTTAGACTGGTTCCACTACAAAGAAAAAATTAATTACAATCCCTTTGCATCTTTGTTGCTCTCCAAAGAAAGAAAGGGTCTTGGTATAAAAAACCTTAAAATTTTGAATTTGGCCATGCTCTAAAGCTTTCCAATTCTTTGATGACAAATGATTCTTTCATTTTCTCTTTTTTCAGAGCTCAATATCATAATGTTTTGAACCTTCCTTGGCTAGTTACTTCTTCAGTCTCGTGTTCTATTAAAAATGTTTTTTAGTAATTAAAAAGTGAATCTCTTTAGCTTATTAGTGAACATTCCAAACTTAGCTTTTGCCATGAATTGGTTAGGTGATACTCTTCCCTCAAAATTGAATATCCCTTTTCATAGATGTTGATTTCTTTTGGGTATTGTCTCTAATTTTTATATTAACAATGTGTGGCATATCCCTTCCATTTTTTCTTTAGCATTTTCCTCCATCAGTGCTGAAATTATGCAACTTTGTCCATTTCAATCATTTGATATGTTGATTTGGACTATTGCCTCTCATGATAAAGTTACTTATAGCTTGGCTTATGACTACCTTCAGCAACATTTCCCTCTGGCTTCTTGGTGTAAGCATATTTGGAAGCCTTATATTCTGCCATCAAAATCAGTTTTATATTGGAAGATTTGCCATAATAAAATTTCTTGTGATGATCATCTTCGTCAGAGAGGCATGCATATCTCTTCTTATTGTCATTTATGTTAGCAAGACTATGAGTCTGTGAATCATCTCTTTCTTTATTATGCTTGTAGTCTATAGGCTGTTACTAGTGATGCGTTTGGCTTTATTTTTCCCTCTGCATTGTTTATTGCCGATCTTTTAAAAAAATAATAAATATGCCTTTTAGCTCGCAAGTGTGTCCTCTTTTTTTATCAGCTTTCATTGCTGGTCTTTGGGCAATTTGGTAAGCCAAAAATCAGCTTACATTTAGTACTAAAAAGATTAGCAACTTCAATTCTTTGAGTTTTATCTTTAGAGTAGTCAAAGATTGTGATGTTTTCCAAATTGGCATTTTTACTAATTCTCATAATGAGCTCCTTCTTTTGCATCGATTCAATAGCATTATGATACCTTACAAAACTACTTCTATTATTTATGTGATTTGGCATCCACCTCCTCCTAACAGGTTGAAGGTTATCATTGATGGTTGTGCTCTTGGTTCTCCGGGCGTTGCTGGTGCAAGTGGAGTCTTTCATTCCCATAGAGGCTTTTTATCAAAGGTTGTTTTGTTCTTCCCCTTGATCAGTCTTTTACTTACATAGTTAAACTAGGAGCTACTATTTATGCTATTGATAGAGCAATTGCTTATGGGTAGTTTAATATTTGGTCAGAGACAAATTCTCTTTATGTTGTGCATTTATTTTGAACCAAAAGTCAATATGTCCCTTGGATGATTCTTACTGATTGGGTTCGTTGTCTCTCTTAAGTTGATAGCTTGCAATTGGTTGTTTCTCATAGTTTTAGAGAAGGTAATAGGGTGGCTGATAGGTTAGCTAGAGAAGCTTCTTCCTTTGATGCTCAAATATGGTGGTTTAATGTTCCTGATTTTTGCATTTCCTTGGTTATTTTGAATGGCCAAGGGAGGAAGAACTTTCGATTCTCTTGACTTTTATTTTTCCTTTTGTATTTTTTTTTCTTATTAATAATATTTTTCTTAGAGGTTTTTTTTATGATATTGGGTGATATAAAAGTACCAATCTAACTTAAACACTCGAGTACACCTCTAAAAGTTACCTCGTGTTTGACAATACTGCTACATAATATGTACGTATATAAGCAAGTCTAATATAGTTTAATTGATTTTTTATATATGCTGCTTTATTTATTGATATTATTAAAAACTAATCATTTTATGGTAATAAGTTTATTAAAAATAGTTGATTTTATAATATAAACGATAGCTCATTAAAAATTTAATAAATAACAAATAAATATTGTATGATTTGACCAAGATTATTAATATATTTTATTGCTTTTTAGATATAATAAATATATATATATATTTTAATTTTCTATCTAAAGCAAAACAATGCTGTCTCCATTCGTTTTGCATGTTAGACCTAAGCCGTATGTATTGAAAAACATCACCGATCTTTTGCTTAAGGAAAAAAATATCTCCGAACGAACTTCATTCTTATCCATGTAAAGCTAGAAAAGACAGGCAAAAGAAAATGCCAAAATCAGGGCATCGAGAGAGGCGGGGAACAACGGGACCCTTCAACGAACACGTCATATAGTTGATTTTCGAAATGAAGCCACGTAAGCGAATCACAATGGCCTCACTATTATCTCGCCATGCGAATGACACGTAATCATTTGATTTATCTGACCCCACAAAATACAAAAAAAAATATCCTCTTCTACGCTCCGTCAAGTTTTACAACCAACCCAGGAAACAAAATCAGATACATGGGCCTTGATTACCACACATTACTTAATTGTTCCCTCACTGCCCGACACCTGGCACTTCCTCTTACCACATCTTCTTCTACTCTGTACTCATCACACGAACCACTCAAGGTCCGCCGTCCGCCTCCCCTCCTTCAAATTCCCTCTTCTAACCCTTTTTCTGTTTCATCACTTTTATCAATTTTATAGAATTATTCAAATTTAAATTTTAGGATAATAATTGCATATTATAAAAAAATTTAACATAAATTTTACTTTTTAAATTAAGAATTATTAATATTTTTCATATTTTAAATAATTGTTTTTATATGTTCTAATTATCTTCAAATAATATTAGAAAGTAAGCCAAATATCACATTGGAAAGTAACTTACAATTTTAAGTTAAGGCGTTGCAAGGAAGAGAAGAAAAAACCAATCAGAGATCTCAACATGTACTTTAGGAAACTTTTTTTTTAATTAATTATGTACTCTTTAATTGGACTAAAAACACAAAACTATTGTTTCTAAAAAATAAAAATAAAAACTATTCTGCATAGCAATGCTAAAAAGGGCTTGACTAGAGGAACTAATAGTCAAATTGCCCCTGAACTTAAAGCTAATGGACAAATAAATTGAATTTTTACTTTTTCAACAAAGTAGGACAAAACTTTTAATTTTCAGAGCAAATAAATCCAAATTGAATTTGAAATAATCGCATGTAGTGCGAACTCTTCAACAAGCATGTAAAATAAATATTTTATTAACAAATCTATAAAAAAAAATTATTATTTTAACAGGACCAAAACACTCTTCTTTTAATTCAAAAACATTGTTATTTAAAACACTTTTCAACACTAACTACCAGACAGTTTCATCTCTTCATTCACCTCATCGGACATCATCGCCTCTCCTTTGTTGCCGTCTCTATCGCCTCTCCATTGTTGCCGTCTCTATCGCCTCTCCATTGTTACCGCCACCACCACCACCATCATCTTTCCTTTTTTAAAGCCCAAAAAATTTCAATTCAACAAACCTATATCATCTCTAACTCAAAAAATTAATAATTTTTAACAATCAAATCTCAAAACAAAATTAAAATAAAGTCTAGTATCCTTCCTCTACTCAAAACATGCTCATTTTCTTTCACCTCTTTAGTATTCACTCTGAATTAGCATTTCTTGTCTCAAGGTAAGCCAAAACAAAGAGGCAACATTTTCATTTGTGCATGCCAACCCAATTCTCTTATCAACAGAAGAACCTTCACCACCACCATTATCATTTCGAAAAAAATTCAAAACACCTATATGAAATTTTTATCAAGCACATATTCTACTGCTGCTAATGTTGCAGTTGTTCAATAACAGTAGGGTGCAAAGGTTTGCAAATGACCACAACATCAAGTGAGTTGTTGCACGAATAATAAGTCAAATTCTATCAATTTTTTTAACAAATTAAAGAATTCCCATTTCCTAAAACATCACAAAAATAACAAAAACTCAAATAAATTACAAAAAAAAACAAATAACTTGAATCAAAACAATGCATATCGCCCACTATAACTTGTAATAAACAAATTAAAAAAAACCTAGCTTGTCTCTTTCATTCACTGTCTACCTTCCTCACTCGCCTCGACAACCCTGTTCAACATCCTCACTAACCACACACAATTTATTCATTTATATCAACTTCTTTAGAAAACAAAACTTTCAAAAGAATATTAATTTCTTCATTGTTCATTTAATAAGACGACAACTCTAGAGCTAGGGATACCCATTAGCAGTAGTGGCGAAGGAGGTAGGTGGAGGAGGAGGGGTTTATGTTTGGATTTAAAGAGCTAGGCAAAGAGAGATCAATAGAGTTAACAATTTGGCTTCTTGATGAATTTGCCCATAACACTGTTCTATCACCCACAGAGAAGAGCAAATAAGTAGAGAGAGGTTTTACTAGTTGTTGGCCAAGGAAGGCAAGAAAAGAAGAGTATAAAAAAGGAATAGGAAGAGTTAATAATAGAGAAATAAATTAATTAATTAAAGTAATTGATAAAGATTAAAAAAAGAGATTTGAAAACTCAAATCATTTTTTTTAATATTATATAAATTTGAACTAAAAAATTGGTGATTGTTGCACACGCGGGATGATGGTCACAATTTGAATTTATTTAGCTTGAAAATTGAAAGTTTTGTCTTAATTTGTCGAAAAAGTAAAAATTCTACTTATTTGGCCCTTGGGTTCAAGTTTAGGGTGCAATTTGATCATTAGTTCCTTGTCTAGAGTGAAGTCCCTTAAATTCAAAAGTGCAACATGAAATGCTTGTGGTTCGAAATTTCTTGTTTTTATTTATATATATTTTTTTGAAGTTGAGTTCTTTTTAAAAAAATAATAATAATAAAATTCTCAAAAATAAAAAAAAGTCAGTGAGCCGTGCAAGGAGGTCCATTTTCGTAATATAAAAGGAAAAAAAAAAAAAAGGACTCCGATGGGATAAAATCTGCAAGTTCCATTTTTGTGTCTCTCCGCTCTCCGCTTTATAAACAAGAAGAAAACCCAATATCATACGAAAAAAAATGAAAAAGTGCGAATTGTGCAAGTTTCCGGCTAGAAGCTACTGCGAGTCGGACGAGGCTAGTCTGTGCTGGTCCTGCGATGCTAAAGTACACGGAGCCAACTTTCTGGTGGCTCGACACACCCGTAGTCTACTATGCGGAACCTGTCAATCTCTCACTCCATGGACAGCCTCCGGTGCTAAACTCATTAGCCGTACTGTTTGTGTCTGCGACAAATGTGCAAATGTTGCCAATCGGAAACAACTTGAAGAGAAAAAAGAATCTGAGGCTGCTGATAATGATGATCTTGCGGCTGACGACTTGGAGGGAGATAATCAGGTGGTGCCGTGGTCTTCTCTGACGCCGCCGCCGCCTCCTCCACCAGCTGCCAGCTCATCCTTCTCCTCCTCATTCTCTTCTTCTTCTTGTTCAAGTAGCCAAGAGTACTGTGAGAGTGGATCAAGTAAATCTTTGAAACGAAAGCGTCAGAGTTCTAAAGATCTTCAGGTTTATTTTTCTTTGAATTGATTGTATTTTTTCCCTGTACTTTAATTTTCATTTTCGACGTTTTTTTTTTCTAACAGAACGAGTTGTTCGTTGTTCGTTGTTCTTTGTTGAAACAACAGGATGATGTCAACCGTTCAGGTTTTGACAACTCAGGGAGGTAGCGGTAGAGGTAGCGGTAGCGGTGGCGGTGGAGGTCGGGGAGAAGCCATTTCGGCTGACTAGTAGTTGAAAGAGAGAAGTAAGAGGGAGCGTGTAAGATCTGTGAAGGGAACTCACGGTACGGTGAATTATTGAAGGAAGAATCTGAAGGAGCTTTGATATTAAATCGTGATGAAGGAAAAGATTAGCCAAGTGATTTGAGGTGGTTTTAGGATATTTTAGGTTTGACCTTTTCTGTTTTCTAACAAAGAGAAAAAAAAAATACCCATAATTCAGTGTGACCTTCACTCTCTGTAGTTTAGCTTTCTGGTTGAGCATTGCTTTTGTACTTAATTAGGTTAATTTTGTACTTAATCAGAATTAGAGGCTGTGTTTCTGATTTCCATTTTTTCTTAAAAAAAACACCGATCTTCTTTTTATTTGAAAGGAAGCCTTCTTTATATATAATTAAGCAGCTAAATTACATTGCAAGGAATACGAATTTACAATGTCTTATCTACTTCAGCTGTTATCATGTACATATGTGCGAGGATAACAAGGATTCTGGAACTCTTTCATATGTTGTGTTATTTTAAAACTCTATTTATTGATGAACTGAAAATGGTTGAATAATCTATTATGGTTTTTTTTTAACAGTAAATAATCTATTATGGTTTTTTGATTTATTGTTAAATGAAAAAATAAATAAATAAAATAAACAAAATAATTTTGGTGGGTTGAATCGAGGAATACATAAAAAAGAATATTTTGCTTTTAAAAATTCTCTTTTATTTTCACTTTTTTATGCAAAATTACCAATTCTGAAATATTCTGTTATTTTTTTAATCTTTTTCGCCTTTTCTTCTCCTCCTACGCTACTTATTATTGTACATCCTTTTGAACAAAGTGTTGCAGTAGTTGTAGCAGGCCTGAGGAAATGTTTGTGCTTTTGAATGGTAATGGGAAGTGGGTAACAAATGAAACTTTAGCAGCTGTCAGATTAATTTCATGGCCAGTGGAAGGGCACGTAAGATGAAGAAACCAATAAAGCCAGCTTTTTTTTTTTTTTTTAATTAAAACGACACCACCATTCAGAACAGGTAAAATTTAAAAAAAACACATTTACTGTTATGCCTTATTTCTCCATAGGTTATTAATATTTTTTTAGACTAAAATTTTATGGTTTTAAAAATTTTATATTTAATTTCCTCTGTATCAACCCTTAATAAGTACATTATTATTAGTATGCACAAAAATATAGATAAATGTATATTTATACCTCTAAAATTTATAATAAAAAATAAATTTATTCTAAAAAAAATTAAGAATATCGTAACATAAAAAATTCACAAAAAAAATTTAAATTTTATCTAATAAAAATTTAAATAACAGTTTGTTTGTGTGCTCATTAGAGCTGTGCAATACCCATCAAAACCCAAAATACCGACCCAAACTTGATCTGAAGGAGAAGAGCAGCTCGGCTAAGATGGAAGCAATATGCAGTTCGATTGAGAGAATGGTGCAATATTGGTGTTCGGTTTGCAAACACACACACACACATGAGATACTGTTTAGTAAGTTACTAATACTAATAAAACCCTACTAACCCTAGTTATATAAGCATCGTTTTCTCTACTTGCCCCTCCCCCCCTTCTAATTCTACCTTACTCTCACAGATTCTCTCGTTCTCTTCTCCTGAATCTCTCAACTCTTCTTTTATAACTTCTTTACTTTTCCTTTCATCAACTAATGGGGAGACGACTATGTCTTCTTGGACCTTTTTGTGCTTCAAGTTCCTTTCATCAAATCTTTCGTTATTTCTGAAACATTCAATCCTTTATTTTAAATGGAGAAATTCTTGCAGCCCTACTTTCTACACATATTATTATCATTTCAAATTGAAGCCTTTACACAAAACAACTTAACATCGTTGTTTCATAAATTGACACTAATTTTTTTAAGTATTTTTTGATACATTCCTTTCTTTCCTGTGAAATAATTGAAGGGTGAACTAAAAGGTATATAATATTCTCATATCTATAAGATTTGTTTTATTTTTTTTAGTACAAAATGGTGACTTTTCAAAGAGATCTTGCTTTGATATGTAAAAAGAGTTAACTTGCTTTGATCTGCGAATTTAATTGCATATTCTATGAAGGTGGAAACCATATTTTGAAGAATTTGATCATTCTATGACCAGTCAACCTTCAATATTTGGTGGAAATAGAGAACAAAGGTATATGTCCAAAAAAATTGTTAAATAATTCAATTTTTTGTGGTATGATCTTTGTTTTTTGATTGGTTTATGTTCTTGTGGCTTCTAGACACTTATTCATCTGGTTTTCATTATTGTTGAGTAGTATTTTTTTTTTCCAAAATTATTAGTGTGTGATCTTCTAGTTCTAGACAAATATAAATTTTATAAAAAATATGTTCTTTAATTTTAAAATTTATACAAAATATGTTCTTATATTTTTTTAAAATTATATAATTTATATTAATTAATATAAATTTATGATTTTATTTCATAATATAAATTAATTATAAAATAAATATTAACTTATTTTGATTAATTTATATTTTATAATTAAAATTATAAATTTAATAAAAATATATGTATATAATTATTAATATTTTGGATCTAGTTCATTAATATATGTAATATGTATGGTTTTACTATTTTTACCACTGGTTGTTGATTCTGGTTCATTTTTTGTTGTTCTTCTTTATGAATACATAAATGGACACTCCGGGTGATGCAAGTGGTAGTAACATTGCTACTAAGGAACCTGTGAATATGGTGGAAGCTTCCCAAAACACTCTAGAGAAGACTAATGCTTCTATTGAACAACATTCTGTCACTCCATCGCAATATAATGCTAGTAAAAAAAAATGGAAGTAGATTGAAACCAGATTTGCAATTTAGGAGCATTTTAAACAAATTAAGGAAGGTGATAATGTGGTAAAAGCTAAATACATTTATTATGCTAGATAGTTTGGTGTTGAATCCAAGAAACATGGGACATCATCCATTAGGAACCATGTTCTTATACGCATAAAAAAACCCACATGAGAAGACAACTAGGCAATAACTTTTAACTTTGCAACCTGCATCAAATACTTCCACTATTGAGGGTGAATCTAATCTAGGGGTTATAGGAACCTAGAAATTTAACAAGGACTTAATTGGAAATGGATTAGCAAAAATAATAGCCTATGATGAGTTATTTATTAGATTTGTTGAAGGGGAAGGGTTTAGAAACTTCATGAATGTTGCATGCCTTCATTTCAAAATGCCATATAAGTGGACTATTAGTAAGGATATCTTCAAAATCTTTGTTGAAGAGAGACTTAAATTTAAAAACTTTTTCAAAACCAACTATCAGAAAGTATGTCTTACCACTGATTCATGGACATATATCCAAAGAATCAACTATATGTGCATTATTGCACATTTTATAGAAAATGAATAGAAGCTTAATAGGAAAATCATTACATTTTTGCCTGTTACTTCATATAAAGGGAATATATTGCTAATGCACTTGAAAACTCTTTGTTGGAGTGCAGCCTAAAAAATATATTTATTGTCACTCTTGATAATATTGCTTCAAATGATATTGCTAAGTCATTTTTCAGAAAAAAAAAAAACTTAATGAGTTGGGGATTGAGTAGCATCAAAGTTAAATATGTACATATAAGGTGTGTGGCTCATATTTTGAATTTGGTAGTTAGTGAGGGCCTAAAGGAATTGAGCACATCTATAAAAAAGGTTAAGGAGGTGGTTAGATACATTAGAAATTCATTATCTAAATTGAGAAAATTCAAGGAATTTCTGATTTACTTAGTATTAAATCAAAGGTTGGTCTTAATCTTGATATGCTTACCCATTAGAATTCCATATACTTAATGCTAAAGTCTGCTTGCATATATAAAGAGAATTTTGAAAATTTTAAAGAAAATTAATCATCACTAAGATCAAACTTAGGTGATAATCTGTTGGGATTTCATAATGCAATACGCAGTGAAAATAAATTTTTTAACCACAAAAACCCTAAACCTGGATCCATGTAATTCGAGTAGATTGATTGAGAGGGTTTCCAAACACTCACCAAAACGATCTTATGGCAAGATGGTTAGAAGGAAGAGAGGGGGTTCACTCCGATGACACCCTATCTTAAACTTTTTGTGTCTTCTTATTGGACTAAGATGCTACTAATAAGACCACATCCTTTACCAATATCCACACGAACAAGATGATCCAAAGCAATATTAGTGTGCTAGAACCTTTGTTGTCTCACAACATAATTTTTCTATATGTGTTTTCTTTTCATAAAAGAAGTAGTAAAAGAAGGAGGAGAATAAGTGTCTTAGCTAACCCTAGAGAAAAAGTTTTTTTATATATACATCCTATCTAGGGTTTTTTTTTACTAAATCAGTTTTGGTAAGATTAGACTTCCTTTTCTTTTGATTCTAATTCCAAATTAGAATTATTCCTTATTTATTTATATGATTCTTAACTTAATAAATTAGGAAATAAATAAATAAATAAATAAAGAGATTATATTCATTTAAAGAGATTATAACTAGGTTAATTAACCCAAGTATGCTTTGGGTTTGTTCTAAGTGTGTGACCTTATAGGTTCACATAATGTTGGCAATGGGCCCTAAAATTCCCATTTTAGCCCACAAGTCATAATTAGTCTCTAGTAAGACATTATGCCTACCCAAGTTGTGTGAAGGTTGATAATCCAACATAACCTAATCCACATCGTGTATTATAGTCCTTTTGTCATATGATATCCTGATTAAATATAAGGCATGGATTATGTCATCCTTATATTGTTCAATGATACTGTTTCTCAATCCCAATTAGACTAATACTGATAACTCTTTATCTGATATTAATAACTCTTCATCAATACATTATAGCATGGCCATGCATTTCTTTTCTGTGTAACTCATTATGGGGCCTACATATATCTTCTCAAAATAACTGAGGGACAAATTCCATCTTAATCACTCACATTCCTCACAAAACTCATCCTATATCCAATTATAACTTATTTTACCATCTGGTTAAAGATGGTGTAGGAACGTGTCAAAATATAGAACTTATCATATAGGAAAACATGGTGATCTCAGGTCAAATGACTCAAATAATACTACTATAATGAGAATTACCTATGACAATAATCTCTGTGGTATTCTTATAGTGGGTTGATCTAATGCATCATTTCTTTAAATATGTACCTATGATTTTGACTTAATATCTCATATACATTATTAGTAAAAGTTAATCATCAATTAACCTTATACTAGTCTTTATTCATTATTGTTCTTTCAGTAATAATCGACTAGGGATATTTAAATTAGAATTCAAGTATCACTTAAGAGTTTTACTATCAAGTCACATACTTGATGATCTTATAGACAATTAACTAATTAAGGATAATATTAGAATTAGCCAATAATATTTAAAATACCTTTTTATTAATAAAAATAAGAATATGACAAAGTCAAAGTATGACCATTATATAATTAGCACCTAAGGCATATCATTAACATAATATTCTTGACTTTTATAACTAGCAATGTGCCAATAATTTGGTTAAGTTTTTAGAGTATTTCTATGAAATGACTTTGAGAATCTTAAGTTCTTATTATGTCACTGTAAATACATTTTTTCTAAGATTACTAATCTTTTCTATATTTTTAATGAGTGGAATTCTATTGATGATTATTCTGTGAAGTCAATGGGACTAAATATAAAATCTAAGTTTTTATAAACACTTAAGAGATCTAAAGAAAATGAACTTCCTAATTTTTATTTGTAATGTTTTGGATTTGATACAAATCCTACCTACAATAGAGATAGAACGCGCATCCAACTTTGAAATCTAGCCTAAGGATCATCAAGAATAGGTTGTGTTGATGGAGCTAAACCCCTTGCTTATTAAATTGAAGCAAGATACTTAGTTATTAAAAGATGAACAATCATAAAATTCTAAGTCTAATCTAACCTAGCAATTATAATGAAAGGTAGATGTGAAAAAATTCAAGTAAACTTGCAAAGTTTCACAAGAACAAAGTTTAAGGAAAAACCTCACTTTTTAATATTTGAGTTCTCTTCCAAAAATTCATTTTACATATGTTTACCCTTATATAGACATGTAAAAAACCTAATCCTTGAAGGAAAAGGTTTCTTCTTTGTTCCTAAAGATGCATATATAGGAAAATCCTTAATTAAGAAGAATTCCTTCAAACATTAGACAACTAATGATAACTCATCTTTGAAAAGTCAAAATTGACAACTAATGACAACTCATTGCAACTAAGCAAAATAATAACTCATGACAACTAAGTATTGAAGCATGCCATGTCATATGTCATATAAAATGTTGACCATTAACCCTTGACTTTGACTTATTGACTTTTTAACTTTGACTTATTGACTTGGACCTAGAATATCCTTGAATATTCTCATATCTTCTTGAATCTTCCTTGTTAACTCTAAAATAGAACAATAAATCAAAATTCATCCATATCAAGCTAATTAATTTGAAATATGAAATTAAACTAATTAGCTTAAATTCTTCATCATTCAGCTTCATGCTCGTACTTTGCATCCTTTTCAGGGTTTATATTAGGATCTATAGTACAAATTAGAATATCTAGAATTTTTTATTAGACTATAATTTATGGCAATTTGATTGGTAGAAACTTGTTCAAAAATGTTAAAAATGCTTTTATATGAATTGTATGATGATTATGTCAATGAGTGGACGTCTATTAATGAGTCTATTACTCCAAACAATGCTTTGTCTTTAACTAGTAAAAGCCAAAATAGTTCTAAAATTGATGTGCAATTAAGTGTGAAATTCATTTCAATGTTAAAAGCTACATTTAAGCAACAAAAGTTAAATAGTGGAAGTGGTGGAAGTAGAAAAATGAACTTGATTATTATTTATTTAAGTCATGTATTGATATAGAAGAAGAAAAAAAATTTTGATTAATTGAAATGGTGGAGATTAAATGCAAAAAGATTCCTTATTCTTTCCAAAATGGCTTATGATATATTAGTCATCCCAATTTCTATAGTTGCATTTGAATATGCTTTTAGCATCGATGGATGAGTGCTTAATGCCTTCAAGTGTTATTTAGCTTTAAAACTTATTGAAACTTTGATCTATGTACAATATTGGATTAAGAATCTAAATTCAAATTTTTCTGTTAATGAAAGCATTAATGAATTAAAAGAGTTTAAAAAAGATTCATTAATTAGTTCTTTTACTGCTTCCATTTCTTTTTATTTTTTTGAACTTTGATTATTGCTTTGAATTTGATTCTCTTTTTATCTTTATTCTCAGACCTCCCTCTAGTTGGCATTGGACCTACAATAACATTAACTTTTAGATTTTGATTCTTATATGTTTTGTATATCATGTTTAGGAAGATTTTTCCTAACCACTCAATAACACACTTTCTAAAATTCTTGATGTCTGATGCTTCTATATTATATTGCTTATTGGTTAATGGTAGTCTTTACGTTGCCTATTGTGAATTTCATTCTGTTGTAGCCTATTTAATTACCAATTATTGGCATCTTTTACTTGTTTGTTAGTTTATGACACATGTTGTGCCTTATTTATATTACGACATCTTCAATATCCATCCAACAGATGTTAGGATTTTGATTACTTAAATATAAACCCTCAAATGGTTATTGTGAATCTAGCTAAGGTTAAGTGTTGCAACTCAGTTATTTGGTACCTGTGTTAGTTACAGTCTATAATTTGATTCTTTGTATGAGGTAATGATGAATCTTCCACCAAATTATTTGACAACTAGTTGAATGCAATGTTGTGTATTTCTTAGGTAGCAAATAGTTTATAATTTTGTTATTATAAATTGAGTTTTCATTCATCCAATGACATGAAAATTTAATTTTGAGCATCACTTGTTATGAATGCTTGTAATTGAAATTCAATTGTCAGTTGTTACTTAGTTATAATTCAAGTGCTTATGCTTTAGTTGATCTGCCATTTATTATTTTGCAAGTTAATTTTTTTTGGATCTATGAATACACTTGTAGTATGCCTTTTTTTGTGTGCAGACTCTCTTCTTCAACTAAATACTGAGTTTAAGACATAGTAATATAGTTATAAATTATTTTGAAGTAAAGGGAGTTATATTTTGTAAATGGTAGAAAATATTTGTATATTTTGCATAGCCTGAATTAGAAGCTCTAAATAGAAATAAATATAGACATATAGATAGTATGATACAGAACCTCCAAGAATAAGTTTGAGAACCCCTTATGTATTTGAACCCCCGAAGCATTAACTTGAAAATCCTAATAGTTAATTCAGCAATAACCCCTAAGAATGGTTAGAAACCATATTACTTAGATGATCAAAGAATTAGAATAAAGAAAACTCGTTTCTAACTTCCAATTTTGAAACACTCCATAAGAAGATGATCAATCTATTTGAATGTTCCTTAAAGCATGTATTCTACATAAGAACACAAAGATAAAAGTAAAACAACCTTTAGGTTTTAAAACTTCAATTCTGCCCATAATAATTCGTCCAAGGCACATATATATAGCCTTTATAAGGTTTTCCTTAGTGAATAAGGAAAACTAATAAACCTAATCATAAAATAGGAAACTAATCTAATAAGACCTCAAATAGGAATTTTGACATACTTCCTATTTTAAGAATAATTAAACTAACTAAAACTAATGGGCTTTTAAAATAACAAATTTGTCCAGCCCTTATTTAACATAATTAAACCTAAATAACAATGCTTAAATAACTCTCTCATGCATATTCGACCAGCCCATAACAAATGTGGCCCATTATATACTTAATTAAACCCATTAGAAACTTGGACTTGAATTAAGTTGTATTGAACTTGAGCTGCACTTGGCACAAAACTTTGGTGTCCTTGTAAACTTTCACTAGCTAAGTTCACTAAGCCTTATAGATGATGGATTAAGGCTTCTTGAAGTTTTTTAGATTGAGACCTTATTATAGGTCTTTGAGGCATGCTGATTGGACTCAAAACCTCTTGAACTTGATCTTTGCCTTCTTGACCATGCTCATCTTCATCATGTTGAATTCTTTGAACTTAGTGTGTTGGTTGCTCCATAACATTTCCCCTCTCCTCAAAAGGATTCGTCCTTAAATCTAAAGCATCACCTATATCAAAAGGACTCAAATCAGCAACATTGAATGAAGCATTAACATTATACTCACCAGGTAGGTCCACTTTGTATGCATTTTCATTAATCCTTTCAAGTATTTGAAAAGGACCATCTCCTCTTGGGTTTCGTTTAGACTTCCTTTGAAGTGGAAACCTTTCTTTGTGAAAATGCACCCAAACCCAATCTCTAGGCTAAAAAATCATTGGCGTCCTTCCCTTATTCACACGTGAAGCTACTTTAGCATTTTGCTTCTTAATCCTCTCCTTAACTTGCTTATGTAACTTCTTCACCAAATTTGCCTTAGAATTAGCATCAACACTTATAAAATTGTTAGGTGGCAGTGGCAATAAATCAATAGGAGTAAGTGGATTAAATCCATAAATAATCTCAAATGGAGAGCAATTAGTAGTGCTATGAATAGCCCTATTGTAAGCAAACTCCATAAATGGTAAACAATCCTCCCACATTTTAATGTTCTTTTCTATGATTGCCCTAAGCAAAGTAATTAAAGTCCTATTAACTACTTCAGTTTGCCCATCGGTTTGAGGGTGACAAGTAGTTGAAAACAATAGCTTAGTTCCTAACTTTCCCCATAACACATGCCAAAAATGACTCAAAAAATTAACATCCCTATGACTAACAATGCTCCTAGGTATGCCATGTAAACGCACAATTTCTATGAAAAATAAATCAGCAATCAACTTAGCATTATCAGTTTTATGACATGGTATAAAATGAGCCATTTTACTAAATTTATCAACCATAACAAAGATACTATCATAACCTTTCCTAGTTCTAGGCAATCCAAGCATAAAATCCATCGACAAATCAGTCCAAGGTTCACTAGGAACGGGTAATGGTGTGTATAACCCATGCGGTTTCAACCTAGACTTAGCCTCTCTACATGTAATGCAATGCTCATAAACTTTATACACATCATGTTTCATACCGGGCCAAAAGAAATGTTCTAATAGCATATCATAGGTCTTATTTACCCTAAAATGCCCCATTAAGCCTCCTATATGTGCCTCCTTAATTAATAATTCCCTTATAAAACACTTAGGAATGCATAATCTATTTCTTTTAAACAAGAAACTATCAAACAAGTTAAAATCATCTGAAATAACCCCATTGTCATAAGATGCATATATATCACCAAAATCATCATCATGTGGATACAACTCCTTTATAAACTCAAAACCTAATAATTTAGCAATAAGAGAGTTAAGTAAGGTGTACCTTCTAGATAATGCATCAGCAACCACATTCTCTTTACTTTGCTTGTACTTAATCACATATGGAAATGTTTCTATGAACTCCACCCATTTGGCATGCCTACGGTTCAGCTTATCTTGACCCTTCAAATACTTTAAACTTTCATGGTCAGTGTGTATCACAAACTCCCTAGGCCATAAATAATGTTGCCATGTTTGCAAAGCTCGAACCAATGCATATAATTCCTTGTCATAAGTTAGATATTTCAAGGTTGCCCCACTTAACTTTTCACTAAAATACATTAGTGTTCTTTGATCCTGCATCAAAATAGCTCCAATCCCTATGCCACTAGCATCATATTCAATCTCAAAAATTTTATCAAAGTTAGGTAAAGCACGCAAAGGTGCATTACACAATTGATCCTTAAGTTTATTAAATGCATGTTCTTATGCATCACCCCAAACAAATCTAACATTTTTCTTAACTAATTCATTCAAAGGTGCGGCTATAGTGATGAAATCTTTAATGAATCTCTTATAGAAACTAGCAGCCCATGAAAACTCCTCACCTCACTAGCATTTTTAGGTTTTGGCCACTCTTTAATAGCCCTAACCTTCTCCTCATCAACCTCTATGCCTTGACTAGATACAACAAAACCAAGAAAATTAACCTTATTCATGCAAAAACCACACTTTTTAAGGTTTGCATACAACTTTTCTTGTCTAAGTGTTGCTAGTACAATTCGCACATACATAACATGAACATCTAAACACTTAGAGTAAATCAGAATATCATCAAAGTAAACAATAAAAAATTTACCCAAGTAATTTCACAACACATGGTTCATCAATCGCATGAATGTGCTAGGTGCATTAGTAAGACCAAAGGGCATAACAAGCCACTCATACAACCCATACTTAGTCTTAAAAGTTATTTTCCATTCATCACTAACATTCATTCGGATTTGATAATAACCAGATTTCAAGTCTATTTTAGTGAACAAACAAGAACCATATAACTCATCAAGCATATCATCTAATCTAGGAATAGGATGACAATACTTTATAGTGATTTTATTGATGGCTCTGCAATCCACACACATCCTCCATGTTCCATCCTTCTTTGGCATAAGAATGACAGGAACCAAACAAGGACTAAGACTTTCCCTCACATACCTTTTGGCTAGTAACTCCTCCACTTGTGTTTGGATCTCCTTTGTGTCTCTTAGATTTGCTTTATATGCTGGTCGATTGGGTATGGCTGCCCCAGGAATGAAGTCAATTTGATGTTCTATGACTCTAATTAGGGGTAATCCACTAGGCATCTCTTTGGGAAACACATCTTTAAATTCCTGCAAAAGATCAACAAACACACTAGGCAAAGATGGGTTAAGTTCATTAATTGCCAAATAAGCCCCTTTGTACAACAGTACAAATATAGGCCGATTAGCATACAAAGCCTGTCTAACCTCACTTGTCCTAGTTATTAAACTCAAATTCTTTTTTTTTCTCTTCTTTTGTTTTTCCCTCTTTCTTTTCACTGTCTAAAGAATTTTTCTTACTCTCTTTTTCTTTCTTTTCAACCTCCACTCTCATTGTTTCCATTTTACATTGGTCTTCATACACCTCCTTTAAAGAAAGCAGTGTTAATATAATCTTATGCCCATCCTTGGTAAAGTGATACCGATTGAGGTACCTATCATGCTTGGTCTTTCTATTAAATTGTCATGGTCTACCAAGCAAAATATCTCCAGTATGCATAGGAACTACATCACACAGTTGCTTATCATGATATTTATCAATTGAAAAGGAAATAATAGATTGTCTATTTACCTTGACCTCCCCACAATCATTAAGCCATTGAAGTTTATATGGCCGTGGGTGTGGTATAGTAGATAGCCCCAATCTACTAATTAAGAATGAGCTCACTGCATTGGTGCAACTCCCTCCATCAACAATCATAAGACATGACTTACCTTGCACATGACACCTTGTATGGAATAAGTTATCTCATTGCTCTTCAAAGCAATATTCCTTTATTTGAGTACTAAGAGCATTCCTTGTAACCAGCATGTCACCTTTGATTGGCTCCTCTATACTCCTATCACTACAACTTTCCAATTCAGGCATCTCATCCTCATCACTTTCATTATTGCCCTCTTCTTCATCAGTCATAATTTCCCCATTCCTTATGGTCATAGTTCTCTTATTAGGGCAATTTTTGCTCATATGACCTACTCCTTGACACTTCCAACACTTAATGTCTCTATTTCTCACTTTAAGCTCATCGATTTTGATTTTGTCCTTAAAGACCGAATCTGCCTTCCCTTTAGCAACCTCATGACCAACCTTATTCCCACCCCTATAATTACTCTTTCCATCCTTTTTCCAATTAAAATTAGAACTAGAATAGGATTTGGAATTGTACCTTGTCGCCTCTCTTCCTTGGAGTTGCCTTTCTATCTTGATGGCCATGTGCACCATCTCTTCTAAATCTTTATATTTGTGTAAATCTACTCGGTCAGATATGTCTTTGTTTATACCAGCCAAGAAGCATGCCATAGTGATCTCCACATCTTCATCTATATCAGCCCTAGTCATGAGCATCTCCATCTCTTTATGGTAATCATCCACACTCTTACTACCTTGTTTAAGAACTTGAAGTTTTTGTACAAGTTCCCCATGATAGTGTTTTGGCACAAATCGCTTCCTCATTATAACCTTGAGCTCAAGCCAATTATCAATTGGGTACTCCAAATTCCTTTGCCTATTAATCACCAAATGGTCCTACCAAGCAATAGCATGATCAGAAAATTGAGTAACCGCCAATTTTACCTTCTTTTCCTTACTAAATTGATGGCAATCAAATATAAGCTCCAATTGCTTCTCCTATTGTAAATAGGACTCTGGATCTGATTTACCTTGAAAGTTAGGTATCTTATGTTTGATGCTTCCCAAATTTTGATCTACATCATCTTTATTGCCTCGGTTTCTTTCATTGTATGGAACCGGTTGTAACCTTTCTCTTCCTCTACCTCGCCTTGTCTACCTCCACCTCTTGGTACTCCTACTTTTGCATAGGCCTCATCTTCATCCTTATCTTCATCCTCATCTTCATCCTCATTGTCAATATTGCCTTGTACTTCCTCATTACAGTTTAGTGCTATTACCCTTTCAACCGCTCCTAGCCTTGTATCCATGTGGTTTAATCTCTCCATTATAGTCTCAAAATTTGTATCCATACGTGCAAATTGCCCTTGTTGAGCCTCATGTAGCAAAGTTTCATCAACTTTACCCTCACCTTTATTTTCACCTTGGTTTGACATTGTTGTAAAAGAATGTTAGAAATAAAAAAAAATTTTAAATCCTGACAAGCACTCCCTCACATGTTTGGACTCAAATGATAGGGGTGGTCACTCATGTTTAACTCAATTTGATGTTTCACTTGGCTTCCTCTCACCACTCAAGCTAATTATTTTATGTTCTTAGGTGAATCATACTTTTAGAACAAATTAATTAAATTGAAGCAATGTTCAAGTAGAACTTTCAAAAGTGAAATTTTCAAAACAAGTTTGAGGTAATTCGGTTAATAAAAAAATAACAATTCAAAAGCAATAAAATAGGAAAACTTAAAAAGATGTAAAAGACATGTGAAAGAAATACAAAGATCTTCTAGAATAGAAAAGAAAATGAATTTAGAAGTTATTTTAAGAAGAAAAGTCAAATCTGCCTCAATAAGTAATATTCCTTAATGAGCAAGTATTGTAAAGATATGCAAAATCCTTAATAGACAAGTAATACAATATATGACAAGATCTAGTTAGATATGTCAATTGTAAACCAAATAGGATTAGGAAACCTAAATCAGACCTGATGAGGATATTAATCACTCAAACAATATTCCTTAATGAGGAATGAATGGAAGGAAATGCAAATCAGACCTGATTAGGATATAAATCACTCAAGAATCTCAATTCTTCCTTTTCTAATAACTTTCTCTTTTTTTTTCACAAATTTTTTTTTTGCTTCTTTTTTTTTTCAAATTTCTTTCTTCTTTTTTTTTTGCATGAATTTTTTTTTAAAAAAAAAACTTTCAACCATGAACACAAATCTAAATTTCAGAATGCAAAAAAATTGACTGACTTAAAGAAAAAAAATAAGATCAAGACTAACAAATAAGAACAAAGAACAAAACATAAGAATGAAGAACAAAAAAAATAAGAACGATTTTAAAAGAATAAGAAAAACATAAGAAATCAGGATTAAGAATAAAAATTATAAAAGGTAAAACCTGATCTAGAGCCAAAGCTCTGATACCAAATGATACAGAACCTCTAAGAATAAGCTTGAGAACCCCTTTATGTATTCGAACCCCTGAAGCATTAACTTGAAAACCCCAATAGTCAATTCAGCAACAACCCCTAAGAATGGTTAGAAATCATATTACAAAGAATTAGAATAAAGAAAACTCATTTCTAAATTCCAATTTCGAAACACTCCACAAGAAGATGATCAATCTACTTGAATGTTCCTTAAAGCATGTATTCTACACAAGAACACAAAGATAAAAGCAAAATAGCCTTTAGGTTTTAAAACTTCAATTCTGTCCATAATAATTCGTCCAAGGCACATATATATAGCCTTTACAAGGTTTTCCTTAGTGAATAAGGAAAACTAATATACCTAATCACAAAAATAGGAAACTAATCTAATAAGACCTCAAATAGGAATTTTGACATACTTCCTATTTTAAGAATAATTAAACTAACTAAAATTAATGGGCTTTTAAAATAACAAATTCGTCCAGCCTTTATTTAACATAATTAAACCTAAATAATAATGCTTAAATAACTCTCTTATGCATATTCGGCCAGCCCATAACAAATGTGGCCCATTATATACTTAATTAAACTCATTAGAAACTTGGACTTGAATTAAGTTGTATTGACCTTGAGCTGCACTTGACACAAAACTTTGGTGTCCTTGTAAACTTTCACTAGCTAAGTTCACTAAGCCTTGTAGATGATGGATTAAGGTTTCTTGAAGTTTTTTAGATTGAGACCTTGTTATAGGTCTTTGAGGTATGCTGATTGGACTCAAAACCTATTGAACTTGATCCTTGCCTTCTTGACCATGCTCATCTTCATCATGTTGAATTCTTTGAACTTGGTGTGTTGGCTGCTCCATAACATAGTATATTTTATTTTTGGTCTAAAGGCCTTTTATTTTTATCTTGTTCTGTAAAGGGTTCGACCCTATTTTTTGTAATGGGCTTGACCTAATACATTAGAAATAGTTTTAATTGTCATTTTAAACTTTTAATTTTATGGCCCAATCCATGTAAGTCCAATTGAATTATCTGATCTGAACTAACTTGTACTTTCTGGATTTTCAAATCGAATATTTCTGTTTTCAATTTCATTAGTTCGGTGGCCATAATTAACCTTCCAAACTCGATTGATTTTCACTTCCAACTTTCTGAACCATTTGATGCACAACCCTAATGCTCATAAAATTTACTAATGCTAATACAATATTAAAATAATTCACATCTAAGTTTTATGGAATTTTTTTAAATTTTTTTTGTTTATATTAAAAAAAAATAGAATTATTTAAATAAAACATGCATTTTATTCTATACAAATTTGTTATTTTATTTATTCACTCTCAAAATAAAAATTAATAAATATTTATTTAAATGTAACAAATTAGGATGAGATGGTTAAGTAAAGGCTTATTGCTTAACTTTGCTATGAACTTTAATCATTGTTGCCAATTTATTCTACGTTAAAAATTATGGTGAATTGATACATGAACTTTTCAATTTATTGCAAATCTATATAATGGTCAAAATATCATGTGCCCATGTTGACATGACATGCTAATATGATATGCATGCATAAATTTATTTGCTAATGTGAAAATTAGAAGAAGAATTAGTAATTTTTATATCCTTAACTTTTATCTTTTTACAAATATATCCTTAACTATCATTATTTTCAAATATATTCTTACTTTCAACAAATAATTTGTATATATATGCCATGTCAATATGTGATTTCACTATGGACCAATACTATTTTAACTATGGATTGTTTTTTAATAAATTAAAAAGTTAATATGTCAATTCATCGCAATTTTAAAAGTAGGATAGATTAGCGAAAATGGTTAAAGTTCAGGGTATAGTGATATAATAACCCTTAAATAAATAACTAAATATTTATTTGTTTATTTATTTTTTTATATTTTAGGAGCAAACAAATAAGTAAAATTTTATATAGGATGAGATGAGTTTCTCTCATTTAAATATTTTAAAATTTTTGGAAATAGTCAGAATGAATTTATATAATATTTAAAAAAAATTCCATAAGAATTAGATGTAAAATCCTTTTAATATCATATTGTTATTAGTAGATTCTACAGGCTTAAAACATAAATGTGTTAGGTTCATTTTTTAAAACCTTAAAAGTCAATAATGAATCCATGGAAATATTTCACCATTTAATGAGATGGATGAAAAGAAATTATCTTCAAACCATTTTAGGATCATTTGAGACATTAAAACCTTTCCTAGTTACTAAGTGAACCCTATCGAGATCAAACCAAACCTTAAACACATCTTTATTGAGCCCTAACAATGTTGAGGAAGAGGTTTTTGAAGAACTATGAGTAGTGTCCTCTTTGTTAATTAGTAAAACCTTTAAAAATGGCGTATTTTATGTTTTGTTCTAGTGTTTTGCAAATTGTTTTTTAGTTCGTGAGTCTTAGTTTAACCTTAGAAAATTTAAGAAAATTTGAGTCTTAGAAAATTTGAGAATGTAAAGTCAAACTTTGGTCAATTGACTTTTTCGAAGGTCAAATAGAGCTCCTAAAACCAAAATTTGATTTAAAACTATCTTCTAAAATTATAGCGTGTGTGTGGGTACCATTTGACAAGAAGTAAAAATTTTGACCTCAAGAGGTCAAAGTGAGTCCTACACGTGTCTATATCATCTTCTAATTCTTAAAATAAGTCACATTTCTCTAGAGTGATCCCTAAACACAAAATATTCTATTTTAGAATATTCCATGCCAAGTGTCATATTTAGAGTGGAAAGTGTAAATGTTTTTACTTTTTAAACCTTAAACAATGCTAAATAATTAAATCATAAACCCTTGTTTATTTGCCTATAAATATATAGTCCTAATAATCATTTGAAAAAAAAGGAGAAATTTTTATAAAATTTAGCTTATAATTATTTTTGAGACAAAAGTGAAGTTTTTATATCAAAAAAATAAGTGAAAATTAGAAAACATAAGCCTTAACAATGCTCTTTTAAGCTCTCTCCCTTTTCTCACCCATTTATCTTTCAATTCCCTTCCATTTCCCCACCCAAAAACCATCCTCAAATCCCTACAATTCAAGCTTAATTTAAGTAAAAACATCCCTCCAAATATCATATTAAAACACCTTTAAACAATCACTTAAATTAAAACCTTTCTACACTAATTTCTACTTGCTTTTCTTAATTCAATCTCAAATCTTTGGTGAGATTTTCTTAATTTTCTGAGGATAAAAATTTTAAACACATCTCTCATATCTTATTTTGTCTTTAATTTTGAGTTTGGGGCTTGATTTAAGTGATTTTCATCAAAAAGTGTCATTTTCATGTTGTCGTGAAATGAATGGCTGATTTTGGCTGATGAATTGCTAGTTGGCCATCCATCCTTCAATTTTGGCCCATTTTACATTATTAGGCCGATGATATATATTCAAAAATTGGCTATCAAGTACAAAACCATCCATTTTATTATAAAACTAGCCATTCAGGCATAGAGTCCCATTTCACTTGTTTATAACCTAAAATGATTTCAAGGATGATCCTTGAGGGTCCTATGCATTTATTAATGATTATAAATCATCTAAATGAGTTTCAATAATTTTAGGATGATTATATTTCAATTTTTTTCTTTTTATTATCAGCTGATTTATTTTTAATTTTTAACTCTTATTTTTTAATCTTTTAATGATTTACTTTTCTTTAGTGTTTTAATAAAATCTTTTCGTATATGTACTTTTCTTTAGTATTTTAACTATCAAGATTAAGATGCTTGATTTTTATTTGTGGTTGTGACTATGTATGTTTGATGTTATTTCTTATTTTTTAGGTATTAATTTCAAATTTTTATTTGTGGATGTGTTGATCTTTGATATTTTATAATTTTGTAATATTATATGTTTGGATTTTTGTGTGTTGATATGATTATCTTTGATTTTGATTCTCTTAATTCTTGATGATGATTTTACATTATAGTTGTGTTTATTGTGAGATTCTTGAAGTTTACTATTTAAATGTTTATTGGCTATTATTGAAACTAACCCTCATTTATCATGATTATATTTTGATGTTTATTATTAACCATCTTTTCTACAATGATAATTATGGTTACTAACCCTTTTTAATGTATCTTTCATTTTTTCTTATTATCATGCATCTCATGTGTTTATTTGCATATCACTACCACTTCCGTACTTCATTTTTAGATCCTTAGATGCTTTTTGTATGTACCCTAAATTTTGCATGCACCCCTAATTGCATCATTCATCATACACATTTGTATGTACCCTAAATTTTGCATGCACCCCTAATTACATCATTCATCATACACATTTGTATGTACCCTAAATTTATTATTATTTATGTACATAATGTATTTACATTAGTGTCATCATTTTGCATTTCATATTGAATTCAATCTCAATGTCTCAATCTCTTAATCTTTGTAAGCTACTAACTTACTAACTCTTACTAACATCTAACATTTATTTTTCATGTTATTTACTTTTCAAGCACTTTTATTTATTTTTTATCATTTTTATTTCTTATAACTATCTTTTAGGATTTTATGATGTAAATATGCAGCACAAATAAAAAATTTTAATCATGAAATCCTCACAAGATCCATGTAATTTGGTTAAATCAATTAAAAGGGATTCCAAAAACTCACCAAGACAAACACAAAGCAAGATGGTTGGAAGGATAAGAGGGGTTCATATTGGTGACACCCTACATTGAGCTTTTCATGTCTTATTATTGGATTAAGATGTCACTAATAAAGCCACATCCTTTGCTAGTATCCACAAGAACAGGATGTCCAAAATCGATGTTGGTGTGCTAGCACCTTTTCTATAAGACTCTTCTTATTTCTTTTTCTCTCTATGTATGTTTTCTTTTCTCAAAAGAAGTAGAAGAAGGTGGAGAATGAGATTACTGAAACCCTAGAGAAAGAGTTGTATATATAGAGACCACATCTAGGATTTTTTCAAACCCTTCACTTACTAAAATTTTTTTTGGTATGTTTACCTTCTATTTCTATTTTTATTTCAATTCCAAGAATAATTTTTTTTAATTTTATTTAAGATAACACTTACAAATAAAGAAATAAATATAAACCAATAAAATGCCTTAATATTATATTTAAGATAGCACTTACCTTAAATAAATAAATATAATTAAAAATAGATATACACACATATATTTATTTATTTATCTAGAGAGAATTTCATTGGGTGGATTAACCTAAGTCTGTTATGGGCATGTTCTAAGTGTGCGACCCTGTAGGCTGACGTAACATTGACAGTAGGCCTAAAATCTCCATTTTATCCCATAAGTCATAAGTGACCACTAGCAAGGCATTATTACTTTCCAAGTTGTGTGAAGGTTGATAATCCAATATAACTAAATGCATAATATGTATTATATGTAAGTGATATGCCTTAGGCCACTCATGTAATGGCCATATTTTAACATTTTCATATTTCATTTATTAATATAGAGGCACTTTCATAACTGGCCAATAAGTTCCTTGAATAGTTAATTCTACCTAAAGTCATCAAGTATATGACTTGATAGTAAAACTCTTAGGTAAAACTCGAATTATATTATAAATTATCCCTAGTTAGTCATTATCATTAGAAAAATAATGAATAAAGACTAGTGATGTGATCTTAGTTCCAAAGAGAAAAATTTTAAGATTTGTTCATGCTAATAAGTCAACTTTCATTCAAGATAAGAGCAATTCGCATAAATTCATATTTTGTGTAACATGGTTTAGTAAATTGGCCATAACTTTTGCTATAGAAGTTGGATTAAGTTGATTCAAAATGCTATGGAAAGATAAGATAGATTTTAGAAATAATATAAAGATAGTTAGGGTTAATTTGATCTTCATCATAGGCTAAAGTTATGAAATATTTTTAGGTCATGTATAAAACTAGGTAGACAAAACATACAATAATAAATGGGCTCTATCTCACTCAATATAAATACAAATGAAGTAATTTAAGATGATACTAAAATATAAAAATAAGGGCTACAACTTTTATCTTTTGGCCTTGAGTCAATTCAGCCATAATCATGTTGAAAAGTGTGTTAAAACATGTTATATAAGTAAATCTGAATTTAATTAGGATTATATTTTCTTATTTAAGTAGAATTTTTTTCTTATTTAGTTAGGATATTAATTAGGTTTTATTTAGGGTTTCTTTAAGCCTATATAAAGGCCTTATTTTATGTAATTTAAAGATATGCAATCATGGATGATTAATACAATTTAGAGAGGATTCTCTTTGGTTACTTTGTGGTTAACCATATGACAATCTTTGTGACTTATCAATCTATCTTTCAGACAAGAGATTATGGCGTCTTCTTAATAGCCTTTGTTACTTATTTGTTATTGTTTAAAAGGTCAAATTTTGTATATAGCTTTTATTGTTTGGACTAAATAAACATAAGGTAAAGGTTTTCTATGTCTGAATTAGAACTTTCCTTCAAAGCATGGGTTTGGGTTCATGTTGAACGGGTTCCTAGAGCAAGTCATCTAGTGGGTTCACATCACTTGGTATTAGAGCTTAGCTTAAATCAAGTTTTGTTCAATTTAATTCTACATATCCTTAATTTAATTTTTAACTATTTTGGTTTTAAAACTTTTCTATTTATGTCAAAAAATTAAATAAATATTTTTTTATGATTTATGATTTAGTTAATATTATATTGTTTTAATTGAATGATTTATAACAAAGGGTCTTAGGTTTACTATACCTAAGGTTTAAGTTGGTCATCTCAATTAGATTTTATACTTTAAGTTTTATTTGATTAATTTATAGCAAAGGGTCTTAGGTTTGATATACCTAAGGTTTTAGTTGGTTGATACAAAAAGGATTTAAGGTTACTAATCTTCTACTTTTTCATTTTTATGTTTTTATGTTTTTCTTCTCAATTTTTGGGATTTTGAATTTATTTTATATTTATGATTTAAAAAACATATATGTCTTGAATTTTTTTGAGTCTCGTTTAAGTTTCTTTATTTATTTTTTATTTTTCTTGTGTTGTGTTCTTGAGTTTTTTTTTTAAAAAAAAATCAATTGTATGGAAGGAAAAAATTTAAGGACAAATATTTTTGAAGAAATGAAGAATGATGTAACCCTAGTTCCAAAGAGGAAGATTTTAAGATTTGTTTATGCTAATATGTCAACTGTCATTCAAGATAAGAGAAATTCTCATAAATTCATATTTTATGTAGCATGCTTCAGTATATTGGCTATATCTTTTATTATAGAAGTTGGATTAAGGTGATTCAAAATTCTATGGTAATATAAGATAGATTTATAGAACTTATATGAATAAAGTTAGGTTAATTTAATAGTCTTTATGGGCTAAAGTTATGAAAGATTATCAGGTCGTGTATAAAATTGGGCAGATAGAACATACAATAGTAAATGGGTTGTATCTCACTCAATATAAATCCAAATGAAGTGATTTGAGATGCTTTTTAAAGATAACAACAAGGTATAAAACTTTTATGCTTTGAGCTTAAGTCAATTCGACCATAATCATATTGAAAAGTGTGCTACAACATGTTGGATAAGTAAATTTGAATTTAACTAGGATTATATTTTCTTATTTAAGTAGAATTATATTTTATTATTTAAGAAGGATTTTGTTTTCTTTTTTACTTAGGATATTAATTATTTTTTTATTTAGGTTTTATTTAAGCCTATATAAAGGCCTTATTTTATATTACCTAGAGGTATGCAATCATGAATGATTAATAAAATTTAGAGAGGATTCTCTTTGGTTACTTTATGGTTAACCATGTGTCAATCTTTATGGCTTATCAATCTATCTTTCATATAATAGATTATGGCATCTTCTTAATAGCCTTTATTTTTTGTTTTTTATTGTTCAAAAGGTTAAAGTTTTGATATAGCTTTAGTTGTTTGGACTAACTAAACATGAGGTGAAGGTTTTTTATGTCTGAATTGGAACTTGATTTGAACTTTCCTTGAAAGCATGAGTTTGGGTTCATGTTGAACGAGTTCCTAGAGTCGGTCATCTAGTGGGTTCACATCACTTTTTCTCTCTCCAAAGCAAGTGTATTCATATTATTCAAAGATAAAAAAGTTGCAATTGGACCACAAACATAAGATCTTGTCTGATTTCACTCTTAAGCTCGCTTATGAATCTTGTAATTTTTTTATATTTTATGATTTGATTTTAAAGTGTGTTAATATGTTAAAAGTTTCTTTATCATGTTTATAACATGTCTAAACACATTTAGACTTATATAGGATAAATGGGCTACACATGTCATGTCGTGTAACATGTTACTTAATCATATCCATGTTTGGGTTTATAGGTTTGACAAGATTAAGTAAATGAGTCATGTTCAAGTTGGCTATATCTGTGTTATTATCGTATCTCAACAAAACTAATTAACATAAATTGTCAGCCCTACTTTTACATGTCAGTATGTTTATTTATTCTTTGCATGTTACTTGCATGATTATCTGGTTATTTATTTCACGTATGTATACTTATTTTTTTTACATGTCATAAGTATGTTATGCTATATTTTATTATGACATGTTATACTTTGCTATGTTTAGTATAATACTCATGTTATAATTTATTGTGTCTCTATATGTTTTCATGTTATAGTTAACTATGCTTATTGCCATGATATATTAAATTGCATGATCATTTATATTCATAGTGTTGCCATGCTATCATGTTTTCTATCATAGTCATATTCATACATCTTTTCCATATTTTTCCATACTCATACATATATTCTTTGATCATGCATAATAATTTACCATATTTATGCATTTTGTCATGATTACCATGCTAATGTATCATGCCATGCTTATGAATATATATACATATTCTTATTGTGTGCTTGTATGTTTTTATTATGTTTGCATTGGCATGTAGTGGTTCATAAAAAAATAGTACACATATCTAGAAAGCATTATGTTAACTAGTAAGGCTAGTCTTTCTAAGCATTCGAGCAATATAGAGATGACTTGAATATAAATAGTTTGCTCATGCTAATATTGACATTTGAACCCAATGGCATTATCCTATAAGCATATTTGGTTATAAGTGATGGATTTGAGTTTGCCTAGTCCCTAATTGAACAATTTTTTAGGTGATAATGAATAGTGACTCCCTGTTTCTCTTAGCTAGGTTCTAAAGTTGTAAATGCATTTATGCTATCCTTAGTCACTCTTCTATTTTTTTTCCTCACACTCTAGTGATGCATCCATAAGTATATGGATCATACAAGTAGTATAAAAATATCTTTCCCACAAAGATTGTTTAATTAAATATTGCACTACTCTAGGTATTTATTTGTTCAAATATCCAAATTAAAATTGAATGGAAAATTAAACTAATTACTTAATTTCTATTTAAATTTATTATCAAATTCTAAGTTAGGGTTCTTATCTTTAACTCAATTTATCTAAGCTTCCTTAAAAATCCTAAATCAATCTCAATAATTATTCAATTTATGAGCATCTTAAGAATTATGAAATGCTATCTTCAACAACTTCATAATTAACTAAATCTATTAATCACTTAATTGTCTAGTTCTCATATAATCAAACAGTCAAAATATCCAACCTTAATTTTAGCTTTACAAAATATTAATTGCTAAACTATCTCTAAATGAATTTAATAATTAATAGATTGTTATTCAATCAACCATAGAATTCATTTCTCAATTTAGTTCTATAATCTATTTCCATTCTTTGAGTGAGTAATCCAACTAAGGCATTAAGAGCAAGAACAATCTTTGAATAATTGCCAATTGATTTAGGGTTTATTCAAATTAATCATATATTGAGCTAAGATAAGAACTTTTATTAAAAATTTAGCCACATATATCAAATGGAAAAATAAATGAACAAGAAAAATAGATCTAAACATCATAAATGTAATTAATTTAAAGAACATGAGTTTGAACGAAAGAAAACCCCTTTTCCAGCTTCTCCTTAGCTAAGATAAAAACTTCAGTTCTTATTTTTGATGCATCTACTTCTTATAAATGTGTGATCTTCATTATAATTGCAATTCTTAAAGAAAAAAATGATAACAATTATAAAAATAAATTGTTATTGTCCTCTTAATGGCTTTAAACTCATAAAAACCTTAGATATCTTTCCAAAAATGGTAAGGTTCTATTTATAGCCCATAAAAATTTCTTTTAAAATTTAAATAATTCAGTCATAATTGTAAGCGTATGACCATGCCATCAAGATCCATATTTGTGTTTCTCATTAAGACTAAATATCCTCGAAGTAGGCATGACTGTGCCAATAAGAGCACATAGCCATGCAAAAATTCTTCTCTAGCAATAGAAAACAAGGCAATTAGAAATGATAGTGCCAATATGAGCATATAGTTATGCATAAGGCTTGAACTTTAAAAGAATAATTAGGCACAGTCTTGCATAGTGTAAGGTTGATCAAAAGATACTCAAACTCAATCAATTATGACTCACCTCATAATTATGCAATGTCTTTTAGCCTTTTTGCTATGATTTTCCTCTTGATTTACACCTCTTTATGCATCCTTCTTGAACCTCCATACTTAAAAAGTTCTTTAAGCTCTCCTTATACATACCTCTATATCAAAATTATAAATCATTATTTGAAGAACACTCAAATAAATAAAAACATACTCAAAACTAACAAACCAACTTGAAAAAAAAAACTAACAATTTTTAAGCAATTCTTGCTAACATCTAATAAAATCTTTCTAAAAACAACTAAACCTAACTCATTAAGTGCTCAAAATATAACACTTTTCACATTTCCCCCCTCCCTCCAAAAAAAAATAATAATATGAAGAACAAAATTCATTAACAAATTTCAAATTTAGCATCCATTATAGTTTCCTTTTAATATAAAGCTTAAAATTCAAAACTAAACTAATAATTCCAAGTCAAATGTATTTAGTTTACCATGTGAACAACAAGCTTCCTAATTGAATTCATAAAAAAAACAAATTGATATTCAAGAAAAGTGAGAATATATAGAAATTACTTTAATATTAGAAAGTTTTTCATTCAATGTATATAGTATCCCCCACCTTTCCTAAAATACTCAATGTGGATCCCTCTAAAAAGGGTTATTTGAATGCTTATACTCTAAGTTAAAGCATTGGAGTATAAGGAGCCTATAATAAATTGGAATTAAATGTTTTTTCTCCAAAGCACACTTTAATAATAAATGGGTTTTATACTCCATCTTGCTATTTTTTTTAAAAGAAAGAGTAACCAAATTATATGTTAAAATCAAAACCAATCTAAAAACTAAATTTCAACTTTTACTTACAAACACCTTTCTTAAATATCAAAATATGTAATTCAATCATTCAAAAAAGAAGTGAGAATTAAATTCATTAAGAGTAAAAAATCCTTAACATCAAATTATCAACATACCTTAAAAATTCAAACTAAACATTGAATGGAGATTATACTACTTATTCACAAAAACTACATCTAATGAATAAAATTCTTTATATTAATGGGGTTCAAAAATTCAAGTATGAGACATGAAATTAAAATATCTTAAATAATTACTAACTAAAAATTAAAATGGAGAAGAATACTCATTTCACTATGGTGAACTTGGAGGCGTAGGAGATGGAGATGGAATGACATAACCAGCAGCTTCAATAAACTTCTTGAATTTCTTACTTTGATGGGCTTGTAGCTATTTTAGTTTCTTAAATTGACGCTGCAATTTATCATTCTGTGCATTGAAATGCTTCTCCGTAGCACCCAAATAATCTAAAATCTCCATAATAAATTCACCTATCCTTGCATCAGATATATCCAAATGATCTAAAATCATCATAATAAATTCACCCATCATTGCATTAAAAATCTCTTTTTTCTTGATTGTACTACATCATCATTGTCAATATCTTTTCCATAACATATAAGAGAGGAACATCTCCATGATGCAATGCATGTTGTGACAATAAAGAACACCTATGAGAATTCACATCCTCTGAATCCCTATATTCTGTGATGATCTCAACCTGAATAGCAAATCTTCATCCAAAAATTTCTATTATAATATCCTTAAATTATACTTGGTTACATCAAAAGTTGTAAAATATATAGCCAAACTTGAAACTATGTGCCCAATGGATATTATTACTTTTCATGCTTGTACAACATGCCACATGGATTAAAAAATAATATTTACTATAAACTTTGGTGTTAGTATGTGAACATCATAACATAAAAAGGTCATTGGATGACGCCTTAGTACTATCCCATTTTCCAAAAATTGAATGTGTCATAAACTTATGCATTAATATATATTAATAGTTCTTAATTAAGCCACTAGGCATTAGCTTTCCCTTACAAAATCTATTAGCTTTAGTGATCTCATTATAAAAATAATACATATGTAATTTGGTGGAGATTTACAAAGACCTCCTTTAGAAAACCAAAAGATTTTAGTCATCAACTGATGGTCAAAGTGATATTCTTTACCAAAAAATATATAAGAAAAGACTCTTTGATTCTCATCTAAGATCCTCATTGTAGTGTAAAACTCAAGAGTAAGTTCAATAAGATATTATATTTAACAGTTACAGATTTAGACGAATCCATTATATCATAAAGAGCATATACATCATCCCTATATCAATCAACACACCATCCTCAAAATGTTTGGGCATACCACATTTGCATTTTATAAGAGAGCAAAATTTTTTACCTTCTTTTTGTGATTGGATAAGAAAGAAAGCCTCATAATAAACTCTAATATCCATTACCTTACCTTTACCATGGTTGGCCTTCCTTTCTCTCGCATTCTTTGAATTACACTATTTTATAGCCATGATAAAAGAGTTTAATTGCAATAGAAATTTTTTAGGATATAAGATGAAAAAAAATAAAGAGTGAAAGAATTAGGTTAAAAAGATGATAAAAAAATAAAAGGTTTAAAAAGAAAAAAAGAATTGGAGTGAAATAAGGAAAAGAATAGAGTTCTAAAAATAATTAGAAGTATACTTCTACAAAAAAAAATGGAAATTTTATTTACCTAAAACAACTACAAAATTATATTTTTATTGGTATTTATATTTGTAAAAGAAAAACATATTTGGATATTGATAAGAAAAAAATAAAAGTAAAATCCAAAATCAACCAAATCTCCCTCACACTTGAAATGAACAACATCCTCAATGTTGTGAAATTTAAATTTGAAATGGATTAAGAAAATAAAATATGAATTTGAAAATTTGGACTAGAAAATGACTCCAAGCTACATAGCCATAAGTAGAACATGCATGTGCTTAATTACTACATTTTATAAAGAGCAGGGTACACGGTTGTGCCAAAGTGATGCATAGTCATGCTTAAATACTAATTCAATCAAGTATTAGGCACACAACCATGCCTAAAACATGTATGGTCATGTGTGAGCTTATTCTTTTATATAATACTTCATTAACAACACCAAGAAACACCATAAAATCATTCACATACAAAATCAACACAACTAATTAAGCATTATAAACATAATTTGCATAACATATAGAAACATAAACTAAAAACAAAATAAAAAAAATCCCAAGATTTTAATTTTTACAACTAAAAAGTATCAAAAAAGATACATCAAAAATAAATTATTCAAATCTAAAATCTAAATCACTTTTTTGTAGATGATAATTCTTCTTTTTCCATAGGCTCATTTGGAGATTGTGGGAATGATGGAGGCATACAATTTTAGGAAGTAAAATAAGCCATAAGATTATGATTTAATCTTTGAATGTTACAATTCATATCTTGTAATGAATAGTTCATTATTGAATTTTTGAAGTTGAGTTTGCAACATTATACTCTATCACTACCATTAGTAATCTCAAATAGTCCAACCTTTGCATTACATCAACTATGTTGGCCTTACTTTCTTGATCACCTTCTTCCAGGTTTGCTTCAATGTGCTCTTATGCAACAAGAGGTTCTCCTTGATGAAGCACTTGACTTCCTCTTCAACCTTGTCTAATAAAGCCAATAGCCTCCGTAATGTTAAGGTCAAGAAGAAAGTTTCCCTTTAATCTCTCAAATGGCATGTTTTTTTATATCAAATCCCACATAATTTTCTATGGCCATACCAATCTTGATAGCACCTATGATTTTAAAAGCAACTTCTCTACGTTTTATTATAATAGCATGATAAATATCAATTTTCATATCATTAGCCATGTAATACAAAATTGCGAGCTCTACAGTAGTTATCATTGAATCCTCTTTTTTCTTTTCAAAAAAGAATGGGAAACCAACCTATGCAAATAATGCAATGTCAACAATTGAATTCATAATTTTTTCACCACTCTAGCCTCATAACACACATTTTTCTCACTTATAATCTTTCTCCAAACGACATCCTTATCATACTCTATTTGTGCATTCTCTCCTTTAGGAAAGTGAAAAACATCATTTAACTTAAAAAGTATAATTTAAAATGTCCATTCCTTAAATGGAATGAAATCGCTGCTAGGTATTCATTAAAATAGTATGCAAAGAGAAATTCACAATTGGATGTAATATAAGTATAGTTTTCCATTGCTACAAACTCTTCCCATCATATTCTCTTGACAAAATTCATAACCTCATCCCATAACCCTACTTCTTTTAAAGCTGAAAGGCTTAAATACCTATTGAACTAAATTTCATATACATTTCCTCTATCTCTCATTAATAAATTGAATCAATTTAGGAAAGTTTCTTACCTCTCTATTCTTATTTCCCTAGGGTTATTGAAACTTCCACCTATTTGAGGTCTTTTGGAAGGAGGACCCACCTTCTTGCTCATCGTAGACTTAGTTCTCAACATCTTCAAAGGAATATAGAGTTGAAGAATAAAAATTGATGGTTGAGTTTAAATTGATATGATGAAGAAGAACCCACAACTTCCAATTGTAAAGGATAAGTGAAGATTGATTAAAATTGAAAAGAAAAAGTGATTTAAAAGTTTAATAAAAAGAAAAGAGATGTAGAAATCTATGACACAACTTAAAACCCTAACGGAAAGAGAGATAAATATAAGGGTGTAAAAGTGGTTGTCATACCTTTAATTTGACTATCTTAAAAAATGGTCTGATAATGATAACAACTTATGAAATCAGTGCAAAAACATGAGTTATTGATGCTTAGGAGTGTTTAACACCTAAACAGAGGAGTCAAACCACTTGAACCTAAAATGAACTGTTGAGGTGATGAGTTTATTATTAACTCAGTCAATTAAAATATAATCTCGTAAACCAAAACTTTAGAATAGTGAGTCGCATGCTCAAGGTGATCATTGCGAAAGCATGAATGCTTGAACACGTAAGTTGATAAACTAAGACTTTTTTTATAAAATTAGACTAAAGTTTATTGAAAATGATGATTAATTCATCAAATCAAAAGTCCAAAAACACCTTTTTAAATCTCAAAACCCCAAAAACCTCACCCAAGCAAAAAAATACCAAAAAGCCCAAAAACACATAAAAGAATATGTGTCAGCACCTAATTTCGAGATGCAATTATGCACAATTGCAACTTAAGCCCCTATGTGAAATTTATTCAAAAAATTGAACTTGGTTGTTGATTTTCTGGACTTTAGGGACTAAATTGTAATATTTTTAGGATTTGATTGCAAATAAGTCATTTTTTAGGGATCTTTTGGTAATTAAAAGTTTTAAAAAGGTGTTTTAGGATCGTCATTACACAATGTTGATCGGCATTGCACAATACTGATGCGCAATAATTCCATTTTTTTGATTTTTTCACATATTTTTCTTTATTTTTATTGATTTTTTCAGTGTTTTGATTGGTTGAAAAATTCAAATTTTATCTAAAAAGGTTTTTTAAAAAAGAAACGTAGAAGATATTTTTTTTGAAATCAAAATAAACACTATCTGATATGATCAGATAGGTATATTCCTCCTTTGAAGGAAGTTCAATACATGCAGGCTCTGCATTTAAAAGCAGAGACCGCATGAGTGCGAATGGGATTTTTTGGCTGGAGAGGATTTTTTACAGATAAAAAAAAGCTTTGATTTCTTCTGTTCTTTAAAAAACCCTAATTTTTGTAGTTCATTTGAGGAAGACGATGCAACCATTTTTAGTCTCAGTCCATAATCAAATCAACACTGAGTCAATTTTAATGGTGAAAATCCTAGTCTGGGGGCCTGAATAAAATGGCATATGCACAACATTCATTTTTTATTTCTTTTCTTATGTGATTTTTATTCATTTCGTTAATTATTTTATTATTTAATTTCACTACTAATTTGATTGCTTTTTTTTGTTTTATTTTTGTTTTGATGTTCGTATGTGGATTGAGGAGGAGGATACCGCCTGTGTTTAATTGAACAGAAAATCCATAGAATGCCATGGATGAACCTGTACTGTTTTAATAATAGTTCTTAGGATTTTAATTTTTATTCTGCATTTTGGTATCCTGTGTAGTTTATTTTAATTTCTGGGTGTATAATTATTTAATTTTAATTATGTACGTAGTTTATAATAGCCCCAGTAGTGGGAATAGTGAAAGACTTAAATTTCTGTATTTTAAAATTGATTAGTAATTAGGTTCAATTGGGTAAAAAAAATCAATTAAAATCAATGGTGGCAATAGCTTAAATTAAGGTTTGCATGTAATTAATTTAGGGTTTTTTTAGAAAATCACTATAATGTTTGGTTGATCTATTTTTTGTGTTTTATTTATTTTGGGCTTGTTTTCTATGTTTTTTTATGTTTTTTGGGCCTCAAGCCCACATTTAGGTCTAACCCACTTAATAAATAGGCTTAAAATGATTGAGGTTTTTTAAATAATTAAAATCAACTTAGGCCTATTAGGTTAATTAGATTTTAGGCCCGCTTAGTTAATTAAAATTGTTTAGACTTAGCTTAACCCACTTAATTTCATTTCTTTTAAAATAAATAGACCTAGGCCCACATTCCATTTAAAATAAAACCAGATTAGACTTAAGCCCACTAATTTAATTTTTCTTTAAAATTGAATAGACTTAAGCTCATATCTTAGAAAGACTAAAAAATAGATTTAGGCTCATTAATTAATAAAATGTAGGTCCACTTTTATTCTATTTCACTTGTAAATAAATTGTAGATTTAGCTAACTTTCTTTAATAAAATTAACATAGTTTAGACTCAGGGGCAACGCAATCTTGAGTGCATTTTTACTTGTAATTTTATTAACTTGTTGCCTTTTTGGGTAGGTGGATGTTAATTAGGGTTTAATAAAATTGCATGTAATTAGAGGATGAAATAATTATTTATAAAAATTTTCTAAATGAACACGAGACTAAGAGAAGTTAGTATTCCGTATCCAGAATCTCCTGGTTATGGTGCTAATTTTCTTTTAGAGAATCGAGTACCACTAATCAAATTGTCCTAGTTATTACCCTGGTTGGCGACTCCTCATCTCCACATCATGTCTTTGTGATAGTGGTTAGTGTGTTCTCTACGGCCCTGAGCCTAAATGGTATTGCAGTTGCTAAAATCTTGGACGCGCGCTAAACCCCGCCCTCTACAGTATGCATAACAAGCGTGAGACATAGTACATATGCTCAAGCATGTGCATATGCTCTAATGAGTGCATCATGCACTATCACATATGAAAAATGCACTAAAAATTACATAAAATAAGCGCACCCACTTATTATCCATGTACTTATACACTTGACAAGGGCGCATGTACTCAAACACGAGAGACACATATACAAATGCATGAAAAATAGCCTCTTTTACTCTTATGTCTATAAATAGCACTATTATTTTCATTTTAGGAGGAATTTTAAACATTATATCATTACTCTACTGGATTAAAGACTCGAGACACCTGAAAAAACAAACAACCAATCTTCTATTCTTATTTAATGATCCACTAGTTCTACTTTTTCTCACTAAAGTGAACATTATCATAGACATAATAGTGTTGACCACTTGTATATTCAACCCCTAAGTTTTGAGTTTGATAAGTAATTTGATTAAACTAACTAAGTTTGTTAAGTGTGTCTTTATACTTAATTATTATGTCAAGAAAGTTGAAAATGATTAAGGCATTCAAAGTCTCCTTGAAGCATCTATATATGGATTAAAAGTCTCTTGAAGTGTAAACAAACTCCAAAGAACAAATGAGAGGTTGTCACGACCTAAGCTAGGAGTCATGACCGGTGCTAGGGAATAGGAATTCTTTCGAATCCGGGACCCGTACCAAGCCTTAGAAAATAAAATCATGCAATAAATAAATAAAAAGTACGATAGAATTAAAATTTTTTGAATCAATATATAAAATAAATGCTCCAAATCCTTTCATAAATAAATATATTCATACAATGTTTAGATACAACTCTCTGAGCATTAAATATCAAAACAAAATAATACTCTTTTGATACAATAACACTACTACTGCAATTTATAGAATACAATTCAGAGTTCAAATTATACATTTACATAGAATAGCCGGGATGGAAGAACACCAGTGAGGAACTCTACTACTAAGTTCTTACGATATAGGATCTCCTGAAAAAAAATAATTGAGGGGGGTCAGACCTCACTGAGTGAATTATTACACTATATATACATGCAATCTAAACTATAATAATCAGGCATTCTTATATATGTATATATATACACACATTTCACACAAATGCCAAACTCTACTTTTATAACTATAATAGATGTAAAAAATATTTATTTTAATACATGAAGGATCAAATAGAACCCTATTAATCATAACCTCAAACAATCATATCATCACTTTAGCCATATAGGCTCACTTAAATCCAAATAGGTCACTTATTCCATTTTGGACAGTAGACTGGCCCCGAGACACTAAGTCAATTGAGCTCCAATAGTCTGACTGTCAGTGTGATTAGCCCCGAGACACTTGGTCAATCGAACTCCAGCAATCACACTATCAATTACATCATATCTTAATCATATCAATCAAATCATTATCAATCACATTGTAATCTCCATAATGAATTCCTCACTCAAACCTAAATCTATCGCACTGGTGCGTACACGGTCCTAGTGTTGCCCACTAGGAAGCACGTTCTATTGATATCCTTCATTTAAAATAAATCATTCATTCAAAAAATAATTAATGTAGAATGAAATTCATAATAGTAAAACAAACCATATATATACCAGATATATACCTAAAATATACCCAGTATATTTTGGGTATATATATGTCAAATGAAATATGAAATATACTAAAGATAAACCATTAATATAGTTAAAAATAATTTAAGTGCATTTTAATAATATAACATTCATTTGCTTAAAAATGTACCTAAATATACCAAAGATATACCCTAAGTACACAAATCACTTAATAAAACAATTATGTATAAATATTCATTTAAATATGTATATGTACTAAAACTTGCATTTAGGTTTAACATATATTCACAAATATACCAAAAATAACCTAATTTTCTAGCATGCATATATCACAAATAAACCTTAAGTATGCCACTAATATGTTAGGTTTAAATCAATAATAAAACATGCATTTATTTGGAAATATATCAAAAATGTACCAAAAATAAACTCAAAAACAATTTAACTGTAAGTCAATAATATGGCATGCAATTATTTAGGAATAAACCTAAAATATACTAAAAATATACCTAAAGTATACTAATCATTCAATAAAATAATTATGACTAAATATAAATTTAAAACATGTATATATACTAAAATGTATTAAACATAAACCTAATTATTTAACGTACATATATCAAAATAATATGCATAATTATTTAACATGCATATATATAAAATATAAACCCTAGATATACCAAAAATATTATAATCTAAATCACTTTTTAAAAACATATAATGAAAATGAAAAACTCTAAGTGATGCATCCTATATGCAATGCATATATATACAGTATAATAACTCACTGGTGTGTGCTCCTTAGGACAGACTCGGTGGGCCCGGTTCATTAGGCCTCGGTCTCAGCGTAGCTAGAAAAAATAAAATAATAATAATCATCAAAATAAACTTTTAACTCTATACTTCTAGGATTATTATAGACAGATTCAATCAAGAATTTAGAATTAGACTCAGATCAGTTGTCATGTTTTACGAGAAATCTGCTAAAATTTTAGCAGAGTTTCCTCTGTAAAACGGATATCTCCCTACAAAAGTAGGGCCGATCCTACACAGAAAACACACTTCGAATACAACATTCTCCCAATTCCTCGATCGGGATCCCAAACTACAATTTCCTCTGACCGAGGTCCACAATTCACCACAAGATACAATAAAATATACATAAATTCAACAAATACCTAAAATGCCCCTTACATATCAAAATATAACAATTTAAACATTAAAAACATCAAAAATAATTACTTTACCCGTAATTACTTAAAAACCCTAATAATAATATAATATAAGTAAAAATCGGTATATCTCAAAAAAATACACCAATATTAATAAAAATTCATTTTATATACCAAATGACTTAATTAATCCATAAACATACTAAAAGTTACTAAAAACCCATTTATTTAAAAAAATAATATATTATATATAATTTGAAAATAATTTTCAAAAAATAGTATTTATTAATTAAAAATAGTAAATAATTTATAAAAATCATTTTTATACTTCAAATAATTATTAAAACCAATTAAATTTAATATTCAGCCAAAATCACTATCAAATTACCAAAATGCGCCTAATATACAAAAATACACATAAAATACTAATAATATTCAAGAATTAAATAAAAATTATGTAGTTACTCAAAATTTATTTTCTCAACATATTATTCACTAAAATCAACAAATACACCTAATTAACCAATAATTTCTATAAAAATACATATTTAATCTATTAATTCCAAAATACACATAAATTGTATAAAATTCTATAAAAATAATATAAATTCCTAAAAATTATTTTATCATCAAATAATATTTTAATATAAACTAAAACACACAATTAAACTTTAAATTCAACCAAAATACTCATTTAACTCAATTACCCAATATATACATAAACTATAAATATTTCTTAAAAATTATATAAAATTCCCAAAAATTAATTTCTCAACATAAAAATTAATAGCACTATATAATAACAATAATTTAACAAATTTCATAATTTAATTAATTTATTTACAAAAATTCATTAAATAATATTAAAATAATAAAAAATTCACCAAAAATTAAAATAAATTCAAAAAATTATATAAAAAAAATATATTCATGAAGCTCAAGCTATAAGGATCATCATTTATAAAGGGAGTTTGCTTGAATCATTAAAAATCAACCTAAAAAAAATAAAAACCTTAAAAAGCTCAAAAATCAAAAATTCAAAAAAACTCACAAATGAGGAGGAATGGACTTGAACCAAGTTAAGATTCGACTTCCCCAGAGCTCTAGGAGTTGAATGACACCAGGATCATGAAAAATGGTGGCCGAATGAAGGTGGTGATCGAAAACAATAGAGTTTCGATCACCTCCGATCTCTTTCAACACAGACACCGGTGAGCTGCTCCCCTGGCGGGATAGCGATAAGGAAGATGGAGGAGATGACAGTGATGAAGGGTGACAGTCCGGCGAGCTTGAACAGAAGGCTCAGTGAGGGTAAGGGAGTCGGGTCATGGGGAAGAAAGAAGGAGTCCTATTTTTTTGGTTTCACATCCTCTTTTGCATGTATATATATACTATATACTATATATTATTTTTATATAATATATTTATGTGTGTTAATCTCTACCGAAAGTATATACATATATATCTATATACACACACACACACACATATATATTTAGACCCACATAATAATAAATAACACACACAATTAAAATAATAAACCCTATTATATATATGTGCATATATATATATATATATATATATATATATATATATATAATAACACATGAAATATCATTTAAAAATAACATTAATAATAACCATAATTATTAAATAATTAATAATACAAATAATGTATATTTAATAAAATAAATTAAAATCATACTGTGATAATAATATTGCATAATAATTATAATAATAACCCACATAAATAACAATGAAAATAATAACCTTAATAATGGTAGTGGAATACTCTTAAAAATATTAATAATACATAAATCACATCAAGTAATAGAATAATATTAAAAATAATATTAAAATATTCATGCACTAAATTAGCATTATTAAAACAATAGTATTCAAAAATAATAAATATACACAATAGAATTTAAATGTTCAAAATAATTTATTTATGTAGAAAATTCAATTAAACATACAATAATGATAATAAGTCACAAAATAGTAAAATAATTAAATATAACTTTTAATTTTTATTAACATTGCATAACTCATCATTTAATAAAATAATTTTCAAAAAAATCAGGGTTATTACAGAGGTGTTCTACATTAACTTCAACTTTCAACTTGCCATTTAGTGTTCTCATGAGCACCATCATGATTGGGACCAATGCTCATGAGTTAAAGATTGAAGAAGGCTTCATTCCTTGAAACACTATAGACTACTCACGATCTACCCTAATGATCGAGCGCAAATCATGACAAAAGATCCAGATCGTAACCTCAAGTCCAGACTATGATGACAAGCAACATGTGAAGACAAAATTACATGGACCGCTCATGAGTACCTCTCATAATTGGGATCTAATTATGATTAGAAGCACCCAGTTCATGATCAACATTTTAGACTGTGAGCTCAAGAACTCAATGAAGCCTTAACAACTTGAGACACTCATGATTTACCCTTACGATCATGACTTATTATTATTATTATTATTATTATTATTATTATTATTATTATTATTATTATTATTCAATTAACAAGTAAAAATATGAAATGTCTATTATATTACAATTTGAACTTAAAATATAAAAATAAAAAATTCACATTATATAGTTTCAAATGATTCAATTAACAAATAAGAATGTGAAATGTGCATTACAACGCACTTTAAACTTAAAATATGAAAAATAAGAAAATTATTATTATTATCAACAACAAGTAAAAATGTGGAATGCCTATTACATTTTAATTTAAACTAAAAATATGCAAATACTAAAATTAACATTGTATAATTTCAAATTTTATAGTTTTTAATTAAAATATGTTGTTATTATCATATTTGATAAATTATTAGTTATTATTTTTAGTAAGTAATCTAATTTTATTTATGTTATTTAAAATTAATGAGCTAAATAATATCATTATAATTATTATTTTGCTACATAATAATCTATAAACACATATTATAAATAACCAAAGCGACATAGTTTTTCCCAATACTATGTCATTTTAATTAAAATAAATAGTGATCTTATACACAAAAATAAGAGAAGATAAGTTATTTTTATTAATTAAATATATTGCTATTATTATATTTAATAATTAATTAATTATTATAAAATAATTTAATCTTATTGATATTATTTAAAAGTAATGAGGTATATTATGAGTGTATATATACATACATATATACATATAATAACTAAAATGACATATTTTTATTCAAAACTATGATGTTTTGATTGTGGATAATAAATATAATTTTAATAATATAAATTTGTCTATTACATAAATTTTTGAATTCCTGTTTTGAATCATACCAAACTGATACGTTCCAATAGAACCGAATCTCCGTACCGAACTATCCTAAAAAATGGGATGGTACTAGTATGAAGATTTTTAAATTAGGTACTAGTAATGGAGATTTTATTTTTAAGGTCTCTAAAAATATGATACAATTTTAGAGATTTTAAATTCTAGGATTTTTTTGACCTATGCTCACCTATATATACATACATATATACAATAACTAAAACGACATACATACATACATACTATTGAACCATTATATTATGGTTATTAATAAACTAAGATTCACTTTGTAAAAAATAAAGTAACAGTATACTACACTATGAATATAATATAATATAATTTTTTTAATACGAATTTCGATTAGAGAAAGAAAGAAATTGATACCGCTTATATATATTCCTGTTTAATTAAAGGGTTTTTATTTTTCGAATGGGGTTACCCGGTCAGGGAAGGTAATAGAATCCGTTCATAGAAAGGACTTTACCCCGAAGAGGATTACTAAGCAAAGAGGGAATACTCTCTTACTAGGATTAGGATTTCTATCCTACAAGGAATCCTACTCCTTTTAGGTTTAAGCATCATTATAAATAAGACCCCATACCTCTCATTCTACATCATCTCATTCTCTCATATTCTAATTGTTCTTTGCTCTCTATACAAACTCTACTTCTGTTCTCTTATTTAGGCATCAGAATGTTTATGGGGACTATCCCCACCTCTCACCTTGCCCTCTGTTCATTGATTGTAGGGTCTTAAGCTCAAGAGTTCCAAAAATAAGCTATCAAGTGGTGTCATCTGTGGGAACTCTTAGGAAAAGCCATTCATATACCTACTAAGCTAAAGACATTCACACCATGACTTCCAGCCCACCACCAACTTCAATTCTTGAAACTAATATTAATCCTTCTATGCCCATTCCTTTGACTGATCTCTCAACCCCTCTGCCAATAATAGTGCTTCCAGCCACTTTTCAGTATGCTAGAACTTCATTCGGGCATACACATTCATTTCCTAACAACACCCAAAGATGCTCGGCTTCAAGCATAGACTGTCTATATTATGCTCCTTTACAACACCACCCTCATTTAATACCCTCCATACCTTTTCCAATTTTAACAGACACACTAGCAATCACCACACCAAACTTGAACACTATAAATCAAACAATCAATCTTAACCAAACCAATAAGGAAATTATGATACAAAATATCCAAGCACATATAGCCTTAATGCAGCAGCAGCTAAATGCTTTAACACAAAGTGAGAATTCTAAACCAGCTCAAATTGATAATAACACGACACTCTAACAAGCATTAGAGATAAGCAGGGGAAAGGGTAAAGTGGTAGAAGGGGAATATAGTTCAACAATTTTGGCCCTTGATGACTTTAAGTTAACTCAAAAAGTTAAGGAGGTTATACACAAAGCCCGTATAAAACTAAAAAAGGAGGATGAATGCGTTATGGACAACAGAACTTCATTCATAAGAAGGATAATTCAAACAAAAATCCCTACTAAATTTAGAATCCCATTACTTGATCAGTATGATAGGATAGGAGATCCAATCAACCACATATTGGCGTTTAAAACAAGGATGTTACTCCATAATGTAAATAATGGAATCATATGTAGAGTCTTCCCAAGAACACTCACAAAGAATGCCTAGAAGTGGTTTCATTGATTCCCAGAGAATTTTGTCACTTCTTTTGAGGATCTAGCGGAGTAGCTTCATACTAAGTTCGTCACCAATATTCTCCCAGCTAAAAACATCAACAATCTTTGGATTTGCCAGTAAGAAGTCGATGAATCTCTGTGAAGTTATCTTGATCAGTTCAATAAAATAACCATGCATATCGAAAACCTTATTAATAAAGTTACCATAGAAGCTTTAAAAAATGGCACTAGACTTGGAAAGCTTAAAGACAAGATAATGACCAAGGAACCAGGCACCTTTGTGGAAGCAATGGTGATGGCAGTCAAAATGATAAAAATGGATGAAGATAGAAGGATGTGAAGGGAGGAGGAAAAGCCACCGGCCCAAGATGAAAGACCAAAACCCAGACGAGCAATCTTCCTAAAAATAAATTTTAGAAACTCGATAGAGAGATTTGATAGGGAAGCAGATAGATACATACCCTTGAACACCTCTCGATCTAAAATTCTCATGTGGATCAAGCAGAATGGTATTGGAATCACCCTAGCTAAGAGAATTAGCCCTAGCCGAAGATCCACACAAGATAGGGGACAATACTGTCAGTATCATCAAGAATATGGGCACGACACTAAGGCTTGCAGAGAGCTGAAGCATGCCATAGAAAGAATCGTGCATAATGGTAAACTCAATAATTTCATGAACACATCTAGAAGGAGCGAAAACCCAGAAGCCTAGGGGCATGACAGGCCAAAAGCGAAGCAAGCTCGGAAGGAGCTAGTTGGTATTATTAATATGATCATTGGCGAAGAAAATTCTGAGAAGAAATTAAAACGGAGTAGGGAAGAAAAAATAGTTTTTAAGAAAAGGGAGATTGTATTCAATACGGAAGATGGTTCGTATGTTCGCCATCCCCACTATGATGCCCTGGTGATTAATGCATATATAGACAATTACTTGGTAAAGAGGTTATTGGTAAATAATGGAAGTGTTATTAAATCATTATCCTAGAATGCATACAAAGCGATAGGAGACTCTGTCACTAATCTGAAGACCATCCAAAACCCATCACAAGCTTCTATGGAGGACTATACAACCAATGGGAGTCGTGGAGTTAAATCTAGAATTTGGAAGTTGAGACGATGAAAAAAATGAAAGTTATTAGAATAGTATTCAACGTGGTGGATCTCCCACTGGCATACAATGGAATCATAGGATGGTCGATGCTCTATAAAGTAGATGTAGTCATTAGTATCCGACATTTAATTATGAAAATTCTAGTTTCGAGTGGAACTCTTACCATCTGAGGAGATCAGTATATGGTTAGACAGTGTTACCAAATGGCCATAAAGCCTCAGGCAGAAGCCTTCCCCCTAGAAACATAGGAAATAGAGAAATAGGGCGTTGGTCTATAACCAGTTGATGACACAAAAGCTCTAAAAATTATGGACGATAAAGTGGTGAAGATTGGTAACGAACTTGATTGTGACATCAAAGAAGGAATAAAGGAAGTCCTCATTAGACGCTCAGAAGATTTCACTTCGCGAGTGTCTGAAATCATCGGTGTGGATCCACAAGTTGCTTGTCACAGTTTAAACATCATATCGAGAGTAAAGCCAATGGCCCATAAAAAAAGAACCTTTGCCTATGAGAGATAGATGATATTGCTGAGGAAACAAAGAAGTTATTGGAAGCCGAATTCATAAAGGAAGTTACTCATCCAAAATGGGTAGCCAATGTGGTACTTATTAAAAAGGCGAATAGGAAGTATAGGATGTGCATGGACTATACTGACCTTAATCGGGCATGTCCTAAAAATACCTACCCATTGCCTATGATCGACTAGTTCATAGACTCCACTACTGGCCATAAATTATATAGTTTTATTGATGCGGCACAAGGATATCACTAAATACTGATGAAGGAAGAAAATCACGAGAAAATGTCCTTCATCACCTATGAAGGCATGTACTGCTACAAGGTGATGCCCTTCGGACTGAAGAACGTTGGAGCAACATATCAAAGAATGATGAACTAGGTACTCTAGGACTAGATTGGTGCAAGCATGGAAGTATACATAGATGACATCATCATCATGAGCAAATACACAAAATAACACCCAGTGGATCTGGATCAAGTTCTTTGATTATTGAGCAAGTCTAAGATCAAGCTAAATCCAAAAAAATATGTCTTCAAAGTCAAAGTAGGCAAATTCCTAGGATTTATGATATCCCACAAAGGTATTGAGGCCAACCCAAAGAAAATAAAAGCCATACTCAACATGAAAGCCCCAAAAAATATCCATAAAGTATAAAAGCTAAACAGTAGAATCACAACATTGGGGCATTTCATTTCATGCTCAGCCAGATGGTGTCTACCATTATTTTGAGCTCTAAAAAATTCTAAAAAGTTTTTTTGGTTTGTAGATTTGCCAAACAGCCTTTGAAGACATCAAAAAGTTCTTGCCCTTACCACCCCTACACAGCAGGCCCGTCCTAGATGAAATATTGTATCTCTCTATAGGCCAAGAATGCATTGCTTTTGTACTGGTAAGAGAAGAAGGAAGCCAACAAAACCTAGTATATTACATCAGCAAAATGCTTTGAGGATCCAAAGTTCGGTATTCGATGTTGGATAAGCTGGCTATGGCTATGGTTCATACATCCTGGAAGCTCCGACACTACTTCTAAGCCCATCTTATCATGGTCCGATCCCATTTTTCTTTGTGAAAAATCTTACAAAGATTGGAGACCTCGGGCAGGCTGGTTCAATATCAGTGTTACTTGGAGAATTTGACATTTATTATAAGCCTTACCAACAAGTGAAAGCCCAAGCATTAGCAAATTTCGTTTAAGAAATGGCTTCGGATGACCTCACCCTGACCAAAGCACCAAAATGGAAACTCTATGTTAATGGAGCATCCTCCGCTCAAGGATTCAATGCTAGAGTGATTCTCAAAGGACCGCATAAAATTCACATCCGGTGTGCAATTCAAATAGGGTACAATGCAACCAACAATGATGCAAAATATGAGGCACTCATCATAGGCTTAAAATTAGCTACTGAAGTTAGAGCCAAAAACCTTATAATACACTTAGACTCCCAACTAGTAGTAAATCAGGTTAACGACATGTTCTAGGTTAAGGACACAAGCATTGCTAAATACATGGGCAAAGTCAAGCAACTCTTGAAATAGATTGAATAAGGGGGCCAGTGGGAGATCATCCAGATACCCAAGCAAGAGAAATTTGAGGCCGACCTCCTGGCTAAATCAGTAGCTGAAGATAGCTAGGCATTTAAGGATATGGAATTCACCGAGGCATTGACAAAGCCCATTACGGAAGATCTTGAAGTCTTAGAGATACGAGAAGTCTCAGAGTGGATGCGTCCGATAGTCCAATATCTGGAACACGAAACTCACCCTGAAGACAAATTGAAAGCTTAAAAGCTAAAAACTAGAGCAGCCCACTATTTTATTGACCAATGGGAGCTTTATAGAAAATCCCTTTCATACCCATGGTCTAAGTGCGTCTCTCTAGAGGAAGGAAATTACATACTCAGGGAAATCCATGAGAGAGTTTGTGGAGCGCATGAATCCCACTATGCACTAACCTGGAAAACACTGCTCCAAGGATACTATTGGCCTACCATGTCTAATGATGCCCATAAGCTAACTCAAACATGTCACAAGTGCCAATAATTCGCTCGACTCAATTATAGGCCTTCCCACCCTCTACATCCAATCGGCAACCCATGGCCCTTTGCCATGTGGAGGATGGACATCCTGGGTCCTTTCCCAAATTTCACTTCATAAAAAAGTTCCTCATTGTGGCTATAGACCATTTCACTAAATGGGTAGAGGTAGAGGCAGTTCCAACTATCACATAAGCTCGGATATAACATTTCTTCTAGGGAGAGTTCATCTGCAGATTTGGCATCCCTCACACTCTGATTATGGACAATGGTAAATAGTTTGACAATGAAAAGTTTAGATTTTTTTGTTCAAACCTTAGAATAAAGCTTCATTTTACCTTAGTAGCCCACTCGTAAACAAACAAACAAACGAAAGTCACTAATAGAATTATCATGCAAGAATTAAAGAAGAGACTTGACAAGAAAAAGGGAAATTAGGTCAAAGAGCTTAATAATGTAATATGGGCCTATAAAACCACTCTTGGATCATCCACTAAGGAGACATCATTTAGACTGACTTATGGCATGGATGCGGTAATATCGGTGGAGATTGGTTTACCAAGTTACAGGGTTAGCCACAGTCTTAATCACAACATTAACAACATTGATGCCCAGATATGTCTAGAACTATTAGAGGAAAGGCGAGAGTGGGTAGCAGCTAAAATTGAAGCATATTGACAGAAGGTGGCACGGTATCATCTCCGGCGGTGTTGCCCAAGACAGTTCAAATTAGGAGATTAGGTACTCAGAAGGGCAGATATTGGAAAAGGTAATTTAGGAACTGGCAAGCTAGGTCCAAATTGGGAAGGCCCATATGAAATCTCAGAACACATAACCAAAGGAGCATACAAACTAAGAGACAAAAGAGGCAAAGAGCTACCACAATTTTAGAACTTAGATTGCCTCAGAAAATACTATCAATAAACTGTACTCAGAATGATAGTCAATAAAGTATTTATTCATTAAAATAATAATGTTTTTACAATATATCAATTATAAAAAAAAAGGAAATAACTATACTTTACTACTTTTATATTCGGACCATCGAGCTTGGAGACGGAGGGGGAAATAATGTCAGTAGCATTAGAAGGAGCAATAGGCTCAGTAGTAGTAGCAAACTCAACATTATTCCTCATACGTGAGGTAGTTGCCTTTAGATGAGCATCCTCCTTCGCAGTAATCCTTGCAAGGTCCACTGGCGTTATTCGATCCAATACCTCCAAATCTAACTCAAGATTTTGGGAAAGCAAGATTCTCCTACATTTAAACTTGTAGGCTTTGAGGTATCTCCCTACTATATTTTGGTAGGATTTTTTTGTCAGTTTCCCGAGACTTCTCAACCTCAGATAGCCTCTTCTCCATATCTGCAATTTGAAGATCCTGCTCTTCAATCCTCTTTGTCAATTAACCTTGACTATGCTCTAGATCTACAATTTTCTTTTGACCCACCTCAGCCTCAAATTTTGCCTCCATATATTTTTTCTGGTAGAGCTCTAGTGTTGCTTTGGTGCCATCCAACTTCTTCTCAAAGTCAATAGCTATTGTCTTGACCTCCGTCTCCTTTAGACTGTATTAGCTTTTCAAATAAAAATATTAGTCCTTTGCTAATAGCAAGGCCTGGGTCATTTGTGACAAGAGAAATTCATGTTAACATAAGTAAAAGTGTAAGTAAAAGTGCAAGTAACAAAGATAACATTCACTTACTTTTAACGAATGGCCGATCATCAAATCAAGCAGCCCCTCCGGACCCCCCTCATATCAACGCTGTATATTCGCTGGCAGCATCAGTGACTCTGCATACTGATCTTCACTTGGTTGTTCATGATACTCAGAGGCTTCATTTTATTCAGTATCCACCCCCTCATATCCGGACACCCGGAGGGGTCACAAAGGCTTCAGGTTCTGGAGAAGGAGATGCCTGTACTTCTTCTAGAGCTATTGGTTCATTAGCTAGAACGAAAATCCCACCCATAAAATTAAAAAAGTCAGCCATCTACAATTGAAAAGATATAGCAAGTCAGAAGGATACCTTTAAATAACCTAAATGTACCAACAGAATGAACACAGTCCGAACAGACTCTTTACAGGTATCTCTTGGATATTTTCTCAACCGATCGAGCTTTGGCAAAACCATCAAGATGCAGTCATAAAACCATCTCCATATCATGATTGGGAAGTCTCAGAGGCCATTTTACCTTGTGGCACTTATCAGACCACATTTGCCAAACATTCACTAAGTTTAACGGATGCTCGATAATAAAAAAATTATGCCTCCACTTCTTATAAAGGTTTGGAAGTTTTACAAAAAGGGTATGGTTGGGAACAACTGATAGGGAAAACATGAGTTCTCCCTTCTTCCTAGTAAGACTATACAGATATCAAAAAATGTTTAAATTAGGTTCCTTACCCTCTTCGTGCATTAGTTGGATGAACCCAGTCAGAATCCTATAACTATTTAGATGGAGCTAACCACGTGCTATGTTATGCTTATTCATGAATCTCTTAATAAAGGGATCTAATGGAAACTTTAAACCCCCCCTCTAGCTGGTCAAAATATACCACCACTCCACTAAGCCCTAATATAGGGGTATAAGCCCTAAATTTCCTCTCTATGGTATAGAGGGTGCAGTTGGCAGGAATACAGAATTGCCTCTAGTACCACCCTAGCAGTTCATCATTTATTTTTGACACAAACAGGTTGGAACTAACCTATTCCCTCGGTGCCATAATGTTTTCTATGAAGAAGAAAAAATATATGAAAGATAAAGGAAATAGGAAAAAGAAGGAGAAAGACAAAGATCATATGGTTTCAAAGTGCAAAGATCGAGGTAGACAGAAAGGAAGCGGTAGTAGCAATACAAATATAACAATGGCGAAATAAAAGGGCAAAATGCATCAGTTGACGAACACAAAGCTATTTATAAAGTTATAAAAGGATATGAAAACACACCATTAATTGCCCTTATCATTACTTTGCTTCTCCCTATATCATTAAGGGTAATTTCAAAACAATAAAACCCATTAATCGAGTGGTCATTATGATGACAACAAAAATGTCTCACTTACTGACACATGAAAAGACACATCATTCACGAGATTCAAATTTCAAATCCCTAAGAATTGGAGCGACATAGCCATGCCTCGGCCTACTACATCTTTACCAAGCTCTTTTTCTATTTACTTGGAGCAAGCATCCAAGCTACGCTTTTAGCACACTCTGGCTATTTGGCACTCAAGTTGCGCTTCTAAGGCACCGAGCATTTAAGTCCAATAACTGAAGCTGGCACCCTCAAGTTGTTTTTATAGTACTGAGGTTTTGAGCATGTAAGCCTTGCATCCTTATACCGAGCATCTAAGCCTCGAACATCTAAGTCCAGTAATTGAAGCTGGCACCCTCAAGTCACTTCTATAATACTGAGGTTCTGAGCATGTAAGTCTCGCGTCCTTACACTAAGCATCTAAGCCTCGAGCATTTAAGTCTAGTGACTGAAGCTGGCACCCTCAGGTTGCTTCTATAGTACTGAGGTTCTAAGCATGTAATCCTCGTGTCCTTGCACCGAGCATAAAAAATCCAATGACGACTGGTTCCATCACGTCTTTTTTACATAGACGGGTTAATCTATTACACTCGATCGCGCAGGTTTAGTGTGCTCTAAAGGTCCAGATGACACCTCAGCAATACAATAGTTTCAAGACTCGATACTGAGCTTTACTTTCTTCCTGTGACTGAAGTTGGCCACCTCAACTCACCCTCCAATGTCATTGTGTAGTACCTAACTACTTTCTATATGGAAGCATAAGTGCTTTATTCTACTCAGATACGACAGACATAGATATCTGAATATACCTAAAGGGGGGACTCTTGATATCACTTACATATATTCCTGTTTAACAAAAGGGTTTTTGTTTTTCAAATAGGGTACCTGGTCAGGGAAGGTAACAGAATCCGTTCATGGAAAGTACTCTACCCCGAAGAGGATTCCTAAGCAAATAGGGAATACTCTCATACTAGGATTAAGATTCCTATCTCACAAGGAATCCTACTCCTTTCAGGTTTAAGCATCACTATAAATAAGATCCCATACCTCTCATTCTACATCATCTCATTCTCTCATATTCTAATTGTTCCTTGCTCTCTATACAAAATCTACTTATATTTTCTGATTTAGGCATCAGAGTGTTTGTGGGGACTCTCCCCATTTCTCACCTTACCCTTTGTTCATTGATTACAAGGTCTTAAGCTCAAGAGTTGCATAAACAAATTATAAGAAATAATTCAATATGACCTTAGCAAAACAAGAAAGTCCAATTAGGGCATCTCCAATTCACTGCATTTTGCAATGGGTTGAAACACAAATGGTCTCTAATGGAGAGCTATTTTTTGCTGGAAAATGCATTGGTGTAACAGTTGGCTTCAAATATGCAACCAATTGTTCATCAATTGCATTTTGTTTTTTTTTTCTTTTTAAATTTCAATGATAATCCTTTTTATGTATGAACTTTCAATATAATCTAAATAACTTTGTTCAATTTAGTTCAAATTTATATTATATTTAATATATTACTATCAAAGGCATATAAATTTGATTTGATTTTTTTTTTACTTAAATAATATTAATTTTGTCACTTAAAAATAATATTTGGATAGTAAAAATTTAACAACAATAGATATACATTAATTTAATAATCGATTTGAGAAAACAGTTAACAACATTAAAATTAATAATACCCAAAATCATATATTAAAAATATGTTAACATATTTATATGTATAGTAAAATATACATGTTATTTTTTAAATATAGTAATATATTAAATTTTATTATGAATAAAATATATTGATATATATTATAAGTATTGAATAAAATATAAATATAATACGTAAAGTATATAAATAATATAATAATAATAATAAATAAAAATATGGATAAAATATTTTTTTTGAAATTGAAAATAAAGCTATGAATTGGAGTGAATTTACTATTACAGCTTCTATATTTTGGGTAAAACTTGTTTGAAATTTTGAGTTGAAGTTTTCGTTCCAGTGATTTTGTGCACCGAAGGAAATCTCCTTTATTTTTTGTTCCAAGGATTTTTGTGTACAAAAGGATATCTCTCTCACATGTTTAAAATATATAATAATAATAATAATAAATAATAATAAGTGAACGAAATCAATAGGAATCCACTTCAGCCTTTTATCACTTCATATCTCTATTTTTAAAAAATTATTTAGCAATCAATAAATAAAGAAAAGAAAAGAAAAAGATGAAAATACAACAGCCGTATAAATATAATAATAATATTAATAAAAAGACATGAGCATTGGAATCGTAATTGAATAAACTACCCTATTATTAATAGGGTGTTCGCCTCCAAATTGAGACTTTTCAAACCGCACGCCGTTCCCTAAAAAAAAGCCCTTCTTTAAACATCTTGATTATTATTGTTATTATTTTCGATTTTTATGGAAATTAGATTTTCCTATTTTCTGTAATAGTTGAAGGAGGAGAAAAGGAAGAAGAATTCATATCACAATCTGGCAACAGATAGGTAAAGATATGAACTCATTTTCTTTTTTTTTTTCTTTTTTGCCTTTAATGCTATGATTGATTTTTCTGAGCTCTTGTTAATTTGATAAAAGATGTCGTTTCTGATATTTTGATACTTTATTTGCTTTTATTTGTCATGAAAATCTTGCTGAGAAGATATAACAAAAAATTTGATGATGAGATTGCTTCACTAGCTATGTATAATTCTGTTTTCTTTTTAATGATTTTCTCTATTGGTTTTCAATGAATGGTTGCTAAATGTGACATTTTGTGTGATACTCTTCGATTCAATTTTTGTGAACAAGAAATGGGTAGAGGAGGATTTTGTTTATGCTTTGTTGTTTCTTCAGTTCATCAGATAATGGGTGTTGTCAGAGTAATTTACATATATATTGCAAAATTGAATGAAGTTATGAGCATTTAGTTCTTCCCATCTTATAATGTATCATTTGGGTTTTTTTTTTTTTTTTTTTGGTATGATACTGCTAGAGCTTGGAACTAATGGCTTGTGCTTATTATCATGGATCAGGTCAGCATCCTTTATACATGTTAACGACTGGGTTTTCCTAATTGGCAAAGATTTTGGTTCACTCTGGCCGCTGTAACAAATCTTAAGTCTTCTCGCACCTCTGTGCGGGTGTGGGGTGATAACAGCAAAGTAATTTTGCTTTGTGTCTTGAGGAGATCGAGATCATCCCATGTGTGGAGATTATGCCGTGTTTCTGAGGGTTTGTCACTTGATTATGGCTAATGTCTCCTTTGGCTAGATCCCATTTAAAGGTTTATGTTAGCTGAAATTCTATATTTTAGCTCATAATAGAAATAGCTGTCAATCCTTGGTAAGGTTTCTTTGTAATATGAAAGAGTAGGTTTGGATGTCGAAATTCGCCACAATGGTTAGATTTTCGTGCTTCAATGCTCATATCCATTCGCAAAAATCAAAAGTGAGTGCTAAACTCTCTAAACACTAATTAGTATTGTTGATCGTATGTTCTGTGCCATTTTTTTGGTTTATTTAATTTAATAAGAGTTTTTTTTTTTTTTAGGAAATCAATGAACCTTCTGTTAAGGAAATGAATAAAACTTTACAAGTCTCGTCTCAAATTCAAGTCTCTAAGTTGTCATCAAAAGCTTCAAGCTTAGATTCATTACTTCTGGATGCACAAATCAATACTGAAATTAGTGGCAGTACCAAGGATTTCCCGAGCTCTGTGTTTGTTGAAGGAGGCTGGAAACCAGAGGAATTTAGTGGCAAATTAGATATTGAAAATGAGACAGGAGTCTGCCAGAAAGGCCTTCTTAAGAAAAGTCAGTCTTTAGCCAGCGCGCTATGCCATGAGGGAAGGGTTCTATGCAACAATGATACAGAGTATGAAATGGTCCGTGGATTTTCTAGTGATTCCATTGATCAAAATGTGTTAGTTGGACCAGATGGCGACAATGAGCTGGAAGGAAGTGCAACTAATCAGCAGGGAAATGCTCCACAATCAGAGTCTGTTCAACTAAGTTCTGATATTTTCAACAATAAATCCATTTTCTCTATTGGAGATCTTCAGCATTCAGATAAGGAAGAACCTGAAAATTCAGAAATTATGTTATCTGGTGAAGGTGCTAATGAATCTGGCAACCATACACCACCCACCCTTCAAACCATTACAAAGTCAAGCTCCTTACCCAACATTGATCAATCCTTGCTTTCTTCTGATGCATGTTCTTATAACCGTATGGCAACTCGTTCAAGATCTTCTGAGGACCTACATGTCCTATGCATGAGGTGCAAAGAGGTTTCACTTAACGAAGTTTGTGTAAGGCTGATACAAGAACATGAAAGAAATGACAATGTTTGTAAAACTGAGAAAGTTAACTTTGAAAGTTTGCTTGATGATGGTTATGACACTTACAATTATTCAGCTTCAGCAAAAGATTGGATAATACCTGTTGCAGATGAGGTAACCTTAGGAAAAAGATGCCAAGGAGAATCCATTCAGCAGGATAATGAATTACAGGGCAAGGATTTTAAAATGAAGCGGATTGAGGAGTGGGTCACTGATCTGCAACATTGCAGTCCCTTGGAAGAATCAGATGAAATATCAGATAGTGTTCACCCACTGAATAGAGATTCCACTGTTGCAAGTGGTTTGACTGCTATGAAAAGGGATAATAAAGTTACTCCTGGCATGGAGGCTGCTAAAAGATATATCTCCTCTTTAAGTGCCTCTGCTACAACAGCTCAGCTGTCAAATCATGGGTTGGCCGTGATTCCATTTCTTGGGGCATTTGTTAGCCTGAGAGTGCTGAATTTATCTGGAAATTCCATAGGTTTGCATGTCTAATAGCTTTTTTTCATTTACGTGTGTAGTATTTTTATAATTTATCTTACGTCTGTCCTACTTATTTATTTTGATCATTTTCCAGTCAGAGTAGCTGCTGGATCCCTTCCTCGAGGGCTTCATGCATTGAATTTATCAAAAAACAATATTTCCACCATTGAGGGTTTACGTGAACTCACCCGACTTCGTGTGCTAGACTTGAGCTACAACCGGATATTCAGAATAGGCCATGGTATGTCACATGTTGAATGCCTCTTTTGCTTTGTATCTTCCTTGTGGTCATCCTATTTTAGAAACTTTGTGCATGACCCAAAAAAAAAAAAAAAAAATTATTGTAAACTTGTTTATGAATGACTACTCTCTAACTACAATTACTGTCCTAGTCTCCTTCTCTCACATCAGTTCACAGACATTCTTCCTTTTTTTTTCCCTTATTGTGTTCTATAACCAGTATACAATCTGTCTATCATAAAGCTGAATGTTGAGAGAGTGGTAAGGAGTTGGGATTTACTTGGATCGGTCATTTGGAGAGTAGGGGTGGTAAAGAGTTGTATTACTTATTAAGTTGGTTATTTAGAGGGCAAAGGTAGTAATGGAAGTGGGGTTGCTGCGTTGGCCGCAAGGACTTTAAGGATAGAGAAAAGAAGAGTTGTTGGTAAAGAAGAGAGAATTGATTGAATTTAAAAAGAAAATAAAAGATGAAAATGAGGGAGTGCCATTATCTAGTAATAACTTGTGTAGAAATTTGAGTTCTGGAAAATTGCTCCATCTTTTTGGTGGTTCTTTCTATTCTCGTACCCTTCTGATGCCATGAACATTTGTATTCTTACTTTGTTCTTATTCTTTTAACATTTTTTTATTGTTCATTTTGAAAGGTTTGGCTTCTTGTTCCTCTCTGAAAGAGTTATACTTGGCTGGTAATAAAATAAGTGAGGTAGAGGGTCTTCACCGCTTGTTGAAGCTAACTGTACTGGATCTGCGTTTCAACAAAATCTCTACTTCCAAATGCTTAGGCCAACTTGCAGCCAACTACAGTTCTTTGCAAGCCATCAGCTTGGAAGGGAATCCAGCTCAGAAAAATGTTGGAGATGAACAAGTCAAGAAATATCTGCAAAGTCTTCTTCCTCATCTTGTTTACTTCAACCGGCAGCCAATTAAGGTCAGCACATTGAAAGATGCTGCAGACCGATCAGTAAGGCTAGGCATCAATGCACATCAGTTTGATCGTGGGCTTAGGTTAGATAACAAAGCTGCACGAAAGGGTAGCCATGGTCTAGGTGGCACTAGGCCAACATCTTCATCAACTCAGGGTCGTAAAATTCATGGTCTAATCTCACCAAAGCGATCCAAGGGAAAGCATGTTCGTCTGCCACCAAGTGGAACTAAAGTAACTGCTAATAATCCGCAGCATTATTTTGATATTGGCAGTAAACTTCTCAACTTTAGCTCAGAGCTTGCAATGCGCAGAAGTCGAAGTGAGGGAACCTTGGGAGCCCTGTGAGAAATTGTTATGCTTTCATGAGTCCATTTGGTATGCTAGTTGGATTTTGATCGTCCCTCCTTAGAGCTGTGGTCTCTCTAAAATTGTCCGCACGTCTGCATTTTTATCTTCTGCTAAGAGGAGCAAAAGTGATGATTATTCGTCCTCGCATTATCTTGGAATTGGTGGCAATGCTCTTTTATTTGTTTAATCTTGACTTCAGTCTTTTGGTTCATCAAATTGAATTACTTGTAAGTTGTGGATTTCCGTCAGATAGTTTCTTTGCTATGGTTGTGCTTTGTGAATTGTACTTAAGTTTGTTGTTTGGCTTAGGTTTGAAGATGAATTTGCAATGTTCCGTTTCCAATAAATTATTTTTTCCACTAAGGTGGTACATGATTTTTTTTTTATTTTTTTGGCCAAATGACGAATATTTCACTAATTGAATATTAAATATGTGAAACTTGTTATAAAAACTATCATAATGTCAAGTGACTTGTGAGGCCAAATTGCCCGATAATATATTCGTTTCCATAAAATTTAAAAAAACTAGATATAAATAAGAATGAACTCTAATTGCGAAGCCATCACTTTACTCAAATAAAAACAATTTTCTTTTATTATGAAACCTTAATCACAATGACATTTCAAATTATATGTTTATTTGAATATATTACTGTAGAAACTTCATTGAAATAGAAAGATATATGTATTTTAATTTTATTATTGTTGATTTTCTATAGGCTATACGGTAACTCTCAGATGTCTTTTGATTGATGCCTTAACTGATTATACAATGCCTTCATATCTACTTATTGAAATTGTCGTCCCTATTTGTTTTTTTTTTTTTTTAAAAATGTCGCCCATAAAGAATTAAAAAATTAATATAGATTTTGTTGATGATGATAGTCCTTCAATTTTTGGAAAAAAAGAAAAAAAATAGTTCCATATCATGATAGTTCGATAAAATCCATAACATGGCAGCTTGTTGGATCTAAATTATCACTTATAATCTAAAAATACAAAAAAGAATCATAATATATCTAAAAAAAGAAAGAATAATACTAAATGCCACATTTTGTGCCGGCATAAAATGATATTTTAATTTTTTTTTCCTACCAAGACATCCCCGTACCTCCCTATGTTTTTTTTTTTTTTTCATGATTCAAAAAGTTTGATTTTGATTAGCTTTTCACATACCCACTGTAAAGAAAAATTACTGTTGGTTTTATATTGAATATATCCACATATATTCAAAGCTAAATTGGGTATATGAAAACTATTTGCATTATGTACATTGGTTAAAAAACTCTATATTGAAAGTTAATTAAGAGTGTGTTTAATTTAAATAAATTTTATTAAAATTTATAAAATTTATTTATAAGTTTCAGTAAATATATTTGATTTAAATAAAAATTTTGTAGAATTTATTTCAACTTTCTAATTTTGTAGAATTATTTAAAATTAAATTAATATTTTTTAATAAATTTATTTACTTTAAATGAATTTAAAATTTATTTATAAATGAATTCTATTTAAAAATAAAATTTAACCAAAGAAGAGGTAATCTAGTTTTATAAAAATTTTAGCACATGATTTATTCAAAAAAATTCTTAAATTATATATATATATATATATTTCAAATTCATGTTTAAAGCAATTGATATTTTTTTAAAGTTTAATTTTTTTAATTTACCAATCAACCGTTCATAAAATTTTTATTTTATCTAACGAATATATAAAAATTAAATTTATAACTTTTACAATTAATTATTGTGGACCCTATCAATTTGATCGGTCTGCAATAAAAGCTCGATAATGAGAAAGTTTGAGATTTGAATGTAATAGGAGTCACAGACTTCTCTAAAATTGACTTTGAAAGCCCAAACACTAAGCCAAACCCACAAAAATCATATCTAAGTCCAAACCCATCGCCTCTTGACCCACAGGCCTTGACCTGACCTAGGTGAAGAAACGATTGCCTCAACGAAGAGGCGTCGCCTCTTCACCTCAGGCATTGGTGAGGTGACACCTCATTACACCCACTCTTTGCAACATTAAATGTCATTAATGACAATGGTTGGAAGTCCACCTATTGAGATTTGGCCATTTTTGGACGTAAACGAAAAGAAAAAAAGACAGGAAATAGCCTAAAGAATGAAAAAAGGCAATGAGGAGAGGGAGAGAATGAGTTTTTTGGAAATTTGAAAAAGGAGAAAATAAGAGAAGCTTTAAAAGGGGAATGTGGGAAAAAGTTAATGAGGTTGTCTAATTGTTAGAAAGAAAAGGCCTGAAAGAGAAAAAAAAAAAACAGAGAGAAGAGAAAGAAAAAAAGAAAAGAAAGAAATGAAGAAGAACAAAGGAGACTTTGAGGATTAAGGGACTTGATTCTTCAGAAGAAGAGGGAACCTCCTTGCATTCAAGGCCACTCCTCCATCAACCAAGCTCTGAGGGCTCAATTAGGAGCATCAAGTATGTCCAAGTCAGTGAGTCTCTTTATTTTAAGCTTTAAGTTTTTATCTTCATTAAAAGCTTTGATTTGTTGTTATTTTGTGTGTTTTCTTAATCTAAATTACTTATTTGAAGTTATAGAGAAGCATGGTTGCATGAAATATTGAATATTGATTGTTGATACTTGTATATTTGTGTATGTTTCTTATTTACGTGCTTGATCATTGAGTTTCTTGGGATTTAAGAAATGTAGAGTGTTCTTGCCTCTGTTGAAGAGGCAATGTCTCTTCATAGAGGCATCATCCCTTCACAAAGAGGCAACAGAGGTATTGCCTCTTGGTCATGAAAGAGGCATCGCCCCTCTAACAGAACTTTGCCTTTTTATGCATTAATTTTTGACTAGTATTTTGCATGTTTAACGTGATTTTCTTATTTAATTTATTATATTTCTTACGATTATATATGATTCCTATGTTAATCAATATTATTTCTATGTTATTTTCCTTCTTCTGTTATTTAGAGGATCATTTTATGAGTTTATGTTCATTTATTTTTGTGAATATTATGTGTTAATGATTTGTAAATATTATTGTTGTTGTTGTATGAAGTTAACTTGTATGTGTTACAGGAACTATTCGGTGATTTTTTATCACTAGATGTTTGCTTTATTTATCATTTTTAGAGTTTTAGTTTGTATAATTAATTAGTTTATTTTTGTTTTATTGTTGGTTTATGTATGGTTTTTTAATATTTTTATATTTATTTGCACCAAAAGTTGTAATCCTTAATTCCACTCCCCTTTTTTTTTGGAATGAATGGTTGTAAATTATTTTTATTTGTTTTATTCATTTATTTGCGATTGAATGCTGGGGATATAAGCCTAAAATAGGATTAATGTACAAATTTGGAATAAAATATAAAATTGGAAACCAATAGCGATTTATATGTTAATAAAGGGAATAAATTAATAATCAAAGGTAATAAAATACAAAATGTACACGGAGGCCAATCGCAAGGTTGGGTGGGCATTCCAAAAGCCCATACCTAGTTTCTGAACCTGATCTCTGATGACGGCTTCTAGGAACCTTCATGGAATCCAGTTGTTGTACAGTGTGTCCCAACTTTCATCAGGGTGGTGACTCCATCTTTATTTTTGGCCCTGAGCCCACTATGTATTTCTTAGTGAGCCCCTAAGCTCACACAGTGCCGTAGTTGCCAACACTTAGGCGCACAACTAAAACTACTGCCCACAGTGGCAACTCCATTGGGGATAGACAAAACTGATTTCAAGTGTTTTGTAATTTATCATCTTTGATTATTTCTTTATTTCCTTCGTAAATTTTGCTTTCACTACATGTTTCCACAGAATGCACTCTAAGTCCCAAATAAATCGACAATAATCTTTTCTTTATTTCTTGTGTTTCATTCAAACCTAGTGGTGAAGTATTTGATTATTGTCACTTATAACATGTACCTATCCGTGTTGCATAGACCATTGAGTGGGGAGACGTAATGGATGTATATAGTTGTGGGAGCCGAAGCTTATTACCCAAGACTCAGCTCATGTAATGACCTAGAAATTTCCTCTTGGTTCTTTTTTCCAAATGCATGTATTTTATGCTATATGGTAATCCTCTAAATAAAAGCCAATCCCATTGTAAAATAAGCCTTGAAAAGACAGGCCTTTCATGCCTATTATTAGCCTATTTAAAAGGGATATTGACAAGTTGAGCCTTTGATATCATTTTTGGCCTATTTAAAATGGACTTTAGAATTATTTGGAGGAAGTGCCACTTGTTTGCATTGTCTTGAGAGTTATCTTGCATCCATCAGTTTTATTATCCCCTGTTGATAATCAAATCCAGAACAAAAAAATCCTAGGACAAGGAACTTGCCATTGAACATATGTGTGTGAGAAATAAGGGTGGAGATATCATTAGAGAGCTTTTTATTTTATCCTCTGATACATGCATAGATATTTTATTTTCTTTTCCTTCTTATCAGTGGGCCCGCATTTCATGCATACACGCCATGTATATTTCTGAACCTCAATGGTTGTAGATATAGATCCAAAGTAGTTTGCCAGTTAGAAGTGATCTGACACAGGCCATCTAGTTAGAATATGTGGAGGGATCAAGATGGTAGAATTTGATGCTAAAGCCTTCAAGGAATAGTTGAAAGCTGAAATGGCTGAACAAACTAGGGCGATCATAAGAGAAATTATGGGGAAATGATGGGTACAACTAGAGGGGAACTGCCAGCACCATAGTCGTCGCCCTAACCACCAGCACCTCAACCTCGACCTTTTGATATGGATGCTGAGGCTCCTGAAAGGCAAGAGGTAGAAGATGATCAGCAGATAATATTAGCATAACCTATTATCCAATAGAAAGAGGATGCCCTGGGAAATATAGAGAAGTCGGATTGGGCTAAATACCTTATCAAGTTTATGGCTTAAATGTAGCTGATGATGAAGGAAAAAGTGATTGATGCCCCAATGAGCTATTCTAAGCTGAGCTTGGATAAGGATGATGATCCTTTACCAGGGAAGTTCAAGTTTCCTGACATAAAGAAGTTCACTGGCACAGAGGACCACCACTTCTATTTAAAGCAATATGTAACCCACATGAAGATGACTGAACTGACTAAAGCACAGATTGTGAATCAGTTCCCTCTATCCTTGGAAGGAGCACCCATCAGATGCTATTATATGCTATAATCCTGTGTTCAAGTTGATTGGGAGGAACTATGCGTTGTATTCATCAAGCACTATAGTCTCAACATTCAGATGGAGGCTTCCCAAGAGAATTTTAGAACTTAAAACAGAAATTCAATGAATCTTTTATGGATTATTTGATCATGTGGAGAGCCAAATTAACACAAATGAAGCAAAGTCTCATGGAATCTGATCATCTGGTAATAGCTATGGAAGGGTGTGTACTCCTTCTATCTAAGAAATTGAGGGATTTAGGCATTTAAAACTTTGAGGAGTTGTATAAGTTTAGAGTACAGAAATAATCAAACCTCGCACAAGAAAAAAGTTCTTTAGTGGAAGATCTACGAACAAAGAAGGGTTTGGGTCTGGCGGTAGAGTCGGGCTAAGCAGTAATGTACAGATCAATGCAGTTAGGCAATCTTGAAGGTTTTCTAATTTAGGAAGACCCCTCTCCAAATTCCTAGAAAAGCTGATTGAGCATAACCTTTTATAACCCTTACCTAAATGACCTCCTTTCCCAAATGCCGACCCAAAACTATACTGCAAGTACCACCAAAACATTGGGCATGATACAAGAAGCTGCACTCGCTTGAAACACGAGATTTAAAATTTGGTCAATTTAGGCAAAATAATTGACCCAGAAACTTGAAAATCGAATACCTAAAATGGTTTTTTACCCAATTACTGAAATGTACCACCACCAAATCCCATATCTTAATGATCAACATGAGCCTAATAAAGGAATAAGTTATTGATTCCTTTATTAATGTCGCACCTACCTTATCAAAACCACAATTAAAAAACCTAAATATAAGGTAGTAGGACATTAAGTCTCGTGTAAATGCACTAGATATTTAGAGTTATGATAATGAAGAGAGAGGAGCAATTGATCTATCGAAGAACAATAAGAGGAGAGTAGCGCAGTCCGCTGAGAAATCAGAGGAGAGGGAGGAAGAAGTGAAAAAGGCTGAGGTAGAAAAAGAGGGAAGTAGTTCAAAAGTGGGATCAAAGAAAAATGAGAAAGTTGAGGAGATTATTGAGGCCAAAAGTGAAGAGGAAAATCTTGCTAATATTTGGGAGCTGCTTATGAACTCCCGAGCCCATCAAGAAGCACTGGTTTTCGCTCTCATTCACAAAAAGATACCTTTGACACATACTCTAGAGAAAATTATGAACTCGCTAACTAAAACTCCTCAAAGAGAAATTATGTTCATAGATGATGACTTACCCTTAGAAGGAAGGGATCACAATAAAGTCCTGTTCATTAAGGCCGAAGTGAAAGGCAAATTGACGTGTTGTGTCATGGTTAATAATGTGTCAGCCATCAATGTGTGTCCTTTGAAGATCCTACCGAAGTTGGGCTTGACGATAACTGATTTGGAACCCTCTAATGTAGTTATAAAGGCTTATGATGATACGAAAAGGCTAGTTAAAGGAACTTTTTGAGCTTTAATCAAGAGTGGACCTATTGAAGTTTGGGTTAACCTTCATGTAATAGACATTCTAGTCACAATTACTATTCTTCTGAGAAGACCATGGTTCCATCCTTTGGGGGGAGTGACATCCACTATTCATTAAAAGATCAAATTTCCATATAAGGGGAGGGTGGTTACTATAATGGTTGAGACAGAGGCCGCAGTTGCTGCAATGAAACTAGCTCCTACTGAGATCTCAAAAAGCATGAGTTTTAAAGTCTGTATGATTTATGAAGATAAGCTAAACCCAAAGATTGTCAGTATGATGAAGAGCATGCAATTCGTGCCTGGGATGGGACTTTAAAAGAATCAATAGGGCCCACCAAGATTGGTCGAACCTAAAGTACCATTTTTAAAGCACAAGTTAGGATAATTAGGGGAGGATGAGTCTGATGAAAGGGAAGAGACTAAGGGCAAGTATGGGAAAAAAATTATGGTTGAGTCAAAGAAGAAGATGCTTTAAGAAACATTTACGGAAGAAGGTGCCAATTACCCTTACCAAGGAGCTCATGAGCCTTTGATGATCGCTGAGAAACTAGTCCTTGGATTTGAAATCTTCACTGAATATGTGGATGGGAACCAAAAGCCTATTGTTGAATAGCCCATGGTAGAAGAGCTAGTATTGACTTTGGAATCAGAATGGGACATTCCTATAGTGAAGTTAAAGGATGTTGCTAACCAAGAAGAGGAATTTAAATTTGAAGCCTTTGTCTTTAATTCTATTATGGATGTTTTTTATGATGAAATTGACCTTTCTGTTTCTAATTTTTTTGAGATTGATGACATTTTTCTTTCTAAGGTTAATGTGATAAAGTTTGATTATGCTTACTTGTGTGATGTGTTTCCTAATGGTTATGTTGTGTGTGATGATGATTTCATGCATATGTTTGACATTAATTCAGTGCAAATTGAATAATTTAATCTAGGCATAAGTGATAACCCTAAAAATATACTTATTACTTCTGACTTAACTCCTGATAAGAGAGGAAAAATGAAAGAAACTCTTAAAAGAAGATATAAAGTATTTGCTTGGGGCTATGAGGATATGCCTAGGATCGATAGAGAGATTACGGAACACATGATTCCTACCTATTCTCATATCAAACCAATAAAATAGAAAAAGAGAAGACTAAGGCCAAAATGGGCTCTCCTAGTTAAAGAAGAAGTAGAAAAGCAATTGAAAGCAAAGTTCCTAGAAGTGGTAGATAACACCCAATGGTTGGCTAACATAGTCCTAGTTCCTAAGAAAGATGGTAAGGTCAGGATGTGTGTGGACTATAGAGACTTGAATAAGGCTTTTCCTAAGGATGATTTTCCCTTACTGCATATTAATACCTTGGTCGATAGTGCAACTTCTAGTGCCATGTACTCCTTTATGGATGGCTTCTTAGGATATAATCAGATTATGATGGCAGTGATTGACAGGTTGAAGGCTTCTTTCATCACTGAGTGGGGTGTTTACTATTACACGATTATGCCATTCGGATTGAAAAATGCAGGAGCTACTTACCAAAGAATGGCTACCACACTACTGTATGACCTAATCCATAAAGAGATAAAAGTTTATGTAGATGACATGCTGGTGAAGTCTTTAGCCAGAGAAAGGCATTTCGAAGCCTTAGATAAGTTCCTAGAAAGAGTTGAAAAGTACAACTTCAGGCTAAATCCAAAGAAATGTATTTTCACGGTGACATCTAGGAAACTATTAGGACACATTATAAGTCAAAAAGGCATAGAGGTGGATCCAGAAAAAGTCAGAGCAATCAGAGAAATGCCTACACCAAAGAATAAGAAAGAAGTTAGAGGGTTTATAGGAAGGCTACAATATATCAGCAAGTTCATAGCCAAACTGACTACCATTTGTGAGCCGATCTTTAAGCTCTTAAAGAAGACTTAGCCGATTATCTAGGATGATAAGTGTCAGCAAGGCTTTGAAACTATTAAGCAATATTTGATGAATCCTCTAGTTTTACAACCACCAAGACTAGGGAAACCCTTAATTCTTTACTTGGCTATAGAGAAAGATGTGATTGGTGCAATGTTAGCTCAAGAAGGAGAAGGGAGAGTTGAGCATGCCGTCTATTATTTAAGTAAGAAGCTTCTGCCCTATGAAACCAATTATAGTCTAGTGGAAAGAACCTGTTTGGCTATAATTTAGGCAACAAAGAAGCTATGACATTATTTCTAGTCCTACAAGATTCAAGTGTTTTTTAAGCATGATCCCTTAGATATCTCCAGCAGACTCCATCACTAATAGGGAAATTAGCTAGATGGTTAGTCCTACTCACTGAATTTGACATAGACTATGTTACTAAAAAGGTGATAAAATAAAGAGCTATGGCAGGCTTCTTGGCCTAAAATCTGGTAGATGATGGAAAAAAATGGGAGTTAGAATTTTTGGATGAACACTTGGAGGGCAATAGAAATCCAGACCTAGAAAATGTACTTTGATGGAGCAATGAATAGTAGAGGGATAGGCATTGGCATGATTTTGGTCTCGCTAGAAGGAGAAGTAATCCTGATGGCAAAGAGGTTAGAATTCAAGGTCACAAACAACCAAGCTGAATATGAAGCCTGCATTTTTGTTTGGAAGCACTCAGGAATGTAGGGGTAGAAGAGGTGACAGTGTATAGGGATTCGATGTTGGTAGTGAGGCAGATCACCAAGGAATGGGAAGTGAGGGAAGATAAGCTAAAGCCGTATTGGGGTTATTTAGCCATGATTCCTTCGAGCAATATATATTCATACATTTTCCTCGAGAGGAGAATCAGACGGCAGATGCATTGGCTACCCTGGCTTCGACATGGGAAAGAGGCAGACGAGTGGAAATGAAGCCTCTTATCTTAGTACGGGCCAAAAATTCCTTGCTATGAGGAAATTAGAATAATGTCAATCGACCCAGGGGAGAAGCCTTGGCCTAAATTCCTTCTATTTCTTGTAAATTCATCCTTTTCTACTTGTTGTAGTTGAACCCACACCTTGTACTGGTCATCAGTAGACTGATCTCCATTATAGTAAATGAACCTCTGAATAATCCTCCGAGGCCAAGTAGCAACCAGGTTGTCTAGAAAATTCTGAGAAAGGGGCCCTAGTTCAAACTCATGTATGAGCTCCATAATTTGCTATTTTTGTCCATATTGTCTGCAAAGCCGAGTTGGATTGTAGAAGGTGGCGAAATAGAGGCTGGCTAAGGGAACATAGTAGGTATAGGACTAGAGGGTTAAGTGTTGTAGTCTCCACCATGGGCACATCCACTGAATCAGAGTTTCAGGGAATGTAGATAACCAGCTGTGGATATCCTCTGGGATAGGATGAAGTCTCTTAGTGAGACAATATTTTGCCTTGTAGTGAGCAATGTGCCTGGGTGGTTTAAGCAACCTTAGCTTCTCTTGCAAGCAAACCTGTAAGAGTGAAGAATGGATAAGAATGATGGAAAGTTGAAGATGGTAAGCAGAAGAAGAGACTCAACTCCAACAGAAAAGGACTCCTAGAGAATCACCTAGTCTTAGAAAAGTTTTCAAGCCCAATAATGGTCTCAGCCAGGATAAGGGGGAAAGGGTTTAGTTCACTCTCCACTTGGTCCAGAACATGTAGGATCTTCAATTCACAGTTACTAGAAGGGAGACCAATAAGAATTGAGCATATAGGCTGAGTGCCATCATTTGAGGCCAAGGAATTTTATTGCTGTCTACAGCTGCTACCGTCTCTATAAAAGGGCTAAGTGGGATTTTATTATCGAAAATGTGCAAAGAGAGGATTGAGGGGACATATTAAGCGATCTTGCCATTTGGTATTGGATGGTGCACAAATCTGGGGTTGTGACTAGAGGAATAACAATCTATTGAGTGAAATCTATGTGAGAGCCCAAAATAGCTTCAAATTCCTCTAGCAAGGGGCGAATCTCTATTGTGTTAAATTGAAAAATATATTTTTAAGGATCCTAAAACTGGGCAAGAACATGGAGAAATGAGAAGTTGATCTTCCTAGTATGCAAAGATTGAAAGGCGAATAGGTGAAATGGCTCCATTCTAGCCCATGAGCTGCCATTTAGACTTTTCAAAATTGGTTGTAGTTGTTTCAAGCTTCTCTAAGTCATGATTAGGGGTTAGAATGCTATTTAGGAAAAAAGAATAGGGGGAAGTGGCGAGATGAAGAGATTAGGCATTTTGAAGAAGATTTGGAGGGTTTTTATAGCTATAGGGCAGGCGTGTAAAGGTGTTCGCCTTATGTTCAGGTGACACCTCTATGAGAAGACGTGAATCACATGTCGCCTCTTCACATAGAGGTGATGCCTTTATAACAAATAGAGCAGATCTTCGTATTCATGGGAATTTTCTAAGTTGTATATAAAGATTCAAAGCAAGGAATTTTAGAGATAAAAAGGCCTTTATTCACTTATAATTGCACCAAAAATTCTCAACACAAAATAGGAATGTGTAAAAATAAAAAAAATCAATTTAGACAGTAAGAGGTCAACAATGTAAAGCCTCTAATGTTTCTAGAGAAGGACACCCCTATGCTAACAAAAAATCTATATAGGGTCCTCTCTACTCATCGTTGTTGGACTCATCGGCCTCCTCATCAGTTGGCTCATCCATAGACTCATTGGCTAGCTTGTCCGCAGGAGCATTAGTGGGATCGGTCTGGTCATCCTTGTTGCTATCCTCGGACTCCTCTTCGGCTCCCTCGCTCCTCATCTCCCTTAACTTGAAGAGTGGCAATATGGCACTCCAAGTTAGTGATCCTAGCCTACCTGGCCTTATCTCTATCCTATTAAAGCACAATAAGAGGTAAAAAATCATGAAAGCATGCATATATATAAAAATAGAGCATATTCTATATGTACCTTCCATTGTTGCATCACTTGCATTAGGAAGTCCCTATAGGCCTCAACCACTTGGTACATGTACTCTCCCTGATGTCGAGGTATATGTTCCATTAATAATGTTAGAATTAACCATGTGTTATAAGACTTGAGAACACAATTGTCAGAGAAGGAAACTTACATAGGTAGTAGCCTCTAGGAAGAATTCTAGCTCCAACATCATATACATTGTTAAAAACTGATGAGAGAGCTGACCAAAAGGCATCTAGCAATGAGTCAGCAGATTGAGAGTGGCAGTGAGTCTGCCAACCACTACCTAGGATCAAGAGCTGGAGGGGTCTGTCGAGGATGGTACCCTAGAAGAAGAGCCCTTACCACTAGGAATGATGTGCAGGTGCTGATGAGGCCTCTCCTGTGTAGAGGGCTTAGGGCGAGGAGCAGGTGCCCTAGTAGTGGCCTAAAGGATGAAAAATAAGTCAAAGGACAACATCTATAAGTAAAAATAAAATAAAATAAAAAATTGCATGCCTATATGAAGTGTAGGCTTAGGAAGGGGCACTTGCTACAAAAGATGAGCTCGTGTAAAGTCCACATAGCGAGACTTCCTCCACTTGCAATAGTCTACAACATCATCTCCTTACAGGGCATGATTGATATCCTTCTAACTCGTGTGCCCAGAAGATATTTCGAGGAGGAGCAAGAGGTGGATGCCTTACTCACGCACCTAACCGCCTCGAGGAACCACACTCTACAATTAGAGCCCCTGAGTAGAACTCTCTTCCTAGATAGAGGGATGGAGTGAACCATGGCCTGTGTTTACTAGCTTAAGGGCCCCATAAGTCTGGGCATAACTGCAAGAATAAACAAGTAAGTAGGTGAATCCGAATAATGAGTTTATTACTAATTTTAGTTACATTTGTAGGTGCATACCTCATCATAAGTGAGCATATTTAGCCACTCACAGTGGATGTGAATGTGAGCCATATACCTCCTCTAAGTCTAGTTAGGACCACCTCACCATTGTAGGGAAGGGAGCATCAATGACTCTGGTGATCCCCACTATCAGCTTTAACTCTAAAGCCCAGTCTTGCAAAAGAAATAAGGGATTGTTAGTAAGATCAAACAATGATAGTTGGAATGGAATATGAAGAGAGAAAAGAGAAAATAAAATACTAATATGGCATGCCAAAAATCACAGAGTCATCTAGCTCTATGCACCAGCTCATCCATACTCCTATAAAGATAAGCTAAGGTACATCTGCCCCAATCGTAGGTCGCCACTAAATCTAGGTCCCTCAAAGGCATTAGGAAGCTCAAGTCCATAGAGCTAGCTATATCTACAAAGAGAGTAGTACCCAACAGATAAACAAGGAAAGCATGCACCACCTGATTGATCTAAAGGGGTGTAGTGGCCGCCCTAACTCTAGTATGAGTATAGAAGCTCCTAATCGACTTAAGCTTTACTGTGTAGGTCCCCTTCATGTCTGGAACCCTCCCAAATATATGCTTGATAAAAGCGAGATGATTGGGAGATAACTCATGAAGGTTGGCATTGAAGGGAACTGAATCTATAGCACAAGCAATGCCGGTAACTATAGCGAAGGTCACCGGATCCAGGTTGAACTCCTTGAAAGGAAGATGAAAGGTATAGGTGTTGTCAGACCACCTCTTAATCAAGGCATGCAAGGGCTAGTAATATGTACACCCTTATTGTGCTGGGAGTGCCAGAGTAAAATTAGAGAACTTGATGTCATGAATTTGAGTTTGTATGGCCTTAGGAAGCTTATCATACCAGATTCGTGCATCGCTAAAGTTCCTAGCACCCTTAAAGGTGTGGGCATTAAGCTAAGGGAGTAAAATCATCATTTTACATAATAAAAGATTCAAAATTTTTATTGAATCCTATCACTGAGGTGATGCCTTTATTGAAGAGGCGATGCCTCTTCACATAGAGGTGATTTGCTTCTTTGAGAGCAGGCCTGACTCGAAAAGGTGAATGCCTCTTCACGAAGAAGTGAACGCCTCAGTGATGAGGTGATGTCTCTTTACATAGAGGCAATTCATCTCTTTGAGAGCAAGCTTGACTCGAAGAGGGGAACGCCTCTTCATGAAGAAGCGATCTCCTCACCAAAGAGGCGATGCCTCTTCATGTTGACAATCTAATAGGATGATTTGAAATTTTAATTTTTGATCAAGAAAATTTGATTTCTTTTAGTTAAATTCATAAAAATATGTATATTAATAGTGAACTAATACTATTTGATGATATTTGCAGGAAAAATTAAAGAAATTAGTACTAACCTCTTTAGTGGCCAAGCCATAGATATGGGATCGCACATTTACAAAAAGGGGGATCTCATCTTCAATACTGAGCCCAAAACTCTGAGAAGGGTGCACTATGGGTGTCAGGGGTCCCATATGGGCAAATTTGGGGTCCGTGTGACGTCTATGTCAGAGAATATAGAGAATAAGAGAGAAAGAGAAAAGGGAGGAAAAAAGATAAGAGAGAGAATTGAAAAGGTGAAAGTGACCCTTGGAAAAGTTAAGTGAGAATTTATATGGTTAGGGTGAGAGGGGAAAATTAGGAGAAAGGAAGATAAGGAGAAGAGGGTGAGGCCCACTTGATGAAATAAAACATCAAATGGCCCAAGGCCCATCAAAAATGAGAATTTTTGCATCACTGCTCGGGTGTACCCCAAAGAATGATATCATTAAAGCATCTGATTAAGTTTGAATCCCTGAAATGCATAGAAGAACAAGCATCTAGTTAGGTTTGAATCCCCGAAGTGCATGGAAGAACAAGCGTTTAGTCTGGTTGGAATTCTCAAAGGAAAGAACAAGCATCTGGTTAGGTTTGAATTCCTGAAGTGCGTAGAAAAGAACAAGTGTCTAGTTAGGTTTGAATCCCCGTAGTGCGTGGAAGAGCAAGCGTCTGGTCGGGTTTAAATCCTTGAAGTGCACCAAGAACAAGCATTTGGTCGAGTTTGAATTCCCGAAGTTCACATTTCAGAAGGTGTCTGGTCGAGTTTGAATTCCCAAAGTGCATTGAGAACAAGTGTTTGGTTAGGTTTGAATCCTCAAAGTGCATTCTTTTTTTACTGAGTAATTCTCGGGCCAGGAAAACCCTAGTTCTATGCCAAACTATAATGAGTAACTAATTTGGCCAGGAAAACTTGAGGAACATGGTTACATTTCATCTCTTTGTATTGAGTAAAGACTAGGCTATGCTTAAGATTCATGCCAAACTATAATAAGTAACTGATCGAGCCAAGAAAACCCGAGGAACACGGTTACGCTTCATCTTTTCTATTGAGTGACTTCTCGAGCCAAGAAAACTTAGGAATCACTCCAAATTTATAATGAGTAGTTGATTGAGTTAACTTAACTTGAGGATCATGGCTACGTTTCCCTTATGTGTCTACTAAGTGAAGATTGGGCCATGCTCAAGATTCACACCAAACTATAATGAGTGACTGATTGGGCTAGAAAAACCCAAGGAACATGGTCACGTTTTGGAGAAGATGCTCTACCTTTTGGGTTTGAATTTCTAAGATTGACAATCTGAGTGAAGCTCGCAGATCAAGTGTGTTGTTCTTACTCTCTATTTGATGTGCATGTTGCTTTTTCAAAAAAATATTTTTAGAAAATTCATTTTTTCAAAAAACCAAGGGGCAAACTATGGACACTGTCAGTTTGAATGACCCATAATGAAAGCTCGTTATGAGAAAGTTTGAGTTTTGAATGCAAGGCGAGCCCAAGACTTCTCCAAAATTGACTCTAAAAGCCAAAACACTAAGCCAAACCCATAAAAAATATGTCCAAGCCCAAGCCCATCTCCTCTTGACCCACGGGCCTTAACTTGGCCCAAGTGAAGAGGCAATCGCCTCAATGAAGAGGTATTGCCTCTTCACCCTAGGCATCGGTAAGGCGACACCCCATCAAAGAGGCGCTGCCTCATCACACCCACTTTTTGTAGCATTAAATGCCATTAATGGTAGTGGTTGGAAGTCTACCTACTGAGATTTGGTCATTTTTGGACATAAAAGAAAAGAAAAAAAGGCAAGAAAGAGCCTAGGGAATGGAAAAAGGCAATGAGGAGAGGGTGAGAATGGATTTTTTAGGAATTTGAAAAAGGAGAAAATAAGAGAGGCTTTAAAAGGGGAATGCGGAAAAAAGTTAAGGAGGTTGGCAAATTGTTAGAAAGAAACGGCCTGAAAAAGAAAAAAATAGAGAGAAGAGAAAGAAAAAAAGAAAAGAAAGAAAGGAAGGTGAAGGGAGGAGACTTTGAGGATTAAAGGACTTGATTCTTGAGAAGAAGAGAGAACCTCATTGCATTCAAGGCCACTCCTCCATCAACCAAGCTCTTCGGGCTCAGTTAGGAGCATCAAGCACGTCTGAGTTAGTGAGTGTCTTTATTTTAAGCTTTAAGTTTTACCTTCATTAAAAACATTGATTTGTTGTTATTTTGTGTGTTTTCTTGAGCTAAATTACTTATTTGAAATTATAGAGAAGCATGGTTTCATGAAGTATTGAATATTGAATGTTGATACTTCTATATTTGTGTCCATTTCTCATTTACGTGCTTGATCATCGCGTTTCTTAGGATTTAAAAAATGTAGAGTATTTCTACCTCTGTTGAAGAGGCGATGTCTCTTTATAGTGGCGTTGCCCCTTCACAAAGAGGCAACGGAGGCATCGCCTCTTGGTTATGAGGCGATGCTTCTTTGAAGAGGCATCGCCCCTCTAACAGAACTCTACCTTTTTATGCCTTAATTTTTGACTAGTATTTTGCATGTTTAATGTGATTTTCTTGTTTAATTTGTTATATTTCTTGCAGTTATATATGATTTCTATGTTAATCAATATTGTTTCTATGTTATTTTCCTTCTTTTGTTATTTAGTGGATCATTTTATGAGTTTATGTTCATTTATTTTTGTGAATATCATGTGTTGATGATTTGTAAATATTATTGTTGTTATTGTATGGAGTTAACTTATATGTGTTGCAGGAACTATTCGGTGATTTTTTATCACTAGATGTTTGCTTTATTTATCATTTTTAGAGTTTTAATTTATATGTAGGAAGAGACATCATAAAGTTCCACCCATCACACCCTCATAAAATATAAATAATAATATTTATTCATATTTACCAAAATACCCTTCGTTATATTTTTCCTTATTGTATGTCTTTGCTCAGTTATAGTATACTTTTCTTGTCTCACCATGTTCTTAGGATAAGCTAAGGACTCTAAGGGTGCATGATCCCTAGGGCCCCTTTTATCGTCCCGTTACATTATTAATTAGTTTATTTTTGGTTTATGTATAGTTTTTTTAGTATTTTTATATTTATTTGCACCAAAAGTTGTAATCTTTAATCCCTCTCCCCTTTTATTTGGAATGAATGGTTGTAAATTATTTTTATTTATTTATTTGTGATTGAATGCCAAGGATATAAGTCTAAAATGTGATTAATGTGCAAATTTGGAATAAAATATAAACCTGGAAACCAATTGTAATTTGAATGTTAATAAAGGGAATAAATTAATAATCAAAGGTAATAAAATACAAGACACACGCGGAGGCTAACCATAAGGTTGGATGCGCATTCTAAAAGCCAATATCCAGTTTCCGGACCCGATCTCTGATAAAGACTTCTAAGAACCTTTGTGAAATTCAGTTGTTATATAGTGTATCTCAGCTTTTATCTGGGTGGCAACTCCACCTACATTTTAAACCCCTAACCCATTATATATTTTCTAGTGAGCCCTCGAGCTCACACAATGCTGTGGTCATTAATAATGGGTGTGTAACCAAAACTGTCGCCCACAATTATTAATTATAAAAAAAAATTAATAAATATAAAAATCTAATTTAAAAGCAATAGTGAAGTAATAAATTTTAGACATACAAACGAAAATTTTTAAAAATATTATTTTTAGTTATTGTATGATGCTAAAGTTTTACATATAGAACAAATTTTTTAAAAAAAATGTAAATTCATACCCATATATCTCAAAACTATAAATTTGTTTATCTTTTCATTCCAAATTAAGGCTATTTCTTCCGTTAGTTGATAATAAATTTTCTAATTTACTGATAACTGTTTAATTTGTTTGTGACGGTTAAATAAGTCTACAATTTTTAGGCAGAAAAACTTGTTAGAGAAAATATTTAAAAATATAAATTATTATTTTACTAAAAAGCATAAGAAAGGAGTAATGTGCACAAATCCACGTAATGTCACACTTTTGCTTTCATGTGGCAATATTCAACTTTTAAAAAGCGGTGAAAATTTTGTTGTGCTCAAACTAAAAAAATTGTTTAAAAAATAAATCAAACTATCGATTCCTCCAATATAATTAATGCAAATGTAATAAAATATTGTATATGATAAATTAGTCAATTATTGGTATTTCATATAGATTAAATGACAAAAGTATTTAAAAGCAAATAAAATATGATAAAAAAACTTACATACTTAAAATTAAAGTATATATATGAATTTAATTAATTTATGAAGATTAATTTAAAAGCTTTAATATGTTCATTCGAGATTCCACATTGATTGTGAAGTATATGCATTTGAATTATATGGATTAACATGTTTTGACAAAATTGTTATGATTTATGAAAGAATAAGTCTTACTCTTGACTCAATTAGGGCTGTAAATGAGTCAATTTGCTTGGGATTGTGCTTGATAAAAATTCATTCAAATTAGTTTAATAAATAAGTCGAGTTTAAACTATAAAGAACTTGGCTTACAAAATTTACGAACAAGTTCAAATAAAAATTTTGTGAGCCAGCTCATATTTTTTAGCGTATTAATAATTTAATTTTAGATATATAATATATAAAATTTTTATTTATAATAAATATAAAATATTTTAAAAATAATAAAATCATAATTTTATAATACTTTATTTAGTATATATATATATATATATATATATATATATATATATATATTTCCTGATATTTTATTATGATTGTATATTTTTAAATGTATATATATATTTATAATATTTATTTCTCTTTAGATGGTAATACAAATTAATATAAATTTTAATAAAATCATATGCAAAATTTGAGGAAATAAAAATATTTTACTATAATTAAATAAAAAATTTTTAGAATATAAAAATTAATTTTGGAGCTAATATACTAAAGAATATTAGTAATTATATTTACTATTAATTAGTTTGTGCCGAATAGATTTTCAAAAAGAAAAATAAATAATAAATGCCGACAACCATTAAGTTTCAACTAATAATTATTGCTTTGGTCTGCATTCTGTCATAGGTATGGAGTTTCGTCACTAACTTGCAAGTTCAGGAACTCAAAACGAGAAATTTTTTTTTTCATTTTTAGCAAATAGGACAAGAAAGAGAGGGTAAGGAAAGGTGTACCTTAGTCCATTCATAGATCCTTAATGTTCATAACAGAGTGGGATCCAAACTGTCATATGAAGAAATTGAATTTCTCAATAGAAATTTAATAGGTGCAATCTTTGGTTTACCATTAAACTAGATCATGCATGAGAATGCTTTAAAGATTTCCCAAGTGCTGTTCATGGATTTGATTGTAGCAAATGATCAAATGTACTATGATAAATACTACACCTACATTATGAGACTTCGAGTCAAGGTTGATTTGTACAAGGCTCTCTTGTAGGGATTCATGAATAAGGTGGATGGTAGGAGTAAGTGGATCACTATGCAATATGAGAGGTTGTCAAGGTTATGTCATTTGTGTGGATTGTTCAACCACATAATAAAGAACTGTCTTACATTCATAAAGGAAGAGGAAATAATCAGAAGAGTAAATAACAATGCAACATATGGTCCATGGATTAATGTTGAGTTGCTAAAAAAAGCTATCATGCACCCTCCTATATCCATGGAAGCTTAATCATCCATAACTATTCTCTTAGATTTCATTGAGAAACTTTCTTTGAACACTGCTTCTCTACTAAAGGAGCATATCCTCCATTTGCCTCTAAGTGCGAGTCTTGGAAATAGTTAGTCGATGAGCCATAATGAGCAAGGTGATGTAAATGATGACCTACAAATCCCCGTCAGTAGGAAGGACATGATGTTGATGATGGCTTTGCTTTGAGATTTGCCTTATAAGAAAAAAATGGGCTCCAAACTAAGAGAAATGAGCTGGTTATTTTACATAATGAAGAATCTTAAGCCTAAGTTGAGTTCAAGCAATCCAAGTTTGAGGAAGGCCCAAGTCATACTAAGATTTAAAATATTGTTAGCCCATTAAAGATAGGCCCTACTTCAATTCTATCACTTGTTGAGAAATTTGAAAATGCTATACTTACTATGAAGTCTTTGCTTGGTAGTAATTCCAATAAAAAGGTCAAACATCATGCAACTAGACTGGGAGCTATTATGAAATCTAACAACATGGAAGTAAAGAATTTTTGAATGAAGGATCTTGTTAGGTTCCCTAAGTCATGGCATCGCATAAGGAAGACCCTTTTTTGAACAATGTGGAATCATCTAGCACAACTTAGGAAGCTAGACTTTTTTATTTTATTTTTTGCTTACTATTAGGTTAGTCATAATTATTTGCTTCTATCTTTTAGATTTCATGATAGTAGAAGTAAAATTAGTGGCTGACTTTGTTATTGGTTGGGATAATTGTTTTTATCTTGTGTGTTGTTCCCTTTTTATTTTATGAACTTTGGTTGGTAAAATAAAAATAATAAAAAAAGTTTTTAGGTGTAAAGACGTCGAAGAAACATTTTAAAAATTTTAATTAATTACACTATATAACCGAATAGTCAAAAATCAATAATAGAGATGTTAAATAATAATGAATTCTTTAATGAATAATATTTTCCAGTAAGGTTGCTTTTTACAAAATTAAACTATTAATAACTACAATGTCTCAATATCATATAATGGTAAAAATATGCCTAATATAGGACTTAAATCCAATATCATAGCTCTTAGAATTTAAACACAGGCCATGAAAAAGGCCCTAGAATAGTGAATAGGGTTAAACTGATTTTAAGAAAAAGTTAAGAAAAATTTATAAAACAAAAGGGTGATTAAGAAGATGGATATACGAATTTAAGGAGTTTGGTTAAATCCCTGGTGTTCTAATAGTTCACACTTCAACCAATTCCTCTAGAATAGATCCTTATTTCCCCTTTTAACTCAAAAAGGAGAAAAATTAGAACCTAAACTAGCTCACTCAAACCCACGCTCAAAATTATTTGACAATTTTAAAGAGTTTACAATTAGAGCTTTGATAATTTAATGAATGCTAAGAAGAATTTGTTCCACCGCCATTTATGTATCATAAATAAAGTTTTGTAAAGAGTATATATCATTGAAAATCAAATTCTACCTATTGGAGAGCATTTCATTTTTTCTTAACCTCCCTTAATTTCATTAAATGAAAATTCAGCCTTTTGCAATGAGAAGGCCGCTTACGATCATAAAGGGCATACTCATGATCATGAGGAATGAAAAACTAGCTATTGGAGAACATAAGTATCTATTGAGGTTAAGGAAGGCATGTCTTATGATCATGACACGCTGCTCACGATCACAGTGGGGAGCCTCATAATCATAAGGGGTTCATACTTATGGGTGCATTAGGATGCTTTTCACCATGATTGGGAATAGAGGCTCATGATTGGGACCAAGCTCCTGATAATCATAAGGGTAGATCGTGAGTGACCCAAATTTTTATCCTAGTTTGGCTTCTAACATCCTTTAACTTGTGTGGTTGTGTCATGGTCATGATAATTGATCGTGAGGGGCAGTTAAAAACTTGAAATTCTAACATTTTAACCTCTATTAAACCTCCTTTTTGTTTTATGAGTCTTGGTAGGACTTTGAGGGACATTTATTGTGATATTAAAGCCTTTAAATAAGTTTCAAAAGTCCTTTATTCTATAATGATCTTTAGGATTTATCATCAAGGCTTAGCATTATAAATTGCATCTAATAAAAACACATAGAAGTAAACATTAGTACCCTCAAATCCTTTGTTTAATTCAAAACTTAGAGTTTGATCATGAAAATTGATCAATAATCTCCCCCTTTTTGACTTTGATAAATAATTTCAATAATGGATAAAAAATGTGTGTAAGTGTGTTTATAAAAGATTACTCCCCTTTAATATTATTCTTGATTAATTTGTTTAATATTTCTCCCCCTTAATATGTGTATTAGTGTATATAAATTTGGATTCTTGTCAAACATAAATGTTTACTTATTTATGTGGTATGTACTAGTCAAGCTTGGTTTGGATAACATTCAACACACTCAAGTACATTCAACATACTTGAGGCAAATTCAAACACATGTAATTATTCTCCCTTTTTTTTAAAGAGAAAAAAGGAGAAGGAAAATTCGTAAAAATATAGTTGAACATAAGTCAAACATGAGATTTCATTACTAAAAAGACATAAGGCATATAATAATAAAAGTAAATACAAAAGTTAAAGATGTAGTCCATAAGATCCATTAAAAAAAGACTAAAATATGAATAAAATCCACAAAGGAGCTAACTAGGCTTAGGGAGCATCATCTTGATCATCTCTGTGGTCTTAAGGAGCTTGAGGAGGAGGAGAGAAGCCCATTGGCATTGCAAGTTATGAGAAGCATAAAGATAATGGACATTAAACTCAAAGTGATCCATCCTTTAATTAAAATGATCAAGGCTAGCATCCATATGATCAAACCTTAAATTAAGGTTTGATACCACTAAGGACATTCTATTAAATAAGTGTCCAACCATGCCAGTTCATTGTTCATCCCTTGAGCAATTTTAGAGGATGATTCACATCCAACTCTTTTCCTTTGAATTGTTGGCAAAGGAGGAGGAACTTGTGTATCTTGTTATTAGGTTGCATCATCACATCCTTTTTGGTCTAGCTCATAAGTGCTAAAACTTTTAATCTTCTCCAAGTCTTAAGCAAGTTCTTCATCAATTCCCTTATCTTCATCCTTTAACAACTATTTTTCACCCACTTTCTTAAACTTTTTAGTATTTTTGATAAAATTTTCATTAAGGGGTGTAGGAAATAGAGTCTTGGATAGAAGTGTTAATGTAAAAATGGTTGGTTATCCTAGAGATGATCATACTAACATAAATGCTTCCACTTTTACTATCACTTACTAACCAAAGTCTCTATTGAAGCCATCTCCTTAACTTAGCATTAATGTTGTTTTTAATATAATGGAGAAGGAAAATATCATCAAAAGAGAAGGCTTCATTATGTAAGCCTCTAGCATAGATGGAGTAGTTAATAAACCTATGAATATACTATTAGTGATATGCCTTAGGCCAATTGTGTAATGGCCATACTCTAACTTTGTCATAATTTTATTTTATTAATAAAGGGGCATTTTGTTTCCTTGAATAGTTAATTCTACTACCTAAGGCCATCAAGTTATGACTTGATAGTAAAAATCTTAGGTGATACTTGAATTATGTTCTAAATTATCTATAGTTGATTATTGTTGTAGGAACAATAATGAATAAAGACTAGCATGAGATTGACTGATGATTATATTTTACTAATCATATGTATGAGATATTTAGTCAAACTCATAGGTACATATTTAGAAAAATTAATGTACTGGGTTGACGCATTATGAGAATACTACATGGATACTTGTCATAAGTGATTCTCATCACAATAGTTTTATTTTAGTTCTTAAACCTAAGATAACCATCATTTCCTGCATAATAAGTTATATATTTTAACACATTCTTGCTTCATCTTTAACTGGATGGTAAAATAGGTTGTCATTGGAAATATAATGAGTTATATGAAGAATTTGTCCCTTATTTACTATGAGAAAATATCTACAGGCCCTCAATAAGTTAAATTGAAAAGAAATGCATGTTTATGCTAGAATGAGTTAATAAAGAGTTATTAGTATTAGTCTACTTGGGATTGAGAAATAATATGACTGAATAATAAAAAGATGACATGATCCATGTCTTATGTTCAATCAAGATATCACATGACAAAAGAACTATAATACATACTATGTATTATATTATATTAGATTATTGACCTTTATATAACTTGGGTAATCATAATGTCTTGCTAGAGGCCACTTATGACTTCTGGGCTAAAATGGGAATTTTAGGTCAAATACCAACGTTGTGTGAACTTATAGGGTCACACACTAAGAACAGGTCCAAAGCATACTTTAGTTAATTAACCTAATGATAATCTCTCTTAATAAATAAATAAATAAATAAATAAATAAATAAATAAATATAGTTATTTATTTATTTCCTTATTTATTTAAGGTAAGTGTTATCTTAAATAAATTGGAAATTATTCTAATTTTGGAATTAGAAAAAAAATAGAAAAAGGAAGTTTAATCTTACCAAAACTGTTTTGGTAAGTAAGTGGTTTGAAAAAACCCTAGATGGAATGTATATATTTACAAATCTTTCTCTAGGGTTTTTTATGCTCTCATTCTCCTCCTTCCTCCACTTCTTTTGAGGAAAAAAAATACACAGAGAGAAAAAAAATAAAAGAGTTATCTTTAAAAAAGGTGGTAGCACACCAATATAGCTTTGGTCACCCTGTTCGTGTGGATACCACTAGAGGGCATCATTTTATTGGTGGCACTTTAATTCGACAAGATCTATATGAAAAGCTTGAGGTAAGGTGTCACTAGTATAAACCCTCTCTTCCTTTTAATGATTTTGTATTGAAATCATCTTGGCGAGTATTTGGAATCCTTTTAATCAATTTAATCAAATTACATGGATCATGTAAGGGTTTCATGGTTAAAAATTTTAATTTTAATTTTATGTATAAATCATGGAATCCCTACATATACCACAAGGCTTTGGAAGAAAATGATGAAGATTTGAAGTGACCCACAATAAATGGTTTAACCCTAGGTCTAGTATTACTAAGACAAAAATTGTGAGGAGACCATTATGTGCTTTCTTGAAAAAGATTGCCTTATTTGAACCTAAAAAGAGAGTCAAAATCTTAGATGGTCATAAGCCTATCTCTACCCTTAAATTTTAATCTCATGCTATTAAGTGGATTTTGTTCATCCATAAATTGAACTCTAAGTTGAAAGTTAGAGAGGAACTCATAAATAAGATTAGGGATAGTAGGTTAGGGTGAAAAAGCAAAATCAAACATCCATATTTGTTTAAGGTAAGTCTTAACTTGATTATAATAATATAATTTTTCTAAGGTGAATTTAGACATGTAACTTATAGGAATAATGGTCCTTCTAAAAAAATGGCTCATCCTTTAACAAATCTCACTTGAAGAATAAGAGATTAGAGGTGATTTATTTAGATGTTCCTTTATAGGTCTTCTTAGTGTGAAAGAAGAAGAGGGAACCTCTTACCTTGTAGACTTTTTTAGAGCCATTGGAGAAGAGAGAAGAGTTAAAAATAAAGAAGTTTCGAAGAGTAAAATTGTTCAAAAGTGAGAGAGTGTAGGCGAATAGATTTAGAATGAAAGAGTGATTAAAAACTAGGATTCTATAGGGTATTTATAGTGAAAAAGAGTCATTAATAGCCTTAGGATCAAGTTAAAATCAATGGTTAAAAGGATTTGGACATGGTGAAGGATGAAAAATTGCATTTAAAGAGGAAATAACTTATTTAAGATTCTACTAGAATGACCCTCACAATCATGAGTAGCATTGGTGATGTCTTCTCAAGATCATGAGCATTAGTCATGAGGAGCATAGAATCAATACTCAATAGGCATCACAAGCGACAATATTGTACTAATGTTTATGAAAAAACTTTAGAAAAATCCTTGAGCTTTCAAAAAGTTTTCAATTGGGTCCAAAACTGTTTTGAAAAAAGTTACAATTTCATTATTTTGAACTAAATTGATAAATTTAAAAACTTTAAAATCACGGGATTTTTGGTGAAAAGATTATTTTTCATATAATTTTTTATCATGTAAATGACATTGGATCTTTATGGACTCATTGATGTTTGTAATTTTAATTATTAATCATATGAACTAATTTCAATGATTAATCTTTAATAAGCATATAAATTGAGCTAAGCAAAGATAATTATGAGAGGCATATAAAAATATTCAGTAAAGATCAAGAGCAAATTTAAATAAGGATTAACAATCAAAGAAGTAATAAGCATTTATAAGGGTTAGCATAAACTAGACCCATTAATCATGTTAAGTGTGGACATTGTTAGTTTGATTAGCTCACAACAAAAGCCCGATGATGAGAAAGTTTGAGTTTTGAATGTAAGGGGAGCTTGAGACTTCTCTAAAATTGACTCTAAGAGCCCAAACACTAAGCCAAGCCCATCGCCTTTTGACCCAAGGGCCCTGATCTGGCCCAGGTGAAGAGGTGATTTACTTAATGAAGAGGTGTTTCCTCTTCACCCTAGGCATTGACGAGGTAGCGCCTTATTACACCCACTCTTTGTAGCATTAAATGCCATTAATGGCAGTAATTGGAAGCCCACCTACTAAAATTTGGTCATTTTTAGATGTAAAGGAAAGAAGAAAAGGCAAGAAAGAGCCTAGGGAATGAAAAAAGGAAATGGGTGAAGGTAAGAATGGGTTTTTGGGAATTTGATAAAGAAGAAAATAGGAGGGGCTTTAAAAGGGAATGTGGGGGGCAAAAGTTGAGGAGGTTGGTTGGTTGTTAGAGAAAGTAAGGTGAAAAAAAATGTCTGGAAAGAGAGGGAGAAAAAAAAAAAGAAAGGAAGAAAGGAAGAAGAAGGGGAAGAGACTTTGAAGATTAAAGGACTTGATTCTTGAGAAGAAGAGGGAACCTACTTGCATTCAAATCCACTCCTCCATCAACCAATCTTTGAGGGCTCAGAGATTGAGCATCAGCTTGTCCAAGATAGTGAGTCTCTCCATTTTTTTAGCTTTTAGTTCTTCATCTTCATTAAAACCTTAATTTGTTGCTCTTTTGTGTGTTTTCTTGAGTTATATTACTTATTTTAAGCTTATAGAGGAGCATAATTGCATGAGACATTGAATATTGATTGTTAATATTTGTATATTTGCATTTATTTCTTATTTATTTACATGATAGTCGTGTTTCTTAGGATGTAAGAAATGTTTAGTGTTCTTGCCTCTGTTGAAGAGGTGATGTCTCTTCATAGAGGTGTCGCCCCTTCATGATGAGGCGATGGAGGCATCGCCTCCTGGTCAAAGAGGTGTCACCCCTTTGATAGAGTCTTGCCTAATTATGCCTTGATTTTCCATCAGTATTCTGCATGTTTTGCATGATTCCCTTGTTTAATTTGTTATACTTCATGAGATTACGCATGCTCCCTATGTTAATCAATATTGTTTCTATGTTATTTTCTTTTTTTGTATTATTTAGTGGACCATTTTATGAGTTTATTTTCATTTATTTTTGTGAATACTAGTTGTTGATGATTTGTAAATATTATTGTTATTATTGTTGTTGTATAAAATTAAGTTGTATATGTTACAGGAATTATTTGGTATTTTTTTAATCACTAGACATTTGCTTTATTTTTTTAGAGTATTAATTTGTATAATTAATTAGTTTATATTGGTTTATGTATGGTTTATTTTTAGCATTTTTATGCTATTTACACTAGAAAGTTGTTATCCTTAATTCCTTTCCCCTTTTATTTGGAATGAATGATTGTAAATTATTTTTATTTGCTTTTTATTTTATTTATGATTGAATGCAAGGGATTTAAGCATAAAATAGGACTAATGTGCAAACTTGGAACAATCACAATTTGTATGTTAATAAGGAAATAAATTAATAATCAAAGGTAATAAAATACAAAACACACACGGAGGCCAACCACAAGGTTGGGTGGGCATTCCAAAAGCCCATACCCAGTTTCCAACCCGATCTCTTATGATGACTTTTAGGAACCTTTGTGGAATCCAATTGCTGTACAATGTGTCCCAGCTTTCATCCGGGTGGTGACTCCATGTCTGTTTGGGGCCCCAAGCCCACTATGTATTTTCTAGTGAGCCCTGAGCTCACACAGTGCCATGGTCACCAACACTTGGGTGCGAGATAAAAATTGCCACCTATAGTGGTGACTTTACTGGGGATAGAGAAATTGATTCCAAGTGTTTTATAATTTATCACCTTTGATTATTTCTTTATTGCCTTCGCAAATTTTGCATTCACTACATGTTTTCACAAAATGAACTCCAAGTCCCAAATAAACCGACAATGATCTTTACTTTTCTGCTATGTTTTATTCAAACCTGGTGGTGAGGTATTTGATTATTATCACTCATGGCACATACCTATCCATGTCACATGGACCCTTATGTGGGGGAGATGTAATGGATGTATATAGCTGTGGGAGCCGAAGCTTATTACCCAAGACTCAGCTCATGTAAATGACCTAGTAATTTCCACTAGGATTTTTTCCAAATGCATGTGTTTTATGCCATATGGTAATCCTTTAAATAAGGGCTAAGCCTATTTTAAATAAACCTTGACAAAATGGGCCTCTTATTCCTATTATTAAACCATTTTAAAGGAATCTTGATAAGGTAGGCCTTCAATATCATTCTTGGCCCATTTACAATGGACTCTAGAATTATTTGGAGGAGTTTCCATTTGTTTGTATTCATCTTGAGAGTTATCTTGTATTCATTGATTTTATTATCCCCTGTTGATAATAAAAACCCAGAACAAAAATCCTAGGATAAGGAACTCACCATTGAACACATGTGTGGGAGAAATAAGGGTGGAGATATCGTTTGTGAGCCTTTTTATCCTTTAATAGGTGTATATATGTTTTTTACCTATAGGTTTGCATTTCATGCATACACGTCATGCATGTTTTTGGCCCTCCATGGTTGCAGATATAGATCCACAATAGTTTATTAGTAGGAAATGATCTAACACCGGCCACCTGGTTAGAATCTATAGAGAGATGGCATAATTTGATGCTGAAGCCTTTAAGGAATAATTGAAAGCTGAAATGGCCAAACAAACTAGGATGATCATAAGAGAAATTATGGGGGAAATGATGAGTACACATAGAGAAGGGCCACCAGCACCTCAGCCGACAATGCCCCAATCACCAACATCTCAACCTTGACCTTTTGATTTGGATGCTAAGATTCTTGAAAGTCAAGAGGTAGATGATGATGAGTAGATAGTATTGGTAGAACTTGTTATTAGGTAAAAAGAGGATGCCCTAGAAAATGTAGAGAAGCCAGATTGGGCTAAGGACCTTGTCAAGTCTATGGCTCAAATGCAGTTGATGATGAAAGAAAAAAGGATCGATGCCCCATTGAGCTATTCCAAGCTAAGCTTGGATAAAGATGATGATCCTTTGCCACATAAGTTCAAGTTTCCTGACATAAAGAAGTTCATTGGCATAGAGGACCCCCACCTCCATTTAAAGCAGTATGTAACCCATATAAAGATGACTAAATTGATTAAAGCACAGATTGTGAAGCAATTCCCTCTATCTTTGGAAGGAGCACCCATCAGATGGTATTATACTTTAGAATCCCATGTTCAAACTAATTGGGAAGAGTTATGCATTACATTCATCAAGTAGTATAGTCTCAACATTTAGATGGAGGCTTCTTTAAGAGACTTGCAGAATGTAAAGCATAAGTTCAATTAATCATTTACGGATTATTTAATCAGGTGGAGAGCAAAATTAGCACAGATGAAGCAATGACCTGCGAAATCTAATAAGCTAGTAATAGCCATGGAGGAATGTGTACTCCCTCTCTCCAAGAAATGAAAGGATTTAGGGATTCAAAACTTTGAGGAGTTGTATAGGTTTAGAGTACAAAAAGAATAAGACCTTGTGCAAGAAAAGAAGTTCTTTAGTAGAAGATTTGCAAATAGAGAAGGGTTTGGGTCTGGTAGCAGAGTTGGGCCAAGTAGTAATATATAGATCAACACAATCAGGTAGTCTCAAAGGTTTTTTAATTTAGGAAGACCCCTCTCTAAAGTCTTAGAAAAACTGATTGAGAATAACCTTTGACAACCCTTACCTAAACGACCTCTTTTCCTACATGCTGACCCAAAACTATACTACAAGTACCACTAGAACATCAGGCATGATACAGAAAGCTGTACTCGCCTAAAGAATGACATTCAAGATTTGATTGATTTAGGCAAAATAACCAATCTGGAAACCAGAAAACTAAACACCTAAAATAACCCTTTACATAACTACCGAAATGTACCACCACCAAATCCCTGTATCCTGATGATTAACACGGGTCTAATAAAGGAACAAGTTCTTAATTCCTTTATTGATGTCGTATCTACCCTACCAAAACCACAACCAAAAGATTTGAATATGAGGTAGCAGGCCATTGAGTCTTGTGTAAATGTGTTGGATATTTGGAGTTCTGATGATGAAGGGGGAGAAGCAGTTGATCTATTGAAGAACAATGGGAGGAGAGCAACATAGTCTGCTGAGAAATCAGAGGGGGGGGGGGGAAGAAGTGAAGAAGGCTAAGGTGGAGAAAGAGGGAAGTAGTTCAAAAGTGGGATCAAAGAAAGATGAGGAAGCTGAGGAGATTATTAAGGCCAAAAGTGACGAGAAAACTCTTGCTAGTATTTAGGAGCTACTTATGAACTCTTAGGCCTATAAGGAAGCACTAGTTTTTGCTCTTGATCATAAAAAGATACCTTCGACACACACTCTAGAGCAAATGGTGAACTCACTAACTAAGATTCCTCATGAGGCAATTGTGTTCACAGATGATGACTTGCCCTTAGAAGGAAGGGATCATAACAAAGCCTTATTAATTAAGGCCGAAGTGAAAGGCAAGTTGACATGCTATATTATGGTCGATAATGGGTCAACCATCAATGTATGCCCTTTGAAGATTCTACTAAAGCTGGGCTTGACAATAGCTGATTTGAAGCCCTTCGATGTAATCATAAAGGCCTATGATGATATGAAAAGGCCAATTAAAGGAACATTTCTGGCTTTGGTAAAGACTGGACCTATTGAAGTTTAGGTTAACCTTCATATGATAGGTATTCCAGTCACCTTCGCTATTCTTCTAGGGAGACCATGGTTCCATCCTTTAGGGGGAGTGCCATCTACCATTCATCAAAAGATCAAATTTCCACATGATGGAAGGGTGGTTACTATAATGGCTAAAACAAAGGCTGTAGTTGTTGTATTGAAACTAGCTCCTACTGAGATCCTGAACAGCCCGAGTTTTGAAGTTTGCATGATTTATGAAGATGAGCTAAATCCAAAGATTGTCAGTATGATGAAGAGCATGTGGTTCATGCTTGGGATGGGGTTAGGAAAGAATCAGCAGGGCCTATTAGAATTCATTAAACCTAAGGTACCAATTCTGAAGTGCAGGTTATGATATTCAGGGGAAGATAAGTCTAAAGAGAGGAAAGAGGTTGAGGGTAAGTCTAAGAAGAATAAAATAAGGGCTAAGCTAAAGGAGACGCTCTAGGAAACATTTATGGAGGAAGGTGCCAATTGTCCTTACCAAGGGGCTCCTGAGCCCCTGATGATCTCTGAGAAATTGGTCCTTGGATTTGAAATCTTTGCTAAATATGTGGATGGGATCCAAAAGCCTATTGTTGAAGAGCCCATATTAGACGAGCTAGTATTGACTATGAAATCAGAAGGGGACATTCTCGTAGTGGAGCTAGATGGTATTGTCCAGGAAAAAGAATTCAACTTTGAAGCCTTTGTCCTTAATTCTATTATGAATGTTTTTTATGATGACATTGAATTTTCTCTTTCTAATTTGTTTGAGACTGATGACATTTTTCTTTCTAAAGTTAATGTGATGAATTTTGATTATGCTTACTTGTGCGATACATTTCCTAATGGTTATGCTGTGTGTGATGATCATTTCATGCATATGTTTGACATTAATTCAATGCAAACTGAATCAATTAATCTAAGCACAAGTGATAACCCTAGAAATATACTTATTACTTATGACTTCACTCCTGATGAGAGAAAAAAAAAGAAAGAAACTCTTAAAAGAAGATAGAAAGTATTTGTTTGGGGCTATGAGGATATGCCTTGGATCGATAGAGAGATTGTGGAATATATGAATCCCATATATTCTCACATCACACTGATAAAATAGAAAAAGAGAAGATTAAGGCCAAAATGGGCTCTCCTAGTTAAATAAGAAGTAGAAAAGTAGCTGACAACAAAGTTTCTTGAAGTGGTAGATGACACCCAGTGGCTGGCTAACATAGTCCTAGTTCCCAAGAAAAATGGTAAGGTCTTGATGTGTGTGGACTATAGAGACTTGAATAAGGCTTGTCCTAAGAATGATTTTCCTTTATCGCACATTGACACCTTGGTTAACAGTGTAGCTTTTAGCATTATGTACTCTTTTATGGATGGCTTCTCAGGGTACAATCAGATTATAATGGCAGTGATTGACAAGTTGAAGACTTCTTTCATCACCGAGTGGGGTGTTTACTATTACACGGTTATGCCATTTGGGTTAAAAAATGCAGGAGCTACTTTACTAAAGAATGGCTACCACACTGCTACATGACTTGATCCACAAGGAGATAAAAGCATATATTAATGACATGATAGTGAAATCTCTAACCAGAGAAAGGCATTTCGAAGCCTTAGAAAATTTTTGGCAAGAGTTAAAAAGTACAACCTCAGATTGAATCTGAAGAAATGTTTTTTTGGGGTATCATCTGGGAAATTATTAGAATACATTGTTAGTAAAAAAAGGCATAGAGGTGGATCCAAATAAAGTTAGAGTGATTAGAGAGATGCCCGCACCAAAGAATAAGAAAGAAGTAAAAGGGTTTATAGGAAGACTACAGTACATCAGCAGGTTCATAGCCAAACTGACTACCATTTGTGAGCCGATCTTCAAGCTCTTAAAAAAGAATTAGCTGATTATCTAGGATGACAAGTGTTAATAAGGCTATGAAACTATTAAGCAGTATTTGATGAATCCTCTAGTTTTGCAACACCAAGATTGGGGAAACCCTTAATTATGTACTTGGCTATAGAAAAAATGTGATTGGTGCAATGTTGGCTCAAGAAGGAGAGGGGAGAATTGAGCATGTCATATATTATTTGAGTAAGAAGCTTCTACCTAATGAAACTAATTATAGTATAGTAGAAAGAACCTGCTTGGCTATAATTTATGTAACAAATAAGCTATGACATTACTTCTAGTCCTATAGGATTCAAGTAGTTTCTAAGCATAATCCCTTTAGATATCTCCAGCAGACTCTGCCACTGATAGGGAAATTGGCCAGATGGTTAGTCCTACTCACTGAATTCGACATAAACTATGTTACTAAAAAGGTGATAAATAGAAGAGTTATGGCAAACTTCTTGGCCCAAAATCTAGTAGATGATGGACAAGAATGGGAGTTAGAATTTCTGGATGAACACTTGGGGCAATAGAAATCTAGACCTAGAAAATGTACTTTGATGGAGTAGCAAACATTAGAGGGTAGGCATTGGCATGATTTTAGTCTCGCTAGAAGGAGAAGTAATCCTGATGGCAAAGAGGCTATAATTTAAGGTCACTAACAACCAAGTTGAATACGAAGCCTGCATTTTTAGTTTAGAAACTCTTAAAAATATGGGGGTAGAAGAGGTGACATCGTATAGGGATTCGATGCTGGTAGTGAAGTAGAACACCAAGGAATGGGAGGTAAGGGAAGATAAGCTAAATCTGTATTAGGATTATTTAGCCATGATCCTATTGTCCTTCATGCAATACAAATTCATATAGTTGCCTTGGGAGGAGAATCAGATGGTAGATACATTGGCTACCCTGTCTTTGACATAAGAAGGAGGTAAACGAGTAGAAATGAAGCCTCTTATCTTAGTAAGGGCCTAGATTCCTTATTATGAGGAGATCAGAATAATGTCTATCAACCCATTAGAGAAGCGTTAGTTTTATAATCTACAATAGTAGCTTGAGATAGGATAATTCCTAGAGGAAGCTGATAGAAATAAAGAATGTCATTGAGGATGCTATCTTGGCAGCTCATTAGCCATAACGAGATGTTGTACAAAGGGATGCTAGCTGGAGTACACCTAAGATGCATTGATAAGGGTGAGGCATAGAAAATCATAGAAGCAGTTCATGAGGGTGTATGTGGATCGCATATGAGTGAGACAGTCCTTGCTAAAAAGATAATGCGTTAAGGGTACTTTTGGGTAACCATGGAGGCATATTACATGAAGTATGTAAAGAATTGCCATAATTGCCAAATCTATGGTGATGTGAGCCACTTGCCTTCTATGGAACTTCAAGGATTAACCTCTCTTTAGCCATTTATAGTCTAGGGAATTGACATTATCAGAGTGATAAGGCCAAAAGAATCCAACAGTTATTGTTATATTATAGTGGCAATTGACTATTTCTCTAAATGGGTAGAAGTTGAATCATTCACAATTGTAGGGGTGAAATAGATGGCTAGGTTCAAAGAGAAGAATATAATTTGCCGGTATGGGTTGCTTCATCATGTTATCACTCATAATGGTGTTCAGTTTAGGACAGAAATGACCACCCTGTTGGAAGAATACAAAATTGAGCATCATAGGTCATCCCCTTATAAACCACAGGCGAACGGAGCCGTAGAAGTAGCAAACAAGAATGTGAAAAGAATCTTGGCCAAGATATTGGAAAATTACAAAGAGTAGTCAAGTTACCTATAGTTTGCATTATAAGGATATAGAACCACTACTAGAATGTCAATAAGAGCCACTCTGTATTATATGGTATATGAGTGTGAAGCTATGTTGCCAGTTGAGGTTAAAATCCAATCATTAAAGGTTCTCCTAGAATCTAAAATGCTTGAGTATTAGTGGGTAGAAAGCCAATTGGCACAACTAACTTTGTTGGATGAAAAGAGAATGAAGGCCATATATTACTCTTAGTTGTACTAAAAAAAGGATAGCTTGGGCTTATAAGAAGAAAATTAAGCTAGGCAAGATCAAAGAGGGTGACTTGGTCTTAAAGCTCACTAGACCAATCTTGACTGATCCGCAGGGGAAGTTCAAGCTGAATTGGGAAGGTCCTTACTAAATGAAGAAGCTATTTTCCAAAGGAGTTGCTATTTTGTCTAAATTAGAGGGGAATGAATTCAAAGAGCCCATCAACATAGAAAAGCTTAAGAAATACTTTCTATAAAAGTCTCGCTAGGGAGAAAACCTCAAAAGAGGTTGCCTAGGCAAAAGTTAGAGATAAAAAAAGGAAAAAAAGTAAAAGGTCCTGTTGGATTGAAAACCTAAAAAGGCAATCCAGGAAAAAGTAAAGGACATGTAAAAGGAGAGAGAGAGAGGAAAAGAAAATAGTTAGTTGGAAAACTTATAAGGGCAAGCCAATTAGCGACATGAGATATATAAGAAGCAAAATTGTATAGTCTCATTGTGCTTAAATTAAATGGAATGGATTTCCTTTATTATTGAAAACATTGCATTAAATGCTTATTACACATTGTTTAACTCAAAAGGAAATCCTATCCAACAAGAAAGTACATAAAAAGAGTAAATTTCATAAACTAATCAAATATCGTTTACTTCTCTTGTGACTCCCCTACGCACTTGATGCCTGTAATGCCATTGTCTTTCTGTTTCTTGTAAATTCATCCTTTTCTACATATTGTAGTTGAATCCATAACTTGCACTGGTAATTAGTAAACTAATCTCCACTGTAGTTAATGAACCTCTGAATGATCCTTTAAGGGAAAGTAGCAACCAGGCTATCTAGAAAATTATGAGAAAGAGGCCATGGTTCAAACTCATGCACTAGATCCACTATCCATTATTTTTGTCCATATTGCTTGAAAAGCCAAGCTGGACTGTAGAATGTGGTGAAATGGAGACCAGCTAGGAAAACACAGTAAGTATAGGACTAAAGGGTCACGTGTTACAGTCTCTGCCATAGGCACATCCACTGAATTAAAGTATCAGGGAATGTAGACAACCAATTATGAGTATCTTCTGGGACAGGATAAAGTCTCCTAGTGTGACAATGTATGGTCTTATAGTGATCAATGTCTTTAGGTGGTTCGAGCAACCTCAATTTCTCTTACAACCAAGTTTGTAGGGGTGACGAATGGGTAAGAATGATGGAAAGTAGAAGATGATAAGAGGAAGAAGAGACTCACCTCTAGTAGAAGAGGACTCCTAGAGAATTGCCTGGTCTCAAAAAAGTTGTTAAGCCTAATAATAGTCTCAACCAGAATGAGAGGAAAAGGGTTTAGTCCACTCTCCACCTAGTCCAGAACATGAAGAATCTTTGGGTCATAATTACTAGAAGGGGAGATTAAGAAGAACTGAGCATATAAGCAGAGTGCCATCATTCAAGGCTAGGGAACCTTGCTATTGTCTACAGTTGGTACCATCTATATAAAAGGGCTAAGCATGATTTCATTGTCAAAAATGTGATAAAGAGAGGATTGAGGGGACATGTTAAACAATCTTGCCATTTAGTATTAGATGATGTGAAAATCTGGGGTTACGATAAAAGGAATTATGATCTGTCAAGCAGAATCTATTTTAGAGCCTAAGATAGCTTCAAATTCTTATGGCAAGGGGCAAATCTCCACTATATTAAACCGGAAAACATGTTTTTAAGGATCCCAAAATTGAGTAGGAATGTGAAGAAATGAGAAGTTGATCTTCCTAGCATGTAAAGATCAAAAGGCAGATATATGAAATGGCTCTATTCTAGCCCATGATCCACCATCCAGACTTTTCAGAATTGGTTGTAGCTATTTCAAGCTTCTTTTAGTCATGATTGGGGGTCAGAATGCTGTTTGGGAGAGAAGAATAGAGGGGAATGGTGAAATGAAGAGAGATTAGGGATTTTGAAGAAAATTTGGGCATTTTTATAACTGCAGGATACACGTGTAGAGGTGACACCTCTATGAGAAGAGGTGAATTATTCATCGCCTCTTCATATAGAGGCGAAGCCCCTTCAAAGAGGCAACACCTCTATAGCGGGCAGAATAGATCTTTGCATTCCTAGGAATTTTTTGGGTTGTATATGTAGAGTCAGAGCAAAGCGTTTAAGAGATAAAAGGCCTCTATTCATTCAAAATTCCTCCCAAAATTATCATTGTAAAATTAAAGGCATAAAAAGTCAATCAAATAAAAAATCAATTCAAACAGTAGGAGGATAATAATGTAAGACCTCTAATGTTTATAAATAAGGACACCCCTATATTAACAAAGAGTCATCAGCCTCCTCATTAGTTGGCTCATTCACAGAAGCATTAGTAGGATCTGTCCCATCATCCTTGTTGCTATCCTCTGACTCCTCATTAGTTGCCCCCTCCTCCTTATCGTCCTAGACCTGAAGAGCAATAGGTTGGCGCTCTAAGGCAGTGATCCTAGCCCGACTAGCCTTATCTCATTCCTATTAAAGCACAGTAAGAGGTAAGAAACCATGAAAGCATGCATACATGTCGAAATAAAGCATATTTTATGTATACCTTCCACTACTGAGTCACCTACATCAGGAAGTCCTTATGAGCTTCAGTCACTTGGTACATGTACTCTCCCTATCTTGAGGTATTTTTTCTATTGATAATGTTAGAATTAATCCTGTGTTATAAGATTTGAGAACACATTTACGAGAAAAGGAAACTTATATGGGTAGTAGCCTATGGGAAGAATGTTGGCTTCAAAGTCACATCTAATGTCAAAAACTGATGAGAGAGGTCACCAGAAGGCATCCAACAAGGAGTTAGCAGATTGGGAGTGGTAGTGAGTCTTCTAGCCACTACCTTGGATCGAGAGCTAGAAGGGTCTATCGAGGAGAGTGCCCTAGAAGAAGAGCCCTCACAACTAGGAATTATGCACGGGCATTAATGAGGACTCTCATGTGCAGAGGGCCTAGGGCAAGGAGTAAGTGCCTTAGTAGCTACCTAAAAGATGGAAAATAAGTTAGAGAATAGCATCTATAATTGAATATAAAATAAATAAAATAAAACATTTCATGCTTACCTGAAGTGCAGGCTCAGGACGAGGCACTCGCTGCAGCAAATAAGCTCGTGTAAAGTCCAAATTGTGAGACTTCCTCCTCTTATAATAGTTTGCAACATCCTCTCCTTATAGGGCCTGATCGAGCTCATCTCCCTCTAACTAATATGCCTAGAAGATATTTCAGGGAGGAGTAAGAGGTAGATGCCTGACTCAGGCACTTAATCGCCATTGGTGCATCCTCTCCCTAAGGAACCAAACTCTACAGTCAGGGCCTCTAAGCAGAACCCTCTTCTTGGATAGAAGGATAGAGCGAACCATGGCCCACGTCCACCAAACTTGAGGGCCTTATAAATTTGGGCATAGCTGCAAGAATAAATAAGTAAGTAAGTGAATTTTATTAATGAGTTTGTTGCTAATCTCAGTTATATTTGTAGGTACATACCTCATCATGAGTGAGCATATTCAGCTACTCACTATGGATATGAACATGAGCCACAGGCCTCCTCCAAGCTCGGTTGGGATCCCATCTCGCCATCATAGGAAAAGGAGTATCAATGATCCTGGTGATCCTTACTATCAGCTCCAGCTCTAAAGCCCAGTCTTATAAGAGAAACAAGGGGTTGTTAGTAAGATTGAATAATAATAGTTGGAATGAAATATGAAGAGAGGAAGAGAAAGTAAAATACCAATATAGTGTGCCAAAAATTGCAAAGTCGTCTAGCTCCGCGTACCAGCTCATTCATGCTCTTATAAAGATAAGCTAAGGCGCAACTGCCCTAATTGTAGGTCGCCACTAAGTCTAGGTCCTTAAAAGGCATCAGGAACCTCAAGTCCATAGAGTTGGCTGTATCTGTGAAGAGAGCAGTGCCCATTAGATAAATAAGGAAAGAATGCACCACTTGATCAATATGTAGGGGTGTAATGGCTATGTTAACTCTAGCACAGGTGTAGAAGCTCCTGATTAACTTAAGTTTCACTATGTGGGTCCCCTTCATATCTGGGACCATCCCAAGCAAGTGCTTGATAAAAGCGAGATGGTTGGGAGATAACTGATGAAGGCTGGCATTAAAGGGAATAAAATCTCCAACATAAGCAATGCTATAACTGCAGCAAAGGCCATCAGATCTAGGGTGAACTCCCTAGGAGGAAGATTAAAGGTGTGGGTGGTGTCAGACCACCCCTCCATCAGGGCATGCAAGGCCTAGTAGTTTGTATGCCCTTACTGTGCTGGGAGTGCCAAGATAAAATCGAAGAACCCGGTGTCATGAATTTGAGTCTGTATGGCCTTAGGAAGCTCGTTATACCAGATCCATGCCCTTCTAAAGTTCTTAGCACCCTTGAGGGTGTGGGCATCGAGCTAAGGGAGTAAAACAGGGAGTAAAATCACCATTTTAGATAATAAAGATTCAAAATTTTTGCTGAATCTTGTCATTGAGGTGATGCCTCTTCATGAAGAAGCTATCACTTCAATGATGAGGCATTGCTTCTTTACATAGAGGCGATTGCCTCTTTAAGAGCAAACTTGACTTGATGAGGCATCGCCTCTTCACAAAGATGCGATTGCTTTATCGAAGAGGCGACACCTCTTCGTGTCGACCATTTGATAGAATGATTTAAGATTTTAATTTTTGATTAAGAAAATTTGATTTTTTCAGTTAAATTCATAAAATATATGTATATGAATAGTTGCCCGATGTTATTTGATGATATTTATTGAAAAGAATATTAATTAAAGAAATTGGGTACCAACCTCTTCGGTGGCCAAACCACAGATATGGGATCACACATCTTTAAGTAGGGGGATCTCATCTCAAATATTGAGCTCAAAACTTCAAGAAGGATGCACTGTAGGTATCACTGGGTCCCATATAGGAAAATCTGGGGTTCGTACAATGTCCATGTCAAAGAATATGGAGAGTAAAAGAGAAAGAGAGGAACGAGAGAAAAGTGTAAAGAGAGAGAATTGAAAAGGTGAAAGTGACCCCTCAAAGAGAAAAGTGAGAATTTATATGATTAGGGTGGGAGAGAAAAATTAAAAGAAAGGAAGGTAAGGAGAAGGAGGTGGGGCCCACTTGGTGAGATTAAGTATAAAATGGCCCATGGCCCATAAAAAAAGAATGAAAATGAGAATTTCTGCATCACCGCTCGAGTGTACCCCAAGATCAATATTTGGATTTGAATGCATTCTAATTAAAGCATCAAGAAAAACAAGCAACTGTTTGGGTTTGAATCCATGAACTGCGTGAAAAAATAAGTGTCTGGTTGGGTTTGAATCCTTGAAGTGTGAAAAAAAACAAGCATTTGGTCAGGTTTAAATCCCTGAAGTGGATGAAAGGACAAGTGTTTGGTTGGGTTTGAATCCCCAAAGTTTGTAGAAAAATAACCATTTGGTTGGGTTTAAATCCTTAGAGTTCGTGAAAGGAGAAGCATCTAGTTGGGTTTAAATCCCTGAAGTGTGCATCTCAAGAGGTGTCCAGTTGAGTATCCCCAAAGTGCATTCTTCTTTTACTAAAAATTATAGGGCCAGTAAAACCCGAGTTTTATACTAAACTATAATGAGTAACTGATCGGGCCAGGGAAACCCGAGGAACAAGATTACGTTTAATCTCTTTTAACTAAGTGGGGACTGGGCTATGCTCAAGATTCACGCCAAACTATAAATAGTAACTAATCAGTCCAGGAAAATGATTATATTTTATCTCTTCTACTGAGTGACTTCTCAAGCCAGGATAACTTGGGAATAATGCCAAATTTATAATGAGTAGTTGATCAAGATCAAGTTAGCTTAACCTAAGGACATGGTTATGTTTCTCTTCTATCTCTTTTGGGTGAAGATTGGGCCATGCTTGAGATTCACACCAAAATTATTAATGAGTGATTGATCGGGCTAGGAAAACCTAAGGATCACTGTCATGTTTCGAAGATTAAGTTCAACCCCTTGGGTTTGAGTTCCCAAGGCTAACGGCTTGAGTGAAGCTCGCATGTCAGGTACGTCATTCTTACTTTTTATTGTTTGATGTGCATGTTGCTTTTTTGAAAAATTATTTTTAGAAAATTTGATTTTTCAAAAAACCAAGGGGGCACTATGGACACTGGTAGTTTGATCGACTTGCAACGAAAGCCCATGATGAGAATAGAAGGGGAGCCTGAGACTTTTGAAAGATCAAACATTAAGCCAAGCCCATAAATACTATGTCCTAGCCCAAAACACTAAGCCAAAGCCCAAGCCCATCGCCTTTTGACCTAAGGGCCCTGACCTGGCCCAGGTGAATAGGTGATCGCCTCAACAAAGAGGTGTTGCCTCTTCACCCCAAGCATTAATGAGGCAATGCCTCATTAAAGAGATGGCACCTCATCACAACCACTCTCTGCAACATTAAATGCAATTAATGGTAAAGGTTGGAAGCCCACCTGTTGAAATGGTAATTTTTGGATGTAAAGGAAAGAAGAAAAAGATAGGAAAGAGCCTAAGGAATGAAAAAAGGCAATGGGAGAGGGTAAGAATGGGTTTTTAGGAATTTAAAAAGGATAAAATAGGAGGGGCTTTAGAAGGGAATGTGGGGGGGGGGGGCAAAAGTTGCAGAGGTTGGCTAGTTGTTAGAGAAAGTAAGGTGAAAAAGAATGTCTGAAAAGAGAGGGAGAAAAAGAAAAAAAAGAAAGGAAGAAAGAAAGAAAAAGGGGGAAAATACTTTGAAGATTAAAGGACTTGATTCTTGAGAAAAAGAGGGAACCTACTTGCATTCAAAGCCACTCCTCCATCAACCAATCTTTGAGGGCTCAGCTAGGAGCATAAGCTTGTCCAAGTTAGTAAGTCTCTCCATTTTTTTAGGTTTTAGTTCTTCATCTTCATTAAAACCTTGATTTGTTGCTCTTTTGTGTGTTTTCTTGAGTTATATTACTTATTTTAAGCTTATAGAGGAGCATGATTGCATAAGACATTGAATATTGATTATTAGTATTTGTATATTTGTGTTTATTTCTTGTTTATTTGCATGATCATTATGTTTCTTAGGATGTAAGAAATGTAGAGTGCTCCTATCTCTATTGAAGAGGTGACATCTCTTCATAAAGGCATTGTCCCTTCATGATGAGGTGACAGATGCATCGCCTCCTGGCCAGGAGGTAACACCTCTTTGAAGAGGTGTCACCCTTTTGATAGAGTCCTGCCTGATTATACCTTGATTTTCCATCAGTATTCTAGATGTTTTGTATGATTCCCTTGTTTAATTTGTTATACTTTGTGAGATTATGCATGCTCCCTATATTGATCAATATTGTTTCTATGTTTTCTTATTTTTTTTATGTTATTTAGTGGACCATTTTATGAGTTTATTTCCATTTATTTTTGTGAATACTATTTGGTGATGATTTGTAAATATTATTATTGTTGCTGTATGGAATTAACTTGTATATGCTGCAGGAATTATTTGGTTATTTTTTTAATCACTAGATGTTTCCTTTATTTTTTTAGAGTATTAATTTGTATAATTAATTAGTTTATATTGGTTTATGTATGGTTTATTTTTAGCATTTTTATGCTATTTACACCAGAAAGTTGTAATCCTTAATCCCTTTCTCCTTTTATTTGGAATGAATGATTGTAAATTATTTTTATTTACTTTTTATTTTATTTGCAATTGAATGTCGGGGATTTAAGCATAAAGTGGGACTAATGTGCAAACTTGGAACAAAATCTAAAATTGGAAACCAACAACGATTTGCATATTAATAAGGAAATAAATTAATAATCAAAGGTAATAAAATACAAAACACACACGGAGGCCAACTGCAAGGTTGGGTGGGCATTCTAAAAGCCCATACCCAGTTTCTAAACCCGATCTTTGATCACGGATTTTGGGAACCTTTGTGGAATTCAGTTGTTGTATAGTGTGTCCCAGCTTTCATCCGGGTGGTGACTCCATGTCTATTTGGGGGCCCAAGCCCACTATGTATTTCCTAGTGAGCCCCAAGCTCATATAGTACCATGGTCGCCAACACTTGGGCGCAGCACCAAAATTGCTGCCTACACTAAGCTCATGCTTAATGAAATTCATCCTTTTTCCATTAAATGGTTTGGTAAAAATTTCCACTAGTTAATTTTTGGTATCCATGAATTCAAGTATTATATTACCTTTATAAACATGATCTTTGAGAAAATGCTGTTTAGTCTATATGCTTAGTTCTAGAATGTTGGATGAGATTTTTTTATAAAGATTAATAAGTTTCATGTTGTTATATTTAATAGGAATGTGATTAACATCTATGCCATGGTCCCTCTATTTTTGTTTTTAATTGCCATAAAATTTGTAAGCAATAGCTATATGCCACATATTTGGCTTTAGTGGTGGAGAAAGCAAATGTAACTTATTTCTTACTAAAACAAAAGGCTAGACATTGTCTTAGAAATTAACAAGTTCTAGAAGTGCTTTTTCTATCCAATAAACCATTGGTAGAATCCGTAATAGAATAACTAACTAGGTTAAATGTAGTGCTCCTAAGGTGCTAAAGACCTGAATGAAAAGTGACTATAAGGTACTTGAAAATCATTTTAATGACATTTCAATGAGATTCCTTAGGACATTGTTGAAATCTAGTACATAAATATGTAGCAAACATAATATATGGTCTTTTAGCAATTAAATACAATAAGGATCTGATGATACCTCGATAATAGTTATCATTAACTTACTTTCCTTTTCATCACTGGCAAGTTTGGTGGTTGTGCTCATAGTTATTTTGCTAGCTTTTGCTTCTTCTATACTAAACTTTTAGAGGATGTTTCTTATGTAATTGGCTTGGTTGATGAATATCTCATCCTTACATTGCTTGATTTTAAGTCCAAAATAGAATTTGAGCCTATCCATCATGCACTTTTCAAATTCTCTTTGCATCAACTTAGAAAACTCTTTACATAAGCAATTGTTAGCAGTATAAAATATAATGTCATCAACATAAATTTGCAAAATGATTAAGTTATTATTTGATTTCTTTATAAAGAGAGTTGTGTTAACTTTTCCTTTAGAGAATCCTTTCTCTAATAGAAAGTTAATCAATATTTCATACCAAGCTTTAAGAGGTTATTTAAACCATTTAATGCATTAATAATTTGAATACATGATTTGGAAATTCATAGTTTCAAAACCTGAAGGTTGTTCATCTTAAATAAAAACATTTAAATATGTACTTTTAACATCTATTTGAAAAAGCTTAAAATCCATGTAAGATAAAAATGCAAGCAACATTTCAATGACCTCTAACCTTGTAAACAAGCCAAATGTTTTATCATAATTAATGCCTTCTTCTTGGTGTTAGTATAAAACATTTACAACTAGATACTTTAAGATATAAAATTTTACTTTTTTTTTTATTTTTCTAAAGTTCATAAGACGTTTTGTTTAAAATTGAACTTTTGAAAACACAATTTGAAATGTAGCAAGTTGTAATTCCATAAGTGCTAAAAGGGGGGGGGGGTGAATTGGCTATTATGAAATATGGGTAATTTTGATTTTACATCCAAAAGCAAACTTAAAACAGAGTTAGAGTTGAAATAGATGAAGATTATAAGTAATTAAAAATACAAGGATTTATAGAGGTTTACCCCTCAAAGCCTACATCCTCTCCTCAACCACTGATTAAGACTTTTAATCCATTATAATTCTACTTTAAAGTGTAGCTTAAACCCTTACAAGCTTGAACTAAACCACATAAGTGTTTTACATAAGGTTGATACTCAAACCTAAACATTTTCTAAGGCTCACACTTTAACCCAAATTCTAAGAATAATCCTCGTAGCTTACAAGTATTCAAAACCTTAAACTAACTCACTTAATCTCACTATTAAGTTATTGAATAAAGGAATTAAACACTCACTAGCTCACACTCAAGAAGACTTTTGAGATAGAAGAGATCACAAGAATTAAAGATTAAGAGTTTTGGTGGTTGAAGAATAAATTCAAGATTAAATACTAAAAGATTTGTTCTAAATTTGTTTGCTTAACTTCATTAACTTCCTCCAGTTGATTTCAGACTTGCATTTATATCCTCATAGAGAAAAATAACTGTTGGAGGTTCATTTAATGCAAATAGAGCTGTTCAACCACAAAAGAAAAAAGTAGGTTTGCATGTCACCATTGCTCATGATAGTCGAGGCACCAAGAGAAAAATTCAAATTTGTGCACTTTCATGAGTTGTTACACTTCTATTGCTGGTGATGACATGGTTCTAGACATTAGTGGTGGTTGTTATGGCTTATGAAACTTTTCTCACCACTCATAATGGGTATTGTCATGACTTCACTTGCTCAAGACGTCGATGGTGACATTGGTCATGACTGCTCTCAAGAATTTTAGGAAATTTGCAATTTGGATCTTCATAATTTTGCTTAAAATTTTTTTTTCTGATGATTGAGATTTGCTTGTGACCATTAGTAATAAAGATTCCTCTCATAGTTGACTAAAGTTGACTTTAATTTTTGACAAAAAAATTCGATCTTCAATCTTGTCCCTATCATTATTCATGATGAGTCCATCACCACTCATGACAATACACCATACTTGGAAAATGAACATCTTGACATTTCATTACTTGTGTCTAGACTTGAATTTTACAATTCTAATTAACTTGAATATAAAAACTTAAACACATGAATTAAATATAATTTTACTTAATTACTTGTGAACATAGAAAATGATTATTTTACCCTTCAAGGTTCAACAATCTCCCCTTTTTTAATAGTAACAAATAATTATGTAAAATTAGGCTAAAAATTGGAAGAAATAACTCCCCCATAAAATAAGCCTAAGATTAAAATTGCAAAAATCAATATGTAAGCCCATTTTATATATTTAGGCAACAGGTCAACAATAAATAAAAAAATATGGGTTAAGTATTTATTATGATCAAGGCAGTAATGACCTCAATTTGGCATAATTTTATTTATAGAAATTTATCATTTATAGACATTCATCTCAAATGATTGAATCAAGTACAAATAATGGTTCTAGAATCATGATCATGACATCAAAATTATGACTAGTGATAAAAATTATTGATTCACTAATAACACAGTTAGAGTTTTAGACATAAGCATAAATTAAAGTTCAAAATTTGTAAACCATAATTTATCACAGATTATGCATGACTCTAAAAGTTTTAACAGATTAACCAACAATGATAGATTTAAAATCATATAGCATAAGTAACTATACCAAGTCAATCATAAAATGATAATTAATGTCCACATCTGATAACATAACTAATACTTCTAAATTAATATCCAATAAACTCAAGATTCAATATTCAATAATAATTTTAACTAAATAGAAGTTCAGTACATGTATCCAATAGTCAACAAAAAAATCATAAAGTATTCAAATAACATCTCCAATTTGACCAAACTAAGCCAAGTATAGAAAACAATAATATTAAGAGCAATTCAAACATAACAAATTTTAAAAACTCAACATCCAACAATAAATTCAATATCCAAATATTCATAAATATCAAATGTTAAATATAATTAAATATCCCAAAAAAAATATTCAAAAACTAAACAAGATAAATTTCTAAACCAAAATATAACCAAAATATCCTAATGCCTAATTTGGTCATTTCTCCCCCTTTGTTACTATAAAAAAGAGACAAGCAGGGTTGAGTACTGTCTAGGGCATTTGACAAAACAAAACAACAACTAAGGGAAAATACGGCCCAAAAGATAAAGGCATAAACCAATTCAAGTTCTTACAAAGACTTGAAAACCAAAAAGCATTAAAATAAAAAAAAAATTTATGGAATGATATGCATGATGCAAAATTAGGGATGTGCATGAGGGGTAAGGAGATGGGCCTTCACATAGGCAACATCAACAGCAAGGGTCTCCATTTTATGATCTATGGTATCAACCCGAGACTTAATTACTATGAAGGAGGTCTAAATTTCTTCAAGCTTGCTTTCCAAATAGACTTGGAGCTAATTCAACATGGATTGAAGTGGTTATAGGGATCGACTTCTTCATCATCCTCAGGGGCAGTATGTCACACCTTGTCTCACATAGCTCAAGATGGACGTTTAAAACTAACCATTCAACAAACCAATTTAATTTAGTCAAATTATGTTATAATCATAATTACATTTGATAATATAATTAAAAATAATATCTTGGAAAGGTTTGATATTATTAGATAAGAAAAAAATAAGAATTCATGCAACTTAAGGTGTTTATAAATATTAACTATAGTATAAGATAATTGAATAATATAAGAAATCATCCCTTTTAAAACTAGATTGATATTCATGGTTGTATACTAAAAACATAGTAATGATTATCATTAAGTAATATAAAACACATTTATAATAGTTACATTATATATATAGCCTAGCCATCATTGTTAGATTTAAACATTATATTCTTTTACAAAATTAACATAAAAAAATTAATAAAACAAAAGTACAAGGCTTCTTAAATGAGGATGTTGCCCAACCTTACTATCAAACTTCTATTTACACTCACTTAGCTTAGGCCACCCACTATCCAGTCCTATTATTTAAAAAGGTTTATAAAATAGAGTAAAATGATTACAAAATACTCAATGAATAGATATTACAAGTAGAAAATATCTTAATCAAATTAAACATAATAAATTTTATAAATCAGAATACTAGATCATTTACAATCAAATTATAATTCCCTTAGAACATTAAATTCCATTTTTCTTTCAAATATATTCAAAGCTTAATCAATTAAAACATATGCCTTTGCAAACTTCAATACAACCTTTCATTTGTATTAACCATCCCTAAACAAGCATAATAACTTAAGCATAATATACATGACATCATAAATTCATTCACTAGGCACACTTAAAGGCTAACCCTTTCACTGCATTAGCATGGAGCGACCCTTCCCCCTTCACCGTCCTACAATCAAGTGGCATGTTGTTTATTATGCAATAACAACCAAAACAATCTCAAATGTGCATATATCATCTTAACACACTCAAAAACTCATATAGGGTGGTAATACACAAAACAATTACCGTTTCCATTAAATAGATAATTAAAATATTATTAAGAACTTGTAGTTTAGAAAAGCATCCAAAATCCATATATTCTCATCAAGAATTCAAAAAAATGAAACTAAGTTGAATATAAACTCAATGTATTCATTAGATAACCTAAATAATCTTAAATCAATTAGCAAACAAAAAAATAGTGTTAATCATATAACTTGTGTGTTTGTAAACATTATTGTTTCAAAGTTCAAATCTTAAACAAGTAAATCAATTTATAACCAATCTGATTTAGAAAAATTTCAAAACACTATTCAAATTCATAAACCAAAATTTAAAGGCTCATTTTATTGCTAATATAAATAGAGTTTAAGAGCTTGAACATCTACTTAAAAAATATCTTTTAAAACAAACACAATCGATTAACTATTTTGCTTAATTTGCACCAGCACCTTCCTTTCCTTTCCTAGCACTTAAAACATGAAATTTATTTAAAAATCATCAATTTAATGATCCCAAATATATATCTAACTTCACATCCCCTAAATTACATGCATAACATACAACTAAACTTAATTTCACAAATTAGAATCATGCTCTCTAACAGGGCTATTTTTAGGCCAAATTAGAAAAATTTATGGGACCTATAAAAAAATAATTTAAAGCTTAAATTTGAATTAGTCTTAAATTTATATTTTGAATAAATCTTATAAAGATTTCACTTCATGTGGACAACTATAGAGTGAAATATAAGCATTTGAACACAACTAGGTCAATTTACATAATAGACTGAGCACTAAAATATTTTCTCTTATTTAACTATACTAGGGACTGAATTAGATCAATCTCAAACATAGGAAGTTTTATATAACTTTTCAAAGTTTCTATATCATTAAATAAAAATCAATTTGAATCTTCCTAGAGAAAGATATGATCAAAATAATTATACTGAAAAACTAGGCAAATCAGACTCGAGAACTGCAACATGTGAACCCTAACTTAAATAATCTAAAACACTTAAAATTACTTACTAATAAATCACTAAAGACTTTAAGAATGATGATTATAGCCTTAAAGAAGTCTTGGATCTTCAAATTTCACTTGAAAAATCAACTTCTACACCAAGAATTGAATCAACCTTCTTATTCTCTCTTTTCTTTTTTTTTTTCTTTCCTCTTTTCTTAACATCAATGGCTGCCCATTAATGCCCACAAATTTAAATAGGAAGAAAACCCAATATGAATAAGTTAACTTGTAAAATATCCATCTATACCCTTAATAAAATGATTAAAATTCCTTTAAACCCTTAAGCTTCCAATTGTGCATTGTAGGATGGCTATTATTACAATTGAATCTATACTATCCTCAACTTTTTTTAAATTATCATTCTTCATTTTATTTTTACTTCTAATCCTTCTTTTACATATAATTGTAATCATTTTGAGCATCATTAAAATTTAAAAAGTCTTGCTCCTTGATTAAGTACAAGTCATGGCTAGACCTGACACATTAGCCTAACTATATATACTAGCTTATACTTAAGCTACCCAAAACTTAATATGTAAATGCAATGCATAATGAATGTGAATGTACTTAGAGTTAATGTATGGGTATGACACAATAATTCTAGTGCATTTATTAAAGGTTAAGGGAACTTCATTTTTTTACCATTTTTCTAAAATTCTGGGAAGTTAGTGGTATGCCAAATTGTGTTCCCTTGCTTGTCATTCTAGCATTAGTGAATAGTATCGTATGTCATAAAATTTTTGAATCATAAAGTTATGAGCCAAACTATCTGAATTGAACTTGTTATTCAATTAAAGATCAATGTTGTAGGAGCATTGTTCATTAGGGTCAAGGACCTTTAGGTATCTGGCAAGGATGGTGATATAGCTACCAACCCTAATTTTTCTAGATTTGGCGATTGTAATACTTAATAGTTGGTTAGAGAAAAGTTTGATTAGGGCAAGTCGTTTTCTATTCAAACTATAACACAACATAAAGAGTTCCAATTTTCTCACATTCATATGGCTCTCATCTTTAGCCAAAATAGAGTAGGAAATAAATCAGTGCAAATATTTATGAACAAATGAGTTCAAGCTCGAACTGTTAGCAATCCTTAGGTGAAAACAACTTTCTCCAATGAAATATTTCTAGGCTTTATGTTTATCAAACAAAGGTTTATCCTTGTACCCATGTAGGCCATTGATATGAAGTCCCAAGGCTTCACTTGAGTGCTCATTTGTAAGGGTATATTTTTCATTGTGCAAATGGAAGGATAGCGAGTGATTCTTGTTGATTTGAAGAGTGGACAAAAACTCAAGGGTTAATGGAGGTGAGGTTAACTCATGTAGTTCAATAAACTATCTTAGATTTAAGTTTTTAAGGAGATTTTTCATTTTCTCTTCATAACTTAGCTCTCTCTCACACTCCCAATCAAACAAATGAGTGGAGAGGATTGGGTGATATTTTACAGCATAGTGCTTATCCATTTATTCTTTAGTGCATGTAGAGGTAAGGACTAGCTCTATTAGGCCCATTTTACTATTATTTTCTTTCTTGGACTAGACTTGGTAAGTTCTTGCAGGGTTGCCATGGCGACAGATGCAGTTAAAGTGGGGCGGACATATAAATATGTTTTAAAATTTTAATTTCTACTATAAGTGTGAAAAGGATGTGAGATAACGAGAGATGCTTATAAAATGATCATGAAATTGATAGGAATTCAGGCTAAAAATGGAAGGAGGAAGATAAAAAAATTTTAAGGTGGGAAAGGGGAATAAGAAGATAGTAGGTGGCCTTAAAAAAGGTAAAAAAGCCCTAGGGATTTTAAGATGGTATAAATACTTTAGCCCTAACCCTAAGTTTGTCATTAGTAGTCGTGGAAGTGTCATGACTAATGAAAAATATTTTTACCATTGTTAAAGCCCATTTCTTCATGAATAATGACACAAAAGGGTTATGATCATGATTAAGTAGTTAGGATAAAAAAATCATGACAAATGTGATAACAATGATCAAGAAGCTTTATGTCCAAAAACTCAAATGCATCAAAAGTTAAATGTATCCAAAAATTATTTTAAGTAAAATTGGAATTTATTTGAATAAGAAAAGAACCTTCACTATGAATAACAATAGTATTATGTTCATGAATTAAATTTAGAATTTTAAAAAATAAGCTTTTGAACTTGGGTTGAGCCTCATCAAACATAATAGGGAATAATTCAATATTGCATCATAATTTGTGAAAGGTAAAAAATATAGCAAATTAATCAATCAAGGTTCAAACAATTAATTTTGATGACATAAATAACCATCTATCACAATGTATTGCTATCCTCTTTTAATAAAATTCATTCTTTCTTAACAAGGAGGTTTAGTAAATATATATTTAAGTTGGTTTGTTGTATCATTAAATTTAATACAACATCACATTTTTGCACATGATTATGCAAAAAAGTGATGCCTTATGTCAATGTGTTTACTCCTAGAATGTTGAATTAGATTCTTAGACAAGTTTATTTCACTAGTGTTATCACATTTGATTGTAATGTGAACCAAAAACAATCTAAAGTCCATTAGTTATTGTTTGATCCATAAGACTTGTGCACAATAATAACCCACAGTAATATATTCTGCTTTAGTGATGGACAATGCAATCAAATTTTATTTCTTACTAAACCAACAAACAAGAGGATTTCTTAAAAATTGACAAGTACTGGAGGTACTTTTCCTATCTAGAATAGTCTTGATATAATTTGCATCTAAATAGGAGATAAGATCAAATGATGCATTTTTAGGATACTGTAGTCCTAAATGAGATGTGCCAATAAGATATTTTAAAATTCTTTTGACCATATTCAAATGAGACTCTTTAGGATAAGATTGAAAATAAGCAAACATACACACGAAAAACATAATATTGAGCCTACTTATGGTAAGATAAAGAAGACTGCCAATCATACCTCGATATTTCTTTTCATCAATACTCTTTCCATTTTCATCTTTGTCAAGCTTAATGGTGGTGGACATAGAAGTTTTACTCGCCTTTATTCCATCCATTCCAAATCTTTTGAGTAAGTCCTTAGTGTACTTTTCTTGATTGATGAAGATTCCACTTGTGCATTGTTTTTTTTTTATAATCTAAGGAAGAATTTAAGTTCTCCCATCATGCTCATTTCAAACTCACACTCATGCGCTTAAAGAACTCTTCATAGAAAACCTCATTAGTAGCACCAAAAATAATATCATCCACATATATTTGCATAATAAGAATGTTATATATATGCTTTTTGATGAAAAGTGTGGTGTCAACCTTGCCTTTAGAAAAAATCATTTTTCAAGAGAATGCACTTAATCTTTCATACCAAGCTCTAAGAGCTTATTTTAAACCATATAATGTTTTTGACAATTTAAAAACATGATTAGGAAAGTCATGTTACTCAAAACCTAGAGGTTGTTCAACTTAGACTTTTTCCTATATAAAACAATTTAAAAATACACTCTTTATATCCATTTGGAAAAACTTAAAATTCTATATGATGCACATGCAAGCAACATCCTAATTGCTTCTAATCTAGCAACTAGAGCAAATGTTTCATCATAATTTATACCCTCTTCTTGATTATAGCCTTTAGCCACCAACCTAATCTTATTCCTAGTAATTGTAGCTAGCTCATCAAGTTAGTTTTTAAAAACCCACTTGGTGCCAATTATAGGATAATTCATAGGTCTAGGGACTACAATCCACACTTTATTTCTCTCAAATTGATTAAGTTCCTCTTGCATAGCAAGGACTCAACTTTTATCATTTGAGGCCTCATTAATATTCCTTGACTTAATTTGAGAGATAAAAGTAAGACTATTTAAATGTTTGAGAGAGTGTCTAGTTGTTACCCCTTTTGATGGCTCACCAATGATCAAGTTCTTAGGATGGTCTTTCTTGAAATGCCACTCCTTAGGAAGATATTCATGAACAATTAAATTTGTGGGAGCTACTTGTTCCTATACAACTTATTCCTTTTGAGTGTCCTCTACATTTTGAGAAGCTTCAATTGGATGGGAAAACTCTTAATCATTCTTCATTTCTACCTTAAGGACACCTACATCATCATCATAAAAAAACAACAACCTTTCTTGGCTCAAATGGGTTAGTCTCATAAAAAATAATATACATATCTCATTAAAAATAATATGCATGGACTCCTCTACTCCTAAGGTTCTTTTATTAAAGGCCTTATATGACTTGCTAGAAGTTGTATAGCCAAGGATGACTCCCTCATTGATTTTGGCATCAAAATTTTCAAGATTATCCTTGGTATTTAATATATAGCACTTGCATCCAAATACCCTTAGATATGAAATCTTAGGCTTTCTCTCATTCTATAGTTCATAAAGAGTTTTGTTTAAAATGAATCTTATAAGAACTCTATTTGAAAGATAACAAGTAGTATTGATGGCTTCAGCCCAAAAGTATTCAATAATTTGTACTCATTGAGTATAGTCCTTGTCTTCTCAACCAAAATTTTGTTATTTCTTTCAAAAATCTAATTTTATTGAGGTGTTTAAGGAGAAGAAAAATTATGAGAAATTCCTATTTCATTACAAAAGGTTTTGAAATAATAATTTTCAAATTCTTTTCCATGGTCACTTCTTAATGAAGAGATTTTAAAACCTTTTTCCTTTTAAATTATTTTTGCAAGAATTTTGAAAGCTTTAAAACTATCATCCTTATGAGCAAGAAAAAGTACCAAAGTGAATCTAGAGTAGTCATTAATAATGACATATGCATAGTGTTTACCACCTAGGTTAGTGAGTCTGCAAGGACTAAATAAATCAATATATAACAATTAAAGAGGTCTAGTAGAAGTTACCTTGTTTTGAGCTTTAAATAAAATTTTTACTTGCTTACCCATTTGACAAGCTCCACATACTTTGTCCTTTTGGAATTTTACTTTGGGTAGGCCAATGATATGATCACCTTTACTTAGATCTCTAATGGGCATTATGCTAGCATGGTCAAGTCTTTTATGCCATATCCAAGTGTCATCCTTAATTGAAACAAAGCACTCAACACCTTAGTTAGTCAAAGAGCTTAAATTAATAATATAAACATTATTGACTCTTTCACTTTTGAAAATGACTTTATTCTCTTCCATATGAGCTATAAAGCATTCCTTAGGTTCAAAAGTCACTTTATTACCTTTATCACATAATTAACTTACACTAAGTAGGTTATGTTTTAAGCCATCAACTAAAAGGAAATTTTCAATATAAGTAGAGTCTTTCTTACTAACTCAACTAATGCCTATAATCTTACCCTTGGCATTGTCACCAAATGTAACCTTGCCTTCCTTTTTCATTTTTAAATGAGTGAAGATGTTGGCTTTCCTAGTCATATGCCTTGAACATCCACTATCTAAATACCACTTTTCTTTGCATGTTATGGATTCCAAGAACACCTATAAGGAAATGGGTCATCTCACTTTAGGTACCCAAATGTATTTGGGTCCTTAAGGGTTAGCATTAAAAGATTCATTATTTAAGTAAGCCAAATGAATCTTTTTAATATAGCATCTAGAATTCTTATGTCTCATCACACCATAAGAATGACATCTAACATTTGGTGCATGCTCTTTCATTTTAAAACTATAAAAACTATGAGAATGAGCATGATTGGGTCTCTTAGGGTCCTCTTAAGCTATTTTCTTTAGAATTGTTAGTCTTGTAACCTTTAGACTTTTTAGGTCCATTAATTTTAACACTAGATTTTTTATAAACCTTAGTAATTAGAGTACCTAGATTTACAACTTTTGATGAACTACCATAAGTGTTTTTAAAGCCAATGCCACTTTTAGATTTCAAGGGAGTGGAAGTCATGGAAATCATTTTATCTATGATTTCCTTTCCACTATTAAATCTAGAAATGGATTCCTTGAGATTGCCATTTTCATTTTCTAAAAACACATTTTGTTCAATAAGTTTGGCATTTTCATTTGCAATCTCGATTTTCTTAAAATTTCTTCCATTCAATGAATTGGTTAAGTCTTCATTAAAGGTTCTTGATATCTCAAGTTCTTCTTCTTAGAGAGTTTTTATCATTTCTTTAAGTGAATTAATTTTAGATAAATATTTATCGCATTTATGAATCAATTTCTCACAAGCAAGTAACATTTCATCATTGGATTCAAAGTCTAGAGTTACCTTATCATTTGAAGATTCCTTTAATGCTATAAAGCAAAGATTGACAACTTCATCATTATTTTCATCACCACTAGACTCATTAGAATCATCCCAAGTTGCTTTAAGTGCTTGTTTCTTTTCCTTTTTGAACTTCTTATCCTTTTTAAAAGATTTCTCCAACTTTAGGCATTCAGATTTGATATGAATCGGTTTATTACATCCATAGCAAATGACTTAATCCTTGTTGCTTGAAGCTTGATTCTTTAATACTCTTTTCTTCTTTATGATGAATTTCTAATTTGTCTAGAAATCATAGCATACTCATCATCATCTTCATTTGAGTCACTATCACTAGTTTCTTTATTTATTTTAAGAGCAATAATTTTATCCTTTTTGGTTTTCTTTTCCTCAACTACTTGATTCATTTTTATTTCATGGGTGAGAAGTTTTCCAAGAATTTCATCCATAGGTAGAGTAGAAAGATAATTTGCTTCTTCAATTGAAGCAATTTTAGCATACCAAATCTTTTAAGGTGAAATCACAAGGATTTTGTTGTTGACATCTTCATTTAAGAATTTCTTACTAAGCTTCCTCATAGAATTAATGAGAGTGATAAGTCTACCATACATCTTACTAATTTTCTCATTAGGCTTCATTTTCTATAATTCATATTCTCTTCCTAGCATTTGTAATTTCTTATTGTTCACTTGATTGGTTCCTTCATGCTTAGTTTTTAAAAATTACCAAATTTCTTTGGCTGACCTCAAATGCTTTATCCCATTGTATTCTTCTCTACACAAACCATAAAAGAGAATGGTAATTGCTTTTATATTTCTCAAGTTAGCTTTGGATTGCTCAACACTCTATTCCTTTGTAGGAATTATCACCTTAATGCCTTCATTGTTTTTCTTTGTTATAGGACTCTAACCTTCTTCAATAATATCCCATAAATTAACTACTTTACTATGTAAGAAAATCTCTAATTTATTTCTCCAATAAGCAAAATCAGTACCATAAAAAAATGGAGGTCTTATGTAGCCAGGATTATAAACATCGGCAGCGGCAATAACTTGACTTGTTGAGGCCATGATCTTTTCTCCAATATAGTTAAATCTTTAAGAGTCAAAACCAAAACTTTGATACCAAATGTAATTCCATAAGTGCTATGGGGTGAATTGGCTTTTTAAGAAATATGGGTAATTTTGATTTTACACCTAAGAGCAAACTTAAAACAGAGTTAGAGCTAAAATAGATGAAGATTATGAGCAATTAAAAACATAAGGATTTATAGAGGCTTGGCCTTTAAAGCCTACGTCCTCTCCTCAACTACTTGTTGAGAGTTTTAATCCATTATTAATCTACTTCAAAGTGTAGATTAAACTCTTACAAGCTTGAACTAAGCCACCCAAGTGTTTTACACAATGTTCACACTTAAACCTAATTGTTTTCTAAGGCTTTCACTATAACCCAAATGCTAAGAATAATCCTCTTAGCTTAAAAATATGCAAAAACCTAACTTAACTCACTTAACCTCAATATTGAGCTACTGAATAAAGGAATTAAACACTTACCAACTCACACTCAAGAACACTCTTGAGATAAAAGAGATTACAAGAATTAAAGATTAAGAGTTTGGTGGTTAAAGAAATAAATTCAAGATTAAATGCTCAAAGGTTTACTTTAAATTTGGTTGCTCAATTTCATTAACTTCCTCTAGCTAATTTTAGACTTGTATTTATATCCTCATAGAGAAAAATATCTGTTGGAGGTGCATTTAATGCAAATAGAGTCGTTCAACCATAAAAGAAAAAAGTAGGTCTGCACATCATCATTGCACATGACAAATTGTCATTTCTCATGACAAATCGTCATTACTCATGACAGTCGGGGCGCTAAGAGAAAAATTCAAATTTATGCGCTTTCATGTTTTGTGATGCTTCTGTCTCTAGTGATGACATGATTATGACATCATGGTTCATAACCTTTGTCACCACTCGTGACCGGTGTTGCTACAGCTTCACTTATTCATGACGTTGGTGGTGACACTAGTCATAATTATTTTTAGGAATTTTAGGAAATTTGCAATTTGGATCTTTATAATTTTGCTTGAATTTTTTTTGATGATTAGGATTTGCTTTTGACCATTAGTAATGAAGATTCCCATTATATTTGACCAAATATGACTTTAATTTTAGATAAAAAGAGTTTGCTTTAGTATTATCCTTATCATTACTTATGATGAATTCATCACCACTCATGATAGAACACTTGGAAAATGAACTTTTTGACATTTCATTGCTTATGTATGGACTTGAATTTTGCAATTCTAATTAACCTAAATATAAACACTTAAACACATGGATAAAATGTAATTTCACTTAATTATATTTGACCATAAAAAATGATTATTTTACCCCTCAAGGTTCAACACAAGCAATGTTAACAACTTCCACCAAAAAGTGAAATGGTAAATTATACTTATGAAACATAGTTCTAGCCATTTCCACTAATGTTATATTCTTCCTTTTAACTACCTCATTTTATTAAGGAGTTCTAAGAGAAAAATAGAAAATAGGTGTGTTAAATACTATTTTCATCATAAAAGATTTTAAAATATTCATTTTCAAATTTAGTTTCATGATCACTTCTAATGTTAATTATACAAAAATCTTTTTCTAAAGCATAAAAGCACAATTCTTATAAGCTAAAAAAGCACACCTTAGTAAATTTAGAGTAATCATCAACAACTATAAATGCATAGTGTATTCCACTTAAACAAGCAACTTTTATAGGTTCAAACATATCCATATGAATCAATTCTAATGGCTTAGAGGTGGATACTCTATTTTAATTTTGAAAGATGACTTAGCTTGTTTTTATTTTTAACAAGCATCACAAGGCTTATCCTTGATAAGTTTGGGCAATCCATCCACAAGTTCACTCTTGTTAATCTCATATATTAACACAAAGTTAGCATGTCCTAACCTTATATATCAAGTCCAAGTTTCATAAAAAATGGACATTAAACATTTAAAGTCTTTGTTATCAACTTTAGTCAAGTTACTAATATAAACATTATCAAATCTTTCACTACTAAAAACTACTTTGTCATTATCTAGTCTACTAACAAAATAATTTTTAGGGTAAAAGTTCACTTTGTTACCCATGTCTCATAATTGACTTATACTAAGTAGGTTATGCTTTAAAAATCAACCAATAATACCTGATGAAAGAGAAGGTTTGGGATTACCTATTTCATCAATTCCCATTATCTCCAAATGTCACACTTCCTCCATTTTTTTCCTTAAAGGTAATTAATTAGCCTTTATCTCCTATCATGTCTCTTTAAAATCCACTATTTAGATACTAATGGATTTTATTCTTAATGGATTTTAAGCACAGCTACACAATAAGAAAATAAGCAATCTTATGAATCTAAAGCTTAAATGGTCTTCATTAGTTAGTTATAAGATAATCCAAAGGTAATAATTACAAATGCAATTTACTATAGTAACAACATTACATGTATATCCTAGCGTCATGCTATAAAAGCACCTTAAATTTGCAAATCTCTTGAATTTAAGAACATGTGAATGATTAACATTAAATTATTACATATGTTGCTCATAATGTTTATTCCTTTTTTATTGTGCCTAAGAGGATTGTGTGTGCTTCTTAAAGAGTCATTATGATTTAGGATACATATGAAGCATGCATTCATAAGTATGCATATGATGTTATTAAGAAAAATGTTCAGGTATGTTTCTTCTAGTTTATATAAAATCATGTTTAGGTTGAGATCTTTTGGCTTGAGCCTTAAGGGAATGAGTCTTTCGAGACTCAATATCGGCTCTTGGTTATTGAGATTCTTAGATTTAGAAGGTTGAGTCTTGTAACCTTCATTAATTGGTAGAGAATTAGAGTCTTTAACTTTGAAAAATATAATGTCTCTTGATAAAGAGAAGGAGGCTTTATTTAAGTACCTCAAACCATATGTATTCCTGTGAAATCTTTGAGGAACCAAAAGATTATTTAGATTGTTTTTACCTTTTTTGAATTTAGAAATGAAGTTTTCAAGTCCAAAAGTTCTTGTTAAAGCTTTTCATTTTCATTTATATCTTTCTTAAGTTCATTTTTTAAAAGAGTATAGGCTTTCAAATCTATTGCAAGTTATTTATTAGACAAAGTAATTTTTGAAAATTTAATTTTCAAACTTCTAAGTTCTTTAGACATTTTTGAAAGATTTTTTTTGTAAACCTTTTTCTTTGAAAGAAAATTTTTACATTTAAACACATGTTTGCTCATAATAAAGCTCTCATAATTATCATCATTATCAAAGTTATCACAATCATCACATGTTGCGGTTGCTAAAATCTTGGGCTCGCGCTAAACCTACCGTTTACAGTGGTGACTCCACTAGGGATAAGAGATACCGATTCTACTTATGTTCTTTAGAATTATTTTATTAATTATTATTTTATTCTTGCATTCATTCTGCATGTCCTTATTAACCAATGGTGTCAGTTTATAGTTCCGTGATTCCAATAGCTTCATGGGATTGTAAATTGGCTAACCAACACTCTTAGTCTAACTCAGTTTAAGAGAGATTACCAGGCTCATCTAACCATAATATGTAACCCAAGTCCTAAAGGGGGGGTAATATTCTCTTAAGTTTGCAAAGGATGTTGGTGTTAGTGATATACACTAGGTCAATCATGTATGACCATGTTATTACTTTATCATTTTATTTAATAAAGAGGCATTTTTCATTATCATTTGTGTTATGATAATTACTTGAGTAGTCAATTCTTACTAAGGTTATTAAGTATGTGACTTGATAGTAAAACCCTTAGATTAAATATGAGTTCTATTTAAATTATCCTTAGTCATAACAATGTATTATGGCTAGTATGGTGTTGATTGATGATTATGTTTTACTAATAATGAATATGAGACATTAAGTTAACTCATAAGTACTTATTTGAGAAATAAAGTGTTGGATTGACCCATCATGACAATACCATATAGATAATTGTCATAAGTAATTCTCATCACAGTAATATTGGCTTAGTTCTCATACATTGAAATCACTATGGATTTCTACATAACTATTTTGTATTTTGACACAATCTTACATTATCTTTAACCAAATGATAAAATAGGTTGTTGTTGGGAATAAAATGAGTTATGTGAGGGATGTGAGTGATTAATAAGGAATTTGTCCCTCATTTAATATGAGTAAGATATCTATAGGCCCTTTGATAAGATAGACTGAGGAAAATGCATGGCCATGCTAAAGTAAATTATTAAAGAGTTATCATTCTCAATCTAATTAGAATCAAGAAATTATATGATTGAATTCTATACGGATGACATAATGATGTGAATCCAAGTTCAAAGCCTAAAGAGATCCAAGATCCATTAATAGTACAAGAAGGCCCAATCACAAGGTCCAAATCCAAGAAGCTTCAAGAAGCCATATTGGGTTTAATTAGGGACATTTGGAAAGCCCAAGAATTTCAACCCAATAAGGCATCCATAGAGGCCCAAGGAATAATATTTAACTTATTTTTGTGTTAATAACAATTAGGGTTACATGTAGCCACCATATACAAGTTAATGGGGTAATTAATACTAAGTAATGGCTATTAATGTGGGTAGTGGTTATTAAGGCCATTTAAGAGTAAAAGTAATCCTATGTGTGTGAGTCTATTTTAATTGTGTGTGCATGGACTTGTACTCTATATAAACAAGTCCTTTTCTTTCTTTTGGATCATGATTGAATTTGATATATGAATTATAACTTTGTTTGAGTTTTATTGTGAGGAATTTTATCTTTAATTTCTTGCATAAACTTTGTGACTTATCAAGCTTTATTCTAGCTTTTGGTGTCAAAATCTAAATCTTTGTTTTCTTATTATTTATCAAACTTTCTTATTTGTGGCACAAGAGGAAATTCAAAGTCTATCTTAGTATCTTTATCCTTATTGGTAAAGGGGTTAAATAGCATCTATCTTCTTACTTCAATCTTTGAACGATCTAAATTTGTGGATTAAATTGGTAATTTCTAGTTTTCTTCTAATTCAACTTATCATACTATTCTTGTTATTGGAGAGTTAATTGATGAAACCTACAATTCCCATCACATAATCTATGCCTTATATTCAATCAAGAAATCATGTGACAAAGGGACTAGAATATTCACTGTATATTAGGTAATGTTGGATTATTGACCTCACATGATTTGGTAGTCATAATATCTTGCTAAAGGCCACTTATGACTTATAGGCCCAAATAAAGATTTAAGGCCCATTGCCAACATCATATGAACCTACAGGGTCACACACTTTAAATAAGCCCAAAATAAATATTGGCTTAACAAGCCCAAATAAGCTATGTGGAAATAAATAAATAAAATATTTATTTATTTATTTAAGGTAAAGGTTATCTTAAATAAATAGAATATTATTTCTGATTTAATTTTAAATAAAATCAGAATAAGAACAAGTGAGAAATTACAAAAAGGTTGTTTGGTAAGTGAAACCCTAATATAAATGTCTATAAATATGTTATATTCTCTAGGGTTTCATACACTCTCATTATTCTACCATCAAATTCATTTTCTCTTTTTTAGAAAACAAAACATAATTTTTTTATTCTTGATTTGTGAGAAATCAAGAGAAGGTGCTAGCATACAAGTATTCATTTTCAAATTGAGGGTTGTTCATGTGGACAATTGTGGAGGACGAATTCTTCTAGAGACATCTAAAATTTAAACTCCTAAATTAAAAGCTCGAGGTAGGGTGTCACTGGAGTGAACCTTTTCTCTTATTTCCAGATTTCTTGCCCATCTGCGTTTATGGTAAGAAAATGAAAACCCTAGATTTAATTAATTAATCTTATTACTTGTATTCGTGTTCAGGTTTGTGATTCAAGTTTTATTTTTTTGCTGCGTATGGAATCTTGAAACCCAACAGTCGGGGCCCTCTGACCTTAGCCTGTGACTCAAGTCTTAAAGGAGGGCATCTTGTTAAAGGAACCTTAACCTTTTTCACCAAACTCAGCTCATGTAATGGCTTGGTAACTTCCCCTAGGATTTACCTAAATTTCTTGTGAATGTTTCTATGAGGTATTTTTATCTATAAAAGCCCAAACCCATACTTTAGAAGCCCATTAAGACTAATAAAGATTGGGCTATGCTTTTATACCTAGAAATATTATTTTTATGCTTTACTGCTTTGAGAGATTTGGCATGCGCATCAGTTCTTGATATCCCCTATTGATATTAAGGCCAAGACCAAAAATCCTAGGAAAAGAGACTTACCATTAAGTACGTGTGTGGGAAGAATAAGGTTGGAAGGATATTGTACATATGATTATTACTTGCTGCATAGCACGTGCATTATGTAGACATGCATTTCATACATCATAATAACACTTTCCTTTATAGTCATCATAGATTTATTTAGGTCTTCCTGTGTTTAGAAATAGAGCAGTGGCAGATTAGTGAGAATCGATTTAAGTCCAAAATTAATAGCTAAAGGGATCCTTCGTAGTTTGGAAAAGATCCCTATCAACCTGCTTTATCTAGAAGCTACACCAACTCAAATATAAGAGATAGAACAACAACAAGAAGGAAACTGGACCCTAGAAGACATTAAAGGAGCTTTGATGGATGACATGAGAGCAATGATGCAAGATGAACTAACATAGGCTTTGGTTGCATTAATGCCACCACCTAATGCTGGACCTCCAGTTATGGCGAGTCCACCTGTTGTGGGTACACCACCTGCTAGCAATGACAATATTAGGGGGTAACCATTGAATGCTGCAAGGAATGTGCCTGCTATGGAAATGAAATATGACAATGTGGAGAACCTTTTGGTAGAGAAAGCTAAGAAAGAATCACTTGAGCAAGTTCAAGGGCTAGAATCCAAGCAGATGAAAGGATTGACTCAAAAGATGTCCAAATGGAATAATTGATAAGTGGACAAGACATGGGATATTCATTTGACTTTGATGATATGATGAAATTTGAGAAAGATAAGCTACCTAATAAGTTCAAGATGCCACAGCTGCAGAAGTTTGATGGTGCTAGAGACCCTAAGGATTCACCTTAGTCAATGCACAACTACTATGAGCACTACTAAGGCTCCTTTATCTATAGTTACCAAGTTTTTTGTACTATCCTTAGAGGGCATGGCTATTAATTAGTATCATGGATTAAAGAAATATGTCTGAGCGGACTAGAGATAATTCTGCACTACTTTTTTGAAATAGTATGACTACAATACTGGGCTTAAAATGTCCATCAAGGATTTAAAATTGACCAAGTAGAAGCCTAATGAATCATTTTGGATTTTCTGACTAGGTTCATGAATATGGCAGGATTAATGAAAAATAAACTAGTTGAGAAGGATCAAGTAAGGATGATAGTTCAAAATGTGTTGCCTAACTTGGTTGAGAGGTTTCAAATGATAAATCCTAAGACATTTGTAGACCTTTATGATGATGGGTTGCAAGTTGAGGAGAATGAGAATGAGAAGAATATTGCTAGAAGCACTAGAGTAAAAACTACCCAATTGGGGGCACAAAACAAGGAAATATTAGTCAGGTTGTAAGAGTCCATACTATTTAACAACCCAAGAAATTCTCCAATTTTAACTATCCTTTGTCAAAATTCTTAGAGCTCCTAATGCAAAAGGGCTAACTTTAACCTTTACCTAATTCAAACCCACTAAACCCAAACATCCTAGGCTATAACCCAAATAAGCACTGCAAATTCCATCAAAACCTCCAACACTCCATAGATAACTGCATCCGCCTTAAACATGAAATCCAAAACCTTATAGACTCCAAAAAGATCACAGACCTCAAAAACCCAAGCACTAGAAATAATCCTTTCCCAAACTACCAAAATGCACCACCCCCAGCTACCATGATGATTAACTCAGGCATTAGTGAGGAAGAAGTGCTAAGCTCCTTTGAGGACCTAGACCTTAAAATCAAAGAGAAATCTCCTAATGCCCTTAAAGATGTGGAAAGAGTAGAAGACTTACTAGGTCAACCTTCAGACAAGTTTAACTATAAGGTGTTTTACACTAAACCACCTTCTTTTAACATACTTTTCAAGTCAATTATGCCTACAAGATGGGGTGATGAGTTTGATGATAAGAAGTTGTTAGATAAGAAATAAAAATGCACATTTGAGGTATATAAAGATAAAGTCATGGAGATAGTTGGAAAGAAAATGCAAGAATAGTTGTTATGTCAACCGACTGAAAGACAACCACTATGAGACTTAGCAACCCTAACATCTAGAATAGGAAATAAATGTTCTTATTATCTTCTTTAAAGAAAATTTTGGTTTCTTTAGAACTTGTTTTGTTTTAGTGATCAATAATATGAATTCTGATTATGCTTACTTATGTACTATGCATCCTGATGGTACTATGCATTATGATATTGATTGCATCTACATGTTTGATGTAAAAATTCGACTCAATTAGACTCATTTAGCATGGGCATGAATGCAAATTAAAAGAACATTTATATATCACATAATGTAACTTTTGAAGATAGGAATTTTGAGGAAAAAAATAAAAAAGAATGATAAAAAAGGGGAAAAATAAAAAGAGAGAAAAATAAAAAAGAATAATAAGGTAAAAATTAGAGAGAAGAAAATTTTATGACTAGCTGATAATAGGAGTTATACCATGTGATGTAATGAATGTTCTCATTTTTACCTTAATGAATGAATAAAATTGAATTTGAAATTTTTGTTCAAATATCGCATATTCATCTTTGTCATACTGCATAAGTATCTGAATGGAAAGGCAATACATAATGAAAGCTAAATAAACAAAGCTATGAGATCACTATTCTAGTTATGTTTTTTCTATTATTGCCCTTTATGATTTTACTTGTAAGTCTGGTGTTCCCTTGTACATAAATAATTCAAGTGGGTCAAACCCATACCTTGATCAATCATTGCATCAACATCAAGCCTCATATTATGCTTAAGAGTTCTTCAAAGTGCAAGTCCAGTTCATTTTATCATCAAGAACTCGCTTCATTCAGTTTGCCCACTCCTTTACATCTTCAAGGCATGAGATTGCAACTAATAAATTTAGTAAGTCAAAAGATCAACAATAGTAGTGGACGAAGTAAGTCTCTTGCACACATGAAGAAAAGACCATGAGAATGGTTTGAAACTAGGGGCAAAATGTAATTCTAGTGGCAAATTATAGAACAGTAAGTCTGCATTCAAAGAGAAAAGATGGAACACTGAAGTATAAGAGCCAACATGAGAGATCTCAAGGTAAAAAGAAGCATACAAATACATCAGTTATCATATAACAAAAGCAATAGCAAAAAGAAAAGTTCAACAGTGCATCGGTCAATCACAAGCTCCAATGTCGAGCCATGGACCCCACTTGCTAGCATGTCATCTATCTAACAAATTGTATAAGAGGCTCTAGCATTAGAAGTACCAATAGTGAGGCATGCAATACTTAAACCTACAGCCTCTTAATGAGGCACTTCATTCTCACACTCCAAGCTACAAATATAGCTTTGTTCCAAATAGAAGACCCATTAGGATCATGCATGTCATACATAACATGCATACACTTGCATACATTTATTGTGAAATACTTGCTTTGCATAATAATGTCTTTGTACCTAGGCAAGATTGTGCAAATACTTTACTACTAACATTCAAAATTGGTATTGTAAAAGTGCAGAAAGGTGGTTAAAATTTTCACAAATGAAGCATCTGAAGAAGTAAAATAGGAAGAACAACACTATCAAGGTGAACTTGATGCTCAATGGGACTTTAGATCATAAGAGCCTGATAAACTATGGGCCCATCTAGTAAGGAATATCACCAATAGTGATACTTGCAAAAGCATCATCCAACCAACCTCAAAAGGTTGGATAAGGTGTTCAAGCTCCTCAGATTCAACATCTATCTCTATAGTCTCATTTGGAGCATCATATAGAATATCTCTCTATAATAGTTAGACCAATGTAGGGTATGAAATCTGGTGATAAGAAGGTCTAACATGTCAATAATACATTCCACAGCCCTAAAAAAGGGAAGGACGCACTTAAAACCTAATATGAATGCATTTTGAAAAATTATTTAGTCATGAAATATGATCTCTAACTCTTGAACCTTTTTTGCAGGAGATATCAAGAAGAGAAATGAAGCCCTTTACTATAGGATTAATGGAATGGCAGAAATACAAACATAGCCCAAAGTCGCAACTTCAATGGTGGATTATTATAACATTGTGATCAAAGGCATCATCACCATAATTAAAAGGGAAGAATGCAAAAGAATAACATTCCATTTTAACAAAATTTATTTGCTTGTGAATAGACCATACTAACTTATGGTAATTTATGCAGGGAAAAATAAAAGAGAATAAAGAAGGGGAAAGGAATCGATTCATTGATAAGAATGGGCCAGATAGTAAATACCAAACACTCATAAAGATAATAAAAGGGAAGTAACATAACTCTATTTCCTTAGATTTTATAATAAAATACCATCTCAATAATAAAATTCATAAATTAAAAGTAAATTCATCCACTTCATAAGATCATGTGCAAAAAGTCTATCTCATGACCTTTGATCATAATGGCTCTTTTTTTTTTATTAGCCTTGCAGAATTCAGATGATTAGTTAATGGCTTTATATTGAGAATTTATAAACTCTAATCAATCTAATGCTTGCTTTGAACCTAAATGAGGGGAAGAAAATGTAAAAATAAAATATGGACTTGAAGCATAAATGGCTTGAATTTTAGAGTATCATTTAAGTCTTTTGAATGATAAATCATGCATATGATATACTCCAATGCCCAAAAATGAGTATGAGTACAAAATCCCTTAACGGTATCCATGCTGAGTAATGCGAGAAAGATGAGGGAATACTAATAGGAGAATTGAAAAAAGAGCAAGCATAATTTACTCCAATGCTCAAAGGTGAGTAAGAGTATCAACATGAAACTTATGGCTGTAACCATGCTGAGTAATGCGAGAAAGGTGAGGGAATACTAAAAGAGGACCATGCCAAAAAAAACTGCTCTATTTACTCCAATGCTCTATAAGAGTATGAGTATCCAAAGGACCTTTCTAATGGTATCCACATTGACTAATATGAGAAAGATGGAGGAATACTTGGATAAGGAAGAAAAGAACAAAAATAATTCAAAGGCTATTTTGATACTTAGAATTTGATCTTTTTATGCTCAATTTTCATATGTTTTATTTAGCAAAATCTCCTTAAAATTAGGTGTGGAAGTAGGTTCTTCACTTGGTAAAATATATGCTCTGAGCATAGGATGGTTAATGATACCTCTGACCTTTGCAAATGGCAAATAAATGATAGTCATGAAAATAAAAAATAGTGAGATTCATTAAGCGCATGCTATCTCATGAAAAAGTGATGAATTTTCTCATGAATTTTCAATATTATAATGTACTTAAGGAGCACAGGTAAGTATCTAAGCTTTTGTTCCTAATAAATTGTGTGTTTATTTGAATTGTCACAATTTGTCAAGCAAATAGCAACAAAGGGGGCAACTATAAATACTCAATTTCAGGATAATAAAATATGGATGAAAAAAAAGACTCCAATAATGAAAATATTATAAGTAGGTCTTTAACACTTGAAGTTTGAAACCTCAAAAGTCTGAATGCTTTTTCAAAAAGAGTTTAATGATTTTAAGGACTAAATTATAATACTTTCTGAGACCTAATTAAAAAATTTAAATTCTTTCAAGGGTCTTTTTGTAATTAAAAATTTTAAAAATTAGAATTATAGAATTTTGATCAGAATTACACAATTTCAATTGGAATTATACCTTTTCTGTCTTTTTTTTTTGTATTTTTACAAAAAATAAAAAATATTTTTCCTGAATTTTTATTGGCTAAAAATTTCTAAAATTTTTTTTTGGGATTTTTCTAAATTTTTAGGAAATAAAGTCCTTTTAAATCTCAAACTCTTTAGTACGTAAGACCTAGGGTTTTTTGGTTATTCCCTATAAAAAGAGAGCTTAAGTTCCTAGAAGGGGGACTCAACATAAGACTCTCAACTCTTAACCCTCTGCTCTTTTTTCTATAATTTTTGGCTCTCTTCTTCTTAAAGCTGTATAGACTTTTTATTTGGGCAGTACACAAAAAATTCTTTGTGATTTATTCATTTGGTAAGCAAGGAGTAAGAGATTTTTGAGAAAAAGAATAAAATGTTTTTGAAGGCCTATTAAAAAAAACGGTGATCTTACTAGTCTAAAGGACAATTTATTCTGCATCCATAAACATTATCTTCTTCCTACCTTCTTTTATTTTTCTTTTTTTTTTTACTTTTATTTTTGAATTTTATTGTAATTTTATTCATTAATCATCATTTTAGCCATTTGTGATGGTGATTATGGAGGGGATTACATGATGATCTTACTTGGAGAACGAAATCCATGGAGGTCCATAGAATGCCATGGATGGAACCTTGTAGCTAAATATAGTTTCTATATTTTTTATTTAATTATTTATTGTTGTTTAATTTTTAGGATTGTATTAATTATTCTTCTTTTTTATTATTCTCAATAGTTCATTGTAATAGCCCCAATAGTGGGAATAATGAAATCATATGTGTGCGATTGGGTGTTTTGTTTTAATTAATCGATTAGTAAAATTAGGGTTTTAATTGGGTAACTAATTAAAACTAATGGTTATAGAAATCATTAGGTTGTTTAATTAAAATTGGTTTAAATTTAAGTGGTTAGTATTAAAGTGGTTCATTAATTAATTATTTGTTTGTTTAGATCAATTTAATTACATTAGGGTTTTTAGAATAAGTTAAACTAATTGTTTGATCTTTTATTTCATTGTTTTTGTTATTTTTATTATTTTTAGGCTTGTTTGATTATGTTTATTTGTTTTGGGCCCTGAGCCCACATTAGACTTTAATTCAATTAAATAAATTTATGTTTTTTAGGTTTAATTAATTAAAATGAATTTTAGGTTTATAATTAATTAAAAATTAGGGTAGAGATAACTTAGGCCCATTCAGTTAATTTAGACATAGGCCCACTAATTTAAATACTTAATAATTTGTAGATTTAGGCCCATCCTTTAGAATTAAAATAAATAGACTTAGGTTCACTTAATTAAAATTAAATAAGAATTAGGCCCATTAGTCTTTAGGTTCACTTGTAAATAAAGACATATAGATTTAGCTCATTTAATTAAAATCAATGTAGATTAGACTAAACTAGGGATTGTGATTAATGCATTGTTTACTTATATATTTCATGACTAGTTTGCCTGGAGTTGATTGTTTTAATAAGGGTTTATATGAATTTGCATGTAAATAGAGTATAAGACAGTGATTCATAAAGTAATTCTAAATGAACACAATACTAAAAAAAGTTAGTATTCCATATCCAGAATCTCCTGGTTGTGGTGCTAGCTTTCTTTTAGAGAATTGAGTACCACCATTTTCAATTTGTCTCGGTTATTACCTTGGGTAGAAACTCCTCATCTCCACACCATGTCTTTGTGATAGTGGTTAGTGTATTCTCTAGAGCCCTGAGCTCAAGCAATGTCGCGGTTGCTAAAATCTTAGGTGTAAGCTAAACCCTGCCATCTACACAAACGTTAGCCATTTCTTGTTGTTCCTCTTCCTTTTTTGAATTGGAAGAATAGTCCTAAGTAGCTTTGAATTATTTCTTTTTTTCCTTTGCTCTCTTGCTCTTGAATTTTAGCTTGGTTACTTACTTGTAATATGTCTCAACTTCTTGCATTCATGGCAAGTTACCTTCTTGTTCTTCTTTGCTTCATTCTTCTTATTATCCCTTTATCTTGAGAAATTCTTCCTTCTTAAGAGCTTTTTGAAGTTTTTAGTGAGCATATCAATCTCATTATTATCTTTACTTGAGTCTATGAGATTATCTTCTTCACTAACTTCTTGAATAGCCTTGAGAGCTATTCCATACTTCTTTTCATCTATTTCTTCTTTCTCATCCTCTTTTTACTTTAAGATGATCTCATGTGTTAAAAGCTTTCTAATCAGAATGTTGGTGGAGAGCTTTGACAAGTTATGAACTTCTTCAATGGAGCTAACTCTAGATTACCAATCCTTGTTGGATATGATTCTAAGAATCTTTATATTCACCTTATCCTTTGTGTAGTGCTTCCCAAGTTTCTTAAATGTTGTAAGGAGATCACTTAGTTGGTTGGTCTTAAACCTTCTTGAAAGAGATTTTAAGGCTAGCTCATAACCTTTAATAATATGTATTTGTCTTAAGGATTCAATACTAACCTAACATTGATTGATTCCTCACTACCCACTTCTTAATCATAAGAAAGAGTATAGGAAAGAATCTTATCAACTAAGAACTCATCCAACTCTCAATAGAAGGGTAATAATAAACTTAATTAGAGTTTTTTTAATACAAATACTATATAAATAATAAATGTAAAAGAATGAAATTTGGTTTAATTAATTTGACAATAAATTTACTCCACCAACTCTTTAACTCTTTAAATGAAGTCTTGAGCTTGTATTTATAGTGGAGGGTGCAAAACTAGCTATTAAACACACAGAATTTGTGCTCTGCTACTCCTTCTCTCCATTAAGTTATCCTTTATCTTTTTATAGGTTTTTTCATGCTCATAATCATAGAGAATAGAAATGTAGTCGTTACTTGCATGAACTAGCCATTTGGAGATACAAAAGAGGGATCAAGAGCATGCTCATGATTGTGATTAGGATTGTGAGGAGATACCTTCAATTTTTTCTTTGAGCATATAAAACCTTAGTATTATGAAGAGATGATCATGATCATGATAGTACAACAAAAATGAGATTTTGAGACATCAATGAAATGTCTCTAAAAATGAAAAAGAGCCACTAATAAGTATTTAAGATAAAAATAAAATGTCATAACTATAATCGATATAGCCCCATCGTTGCTAGTACTCAAAGACGAATTTTTGAAAATGTCTCTAAAAAATTAGATTTTAAGATGAAAAAAGGTCCCTAAAAGTCTAAGGTGAGCCGAGCCAATTTCAAGTTGATTCCATTAGAGATGAAAATAAACGCCTTTAAAAATATTATTTTGAAACATTTTTTAATTCATCCTTAATAAACATATTTTATTCAGTTTGTAATTTTATTAATTATTTATTTAATAATATAATTTTTTTCTTTTATCATGTTAAAATAATTTGAGGTAATTAAATATTAATAATATTATTTCATTAATAGTATGATTGTACATGTGTTCAAATTCAAGTAATACCACAAAATTAATATAAAACTATTCTAAAATAATGCAATTGTTACTCTTAAGAGTCTCATTTCTTCAAAATTGTCATGTTGCCATTTACTTTTATTTTTGAGTTCCTACAGTATCCTAAAAGCCAAGAAACGGCTCTAAGATTTGTTAGGCATTCTGCAGGAGGAACAAAAAAAATCATGTGTAGTGTTTTCAACCAATATGAAATAGAACATTTTCAATAAATGAACCTTATAAGTAGCTAAAAGAATATGGCCAAAAGTTTACCTATAAAAAACCAAGCATAGAGACTGACTGAACTATTTTTCCAAAGACCATCTCATAAGCTAAAATGACATTTGTGTCATTTCTCTAACTATCGATGGAGAGAGCCAATTATAAATGCCGTAGAATGAGCATATTTAAAGTACATGATTTTTCTTTAAGCAAAACAAACAGCCATCCCTGTTAATAAGAAAATTTAAACCCTCTAGCTGATAGTCATGAAGTTTTCTTCCTTTCAACAACTCTAATTGTTCCTCAAGCTTCCTTAAACTTGCTATACATAATGAATATTCAAGCATCAAGTTATGTAATTATGAAAGAAAATACCATTTACATGAGTTACTAAGTAGCATAAGTTACAACAATTGAATTTATGACATAGCATAAATCAAATAAACCTCAAGAAGTAAAAATAAAAAAATTAAGAAAAACGAGATGGCAGAAAATTCAAGAGTTCAATTTGAAGAAATAGGATGTGTTAGCATATTAAAAACAAGCCTAAAGAAAATATAATTGATTGGAATGACATATTTATCAAGAATATATATATTTACACAATCTGATGTGATAAATAAAAGTAAATATTACAATATAAATAAAATACATATTGATACTACTATAAAGTAATAGCCTAAACCATTTGAAATTGTTAAAAGCTTATGAATGTTTTTTTTAGGGGAAAAAGTACCAAGTATAAGAGCCCGTTGCTATTTAGAAGAGAAACTATTAAATTTTTTAAAATCTTAGTTGGTTTGGTTCCTAGTAAGTGAGAGAATCACAAATGGAATAAATGAACAAAAAGCACATTTTGGAAATTCTCCGAAGATAATAAAAATAGAAATAATACGATTTAGTTTCTATTATTACATTTGAATTTTTTGATAAAAGCTTACTTAAAATATTTCACTCAAGATAGAATGACCCTAATTTATATTAAATGTCAAATTTCCAAGACGTTATAATTTTCAAATGGCAATCAAGCATAACTGTCCTACAAAATACTATAAATTTATATAAGGTCTAACAAGTCATAGAAAACATTTAAAAATTATTATAATTCAAAAAATGTTGCATAAGAACTTGAAGCCTAACAAAACAATGTCAAGAAAAAAGGGAAAGAAAGGATGATGATATAAAACCTACCTCAAATGGTAGATAGTGCAGGAGACTATTAATGAATTTTAGCATAATATGACAAAGCATAGTTGATCTATGAATAGTTGTTTCCTGCATGTTAAGGGCTTGAGCTCCCTACAAATGTAGACTGGAATTGGATAAAAAGCAAAAGAAAATGCAGACAATTACTAAATAGCATCAATATTGATATATATATATATATATATATATATATATATATATATATATATATATATATATATATATATATTCCTGTTTAATTAAAAAAACTTTATTTCCTATACAGGTTACTCAAAAAAGGCAGTCAAATCCATTTAAGGAAAGGATCATACCTCAAAAAGACTCCTAAATGAAGAAGGAATATTCTCTATTTAGTTTAGGATTCCTATCCCAAGAGGAATCCTACTCTTTTCAGGTCTAAGTATCACTATAAATAGGAACTCATATCCCTCATTTTCATTCATTCTATTCTCTCATATTCTAATTGTTCTTACGTTCTCTCTCTATTTTCTAACTTAAGCATCGGAGTGTTTATGGGGATCCTCCCCACCTTTCACTTTACCCTTTGTTGATCACTTGCAGGATTCCAAGCTCAAGAGTTTCAAAAACAAGTTATCAGGTGGCGCCGTCTATGCGCCATCTGTAGGACTCTTGAGAAAAGCCATTCGTATATCTGTTAAGGTAAAACATTGACACCATGACTTCTAGCCCACTGCCAATCTCAACTCCTGAAACTCATATTAACCTCTTGATACCCATTCCTCTAATCAATTTATCAACACCTCTCCCAATAACAGTTCTTGCAGCAACTTTCCAGTATGTCAAACCTTCATCCAAAAATATGCACTTATGTCTTGAAAATACCCAAGGGTGGTCAGCTTTGAGTACCAACTTTCCATAGTATGCTCTATTGCAACACCATCACCGACTAATACCTTATGTATCTTTTCCAAGCCAAACAAATATGTTGGCTGTAACTAGCCTAACTTGAACACTATAACCCAAACACTCAACCTCACCTAAACTAACAAGGAAGAAATAATGCAAAATATTCAAGCTTAGATAGCCCTAATGCAACAACTATTGAACACCTTAGTTCAAAGCAGCAACCTTGGGCTGACTCACATGGACAACAACATAACACCTTTGGAGATACATGAGGCAAACAAGGGGAAGAGTAAAGTTTTAGAAGGAGAATGTAGTTCAATAATTTTGGCTCTTAACAACTCGAAGTTAACTTAGATGATTGAAAAAGTTATACACAAAGACCATGTGAGGCCAAGGAAGCAAGATGAATGTATTATGGAAGGCAGAACACCATTCATAAAAAGGATAATCTAGATAGAGATCCCAACCAAGTTCAGAATCCCATAACTAGATCAATATAATGGGATCGGAGATCCCGTCAACCATATATCCTCGTTTAAAATAAGAATGTTGATCCAGAACATGAATGACGAAATCATCTGCAGGGTCTTCCTAAGCACACTTATAAAGAATGCCTAAAAATGGTTTCATTGGCTCCCAAAGAACTCCGTCACCTCCTTTAAGGACCTGGTAGAGAAGTTCCATACCAGGTTCATCACCAACATTCCCCCTGCTAAAAACATCAACAATCTTCGGATGTGCCGACAAGAGGTCGATGAGTCCCTATAAAGCTACCTTGATCGATTCAATAAGGTAGCCATGCAAATTGAAAATCTTGTAGACAAAGTTGCTATAGAAGCTTTGAAAAATGGCACTAGACTCAAAAAGCTCAAAGACAAGATAATGATGAAGGAACCTGACACTTTTGCAGAAGTAATGGCTATGGTGGTAAAAATGATAAAGATGGATAAATATAGAAGGATGCAAAGGGAAGAAGAAAAACCACCAATCAAAAATGAAAGATCAAGATCTAGACTAGCAAGCTTCCCAAAAAAAAATTTCAAAAGCTCGGTAGAAAGATTTGATAGGGAAGCAGATAGATACACACCTCTAAATACCTCTAGATCTAGAATCCTTATATGGGTTAGATAGAATGGAGTAGGAATTACCTTAGCAAGAAGAATAAGCCCAAGCTAGGGAGCCACGCTGGATAAGGGACACTATTGTCAGTATCATCGAGAATATGGGCATGACACTAAGGCATGAAAAGAATTGAAGAATTCCATAGAAAGACTGGTGCATAATGGTAAACTCAATAATTTCACTGACACATCTAGAGGAATTAGGAATACGGAGGCCCATAGGCGAGACAGGCTAAAAACAAAAAGGCTTAGAATGAGTCAGCCAACATCATTAACATAATTATTGGAGGGGAAAACATTAAGAAGAAACCTAAAAGGAGCCACGGAGAAAGGCCAACCTTCAAGAAAAGAGATCGTATTTAATTCAGAAGACGGATTACATGTTTGCCATCCCCATTATGACACCCTAGTGATAAATGCATACATTAATAATTATGTAGTGAAGAGGTTATTGGTTGATAACGAAAGTGACATCAACACATTGTCTTAGAATGCTTAAAAAGCCATAGGAGGCTCCGTCACCAACCTGAAAGCCATTTAGAATCCCAATACAAGCTTTTATGGAGGAACCATACAACCAATGGGAATTGTAGAGTTAAATTTGGAATTTGGAAATCAGGACAATAAAGAGACAAAAGTCGTTAAGGCTCTATTCAATGTGGTAGATCTCTCACTGGCATACAATGGAATCATAGGACGACCAATGCTTTATGAAGTAGATGCAGTCTCAAGCATCTAAAACCTAACTATGATGATTCTAGTTGAGGGCGAAACTCTCACTATCCACAAAGATCAGCACATGGCTAGATAGTGTTACTAGATGGCAATAAAGTCTTAGACAGAGGCCTTCCCCCTAGAAACATGGGAAATAGAGAAGTAAGGCATTATATCACAACCATTCGATGACACTAAAACATTGCAAATTATTGATGGGAAAATGGTGAAGATCGGTAATGAGCTTGACTATGACACTAAGCAAGGAATAAGGGAAGTCCTCACTAAGCACTCAGAAGACTTCACTTCTCAGGCATCCGAAATAACTGGGGTAGATCCCCATATTGCTTGTCATAGCTTGAACATTAGTACAAGGGCTAAGCCAGTGATCCAGAAGAAAAGAACCTTTGCATACAAGAGGCAGAAGATAATTGCTGAGGAAATGAAGAAGTTGTTAGAAGCTGAGTTTATTAAAGAAGTTACTCACCTAGAATGGGTAGCCAATATGGTACTAGTTAAGAAATCAAATGAAAAATATAGGATGTGTGTGGACTATACTGACCTTAACCAGGCATGCCCCAAGGACAGCTACCCACTACCTATAATTGACCAATTAGTAAACTCCACTATTGGCCACGGTCTATATAGTTTTATTGACATAGCATAAGGATATCACCAGATACCAATGAAGAGGGAAGACCAAGAGAAGACATCCATCATTACACATAAAGGTCTAAACTACTATAAGGTGATGCCTTTCGAACTAAAGAATGCCAGAGCAAGATATCAGAGGATGATGAACTATAAACTTTAGGACTAGATTAGGAAAAATATAGAAGTACACGTGGATGACATTATTATCAAGAGCAAGCATATAGAGCAACACCCAGCAGATTTGGATTAAGGGCTCTAATTGCTGAATGAGTCTAGGATCAAGCTGAATCCAAAAAAAATGCATCTTCGGAGTCAAAGCAGGCAAATTCATGGGATTCATGATATCCAATAGAGGTATTGAGGCCAACCCTAAGAAAATGGAGGCCATTCTAAACATGAAAGCTCTGAAGACTATCCATGAGTTACACAAGCTAAATGGTAGGATCATGGCTTTGGGACATTTCATTTCATGCTCAGCCAGACAGTGCTTACCATTATTCTGAGCTTTAAAAAATTCCAAGAAATTTGTTTGGACTGAAGACTGCTAGGCGACTTTCAAAGATGTTAAAAAATTCCTATCCTCACAACCTCTACTCAACAGGTCAATCCTAGAGGAAACATTGTACTTATACCTCTCAGTGGGTCAAGAATGCATAGCTTCAGCACTAGTAAAGAAAGAAGAGAGCCAGCAAAACCTGGTATACTACATCAATAAGATACTCCGAGGATCTGAGGTTTGGTACCTAATGCTGGATAAGTTGGCCATGGCTGTTGTCTATGCATCACAAAAGCTCAGAAACTACTTCCAGGCTCATCCCATATTGTCATATCCTACTTCCACTTATGAAAAATCTTACAAAAGCTTAAGACTTTGGGCAGATTAGTTTAATGGTCGATATTACTTGGAGAATTTGACATTGGCTATAAGCCCCGTCAATAGGTGAAAGCTCAAGCATTAGCAGATTTCATTCAAGAAATGATGTTGGAAGATCTCACCATCACCAAAGCACCAAAGTGGAAGCTCTATATTGACAAAGCATCCTCCACTCAAGGATCTGGCACCGAGGTTATCCTTAAGGGACCATATAAAATTCACATTCGATATGCAGTATGAATATAGTACAATGCAACCAATAATGCTACAGAATATGAAGCACTCATAATGGGATTGAAGTTGGCAGCCGAAGTCAAAGCCAAACACCTCACAATACACTCAGACTCTCAAATAGTGGTAAACCAGGACAACAGGACATTCCAGTTCAAGGATCTGAGCATTGCTAGATATGCAGGAAAAGTTATGCAACTCTTAAGGAAGATCGAACAAGATGGGGGATAGTTGGAGATAGTCCAAATACCCAGACACAAAAACCCTAAGGTTGACCTCTTAGCCAAATCAGCAATTCAAGACAACCAAGCGTTTAAGGGGATGGAACTCACCGAAGCACTGATAAAACCCAACACCAAGGACCCATATATCATAGAAGTATGGAAAATCTCAGAATGGATGTAACTGATGGTCCAATACCTAAAAAATGGAACACTCCCAAAAGACAAATTGAAGGCTTTAAAGCTGAAGATGAAGGTAGGCCACTACTCTATCCATCACAGGGAGCACTACAGGAAATCCCTCTCACACCTATAGTTTAAATATGTATCCTCAGAGGAACAGAATTACATACTTAGGGAAATCCACAAAGGAATTTATGGAGCATATGAATCCCACTACACACTAATCAGGAAAGCACTACTTCAAGGATCCTATTAGCCCACCATGTCTAATGATACCTAGAGATTAACTCAAGAATGTCATAAGTGCCAACAGTTTGCTCGTCTCAATCATAGGCCTTCTAACCCCTTACATCTTATTGGCAGCCCTTGGCCCTTCGCCATGTGGGGAATGGACATCCTAGGTCCCTTCCCAACCTCCACTTCATATAAAAAGTTCTTAATCATGGCTATATGCCATTTCACTAAATGGGTAGAAGTGGAGGCAGTTCCAACCATCATAGAAGCTTGGATTTAACACTTCTTCTGGAGAGAAATCATCTGCAAATTTGGCATACCACACACCCTGATCATAAAAAATGGCAAGCAGTTTAACAATAAGAAGTTCAGAAGGTTCTGCTCAGACCTTGGAATAAAGCTTTATTTCACCTCAGTAGCTCACCTGCAAACGAATAGGCAAACAGAGGTCACCAATAGAATTATCATGCAAGGGTCAAAGAAGAGACATGACAAGAAGAAGGGAAACTGGGTCAAAGAACTTAACAACATAATTTGGGCCTACAGGACCACTCCCAAATCATCCATAGAAGAAACAACATTCAAGCTATCTTATGGTATGGATGCGATAATACTAGTAGAAATTGATTCACTAATTTACACGGTGAGCCAAGACTTCATCCAAAGCATTAATAGCATTGACACCCAAATATGTCTGGACTTACTAGAAGAAAGAAGAGAACGGTCGTCTACTATAACTAAAGCATATAGGCAGAAGATAGCACAATATCATCTCCGACATAGTCGCCTAAGACAATTCATGGTAGGAGACTAGGTACTCAAAAGGGAAGATATTGGTATAGGCAACTCCAACACTAGAAAACTGGGTCCCAATTAGGAAGGCCCCTATCAAGTTACAAAGCGCACATTTAAAGGAGCATACAAAATAAAAGACAAAGAAGGTAAGGAACTATAACAATTTTAGAACTTATACTGCCTTTATAAATACTACTAATCAATGTACTTGGAATGATATTAAATAAAGTATTTTTCATTCATTAAAGAAAAAATCATATTATAGAAGTCAATTACAAAAAAAAATCTCTGTTATACTAATTGTACATCCAAAGGTTCAGACTTAGAGATGGGAGGGGGAACAACATTGACAATAATAATAGGTGTTGGAAGCTCAACAGAGGACCCTTCAGCTAATTGAGAAATTTTCCTTACACGAAGGGAGGTGGCCTTTTTCTGGGCATCCTCCTCGGAAGCAATCTTAGCTAAATCAGCTGACATTATTCAATCCAAATAAGCCAAGTCCAACTCCGGATTCTAAGAGAGTAGGACCCTCCTACATTCAGACCTATAGGCCTTGAGAAATCCTCCTACCATGTTCTAATAGGATCTCTTGTCATTCTCCTGAGATTTCTCGATCTCAACTAGCTTCTTCTCTAGATCTATGATCTGAGAGTCTTGCTCTTCTATCCTCTTAGTCAGTTGACCTTGACTATGCTCCATTTCAACCACCTTTTTCTGGCTTACCTTGGCCTTAGATTTTGCATCTGTAATTTTTGGTCTGGCAGAGCTCTAGTGCCACCTTTCCATTATTTAGTTTCTTTTTAAAATCAATTGCTATCATTTTGACCTCTATCTCCTTCAAACTATACTAGCTTTTGACATAGAAATACTAGTCCTTTACTAGTAACAAAGCATGGGTCATCTGTGAAAGCAAAAACTAGTGTCATCACTTCACTACAAGAACATGTAAAAAGTTACAGATAAAAGGTATTCAAGACTTACTTTTAGTGAATGCCTGATCATAGATTTAAATAGCTCCTCTTGACCCTCCTTGGTCCAGCATTGCATATCTGCTGGAGCCTTAGTAACTCAGCATATTGATCTTAGACCTGGGCATTTGAGACACTTGGTGGCTTCACTTTGTTCAAGATCCACACCCTCATGTCCGGACACTCAGAAAGCCTTAGACACTGGATGTATATTTCCTCATCCAGCGCCTCAGCATCCAAGCCTTGGTCAATTAGTAGCCTCTTTTGTTGATCTTCTTTGCCAGATCATGAAGACTCGACCACAGCCTTCCCCTTTGGATTACTGGCCATTTCCTCGAGGACTGTAGGTACTTTAGGATCTAGAGAGGGGGAGGAGATTTGTACTTCTTTTGGCCTTATTGGTTCATTAGCTATAAGTCGAATTCCATTCAAAAAAGTAAAAAAGTCAGTTATCTACAATTGAAAAGATAAAAAAAAGAAAGTCAGAAAGATACCTTTTGATAATCAAAACATACCAATAGATTGAACACGGTCTGGGTAGATTCTCCATAAGTATCTTCTTGATACATCTTCAGTTGACCGAGCCTCGATCAGGCCATCGAGATGAAGCTTCAAGACCATCTCTATATAGTGGTCAGATAGCTTCAAAGGCCATTTTACCTTATGACATTCATCAGACCACATTCATCGAACATCTAGGAAGTCCACAGGGTGCTTGATAATGAAAAATTTATGCCTCTACTTTTTGTGAAGATCTGAAAGCTTCACAAATAGGGTATGGTTAGGGATAACTGATAAGGAGAACATCAGTTCTCCCTTCTTCCTACAAATACCGTAAGACATCTAAGTCTGGATCTTTACCCTCCTTATGCATTAACTGAATGAACCAGGTCAGAATCTGGTAACTATTAGGGTAAAGTTAACCGAGTGTTATGTTATACCTATTCAAAGATATTTTTACAAAGAGATCCAATGAGAACTTCAGCCCCGCTTCCAGTTAATTAAAATATACTACTAGCCTACTAAGATCTAGCATGGGGGAATAGGCCCTAAACTTCCTATCTACAGTGTGCAGGGCGTAATCGGCGACAATGCTAAACCACCTCTAGTACCACCCCAATAACTCCTCATCTATCCTAAACACAAACATATCAAAGCTAAACCGTTCCCTCAGTGCCATAAGTCTATCTAAGAAAAGAAACAGAAGAATAATGAAAGAAGGAAGAAAAAGATCATCTGGTTGCAAATTGGAGAAGTCATTGTAGAAAAAAGATTTATGGCAGTGGCAAAGCGAACGAGATACTAGAAAAATAGAAAAAAGAAAAAATACACAAATTTGAAGAAGTAGGGATACTTATAAAGCAATAAAAGTCTCTGGAACAAACCATTAACTGCCCTCATAATTACTTCGTTTCTACGCACATCATTAAAGGTAGTCTGGGAAATAGAAAAACCCATTAATTGAGTAGTCATCATTGTGGAAAAAAAAATTTCTCATCTTCTGACACATAAAAAGACGTAACAGTTACACAATTTAAATTTTAAAAATTGAGGCATCGAGCTAACATAGATGTTATCCGCCTCAAGCACAACATTGCCAGTTGTTCTTCCATACTCGGCATAGCAAGATCAAGTTTCATCCACCAGTAACTAAAGCTGGCATCCTCAAGTCACTTCTATTGCACTGAGGATGGGCATCTAAGCCACACTTTCAAGACACCCAGATTATTCGGCACTCAAGCTACGCTTCTAATGCATCGAGATTATACGGCACTTGGGTCGCACTTATAATACACCAAGATTAAGTCCAATGACTGAAGCTGGCACCTTCATGTCACTTCTATAGTACTGAGGTTCTGAGCATGTAAGCCTCATGTCTTCATACCGAGCATCCAAGCCTTGAGCATTAGTCTAGTGACTGAAGCTAGCACCCTCAGGTCGCTTTTATAGTACTGAGGTTTGGCACTCGAGCCATGATTTTAATGCATCGAGCATCAAAACTCCAGTGATGACTAGTTCTATCATGTTGTCTTTGCAGTGACAGGTTAATCCATTACATATTCTTTGTTTACAACTTTTGTGCACTACAAAGTCTAGCTGGCATTTTCACGACATCCTCATATAACTATTTTAAGACTCAGTACTGAGCTTTATCTTTTCCTGTGACTGAGGCTGGCCACTGTAGTTCACCCTTCCATATCAAATGAAGTGATTCAAGCACTCTTTCTCTCTAAACAGAAGAATAAATGTTTTATCATTTATAGACTCATATACGTAGAACATAAATATTCAGACAAACCCGTGGGGGGGACTCTTGATACCCCATATGTATATATTCCTATTAATTAAAGAACTTTATTTCTTATACAAGTTACTCACAAAGGGAAGGCAGCAAAATCTATTTAAGGAAAGGAACCTGCCTCAAGAAGACTCATAAATGAAGAAGGAATACTCTCCTATTTGGTTTAGGATTCCTATCCCAAGAGGAATCCTACTCTTTTCAAGTCTAAGTATCACTATAAATAGGACCCTATATCCCTCATTCGTATTCATTCTATTCTCTCATATTCTAATTGTTCTTGCTTTCTCTCTTTAGATTCTCTTTCTGTTTTCTGACTTTGGCATTTGAGTGTTTATGGGGATCCTCCCCAGCTCTCACTTTGCCCTCTGTTGATCACTTGCAAGATTCCAAGCTCAAGAGTTCTGGAGATAAGTTATCAAACATGCTTTTAGCTCATACTTAGTGTTCTTACCAAGACCCACACAACCAATAATTATCAAACATGCTTTTAGCTCATACTTAGTGTTCTTACCAAGACCCACACAACCGGTGATCTACATGTTTATAGTGGAATAAAAAGGAAAAAATAAACTAGTATTTTGTTAAGGCTTTTCTTGAGATTACAATAGACAATGGCCAATGAACCCAATATAAACTAAACTTTGATTAATGAGCACCGACTAACAACACTAGATTTTATGTTGGAATTCAAGACCTTGCTATAGAGTGATGCAATGGACATCATAATAAACAGTTTGTATTCTAACACATTCCATTCAAATATAAGCTTATTAGCCAAATTAAAATTACAAAAATCATCAGTTATAAACATAATCAAACCCTACATCACAATCAACTAAAATTAATCATACAAAATCTCATTTACCTATAAGTCAAACATTTGATTTTAGGGCTAATGTTAATGAAAGTAGGCTTTGAACTTTTAACTTCAATAACCTTTAAACTAGAGAAAGCTATCACAAAACTCATTTAAAACCTCATACCTACAACAAAAGAAAAAAAACATAATCAACACAACTGAAATCTGACCTGATTTATAATTAGAAAGTAAAAAGGGAGTCTTACTTAGCTAAAATATTTACGTCGGGTGGTCACTTATTGGACTTGTACGGCTCCTTCCTAGAGGTAGATTCATTTAACCATGTCAAAATATATATCTACACTAAGGATTTAACATTATGGAGAAGACTGAAGAGTTAAAAGTAAAGTGGAATACTCTAGTGGTAGTGGTGATAATGTGGATTAGCTGGGATTTGAAGCGATGGAGAGAGAAGTGAAAGGTCTTTCTTCTTGGGAAAGTGATGGAAAATCTTGAGGATAAAGTAGAAAAAATCAATCTATTAAATCTGATCACAGAAAAGGGACAAAAGAAGCAGAGGAAGGGAAGAAAGAAAAAGAACAGAGAAGAAAAAATAAGAGGCACTAGTGATTTTTTTTTTTTTAGCAACTAAGGTAGTAGTGACTGAAAAAGAACAAAAAACAATGTTAGGGTTAGATTGATACTAGAGACATTTTAAAACTAAATGTCTCTAAATAGATAAAATGTTCAATTTAAAATAATGAAAATATAAAATGAGAGTAAAATGATAAATTTTTGCAAGATAAATTTCTATATATCTTAACAAATTATAATATTTTTAAACATTTTTCTTAAAATTGTAAATAAAAATAAAAATAAAAATAATTTTTTGGGATAAGTACAAATATGTACCTTATGGTTTAAACATTTAAGCATTAGGAGCCTATGATTTTTTTTTATGACACTTCAACACCCTTTGGTTTCATATTTCGAGAACTTAAGTGACTTACAACGTTTGATTTCTCTCTCCTCAAGCATTCAAAAATCAAAATTTTAATACAATTGATAGAGGAGGGAAAAATAAGTTTATTCATAGTAGTTTCAAGTAGTAATAATAACATAAATAAAAGAAAAAAAAATTCCATATTTTTATTTTAAAAAAACTTTTAAACACTATGAACAAATGGCACTATTTCTATATCCATGTTAAATTTATGAGATTTTGGTAAAATTAAAAATCAAAATTTTTTAAAGCTAGAAGTGAGAGAAATCATGAGTTGTAATACATTTTGTCACTCAAGTGTTATGAATTTGGAATCACATGATACTGAAATATTACAAAAGAAACCATAGAGTCACAATGCTAAAATGCTTGGACCATAAGGTACTTATTTGTACTTATCCTTAAATTTTTTAGAGATAAGTTTTTTTAAAAAAAAATTGATAGGATAAGATAGAAATTAGAGATTTGTTTAATAAAATTTCTCTAAATAAATAAATAAATTTTTAATTTTAATTTAAAAATATAAAATTTGAGTAAAAATAAGAAATTTTAAAATATATTTTTATAAATTACAAGAAATAACAAATTTTAGATTTTTAGTTTTTTATTATAAATTAAAATAAAAGAGTTGATAGGAAAAAAATTAAATTTTTAAAGATATTTTTGTTTAATGTAGTGGAATCATTCAAACATGTTGTAAAAATATATTATTAAGTGACATTTTTATAATATGTTGCTAAGATAACTAGGCTGTAGGCAACTTTTTGAGACTTTTTAAAAAAAAAATGTTATAAAAAAAAGTGATCTTTTAGAGACATTTTTTGCTGCATTACAATATAAAATGTCCAAAGTTTCATATTTTTTAGGAACGATTTTATAAACATCACAAAAATATATAATTGAGCGACATTCATAAAATATCATAAGCACCTTTAGAGACAATTTTAATGTTTAGGAATGTTTTTTGAAGTGGAAGGAACTTGTGGGCACTTTTAAAGATGATTTTGATAAAACATCCTAAAATGTAATCTTTTAGAGATGATTTTTTTTTGTATTGCAAAAATAAAATGTCCCTAATTCTATATTTTGTTATAGTGTGATGGACTTCCTCATGATCATGATGGAAAGCATGAGGAGGATTGTCCTCTTGAACATTGGCTTCACTTGTCTCATTTAGGATTGTGAAAATGCTCACGATCATTATGTCACTCATGAGCATCCCTATCTTTATGTTTTGGACACATTTTGAGCTCTATAACTTCATCCATTAAGTATGCCCTTGGTCATAACTAAAATAAGTACTTAAATGCACATATTAGCAATAACAATTTATTATTAAAGTCAAAATCAAAGTTGATTTGAGATTAATCAACATATTAATCTTTTAAAGGGTCAAGACATCATTTGCATATGCTTAATATGGTAGAAAGTACTTGCTTAAGAATTCGTATTGATAAATTTAAATCCACTACAATTGACTTGAAAATTTGAAAATTAAATATAAAGAAGAATATTTGACTTATTTGTTGCTTCAGTATATTCCTCTCTCGTATAAGAATTGTTGAGATACCTTAATTCACACTAAGGATATGCCAGAGATGGAAGATGTTAAATCATCTTTGCATATAAACAAACCTATGGAAAAAGGAGCTTGTTAGAGATACTAGGGCAATTGCAAATGCTTTATTGGTGACAATTTTAGGTAGTAGTTTTGGGTACTATGGACAAGTGAGTGGTGATTGTGGCTCACAAGAGACATATGACATGGATATCTTTTTTCCGAATGGTATTGATATGGGTGGGGCAGCCTTGTGGAGCCTTATAAGTTTTAGAGTTCCCACCTGACCATAACTAAGAAATAAGAAATGAGTTTACGGTGACTCGTTTCCTTTGCTAGAGTTTCTAGGTTCAAGGAGTAGCATCTAGTTGATTATTTCTTAATATACATATCCTAAATTGCTTGTCGCATTACCTTAGTTTCAGTTTTAATGAAGCATTACCACACTAGAATGTTAGTCAATTTAAGATGATAATGATTAATAATTAATACATGGGATAATTGGATTGATGCATACATTGCAAAAATATTAATAAAAGCAAAAAAATATGGGAATCATAACAAATTAAGCAAATAACATGTATTTTAAACAAAACAAATAAGCAAATAAGCAAGTAGCACATGAGCAAGAGATAATTAATTAAAACAAACAAATAAAACAAATGAAAGAATAAGGTGGCAAAAGGGATTAATGATTACCCTTGAAATAGCCTATTCTAATAAATACATAAAAATGAAACATAAGTAAAGAGGAATTAGGGCTGAGCATGGGACGGAGAAAATACTGACCCATACCAAAATTTTGAACTGAAAGACATTAAAACTATATCGAACTGAATAATTTTAACCCAAACCAAATTTTATGACTAATTTGGTACAGTACTAGATATTTATAAAAAATCGAATCGAGAACTGTACTGAACCATACCAAAACCGTACTAAACTAAAAACCGAATATAGTACCGAATATTAATTTAATAAGTAATACATAGATATCAATAAAGAGTATTAAGTAGTAACTTAAATATATACTTATAATTATATTTTCAAGTAATACACATATGTATAATAATATATGATAAAAATTAATATGTTTTGTGATTAAAATATAATAAATAAATTGTTATCAAAATATTTTTACTAATTTTGTTATTATTAAAATTATTATCATTGTTACTACTACTATTATTATTCAATTAACAAGTAAAAAGATGAAATGTTTATTATATTACAATTTGAACTTAAGATATAAAAATAAAAAAATTAACATTGCATTAGTTTTAAATAATTCAATTAACAAATAAGAATGTGAAATATCCATTATAACACACTTTAAACTTAAAATATGAGAAATAAAAAAAATTATTATTATTATTAACAGTAAGTAAAAATGTAGAATACACATTATATTTCAATTTAAACTAAAAATATTTAAATAAGAAAATTAATATTGTATAATTCAAATTGTATAATTTTTAATGAAAATATGTTGTTATTATCATCTTTGATAACTTATTAATTATTATTTTTGGGAAGTAATATAATCTTATTGATATTATTTAAAATTACTAAATAATATTATTATCTTTAATTACTAAGTAATATAATCTTATTGATACTATTTAAAATTAATGAGCTGAATAATATTATTATAATTATTATTTTGCTACATAATAATATATGGACATATATTGTAGATAACCAAAAACGACATACTTTTGCCTAAAACTATGTTGTTTTGATTAAACTAAGTAGTGATCTTACAAAAATAATAATAATAATAATAAGAGTATATGTTATTTTTATTAATTAAAATATATTGTTATTATTATGTTATTAATTATTATTGTTATTAACTAATTTAATCTTATTGATATTATTTAAAAGTAACGAGGTATATATATATATAACAAAGACGATATATTTTTACCCAAAACTATGTGATTTTGATTTGTGGATAATAAATATAATTTTAATTAATAATATAAATTTATTTATTATATAAATTCCTGAATTCTCATTTTGGACCGTACCATACCGAACCGTTCCGATAGAACCGAATCTCCTTACCAAACCATTCCAAAAAATGGGATAGTACCGGTAAGGAGATTTTTAAATTAAGTATTGATACTGGAGATTTTATTTTTAAAATCCCTAAAATTTGGTATGGTTTCGAAGATTTTAAATCCCTGGATTTTCCTAACCCATGCTCACCCCTAAGGGAAATTGAAACTAAGGATTACATCACTTTGAGAATGATCTATTCTAATAAATACAATTGAAATGAAAAAAGAAAAAGGAAAATTCTATTCTAATAATTCATACAAAATAAAGGTTAGTACACAAACACATGCAAGCACACATCACATGTATAACAATTTAATATATTCCATCCATATGCATGGTATCCAACAAAGAAAGAAAGAAAGAAATCAAATAACAAAATAAGTATAAAAACAAATAGCGAATTAAGATGTAAGTGCAAATGTATAGATCATGTGATAAATTAGGAAGAATACCCCAAGTAACTTCAAAGGAATTCCTTAATTGGAGAATTTATATTTAAGGTCATTGGTATTCTTTGAAATGACATGCAAATGAATGATTACTCAAAAAAATAAAAATAAAAAAGTAAAATGACCAAAATAAAGTGAAAATAAAACCAGGAGTAGAAAATATTTTATTTTAATAGAAAATTCTTTTTTGAATAATAACATTCAAAGATCTATGGTAAAAAAAATCATCTTTATAACAAAGATCATACCTTTACCACATTTCACTTAATACAAAATCATATTTTTATACTAAAATCCCATTTTTATAAGAATGAAATCATAGAGTGATAAAAATATTAAAAATACAATATTTAATGGAGAATAGTGATATTTTAAATTAAAAAAAAAACTTTAAATGTGAAAGTGAAGAAAACACTATTTTTATGTTAAAAATAAAAAAATAGATATAATAATAAATACAATATCATTTAATAAAATAAAAATCCAATAATTACTAAAAACAAAAAAATAAAGAAAAATAAAGATGACATTTTTTATATTAAAATTATAATCAAAATAGAATTTTTAATCATAAAAATAGAAAATTTAAGAAAATAAGAAAATAAAAGTGAAGAAAATTAAGTGAAATCCATGCTTTTTTATGATAATGAAAATGATGCTACATAACATATAAAATGCAAGATTTACATGTCAAATTAAGCAAGTAAATCAAACACTCTCATATCTCAATTTCACTACTTTAACATTGCCATACTACTTCTTCACACGAATACAAAACCATAAATTCATCACAAAAAATAGTAATAATAATAATAATAAATGAAGGTGAAAGTGCATGAATAATGATGAAAATGATAAAAATGATGAAAATGGGTGAAAAGTTTAACCAAATAAAAACAGAAGTGTAAATTGATAAAAATTAAAAAAAAATAGAAATAAATAACTTTCAAAGCCCTTTACCAAGCCGACATCTAGATTGAAGATGAAGAAACCTAACAACCAAGAAACCTTAACTTAAACTAGTTCACTCCAACCAAAACATAAATACTTACACTTAATCAACCAAAATAAACCTATATGTAATCACTTTAAATAGATCTACCATAAGGTATTCAAACTTAAATTTACCCATGTCTAAAATCTTCCAAAGACTTCAGTAGAAAGACCTTCTCAAATGCCTAAGACAATGACCAAACCCACTACCAGTTTACATTCATGCCAACTTTATTGCCAGTCTCATCAAATGCCCAACCACCTAATAGAAAATTTCCAAATCTTAATAAACTAGATCCAAGATTTAATTGACTCATGAAAGATTGAGGATCTAGGAAAACAACCCAATGTTAATACAAATTCATTACCAAACTATTGCAATGTGCCTCCACCTATAACCTATACAATCTCCTCAGGGCTCCCTAAATCTATTATAAAATGGTCCATTTAGGATGTCATGGAAATTGAAGACAAGAAGGAAAAAAGGGAAGAAAAGGAATTCCTTTTGACGCAAGAAGCTAAAATTTTAATTCTAATTTATGACTCGAGTGATAAGGAGTTGGATCCTTCCTCTTATGAGTATATTTCAATCTTTTCTTTCCTCCCTCATATAATGATGAATAGGAGAATTAATCAAATGGTTATGCATAAGATTAGTAAAGCCATTGATAAAAATGGTCCCTTTGATTTTAAAAAAGAAATAGTAAAAGGAAAAAGAACCTGAAGGATAGGACTTACATTGGCAACCCTCTAAAAATTTGATTATAAAGTTGAATACACTCCCCCTCCTTCAACATATATTCAAAGGGAAGATATTGTGCCATTTGGATAGGGTGAAGAATTCGATAAGGAAGATGAGATTGTGACCATTCAGTCATGGGATCTACCATAAGTTATGCAAATAGACATTTGGTATGACTCTAAGGAAGAGGATTCAATAAAAAAAGGGAAATACAAGCTCTAAAGAACTTATTGGTGAAAAGATCAATAAGAACTTATTGGTGAAAAGATCAATAAGAAGTTAGTGAACCACATGGCAATAAGTGGTAGGGTTTATCAGTCTAGTGGGAAAAAACTTATTAAGGGAAAAGAAAGTAGCAAAATTGTTAGTGTTATGCCTTAAGCCAATTATGTAACGGCCATACTTTGACTTTGTCATATTAATAAATAGGCATTTTTATTATTACTAGCTAATTCTAGTCTTATCCTTGATTAGTTAATTCTACTAAGATCATTAAGTATGTGACTTGATAGCAAAACTCTTAGATGATACTTAAATTCTTATTTAAATATCCCTAGTCAATTATTGTTATAGGAACAATAATGAATAAAAACTAGTATGAGGTTGACTAATGATTAAGTTTTATTGATCATGTATTTGAGATATTAAGTCAAACTCATAGCTATATATTTATAAAAATGATGTACTGGATCGACGTACTATAAGAATACCACATGGATTATTTTCTTAGGTAATTCTCATCATAGTAGTATTATTTAAGTCCTCTGACTTGAGATCACCATGGTTTCCTACATGATAAGTTCTATATTTTGACACATCCCTACACTATACTTTAATTGGATGGTAAAACAAGTTGTGATTGGATATAGAATGATTTATGTGAGGAATGTGAATGATTAAGATTTAATTTGTCCCTCAATTATTTTATGAAGACATTTGGTGGGCCCTTTGAAGAGTTAGAATAAAGAGAAATGCATGACAATGCTAGAATGATATAGAGTTATCAGTATCAGTTTACTTTGGATCAAGAAATAATATGATTGAACAATATAAGGATGACATAATCCATGCCTTATGTTTAATCAGGATATCATGTGACAAAAGGACTATAGTACAAGCTATGCATTAAGTTATATTGGATTATTGGCCTTCACATAACTTGGGTCGCCATAATGTCTTACTAGAGACCAATTATACATATATATATTAGTAATTATTTATTTTCTAATTTATTTAGGGTCAAAGTTATCTACATAAATAAGAAAGGATTCTAATTTGGAATTAGAATCAAAGTGAAAAAGGAAGTTTAATCTTGCCAAAACTATTTTAGTAAGAGAAACCCTAAATAAGATGTATATATAAACATCTCTTTCTCTAGGCTTAGCTAAGCTATTCATTCTCCTCCTCCTTCTACTAGGTATTTGTGAAAAGAAAAACACATAGAGAAAAACTGAGTTGTGTGATAACAAAGGTGCTAGCACACTAACACCACTTTGGATCATCTTGTTTATATAGATACCGTAGAGGGTGTGACCTTTTTTGTGACATCTCAATCCAAAAAAGGAATATGTAAAGCTCGACCCTTTCTTCCTTCCAACGTTCTTACCAAGAAATCATCTTAGTGAGTTTTAGAAAACTCTAATTTGAATTATATGGATTCATGTTATAGGTTTTATATAATTAAAAGTTTTATTTTTTGCTATGTTATGGATCATGAAACCTAACAAAAAGAACCAACTAAACGAGTGAAAGAAGTTAAAGAAAATGATGCAGTACTAAAGCATCTTAAAAAGACTTAGGCTTAAGCTAACATTTAGACTTTACTAATGGCATCCAAGAAGCACCGAGATATTTTAGTTTGTGCTCTAAATTATGCCAAGATTTTAATTGATATTTTGCCTAATGATATGGTCACCTCTTTGATACAAGCTCATAGTAATGCTATCTCTTTCTTTAATAAAGATCTCCCACTTAAAGGGAGAACACATAATAAGCCTCTATTCATCCAAGCAATAGTTAAGGCAAAGTGAACTTCATGTGTAATAGTAGATGATGCTTCTACTATTAGTATTTGCCCTTTTAGGCTGATTCATAAGTTTAGAATGAAAGTAGATGACATGGAAACTTATAATATCATAATCCATGCATATGATGACTCAAAGAAACTTATCATTGTCACATTTAAAATTGTAATTACTATTGGGGAAATCAAATATGTGGTAGATTTTACTATTTTGGATATTCCTATGGCTTTTGTTCTATTGCTTAGATGACCATGGTTCCACCTACTAGGAGAAGTGCCTTATATAGTTCATCAGAATATAAAGTTTCCACTTAATGACAAAGTGATCATAATCTGGGCTAAGTTAGATAACATTATTGCCTTTTTGAATGTTGTACCTCCTAGTTTTTAAATAATGGTGATTGACAATGATGATTGGATTGACACCAAAGTAGTAGTAATGATGAAAAGCATGCAATACTCATATGGCTCTAGTATAGGGAAGAAGAATAATAGGGTCTCTAAGCTACCAAAATTGAAGGGACAAATAAGCAAGTAGGGTCTGGTATATGATACAACTAATGATTTAGGGAAAAAGACTACTTTCATCTCTAAAAATTCTCTTGAGGAATACCATGGTCAATTTGAGGAATGAGAGAATAAAGGGATAAAAAAACTAGGCTTTGAAATGTTTGATAATGTGTTTAACTTCACTAATATGGAGAAGAAGGAAATGAAAGAATAAGAGATAACAGTATATGAAATTGAACAAATATTGAAGAACATGAACATAAAAGCTATAGCTACCAACTACGAAGATTTAGTCGAGTTTATCAAGTCTAGCATATATGATTTACTTTTTTTATGATATTTCTTTTCTAATGATGTTTGTATTGCTGGTTTTTTAAGCTTAATGATGTACTTCCTACCAAGTTTAATATAATAAAATCAAAATTTGCCTACTTGTTTGATATGTACCCTAATGATGATGTGCATTTTATTGAACCTAGTATAAACATTTTTAACATTAATTCCATAGACACCAAACCATTTAATATTAGCATAGACAATGATCTTTATATTTTATATATTTCAAAAGATGTTATCCTTAAGGGAAGGAAGAATTAGAAAAAATATTATTAAAATATTCAAAATTTTTGGCTTGGACATATGACAACATTTCAAGTATTGACTGGGACATTGCATAAAACTATATTCCAACTAGGGAAGGATGTAAGCTAGTAAAATAGAAATTGAGGAGACAAAGAATATAATAGGCTTAGTTAGTCAAGAAAGAACCAAATAAATTAAGGCTAAATTCCTAAAAGTGATGGATTACGCAAAATGATTAGCCAATATGGTGCTTGTAAGCAGCCAATTTCAAGATGAGTTAAGTATGGATACGACAGAGAATCTGATGATGAATAGGTGTCTAGATTTTGAATGTTGAATCTCAGCGCTTAATTGCATTTTTAAGGACTTAATTGTAATTTTTTAAGGACCTAATTGTAAATTTTTAATTCTTTTAAGGAACATTTTGTATTTTTGACTGGGAATACACAATTCTGGTCAGAATTAAACATGTCTGATCTATTTATGTCACTTGTTTTTAATTTTTTTAAAATATTTTTTTAATTTTGATTGGTAAAAAATACTTTAAAAAATAAAAGAGGAAGAAATATTCCTTTATGAGATGATAATTACATATTACCATTTTATTTATTAGATAATTATGTGATTTTATCTCTTATGATTTGATAATCATAAGAGACTTTCCTTTGTTTTTTATTTTAAAAAAAGGTTTTCTTTTTATATAAATAAAAGGTTTGGATTTTTAAGAAAAAGGACAGAGAGTTTCATTTTTTTAAAAGGCAGATAATTTTAGATGCAAAGAAGAAATTTTTCTTTAAGGTTTTCTTTTACATTCTTTTCTTTAACAAAAAAAAAAAGGTCCTAAAAAAGACAATGGAGCCAAAGATACAAAATTCAATTCTACATATCCTATTCTAACACGGTGAACTAACAAACACTATGAGGAGCAATCAATACAACATCACACCATCTACATCCCACTTCTTTCAATTCTATTTCTTTTCTTCTTTATTATTTTATTATATTATTTTTATTATTTTTGTTGATTTAATTTGTTTTTTTATTTTAATATTCCTTTTTTGTTGTTTTATGTTTTATATGCTAATGGCAACGGTAAGAATAATATAAACTTGGAGCCTGTGATTGAACTAAGAAAACCCATGAAGATCCATGAATTGAGATTTTAGGGTTTTTATTGTTTTGGTCTCTATGTTTATTTATTTTGTTTATTGGGTTGTATAATTTTATTTAATCTTGTACATAGGAACTGTAATAGCCCCAGTAGTAAGACAGTGAAACATTTATTTTTCTACATATTAAAATTGATTAGTAAATTAGGTCAATTGGTAAATCCTAATTAAAATCAATGATGGCAGTAATTAATTATGTGACATGCAAACAATTAGGGTTAGAGATCACTATATGAATTTTTTTTGTTTATTTTTATTTGTTTATTTGGATTTTTATTTTCTTTTATTTATGCATTGTGGGCCTCAAGCCCACTCTAGGTTTAATTCACTAATTAATAAGCTCATAAAATTAGTTTAGGTTTAATTAATTTTAAAATGAATGTATGCCCATTTAGGTTAAACTTAAGCCCACTTTTAGTTTAATTAAAATTGCTCAAACTTAGCTCAACCCATTTAAAGAATTTCTTTTAAAATAAATAAATATAGGATCACATCATTTAAATTTAATATTAATTAGAATTAGGCCCATTAATCTAATTCAATCCATTTCCTTTAAAATTTGATAGACATAGGCTCATTCTTTCTAGAATTAAAAATTATAGAATTAGGCTCATTAATTTAATAAAATATAGGCCCACATTTAGTTTACCATTTCACTTATATATGAAAATGTAGAATTAGCTATTTTTAATTAAAATCAGTGTAGATTAGACTAACTTAGGGATTTTTCACAATGCATGAATGCAATGTTTGTATGCTTTTTATGAGACTTGTTGCCTTAGAGTTATTTGTTAAAATAAGGGTTTTACATGAATTGCATGTAAATAGAGAATAAGATAGTAATTCATAAAATAATTCTAAATTAACGTGAGACTAAAAGAAGTTGTTATTCCACACCCAGAATCGCTTGCTGTGGAGCTAACTTTCTTTTAGAGAATCAAGTTGCCACCACCTTTAATTTGTCCTGGTTATTACTCTGGGTGGTGACTCCTCATCTCCACACCCTATCTCTATGATATAGTAGTGTGTTCCTTAGAGTTTTGAGCTCAAATAGTATCATGGTCACATGATACTTGGGCACTCACTAAACCCTACCATTTATAGTGTCAGTACTAAAAAAGGATGGACGAATAAGAGTTTGTGTGGATTATAGAGATTTGAATAAAGCATGGCAAAAAATGACTTTCTTTTGATCTACATAGATATGTTGATTGATAATGTTGCTATATGTGCAATGCATTCCTTTATGGATGGGTTTTAAAGATATAACTAAATTTTCATGTCAGTTATTGATAAAGCCAAAATTGCTTTCATCAAGGAATGGGGGATGCACTATTATAGGGTAATGTCATTTGGAGTAGTATATAAACATTATATTATGAGTTCTCTCACAACTCTCTAACCCTAACCTTAAATCTCACTACCTCCCTCTTTCTCTCCTCTCTTCTAGAATCCTCTTTATATTTAACCTCTTATTCACCTCTCTGTAACCTTTTATTTTTCTTTCATCTCAAGTGAATAAAACCTAATTTCTCCTAACTCATCTTTAAGATTTAACTAATCTCTCAGTCTTTTTCTCCTATTTAATGTCTCAAATTAAAATAGTGTTCATCCTTTCTTAGTCTTACCACCTTTAATGCTTCCATGTCTCTCAATCTCTATCTTCAATGATTTAAATCCTAGATCTAAAGAGTTTGATTTTGAGTCATGAATAAAGTGGTGGATCTAAAGAGTTAACACCATTTTATTGATTGTCTTTGTTGTTTATCACTATTTAGTGTTTAATCTTCCATTTTATCACTCAAACAATGATAAAATCTACATATAAAGAAAACATTTTGCTATAAATGATTTAGCCCTCAGTGTGTACATATTTTTTTTATTATTTTATGCATTTTTATATTATTATGGAATCTTATTTATATTATTTACTCTTTGTGTTTTTTCATTTATATGGGACTTTTCTGACTTGGATCTATATTTTAGAACATGGCAATTTGAAGTTGTAGTCGATCTCATATATGAGATCTTATTTAGTGGAAGCTTTTTTTAATTTCTCATAACTGAGATCTTACTTGGTGGAAGCTTGGTTAAATTTTTGACACTGATAGTGAACAAAGAAACATGCAATGGTTCTAATTCTCTTAAGTTTATTATGGTAAATATTTATTAATTATTTGTTAATTATTTATGAAATTACTTTAAATTTTTTTGTTCTGCATATATATATATATATATATATATATATATATATATATATATATATATATGTATATGGAACTTGTGAATCTAAGACCTAATATATATTTAATGATCTTATATCAAGATCTGATAGTGGAAGCTTTTTTTGTGAAGCTAATCTATTTGATATGGAAGCTCTAAAATCTAATCCATATTCTCACCTGAGTATAAAGAGACTCAAAATAAGGTAATATATTTTCCATATGATTCAGTTAATGATTTTTATATTTCAAGTATTTAACATGTGTTATTATACAATATTTAATAATGATTTGTTATAATTTTATTTGTAGATGGATACTAGAACTAGTAATATTAGTATTAGTAGTAATACTACTACTATTGCCTCTAATAATAGTGGAAGCTGAAAAGTAGACAACTGTTGCTGCAAAAAAAGGAAGGAAACTGAGTCCCTATTCTAAGGCATAGGAGCATTTGAAATGATAAAGGACTAATCTGGTATAGTTTTTCAAGCTAAATGTATATATTACTTAAGAGTCTTTAATTTTCACTCAAAAAAGAATGGAAGTTCATTTATTAGAAATCACATGCTTAACTGTTTGAAAAACCCTCATCTTAAAGAAAGTGAACAAACACTTTTAACTTTCCAACCTCATGTTAATGTTGTTGAGTCTGAATTGCATGACAATGTTCATGTAATAAGGACATCAAAATTTGATCAAGATCTAATTAGAAATGCACTTGCTCATATAATAACTATTGATAAATTTCTATTTAAGTTTGTGAAAGGGCCTAGTTTTTCTAAAAAAATTTATCTGTTTCATATCCTAGGTTTAAATTACCCTCTTAATGGACAATTAGTAAGCATTTTAATAGTTTGTTTGTAACTGAGAGGTTAAAATTGAAAATTTTTTTAAAAACATTCTTAAAGAGTCATATGTTTAACAACTGACTCTTGGACTTAAACCCAATTAAAAGGAGGGTGGTAATAGATTTTTTAGTTTTAAACCCAATCTCATATGAAGAAGAAGCCAAACTTGAATTCTCAAATGATCTCACTTTAGCCATCAAGGTGTAAGGATGGCGAATGTACTTTGATGGAGTAGTGAACCAATTCAGAGCAAGAGTTAAAATAATCTTAGTAACACTAGAAAATGAGGTAGTTCCTATAGCTAAAAAGTTAGCATTTAAAGTTAAAAATAATGAAGTATAATACTTAATCTTACATAATAGGGTTAAAAGCCTTAATAGCACTAGGAATAACAGAAGTGGAAATCCTTGGAGATTCAATGCTAGCAATCAATCAAGCAACATGTGAATAGGACTTGAGAGAACATCACTATAAGCATTATCTAAAACACTTGTGGTTGTTGAGTCACTTATTTTAAAAGTGAAAGCTTATCCATTTACTATGGAATCACGATAAGATGGTAGATGCTTTAGCCTATTTTGGCATTAGTTTAGGAAGGACTAGTCAGAATGCATATAAAGCTTTTAATGTTATTGAAATTATATCAAAAATGTCACAAGAATGGAGTGGTTATGTATGTGAAAGTATATAAGAAACCATGGCATTATGACAACCAAAAGTTTGGACAAATGACAATGTCCAAAGGAAGCAAGTGAAAAGGAAAAGATAGTCATCAATAAATTAGCAACAATGTTCTTATTACATTAAGGTGTTATATACAAAAGGACTTTTAATAGGGTCCAACTTAGATTTTTAGATGAGAATGAAGAAAAAAAAGGTGATAGTTAAGATTCATGAGGGTGTTTGCAGGCCACAAATGACAAGATCAATATTGGCTAAAAGATCATAAGGTAAGGATTATTTTGGTTGATGTTGGTAGAGGATTGTATCAAGTTTGTAAAGAGATGACATAACTATCAAATCTATAGGGACATCAACCATTTACCCCATATGAAGCTACATATTATGACATCTCCTTGGCCATTCTTAGCTTAGGGATTGGATATCATTAGAGAAATTCACTTAACAACATTAAATGAATATAAATACATTCTACTCGCGATTGATTATTTCGCAAAATGGGTTAAAGAAAATCTTATTTCAAGGTATAGGAAAAACAAGTGGCAAAATCATTATAGAATCCCTCATCACGTAGTCTTAGATAGGGGTACAACTTTAGGTAAAGGAAAAAGAACTATTTAGGATTATACGTTGCTTAATTATCCACTACTTCACCTTAATTTTGGTTTAATGATGCATTTGCCACATTTAATTGTTAGTTAATAAATAATGGAAATTGGAAACGCATGGTAATTGGAATTGGTGAACATATATCACAGAATAAATAAACATTTGTCATCCACATAATGCAAACAAGTAACCATGTAGCAAGTAACACACAAGCATACAAGAAACAATAATAAAATAAACACACAAATACATAAAATAAAAAGAAATGGAGAAAGGGATTAAGGATTACAACCCTTGAAGAAAAGCCTATTGAAATAAATGCATCCAAAATAGAAAATAAAAGGGGAATTGAGATTAAGGATTATATTGCCCTATAAATTCCCTATTATATTTACATCAAAATAGAAAATAAAAATAAAAATTCCTATTCTAATAAACCTACAAAAAAAAAAAAAGGTTAGCTTTCACACACATGCAAGCACACATCACATATATGACAATTTTATAGATTTTTCATTCATTCATAATTAAGATAACAAAAATAATTAAACAAGTAAACAAACAAGGATGCTAATGAAAATGCATGATGCAAGATTTTAGAATTTAAGTATTTTGGTGCAAGATTATCATTTTTATTATAAAAATGAGATTTTCAAAACAAGAAAATATAAAAATAATCTATTTACCAAAGAAGGTAAATTAAGGCAATAAAAAGCAATACAAAAAAAAAGTATAAATGAGATAAATAAATAAATGACAAAAGATAGTATTTTCACCATAAAGATATTAACTTTATGATAAAAATAGAAAATTTATCAAGAGAATAAAATGAAAATAATCACACACAAAAAAAGTGATAGAATAGTAAAAATAATAAAAATATTTTTTTTACCATAAATATGTAAACTTTATGATAAAATAGTAAACTTAACAAGAGGGAAAATAAAAATTACAGGAATAATAAATCATGCAAAAAAAAGATAATAAAAATGATAAAATTACTATTTCCACCATAAAAATGTGAACTTTATGATTGAAATAGCAAATATATCAAAAAGGAAAATAAAAACAACAAAAATAATAGAAATGCAAGAGATATAATAAAAATAATAAAGTGCAGAATTAAAATAATAAAAATGATAAAAGTGCAATTTTTACCATAAAAACATTAACTTTATGATAAAAATAGCAAATTTATCAAAGATGAAAATAAAAGAAAGAAAAATAATAAAAATGCAACAAATATAATAAAGATTATAAAGTGCAGAATTAAAATAATGAAAATGATAAAAATGTATTTTTTTTACCATAAAAATACTAATTTTATGATAAAAATAACAAATTTATCAAAAAGGGAAAATAAAACAACAAAAATAGAAAAAAAAACACAATTAATATAATAAAAATAAAAAATGTGCAGAAATGTGCAAAAATAAAATAATGGAGGTGATAAAAATGCAATTTTTACCATAAAATATTAACTTTATGATAAAAACAGCAAATTTCTCAAAAATGCAAATAAATGCAAGAAAAATAATAAAAATGCAGCAAATATAATAAAAATAATAAGTATGCAGAAATAAAATAATGAAAATGATAAAAATTCAATTTTCACAATAAAAACATCAACTCTATGACAAAAAAATGGCAAGTTTATCAAGAGAAGATATAAAAATAACAAAAATCATAAAAATGCAATAAATGAAATAAAAATCATAAAAATACAATAAATGAAATAAAAATAATAAAATAAATGAAATAAAAATAATAAAAGCAATAAAAGCAATAAAAATAAATAAAAATACAGAATAAAATAATAAAAATGATAAATGTGTCATTTTTACCATAAAAATATCAATTTTATGATAAACATGACAATTTTACCAAAAGAGAACATAAAAGCAATAAAAATAATAAGAATGCGAATAATATAACAAAAATGATAAAAAAAAATATTATTCCCACTGTAAAAATGTGGATTTAATGATAAAAAAATAATAAAGTTATGAAGGAAGAAAATGACTAAATTAATAAATTGCAAAAATAACAATAAAAATGCTAACTTTACACCCAAATAGTCATTCTTTCTATAAAAAAAATAATACAAAAATGATGGAAAATGCAAAGATGAATGCAAACATTCTCGGATTCACCCAAACTACCCACTTCGTCTACATATCTTATTCTCCAACTTCAAATCACCACAAAAATAACAACTTTATCATAACATAATAAATAATAAAATGAAAATGAAAAATTATGTAAAATGCAAAAAAGAAGTAGAAGAACAGAAAATCCAATAAATGCTAATTTTTAATAAAAATAAATAGGGTGATCCTCAAGGGACTGGGTGATTACCGTAGATATGTGATTTGACTTAGAAGGAGATAGGTTTGGATTTATGGGTCTAAATCCTAAGAGAAAATGATTTTTGGTTAAGTGTTCGGGTGTAAAAGCGATTTCCAAGTGCTTTAGGAGTGAGAGAGAGTGTCAAAAATCATCCAATAGTAGTCTGCTTTTTTTTCTAGGAGAGAGTTTTTGGAAAAAAAATGGGAAAAGGTCTCCCAAAAATGGGAAATTTTGAATTTTTAAGGAGTCTGAGCCTTAATGCACAGGTGTGGGTTCACAACCTAGAAAAGTGGGTTACGATCCACGTAGGCATGGCTTATCAACCCACACTTATGGATTGGCTAACCCACAAGTGTGGGGAGAACCCACACTCATGGGCAAGCTTGACCCTTAGGCTCCCAAACTTCATTTTCATATGTTTTTGGCTATTTTTAGAATGTTTTGAGTTTTTTAAGGCTCAAATATTTATGGGCTTTTTGGATTATTTTTTTGGTATTTTGTCAGTGTGAGCATGCTTAGGAAGACTTCTAGAGAAATTTTTCCCTATCTCATGACAGGATCCTTCATCATCGGAATTTTAGGGAAACCGCTGAAATTTGGGGTATCAACAGTTGCCTCTTACTTCACATGCATTAATCAAGCTAACGCTTGTCGATGTATGGGAAGCAAATTTTAAAAACACATGAGATAGAAAACTCTTATAAGGGTTGCCACTCGTGTATTAGTGCTGCCAACTCACGAGGAGAGAAAATGCTGAAAACTTTTATAAGGGCTACCACTCATGTATTAGTGTTGCCCACTCATGAGGAGCAAAATACTAGAAACTTCTTTTTTATGAGTGTGTTATGTAACCTTTACCAAACTACAAGCAAGAGCTGTTGTGTAACCTTTACCAAGCTACAAGCAAGAGCTGTTGTGTAACCTTTACCAAGCTACAAGTAAGGATTGTCATGTAACCTTTACTAAGCTACAAGCAAGGGGTGCCATATAACCTTTACCAAGCTATAATAAAGGGGTGCCATGTAACCTTTACCAAGCTACAAGTAAGGGGTGCTACGTAACCTTTACCAAGCTACAAGCAAGGGGTGCTGTGTAACCTTTTCCAAGCTACAAGCAAGGGGTGATATGTGCAAGCACCCAATTTCAGGATGCATGTGTGTATGAATGCGATGAAAGCCTCTATGATGAAAATTTAGTTGAAAATTGACCTCTAGTGTTAAGTTTCGCAATTTCAAGGACTAAATTGCAATGTTTTTTTGTTTTAATTGTAAAATATTAATTTTTGCAGGGTGAAAATGTATGTAATGCCGATCGGCATTACACAATGTCGATCAACATTTTGTAGCCGAGGTGTAAAAATTTACTAATTTTGATATTTATCTATTCAGTACTCATTTTTTAAGCGTATAATTTTTTAAAATTAAAATTGTTATCCTGTTTGTTTTAAGAAAGAGGATCAAAGCTGCCTCTCCTATGGTCACGCAAGTCGCTAGCTAGGGTTAGAACGAGATATAAAAAAAGTTTGAGAAGAAAAAAGGAGGAGAGACTGTGTAAAGAGAGAAAAAAGAGAACACCCTGATAACTACTGTAAAAAAGAGTTGATTGAAAAAACATCTAGAAAAAAAAAAAGAAGAAAAGAAAAGAAAGTAAAAAAAAAAACCTTTTCATACATTCTTTTCAAGGCCATAAATGAAGAAAAACACTGAGTCAATTTTCTCAAGATAGTGAAATCTTATTTTGAGAGACATCCAAATAGCATGTGCATAGCATCCTTCTTCTACTCCTTTTTTTTGTTATTATTATTAATTATTTCATTAATATTATGTTTTTATGTTTTTATTTTTTTTTATGTTTTTTTTGTTTAATTTTCATTATTTTGTTTTCCTTGTTCATTTATTCTAATCTTTTTTTTTTATTCTATGTGTTTCATGTTTCTATAATGATGAATACATTATTGAACCAAGGAAAATCCATGGAGAATCCATAAATGAAAACCAAGAATGAGGATCTCAATTTAATTCTTATGTATTTTTTAATTTTGTTCTATCTAATTTTTTTTAGTTTTGAATTTGTTTAATTTATTTTCTTAAGAGTTATAATTTTAATTTTATTTCGTTACTATTTTTGGGTAGATTTTGTAATAGCCCCGATAGTGGGAATAGTAAAACTCTTTAATTTTTTGAACTTTTAAAATTAATTAGTAAATTAGGTCATTTGATAAAACCCTAATAAAATCAATGATGGCTTTAGCTTAATTTAGGTTGCATGAAATTAAAATTGGGTTAGAAATCACTAAATGTATGTTTTTTATTCATTATTTTCTTTAATTTGTTGTTTGGGCTTGTTTACATGTTTTTATTCTCTTTAGGCCGTAGGTCCACGTTAGGTTCCAACCCATTTAATAAATAGTCTTTTAATTAGATTTTTAGGTTTAATTAATTTTAAAATCAATTTAGGCCCAATTAGATTAAGTTAGACTTAGGCCCATTTTTAGTTTAATTAAAATTAATTTAGACTTAACTCAGCCCATTAAAACATTTTCTTTTTAAAATAAATAGATTTAGGATCATATTACTTGATATAAAATTAAGAAAAATTAAGCCCACTAATTTATTTCTTAAAATTAATAGATTTAAGCCCACTTTTTAGAATTAAAATAAGTAGACTTAGGCTAATTAATTATCTTAAAATGTAGGACCATATTTAGTCCATTTCACTTGTAAATAAAAATATAGAATTAGATAAACTTTAAAATAAAATTAACACAGTTTAGACCTAGGGACGATGCACTTCATATTCATTTTTTACATGTAGTTTTATTACTAGTTTGCTCTAGGGTTAGATGGATTTTTAATTGGGGTTTAATAAAATTGTGTGTAGATAGAGAATAAGATAGTAATTCATAAAGTAATTCTAAATGAACACAAGACTAAAAAAAGTTAGTATTCCATTCCCAGAATCTCCTGGTTATGGTGCTAGCTTTCTTTTAGAGAATTAAGTACCACCAAAATGATTTGTCCTAGTTATTACCTTGTGTGGCAACTCCTCATCTCCATGCCATGTCTTTGTGACAATGGTTAGTATGTTCTTTAGAGCCCTGAGCTCAAACAGTGTCGCGGTTATGAAAATCTTGGATGCACGCTAAACCCTGTCGTTTACAGTGGCGACTCTACTGGGGATAAGAGATATTGATTCTACTTATGTTCTTTAGCATTATTTTATTAATCATTATTTTATTCTTGCATTCATTCTACATGTCCCTATTAACTGATGGCATTGGTTTATGATTCCACTAGCTCTATGGAGTTGTAAATTGGCTAACCATCACTCTTAGCCTTAACTCGATTTAAGGGAGATTACCGAGCTCATCTTACCAGAGTTTGTAACCCAAGTCCTAAAGAGGGGAGTCTTCTCTCGAGTTTGTAAAGGATGTTAGGCCCCTCTGACCTTGGCCTATAACTCAAGTCTTAAAGGAGGGCATATTGCTAAGGGAACCTTGTCTTTTCACCAGACCTTAACTACATATAATGGCTTAGTTACCTCCCCTAGGATTTACCCAAATTGCTTATGTATGTTGCCATAAGGTATTTTTATCTATAAAAGCCTAAGCCCACACTTCAAAGAGCCCATCTAGGCTAATAAAGATTGAGCTAGACCTTTATACCTAGAAATATTATTTCCATGCTTTTATTGCTTTAAGAGAGGTTTGGCATGTGCATCGGTCCTTGATATCCCCTATTGATATTAAGGCCAAGATAAAAAAATCCTAGGAAAAGAGACTCACCATTGAACACGTGTGTCAGAGGAATAAGGTTAGAAGGATGAATGTTGTACATTTGATTAATACTTGTTATTTGCTACTTGTTGCATAGCATGTGTATCATTCATACATGTATTTCATCCATCACACTAACACTTTTTTTTGTAGCCATCATAGATTCATCTGGGTCTTCTCATATTTAGGGACAGAAAGGTGTCAAACTAAGAAGAACATATTTAAGTCCTAAAGCCATAGCAAAAGAGATCCTTTATAGACTGAAGAAGAGTCCTGTTAATCTGCTTTACTTGGAATCTAAACCAACTCCAACTGAGCATATAGAAATAGAACAATAATAAGGAGAGAACTGGACCTTAGAAGACATTAAGGGAGCTTTGATGGATGACATGAGGACTATGATGCAAGATGAACTGAGACAGGCTTTATCTAGATTGATGCAACCTACTGTTGTTGTCATACTACCACCTATAATTGATCAACCACTTACTGCTATAGCTATCCTACTTCCTATAAAGGCTCTACCTACTGCTAATAATATTAGGGGGCAACCTATTGGTAGAAACCCACCTGATGTTGATGTGAAGCTTGAGGACGTTGAGAACTAAATGGTAAAAAAGGTGAATAGAGAATCACTTGAACTGGTACAAGACCATGAGTCTAAGCAGATACAAGCACTGACCTAGAAAATGTCCAAGATGGAATAGTTAATTAAAGGACAAGACATGGGATATTCATTTGACTTTGATGATATGTTACTAACAAAGGGTAATAAGCTACTTGAGAAGTTCAAAATGCCTCAGCTACAAAATTTTGATGGAATTGGAGATCCTAGGATTCATCTCAGTTAGTACACAATAACTATAAGCACTACTAAACCCCCATTAGCAGTGATCACTAGGTTATTTGTATTGTCTTTAAAGGGAATGGCTATAAATTGCTACCATGGGTTGGAAAAGTTTATCAGGGCTAACTGGAAAGAACTATATACTGCTTTTTTAAAATAGTATGATTATAGCACTAAATTGGAAGTATCCATTAAGGATTTAGAACTGACTAAGCAAAAATCAAATGAATCCTTTTCTAATTTCTTGACTAGATTTATGAATAAGGTAGGATTAATGAAAAATAAGTTGGCTGAGAAAGATCAGGTTAGGATGATAGTTCATAACATGTCACCTAATCTAGTTGAGAGGTTGTAAATGATGAACCTTAAGACATTTTTAGACTTTTATGACAATGGTTTGCAACCTGAGGAGATTGAAAGCGAGAAAAGAAGATTGCTAGGACCACTGGAGCAAGAAACTACCTAACTGGGGGCACACAGCAAGGAAGCACTAGTTGGATTATGGAAGTGTATGTTGTTCAAAAAGGAAGGAGATTCTCCAACTTTAACCAACCTTTGTCAAAAATCCTAGAGCACCTAATGCAAAAGGACTTACTTTAACCTTTACCTAATCTAAACCTACCAAACCCAAACACCCCAGGCTCTAACCTAAACAAGCATTGCAAATTCCATCAAAACCTCCAACACTCCATAGATAATTCCATCCACCTCAAACATGAAATCTAAAACTTTATAGACTCTAGAAAGATCACAGACCCTAAAAACCCAAGCACCAAAAATAATCCTTTCCTAAACTACCGAAATGTACCACCCCCAACTACCATAATGATCAACTCATGAGTTAGTGAAGAAGAAGTGCTAAGCTCATTTGAGGACCTAGACCTTCAAACCAATGGGAAATCTCTTAATGCCCCCAAAGATGTGGAAAGAGCATAAGACTTATTAGGTCAGCCTTCAAGCAAGTTTGACTATAAGGTTTTTTATTCCAAACCACCTTCTTTTGACATACTCTTCGAATCAATTGCGCCTACAGGATGGGGCGATGAGTTTAATGATGAGAAGCTGCTAGACAAGAAAGAAAAATGCACATTTGAGGTACAAAAAGATGAAGTCATGGAGATAGTTGGCAAGAAGATGCAAGAATAGTTATTATGCTAGCAGCCTGAAGGATAACCACTATAAGACCTAACATCCCTAGCATCTAGAATAGGAAATAAATGTTCTCATTGTCTTTTTAAATAAAATTTTAATTTCTATAGAACTTGTTTTGTTTTAGTGATCGATGATACGATTTTTTATCATGCTTACTTATATAATGTACATCCTGATGGTATTGTGCATTATGATATTGATCACATCTACATGTTTAACATAAATTATATTCAATTAGATTCATTTAGCATGGGCACAAATGCAAATTCAAAGAACATCCATAGATCATATGATGTAACCTTTGAATGTAGGAAATTTGAGGAAAAAATAAAAAGAATGAAAAAGAAAAAAAAGGAAAGAGAACAGTAATGTAAAAATTAAAGAGAAAAAATTAGGATTGGCTAGTAACAGGACTTGTATCATGTGATGTAATAAAATGTTCTCATTTTTACCCTAATGATCGAGCAAAATTAAATCTAAATTTTTTTTTTCAAATTTTGCATATTCATCTTTATCTTACTACATAAATATCTGAATGGAAAGATAATATATAATAAAAGCTAAATTAAAGCTATGAGATCACTATTTTAGTTATATTTTCTTTTTTGCCACCCCTTTATGATTTTGTCCATAAGCTTAGTGTCCCCTTGTACCTTGGGAATTCAGGTGGCTCAATAACTTACATTTCAACCCATACCTTGTAACCATCATTAATCATTACACTAGTATTAAGCCTTATATTCAACTCAAGAGTTCTTTGAAGAGCAAGTCCAGTTGATTTCATCAGTAAGAACTCGTTTTAGTTAGTTCGCCCAATCCTCTGCATCTTTAATGCATGAGATTGTAACTAATAGGGTTAGTAAGTTAAATGATTAACAACAGCAGTGAACAAATTAGGTCTCTTGCACAAAAAAAAAAGATTGCTAGAATAATGTGAATGAATCCAGAATATAACTAGGGGTAAAATGTAGCTTTAGAGGAAAAATTACAAAATAATAAGTCTACATTCAAAGAGCAAAGATGGAACACTACAACATAAGAGTTATGGGGACAAAAAGAAGTAAACCGTAAGCAATAACCAATAATTCATCAATACAACATCACCTGACCATCTGCTAAATAAGTTGTATCAGAAGTTCTAACATCAGAAGTACTAACAGTAAAGCATTCAATGCTAAAACTTGTAGGTTATTGATGAGGAACCTCATTCTCACACTCCAAGCTGCAACATAGCTATGTTCTAAACATGAGACCTATTAGGATCATGCATGTCATACATAAGATGCATACACTTACATACATTTATTGTGAAATACTTACTTTGCATAATAAAGTCTTTGAGCCCAGATAAGATTGTACAAATACTCTACTACTAACATTCAAAATTAGTATTGTAAAAGTGCAGGAAAGTAGTCAGAGTATTCACATATAAAGCATCTAAAGAAGTAAATTAGGAAGGGTAACACTATGAAGGTGAACTTGATACTCCATGGGACTTTAGACCTTAGGAGCCTAATAAATTATGGGCCCATCCAGTGAGGGAATATCACTGACAGTGTTACTTGTAAAAGCATTACCCTATCAACTTTAAGAGGGTGGATAGAATGCTTAAGCTCCTAAGATTCAACATCCATCCCCATAGTCTCATATAGAGCATCATCTAAAATATCTCTCTACAACAATTAGTCTAGTGTAGGGTATAGAAAATGGTGATGAGAAGATCCAACATGTTAGCAATACATTTATTAGTCCTACAAAAGGGAAGAACACACTCAAAACTTAAAATGAATGCACTCTAGAAAATTATTTGATCATGAAATAAGATCTCTAACTCTTGAACCTTTTTGCAGGATATATCAAGAAGAGAAATGAAGCCCTTTACCATAGCATTACTAGAATGGCAAAAATACAAATGCAGCCTAAAATCATAACTTTACTAATGGAGTATCATGACCTTTATTATTAGAGACATCATCATCACAATCAAAAGGGAAGAATGCAAAAGAATAACATTGTATTTTGAAAAAATTTCTTCACTTGTAAATAAACCATACTAACTTACAGTATTTTATGTAAGGAAAAATAAAAGAGAATGAAGAAAGGGAAAGGAACTAGTACATCAATAGGAATGGGCAATATAGCAAATGCCAAACATTCACTAAGATTATAAAGGGAAGTAATAGAACTCTATTTTCTTAGTTCCTATACCATCTCAATTATAAAACCCATAAATTGAAAGTAAATTCATCCACTTCATGTCACGAGATCATGTGTGAAAAGCCTATCTTATAACCTTTGATCATAGCGGCTCTTTTTTATTAGCCTCGTGAAATTCAGATGATTAGTTAATAACTTTGTGTCAAGAGTTCATAAACTCAAATCAATCTAATGCTTACTTTGTACCTAAACAAGGGGAAGAAAATGTAAAGACAAAATCTATGGACCTGTAGTATAAATTGCTTGAATTTTAAAGTTTATTTTCAGTCTTTTGAATAATAAATGTGCATATAATCTATGCCAACGCTCACAAATAAGTATGAGTACAAATCTCTTGGCGGTATCCATGCTGAGAAATATGAGAAAGGTAAGGAAATACTAAGAGGAAAATCAAAATAAGAGCAAGAACAATTTACTCCAATGCTTAGAAATGAGTAAGAGTATCAACATGAACCTCTGGTGGTATCCACGCTAAGTAATACAAAAAAGGTGGGGTAATACTAAAAGAGGACCATGCTAAAAATTGCTTTATTTACTCCAATGCTCTATAAGAGTATAAGTATCCAAATGACCTTTCCAATGGTATCCACATTGAGTAATATGAGAAAGGTGGGGGAATAATCGGATAAGGAAGGAAAACACAAAAATAACTCAAAGATTGTTTTAATACTCAGAATTCAATCTTTTTATGCTTAATTTTCATAAGTTTTGTTTAAAAAATTCTCCCTAAAATTAAGTATGGAAGTAAGCTTTTCACTTAGTAAAAGATATGCTTTCAACATAAGATGGTTAATGATGCCTTTGACCTTTGCAAATGGTAAATAAATGACAGTTATGAAAATAAAAAATAATGAGATTCTTTGAGTGGACACGATCTCGTGATAAAGTGATGAATTTTCTCATAAACTCTCAACATTATAATGTACTTTTGTACATTCATCATGATTGAAATTAACTTTAAAAAGTCTATAGGAATTGCAAATCCAGAAGGAAGTGCACCAACTTGTAGAGATGGTTAACACAAAGAAATTGAAATCAGTCAGTAGAGAAATTCTAATCAGTAAACACAACAAAATTGAAAGTCAGTTAGCAAAAGTTAGTTAGCACAAAGAATTTAAAGCATAAGTTAGTTAGCACAAAGAATTTAAAGCATTCAACTCAAACAACCAAAGATAAAAATCACGAGCAGTTATGGGCTGTAGCATTACCAAAGGCGAGTGATGAAAGGGTTTTAGTTAATCGCCAGTAGTTATGGACTGTATTATTATGAAAGGTGAGCAATAAAAGTGCTATAGCTAATTGCGAGCAGTTATGGGCTATAACATTATCAAAGGCGAGCAATGGAAGGGTTGCAGCTAATTGTGAGCAGTTATAGGCTGTAGGATTATCAAAGGTAAGAAATGGAAGGGTTGCAGCTAATCATGAGCAATTATAGATTGCAACATCATTGGTAAGCAACGAAAGGGTTGCAGCTAATCGCAAGCAATTATAGACTGCAACATCATCAATGAGCAATGAAAGGGTTATAGCTAATCAGCAAGCAATTATGGATTACAACATCATCAATGAGTAATAAAAGGGTTACAGCTAATTTGCAAGCAATTATGGATTGTAGCATCATTAGTGACCAATGAAAGGGTTCCAGCTAATCATGAGCAGTAATGGACTGTAGCATTATTAAAGGCAAGTAATGAAAGGATTGTAATCAATTTGCAAGAAATTATGGATTGTAGTTGTAGACGGCAGGGTTTAGCGTGCGTCCAAGATTTTAGCAACCGCGACACTGTTTAGGCTCAGGGCTTAGAGAACACACTAACCACTGTCACAAAGACATGGCATGGAAATGAGGAGTCGCAACCCAGGGTAATAACTGAGACAATTTGATTAGTGGTACTCGATTCTCTAAAAGAAAATTAGCACCACAATTAGGAGATTCTGGATACGGAATACTAACTTCTCTTAGTCTCGTGTTCATTTAGAATAATTTTATAAATAATTATTTCATTCTCTAATTACATGCAATTTTATTAAATCCTAATTAACATCCATCTATCCAAAAAGGCAATAAGCCAATAAAATTACAAGTAAAAAATGCACTCAAGATCGTGTTATCCCTAAATCCAAACTTTGTTAATTTTATTAAATAAGTTAGCTAAATCTACATTTTATTTACAAGTGAAATGGATTAAAAGTGGGCCTACATTTTATTAATTAATAAGCCTAAATCTATTTTTTAGTCTTTCTAATATATGAGCTTAAGTCTATTCAATTTTAAAGAAAAAATTAAATTAGTGGGCCTAAGTCTAACTTGGTTTTATTTTAAGTGAAATGTGGGCCTAGGTCTATTTATTTTATAAGAAATGCAATTAAGTGGGCTGATCTAAGTCTAAACAAGTTTTAATTAACCAAGTGGGCCTAAAATCTAATTAACCTAATGGGCCTAAGTTGATTTTAATTATTTAAAGTCCTAAACTATTTTTAAACCTATTTATTTAGTGGGTTAGACCAAAACGTGGGCTTAGGGCCCAAAAAAAAAACATAAAAACCCAAAAAACATAACAAAATCAAATCAAACACACATTCATATATGATTTCTAAAAAAACCTAATTTAATTACATACAAACCCTAATTAACTAAAGACACCATTAATTTTAATTAATTTTTACCCAATTGAACCTAATTACTAATTAATTTTAAAGTGCAAAAATTTAAATCTTGTACTATTCCCACTACTGGGGCTATTATAAACTACGTATAGAATTAAAATTAAATAATTATACATCCAGAAATTAAAATAAATTACAAGGATACAAAAATGCAAAACAAAAATTAAAATCCTAAGAACTATTATTAAAATAGTACAGGTTTATCCATGGCATTCCATGGATCTCCTGTTCAATTAAACACAGGCGGTTTCCTCTTTCTCAATCCACATACAGACAAAAAAAAAACAAAAAAAGCAATCAAATTAGTAGTGAAATTAAATAATAAAATAATTAACGAAATGAATAAAAATCACAAAAGAGAAGAAAGAAAAAATGAATGTTATGCATATGCCTTTTTTTTCGGCCCCTCAGATTAGGATTTTCATCGTTGAAATCGACTCAGTGTTGATTTGATTATGGACTGAGACTAAAAATCGTTGTATCATCTTCCTCAAATGAACTGCAAAAATTAGGATTTTTTAAAGAACATAAGAAATCAAAGCTTTTTTTTCTGTCTGTAAAAAATCCTCCAGCCCTGCCTCCCCTTTTTTTCTCTTTTTTTTCACGTACACATGCAAACTTTGCTTTTAAATGTAGAGTCTGTGCGTATTCAACTTCCTTCAAAGGAGGAACAGACCTATCTGATCAAATTAGATAGCGTTTGTTTTTATTTCAAAAAAAATATATTTTGCATTTCTTTTTTTTTAAAAAAAACTTATTAGATAAAATTTGAATTTGTCAACCAATCAAAACACTGAAAAAAAGCCATAAAAATAAGGAAAAATACGCAAAAAAATCAAAAAAAATGGAATTATTGTGCATCAATACTGTGTAATGCCGATTGGCATTGTATAATGCAGACCGGCATTGTCTAATGCCAATCGGCATTATACAATGCCGGTCAGCATTGTGTAATGCCAGTCAGCATTACACCAATGTCAATCCTAAATTTTTTTTTTAACTTTTAATTACCAAAGGACTCCTGAAAAAATGACTTATTTGCAATCAAATCCTAAAAAATGTTACAATTTAGTCCCTAAATTCTAAAAAATCAACAACCAAGTTCAATTTTTGAATATATTTCATCATAGGGGCTTACGTCGCAATTGTGCACAATTGCATCCCAAAATTGGATGCTTACAGCAACATCATCAGTGAGCAATTATAAATTGCAGCATCATTGGTGAGCAAAGAAAGGGTTACAACTAATCACAAGCAATTATGGACTGCAGCATCATCAGTGAACAGCGAAAAGGTTGCAGCTAATCAACAAGTAATGAAAGGGTTGTAGCTAATCACAAGCAATTATGGATTACAACATCAATCGATGTGCAATGAAATGGTTTCAACCAATTGCGAGCAATTACAATTATGGATTGTAGCATCATCAGTGAACAATGAAATGGTTGCAACTAATTACGAGCAATTATGGATTGTAGCATAATCGCTAAATGTCCCAAAGGGAATATAATGCAGTTCACCAGACACTACACAGTAGTTATGGTATTTATTGTTAGATGTTCCACAAGAGCTATAGCATGTTTTCAAATCATAAATTGTCAAACGTCCCATAAGGAATATAACAAGAATCATTACATATATTTCGTTAAATGTCTCACAGGGAATATAACAAAATCCATTTGTATTTAAATTTCTTCAAGGATTTATCATGATAATCACAAGTTACCTGAATGTCTCAGTTCCCTGCAATTTTTCTTTAGTGGATTTTTAGTCTTTCATGAGGCCATCCAATATTAGATTGATTAGATTTAAGAATTCTAGCTTGAAGTTGTTGATCAAAGTCCAAAAATTTCAAAAAAATTTGGCAGGGTGAGATGACCATTATCGAGGCTAACTAGTTCATCTCTGTCATATGCCCCTTCTCTAATGCAAGTTCACCTCGAAGAGCATGAGAATAATTTTTGGAATACAAATGCAAGTATGAATGCATGAATGTGTGGAGGCATTTGAAAACTTTAAAATACAGTGGTACAGAGAACTTCCATAGGATTTGGACATATTCTGAATTTTTCTTGTGGGCTTCTAATGCTTTATACACGTTATACATTTGCTCTCAAGCTTTAGAGACTTGCAATGAGGTTCGTGGGCTTGACCCACATGCATGGGTTCTCTGGACTTACTCCTTTAAGGCCACAAAAGGCTCATTTTTTGTTTTTTACTTCATTCTTCACTTCTTTTCTCTCTCTTCACTTACAATTCCTCTAGACTTAGGCTTTTCTTCTTTTTACTTCATATACCTGTGCAAGAGGATTTAGGTAGTGTTGATCACGAGGAGCTTTTGGGTCCTGATGATGATCGAGAGGATCTAGATGTCGGTCTAGCAGCTCCAGGGGTTGTCGGTGTCACTTGTAGGAAGTCGATGCCAACTCATCACAAGTGGCATGGAGTTGTCAAAGGCCAGACCATCCCACTGGTCTCGAATTTAGGATTGCACGTATGGATGCTTCACCGCCAGTGAGTTAGTATTCTGGAATCTTTCTTTCTTATTTTCTTTTAGAATTCTTTCCTGTAAAATAATATATATATATTGTTATTATTATCATATAAGAACCATTATGCATGACTCTTCCCTTATTAGGATAAATGTAGATTCCAACTCTTAGGGAATGTTGTTGCTAGGAATTCAGTTTAGGAATTTTCCCTCTTTGTTAAATATTGTTCTTCAAAATTTTCTTGCAAATAAGCAGAGAAGCAAATGGTTAGGATTTATTTCACTACCAATGAGACTTTTAGTCAGAATTTTCATTATTTTTGCTTACTTCCCTTTTATTTGTGACATGGGGCTTTCCTTCAAATTTCCTGCAAGCAAAGGTAGAGAAATAGTTAAAGCGTTAGGATAGAGAAATAGTTAAAGTGTGCTATTTGTCTCCAAAATGAAATTTTAGCCAGAGTTTGTGTTTTGCTGACGTCCCTGTGATTAGGTTATGATGACGTCCTTAGTGCTACTCGGTAGTTTTACCTGAGTGAAGGAGTTTTAGCAAAGTTTATTTAAAGAGTTATGAGATTGAGTACACATCCTCAGTTTTGATGGCTTGATCGATGGGCTAATGGATGGCCCAAAATCATTAAAAAGCCACTAGGTGGCCATGATTGCTCTGATTGAGAAGTGGTCAAATTGCACTCGCACCTTTCACTTCGGATTCAGAGAGATGATGATTATGCCCTTTGATTCTATGGCGATTACGGGGTTCTCATTCTATAGGAGATGAATTCTGTTTGATATTCCTGATGATCTTGTAGCACTGTGTTTCGAGTTGTTCGGTTGTGATCCTGCGCTCAAAATAGGTCAAGGTAGTCTTATTCCTTATGACCATCTTAGGTAGGCTTGCGAAGCAGCTGTAGGGGAAGGGCTTGTATGTATTTAGAGGTGAGCCAGGTGCTTGATATTTTGTCTGATTTAGTGCCATGGTGTCCCCAAACTGGAGCAACTCTAGCAGTTTGTAGCTACTTCCTCTCGTATAGGATCTTGATAGCTTGTAGGAGTATGATTAGGGCTCTCCTGCCAATGGTTACCTTTTACACGGCCTAGATGATGCATGCAGGAATGGATCTCGAATTTGTAGCATCCACTTGGTGGTTAACGTGAGTTACTTTTAGTGCCTTATCGTTACTTTTCTTTCTTTCCCATAAGTCTGTATATGCTAATGCATGTATGTTATAATGCAGCGTGAGCACACGAGGATGATGTATAAGCGAGATGAGGTCATTCGCCAACAAGAGGAAGCACATCAATAAGAGGGTGCCTTCTATGAGAGTGAGATTCAGAGGCTGCCGGCCGAGTTGAAGGAGTTAAGGGTCCATGGCATTGGACCTAGCAAAAGAGGACCTCTAGATGATGTTGATTATGAGGATTATGACGATGATGACAAGGATGAGTCTTGATTTCCCCTCCTTTCGTCATGTTATACTGACTGCACTAATGATGGTTTTTGGATGTTTGAGATGTTCTTTGACTAGTGTACTACTTTTATAATGATATGGTATTCTTTAGTTCTCATGTGCTTTTTCTCTTTCTGCTTATTTTCCATATTTTTGCGATAAATGCAAACCAAAGTATTACATTAAAAAAAAGATATGAACTCTAAGGTGCAAAATTTCCCTTGTATGTGATGGTTATTGATTTAGGCATTTATTTCTTGACATGTGCAATTTTAAGCATGGTTGCACATTGATTATTTCAGAGTGATAGTACCCCTTTCCTCAATTTTACCTCTCATTTTTCATTTTCATTCATTTTTTAGAGGTAACATCCTTTGTTATATGCAATGTATGGAGATTTTCATCCGCACTTATGTTAAATGGTTCAGTGTTAATGAAATGATTGTTAAAGATGCTCATGTAAGATTCAATGAAATGCTCATCATTATTATAAGACACATCACACTAGTAAGAAAATTAGATATCATTCCATTATATTTAAAGTTTAATACATCAAAAGACTCCAAATAGATCAGCAATATAGACACCATTAGGGATAGATTCATCATCGAATAGGGTATTATCTACGCTAGTCTCGGTGAGGATAGCAATGTAGCTTGCAGTTCTGTTTTAAAGTCAAACTTGCTAGAGGATTGTTTAAGCTGATTCTGGACTCTTCTTCTTCTCTGGTTCTTTTCCATTTTCATCCTTAGACTCTGTCACATGTTCACAAGTAGAAGGATCCGTTTCATTATCACTCAAATCATAGGTAGGGTTAAAGAAACCTGCTTTTGGTGTTACCCAGAGTTCTTTTTCTCCCATTTCTGACTTTTCTGTTTCTCTCTTAAGAACATCTTAGATAAGATTTTCCACAAAAGCCTTGGGAGGCCTTGAAGAGATGGTACAAAATGCAGGCATGTCTTGGTAAATGGGTAAAAGGTTGATCTTGACCTTGGGTTGCTTTTCTAGATCTTCTATTTTGCCAAAATTTTTTAAATATTGGATTCAATGCTTTAGGATATAGCAATTGCTAGTTGTGTGGCTAATCATTTAGTGAAAGTGGTAGTAGAGGTTGGGATTAATAGGTAATCGCACAATATCAATGAGAGGCCTAATTGTCGAGTCATAAATGGTGTCCATAGTCCATGCACGCCCGCGAGCGCAAGAACTATAGTCAGCAAAAGGGATCCAAGTCCATGTCTCCCTCATTGACATTCAAAAAAATATTATTTTTTTGTGATATCAACACTTTTCATGATTCAAATTATCTCTTTATAATGGATCTAATGTATATTTTTACAAATTATTTGTTTATAATGGACCTTGATGTATTGAGACAAAATCCATATGATAATTAATCTACACAAAAAAAAATGAAAGGAAAAAAGAAGGGGATAAGAGGAATTTTTTTTTTTTTAAGAGAAGACATAGAAAAGGAGAGAGCAAAAAAAAATGAGAAAAGGGAGAGAAGATAAAAAAAAAAAGGGAGAATTACTATTTTTCCTTGTGTTTTGACCTATTACACTACTTCATCCCTGACATTTAAAAAAAAATATTTATTTATCCATGTCATTTGCATCAGTTCACACTTATTAATTCTTCTTTCATGGATGAAATTGTACATGAATTGCAAATATTAAGAATGAATAAATATTTTTTTAAATGTCAGTGATGAATTAATGTAATAAGCTAACCTACATGAGGGAAATAGCAATTTTCCCTAAAAAATTAGGAGAAAACAAAAAAAAGAGGGAAAGGAGAAAAAAATGAGAGAAAACAAAAAAAAAAGGCGAAAAAATAAAAAAAAGAGGAAAAAAAAAAGGAAAGAGAAAAAGAAAAAATAAGAAAAAAATAAAAAAAAATTGTAAAATTAAAGTAAGAAATAAAAAAAGGACATTTTAAATAATTTTCTCTTATTTTTAAATATTAGAAAATTATTTCTCATTTTAAAGATAAAAAATTATTTTTAAATTATTTTCTGTTAACTAATAATTTATTTTCTTCGATTTTAGTAATCCAAACACTGAAAAATAAGAATATTTTTCAAGAGATTATTTTCAATAAACAAACAAATCCGAAGTGCTATAAATAGAAATTATGAAGTATTAAAATGTCATAAAAAAAACCCCATAATACTTGACCCTTACCAATTTTAAAATTCAATATTTATTTGATTATTTTTATGTTTAAAAATTATTAAATCGTTAATAAAAAGTAAGAAATGATTTTTGTTAAAATCTTTTTATTATTTTTTAAACCAACTGCAATGCACTTAATTTTATGAACAAATTGTCCATACTATAAAATATTTGGGGTAATCATAATTAAGAAAAAAAAGGCCAAATACTCTATTTTACTCGTGAACTTTACCCTTTTAATTTATTTTACCCATCAACTACAAAATTAATCAATAACACATGAACTTTTATATTTCGCCCATAAACTTTACTATTTTCGTCCATTTTCACATAAAAATAAGTTAAAACTAGAAGTTCATATATTTTATTGGTTAATTTTTTAATTAATAGGTGAAATTAATCAAAAAAGTAAAGTTCAAATATATAAAAAGAAAAAAAAAAGTATTCGGCTAAAAAACATATACATTTGAAATGATTTGAACTTGGCAAGCTAGTTCAGCGGCCATATTGACCTGTTAAAGCTTTTAATATTCTTTATGATTGCAGGTACTTTGTGTCATAGTGGAGACAATCCCGTACCTGCACTTGAAATTCAGAGAAGAAAAAAACAATAGTGTTTTATAGAAATCCAATCTCAGGACAACACAAAAAAAAAAAAAAAAGAGAGATGGGCATAGCACTGATCTTTATTGCACTCGTGCATGCGTATGGAATTTGAACCATCACGCCGAGTGCATAGCCAAATTCATGTAGAAAACGCAAAGCAGATAGAATGCAATATACATTGTGAGTATCGAAAACTATAAAAGTATTTATACAACCCGTAAGCAAGTTCGAACAACACAATAGAAATGCCATGCAAAAGCTGGCAGCATTATCGTAGCAACTAGTAAATTCAGACATGCAGCAACACCTAGAAAGGCACAATTGACAAGGAATTATAGAAACAGAAATGTAAGTCCTCATATTCATATTTACATGGCCAAATTCCCACTCTCCAACAAGAAAAACCACATGAATCTCTTCTTGATGTTCTTTGCAGATACAATCTCAACCTGTAGTGGTAACTACATTATCAGCTGCAAAGTTTGATAACAAACTCTTATATCATAATTCAAAACCCATTAACCAGTCTCAATGGCTTACTCATGCAACTAGAGATTCCAGAATAAATCACATCCTGAGATGAAAAAGTATTAAAACTTACATTGTGTTTGGTTCAGATCCAACAATTAATTGATTCCACTTGCAAATGAAATTCATCTTGAATTAAATTATGAATTCGGGTATGCTATAAGAAAAGCAGGTTGGTTTTCTTGATTTATTTAAAAAAACAATAAAAAGTTTTTACATGAATACGATTCAAATTTAAAGGCATTATATTAATTAATCCAACACACAAAAATATATGAAATGAGAAAGGGTTTAATACTGATATAGTTTGTGTACATCTTCCAAGCATGGCAAAAACTACACATGTTCATTCCAACAAATAAGAAAATAAAGTTCATTGTTATTTTTTCAAAAAAAATAGAAATGGATCAGTTGTTTAGAATTCAGGCCAAGAACACATTACTGAGTGAAGGGTAGAAGAGAGTGGAAAAATCATCGCATATAGAGAGAAAAAAAAAAAAAATCAACGGCATTTCAGCCTTATCAAATTTTAAGCTTGTTATGATCCATTTGTACATTCTAACCATTCTGAAAATTTGGTCCAACTGTGTTCAGCTCCATAGAAATAGCTTAAAATTGCAAATGAACAATTATAACCAAACATGAGAAGTTTAGATTTCTAATCCAGTCTTAACATCTAACCACAACAAAACAAATAACATTTTAACAAATGATCAGTTATAGTCCAGGGCATGAAAAAAAAAAATCAGGGAAAGAGTGCACTTCTGCACATAAAGGGTCAGTGCCTCAACTCAACCCAAAAAGAAGTAAAAGCCAGTCTCTTTTATTTCTTTTGACTAAAGTTAGAGAGAAAACCCAAATGCAAGATTTATAATGAAATAATAATAATAATAATAATTTGAGCATCACCTGAGTTTAGGGCTCTTGATATTGCCTTGAATAGTGAGCAGTTAAGCATCTGCCATCAAGACGAAGAAATGAATGCAAAAAGTTAGATAAGGTTAACTCTGATCAACCATACAAATGCTAGAAGAATGAACATCGGAGAAAAACTAAGGGTATCAGCAAATGAAGAATATGCTAAGGCACCAGCAAAATCCTACAATTTCCCTAACCATGGAATTTATGCACAGCACAGCAAAATTGCTTTATCCCCCCCACCGGAAAAAATAAAATAAAATAAAATAAAACTAAGAATCGCTTATCCCCTATACTGCACCAGCATGGAACAAGGTTAACTCCCAAGTTCCATTATCCCTCTTCTCATCACCTATCCAATACATATTGTTGATATGTCCTAAAAGTTGGACTATGGATCCACATCATTGGCTAGAGTGGTATAATCTAACTGAAAAATCCAGAAAGAAATTTATGTGATAAATGAAAAAAAATAAAAAATTATGAATCAAAAGGACAAATAACAATCATTACTTGACTGAATTGGCTAACTTGGGGGAAAATTCTATTGGATTGTTAAAATTAATTGGATGAAAGCATAAAAAAAAAAAAAAAAAAAAAAAAATTCTGCTGCCAATTTGTAGAAAAACACATTATGACCTCCAGCATAATAGAAGTTATAAGTTGATGCAGAGGGAAAAAAAACTCTCCATTGCTAATCTGAAAGTGTCATATATATCTTAAATAATCTAGTAGCTTCGCAGACACAATCCTAGACATGAAACACAATTTTGAAGCTAAAAAATGCATAAACTTCTAAATTCTCAGCCTAAGTACATGCAACACAGGTTTATAATTTAAAATGAAAGGCAAAACAAATCAGTCAACTGTGTGATTTCCAATCTTTCATCATGTTATGTGTCACTTAGGTTTTCTAAATTTTTCCACTAATTAATCAACTCTATTCAATTGGGTGTCGTGTGTGTGCATTTGATATTTCATTGAGTTCAGAAAATTGATAACTGTAGCTTATGCATTTTGGAATTTGGACGAGTAATCACCAAACTAATCTTAAAATCATTGTAGGGTTATTGAAGGATTTCAAACCAAAAGAAATGTAAACTTGAGCAAATGCCAAGATCATGAATGTGGTAAAAGTTTACCATGTGAAAGGTCTATATCTTGTTTTAGCTGCTATGAAGTTCAATTACATCAACATTTTGAGCAAATGATTCAGAGATGTGGCATCACTGCCTCAGGGATGCAACTTAACGAAAATATAAATGACAAAAAGACAGAAAAAATCCCTTTCAGATCTTCAACTTAAAAAGATAAGAAATGATGCAGTTTATTCAGAAGTTTCTAAAGAATATATCATTTAAGTAATCCACATATACGTCTGTACATTTACCAGCTAGCAAATGCATAAAATACATATACCCTTTGAAATTTAAAATGGCCTAAAGTTGAATGTCGAGAAAACAAAATATAGAGTTACATGAAAGAATAAAAGAGGATATATTTTCTCAATCAACATGACAGAAACTTATTAGAACCTAACAGATCTGCAAGAATGGTAGGCAGCTGGAACAATCTATAAGCAACATATATAGCTATTTAGAATCTCCGAACAAAAAAAAAGAATCCTCCACTAGACCAAATAAATAAAACCAATTATATAAGCAAAAGCAAAATAATCTAATATTAAAAAAATCATAAACTCATAGATTACGGAAACCAATATAACCCAACAATTCGCTAGCAAAAAAATGTTCAAAAAGCAAACCTTTTTGCTCATCAGATGCATCATGATACTCTTGATCCTCCTCAGGCACTGGATGAAGATCCACATCCTTTTTTCCAACATTGGCCACAACATCCTTGTCATCATCATTCCCATCATCATCATCTGGGTACCTCACAACAACAACAGGGCAAATACAATGATGAACACAATAATCACTCACGCTCCCTAACAACCTTCCTTTACTATTCCTTCTTCTACTTGCTCCGAAACCCCTGCTTCCCATTATCACTGCACTTAATCCCAACCTCTCCACTTCCAAGCACAGCCTTTCTTTCATGTCATGATCCTTCACTATGTGTATCTTAAATGGAATTTCTGCGTCAACTAATGGCTGTGCCAATGAATTAGCTTTTGCTGTAGTAAAATTGTCAAAATCATCCTCCAATTTCTTTTCATCACTTTCATCAATAGGAGCATTTCTGTCATCGTTGATATGGAGTCTGATGGAGCCCCAGTCTGCTCCGTAAAGTACGGAGGTAGGACGGACGTGGAGAAGGATGACGGCGTCACCTGGGCGAAGATAATTATTGACGGCCCATTTGACGGCATAAGCGCTCTCGTCGCTGAGATCAACGGCGATTGCGATGCGGCGTTGGGCGGAGGAGGTGGGTGTTGGTGTGGTGATAGAAAGGCGCGGAGGAGAGGAAGGTTGGATTCGGAGTGATGAGAGCTGAGGAAGGTTTGGGTCGGGTTGGTGATGCGGGTTCATTTTGTCACTATAAAGAAATGCGGCTCCTTCTGCTTTGGGTTGACTTCGGAGGTAAAGAGAACTCGGAGAGGTGTCAAAGATGGAGGAAGAAAAGTATGAAATATAGAGGAGCACTTCTGGTTTTTACGGTTTTCGCTAATTTAAGAATTTTTCTGTCTCCCCAACCCTACCCCAATTGTACGTCATGACCCGTGTTGCAACACGGACGAACACGGGTGAGATAAAAAAAAAAAAAATACTGTAACAATCAACTTGCAAGTAAAGACTAATGACATTTAGAGTTCGTTCAATTTTACTTTCAGGTTTATGACTTTTATTTGTAAATTTATTAATTTTTAATTGTAGATTTATGTTTTTTTAATTTTATGTCCATTAATATCTATTAATTTATGAAAAAATAAAAAAAAGACTCTAACCTCAAATTTAATCATATGCATCTACAAAGGTAGAACTCATAACATCAAAAACAAAAAATTATTACACAATTTTAGCATGATTCATATTATTATTGGATCAGGAGTGTAACGCTTGCATTTTCATTAACCCAAACATACAAAAGAACCTCACTTTGGTATATCAAAACAAAGTTTAGCCTCATCTTAACGACAATTTATCTCAAACTTGTATTCTTGTATTTTAATGAACCAATAAGGACACACCGCACTTACAAACACTAACAAAGAAAAAAAACACCACAAAAAGGAACTGATATAGCATATACACCAATACAATGAAATAACCATTGATTCAAATGAAAAGAAAAAATGCAGCTAAAAGCAGTATTTCCTGATACAATAACTGACAAAAGGAGCAAATAGAAAGACTTGCGCGGAAAACAACATTAAGGCAAAAACTTGTAGCCTTAATGGAAGCCGAGATACAATAAAAATGGAGCAGAGGCAAAGTGAGAGGCTCTAAGCAAGGCCATAAGCAGGTGGGTAACAAAGGAGGTAAAGGAAGAACAAATAGTAACAACAGTGTTAGTGGTAGAGATGGCAAGATGCAGTGTTGGTGAAGGTGGACAAAGGAGGGGTGGAGTTGCAAAAGAGGGAGGGATGGTGCGAAGAAGAGGAAAGCAAAAAGGTAAGGCTATGTTAAGAAAAAGTAGAAAGCGTTAACAAAAAAAAAGGTGTTAGTTTTCACACGTGTAATGGACCCGTAATTCATATTGCAATATAGATAAAGGTCCATAATATAATTTTCCCCTTACCCCACGCGCATGATATGGGCATTGTGCTAGCAACTTTATGTTAAATGATATATATATTTTTTAGGAGATTCTTACATACACTAGGTAATAAAATTTGGATGATGTGTCTTAAATTCTATCTTTGGGTGTAACACACCAAGTGTAGGCAAGACTTTCCTTTTTTTTTTTTTTGGCAGAGTACATAATTTCATACCTAAACTTTACACAATTAGCCTATAATACCCTTTGAATTTTATTTTCATTCATATTGTATTTTAACTTATATTTTTAACTTGTACAACCTTATCACCCAACGTGCTTAGAACTCCTAGATATATGTACATCTAAAGCTTATGTGGATGTAAAAAAATTGGTAAAATTTATATTTAGACTCCTAAATTTTTCACATTTTTAATTTTAAACCCTTCAAATTTCATTTTGTATATTTAGATTCTGATACTTTATGAGTTGAAAATTATACGCCCTTCCTCCAATTTTTTAACACAAATTATTTCCTTTCGGTTCCTAAAATTTTACTCGAGAATAGATGCTTTGGTTACTTGAGAGAGGCATTTGATTCCTACTTGTCTCTTGAATGCTTATGTTGTTAAGGAGTCAGCTAATCCATATTGTGTATTATTGCTTTGTTGTTATTTCTTGCTTCAGTTCTTGACTATTTATGCTAATGGGTTGGTGGATTACAAGATCTTGGGAGTTGTTGAGGGTATAAAGCAAGATTGACTTTATTCTTGCTCATGCTTATTAAGACTTTCGAGGGTTTGGATGATATGAGGACTAGTGGATCTTCTTTCTTCACTGGTAGTCCTTTGTTCCTTTATATTAGTTGTAAAAGAGATTGAGTATCTTGGAGAGGCCTAATCGTAGTTTCTTAAGGTATGGCCCTTGCAATCATCAAGATAGATACTTTAGGAGAATTAGTGATCATTCTTCTTCTGATATGATTTTAAATGCCTTGTTGACTTGGATGAGCACTGTTTCATATGCTGAGATTAATTGGGTTTGTCTTTGGTAATAATAAGAGCATACGACTCTACAAACTTATGCAGGCTTTATCACTATTTTTGACTTCTAGTTATGTACGTACCCATTACTCACTTATGCTCATGTGTAGGTAGTATAAAGTTACACAGAGGATCCCATAAGAGATAACTGACTTTCAAGGAGGCAGGTTATCTTAGCACTTCATTGATTATTTCAAGGTTTGTTGGACTCGTAGATTGTCCAACACTTTTCTACTAGCAGCTAAGATACCTTCACTAATGATGCATGTAGGCGTTGGGTGCTTAATAGGCATATTTTTTAACTTCTTTAATCGGTGGTGCTTCTTCTTTTTGTAGGTTTTAGGGATGACTATTTGTCTTTATTATTTGTTGAGTACCTTACAAAATTAAAAAATATGAGATATTATACAATGTTTTCTAATGATCATGAAATACTATATAAAGTATCACAAACTTTATTGTTGAAATGTTGATTTGCCTTTTAAGGACTAATTTAGATAACTTATGATTTCCATAATTATGCGAATTCTCCACTCATTTCCATATGCACCAAATGTCATTTAATAAAAGCATAGTTGCATTTCATATATTTCAAAATGATAGTACCCATATTCTTAAATAGCCCTTTTGGGTTTTCTACCTAAGTATTTTTCCTCTCTTATATTATATACTATCATATGTAGTATCACTTGAGTCAATCAACATTAACTAGTTCTAAGAACTCATTCCCATTGATGTTTGGCAACTGTACTACTCCTTGCATTAGTATTGTCTTGACCAAATAAGGACCTTCCTAGTTAGGCCTAAACTTCCCGCTTAAATCATAAATGTTTTACTTTACTAGCTTCAATAACCAATCTCTGACTCTTATGTCATGCTTCCTTGCTTTTTTACCAAATGCTTTTACAATCCTTCTATGATAAAACTAGGTATGGTACAATGCCTTTAATCTCTCATTATTCATAAGTGTTAGTTGTGCATGTCTTTACTCAGCCCAGTACACTTTAAGCATCTCAACTTTGATCATGTTTCTAAGTGATTTCATTTCCATCTTGATTAGAAGAATTGCTTCCACTCCATACACCAAAGAGAAAGGTATGGCTCCCATTGAGGTTCTTATGTTAGTCTGATACCCCATAGAGCAAATAGTAACTTACTAGCCCAATCCTGATGCATTTCAGTCATTTAACCTAGTATCTTTTTTATATTTTTATTTGTTGCTTCTATTGCTCCATTAGCTTGTGATTAATATAGTGAGAATTTATAGTACTCCACCTTATATCGCATAGGCATCTCTCTTACCTCGACTTGAAATTATACCCTGTTGTTTGTGACTATATGGTGAGGGGTTCCATAATGACAGAATAAGTTCTTCTTTAAATATTTTGCTATTTGGTTTGCCCCTAGTTTGGCATAAGAATCTACTTTTACCTACTATGTAAAGTAGTTAATTACAACTAAGAGATATTTGTGCCCATTTAATGCTACCAAATAAATCTCTCTAATGATGTCCAATACTTAGGCTTGGAATGGCCAAAGAGATGTCATGGTATGCAATTCCATGTAGGTTAGATAACTAATGTCCCTATTGACTTGACACTTTTGCATCTTTTGCAAACTTGACATAATCCTCTATCAATGTCATCTAGAAAAAACATTGTCTCATGACCTTCTATGCTAAGATAGACTTATTCATGTATGGCCCACATACTCCTTCAAGAACCTCAGTCATAACCTTCCTTATTTTGATATCATTTAAAAATCTAAGCTATAATCTATTCAAGGTTCTCTTATTTAAAACACCTTGGTATGACAAGAACTTTACAGCTAGCTTTCTAATGGTTGTTTTATCTCTTTTAATAAACCCCTCTAGACATTTTCATTTGTCTAAGTACTACTTAATGTCATAATACCATGGCTCCTAAACCAATCTCGTTTCTAATATTGACTCCTTCAAATGGCATGGTCTATCCCATACTGACATTAAAAGGCCATAGTGTTTGCCTTTTAATTGTGATTCCTTGACAATTTAACAAACTTACACTTCTAAAATGACTGACTAAACTATCTCAAGTACTCTACATAAGGTTTCAAATGTTGTTCTCTTAAATCCCATTCATCCACTGCTTGATTGATCACCAACATCAAATCTCTGAGAACTTCCACTTCTGTAACTCCCGGTACTATTAAGGCTACCAATCCTGTTGTAAAAGCTTCATACCCTGCTTTATTGTTTGTAAATTTAAAGGTAAGCTTTTTGGCTATTAAAACCAGTTTATTTTCTAGCGTTATCAAAATCATTTGGACTCCTTCTCTGAACTAAGTTACTACTCCATCAAAGTACGTTCGCCACTTCTACACCTTGATGGCTGAAGTGAGATCATCTAGGAATTCAAGTTCAATCTCTTATTTATTTGAGATCTAGTTTAGAGCTAGAAAATATACTACTACCCTTCCCTTGATCATTTTCTTAGTTAAGTATTCTACATCAAATTCTGTCAATAATACTAACCACTTGGCTAATCTTCCAATCAATGGTGGTGCTTTAAGTAATGCTTCATTAGATATATTTTAGAGACCGCTTGAATTTTGTAGGATTTGAAATAGTGTCTCAACTTCCTTATGGCCATACCATTACTAGGAAAATTTGCTCCACTTGATTGTACTTCTTTTTATAAGGCAACATCTTCTTACTCAAGAAGTAGATGGTAGGCTCCACTTTCATATCCCCTTCTTTAACCAACATTGCTCTAATGGTGTTTCCTTTAATTTTGAAGTAAAGGATTAAAGTTTGACCTTCTTTCGGTGGCTTCAATATGGGTGGATTTGCCAAATATTCCTTGATTTTATTCAAAGAAATATGACATTATTCATTACACTCCATGGGCTAATTCTTTATAAGTAGCTTAAAGATTGATTTATAAATGGCTATCAATTTTATTAAACCTACTAATAAATTATAACTTTTCCCAAGAGCCCTTTGATTTTCTTTTTTGCCTTTAGTACCAGCATCTCCTTTATTTCTTTTACTTTTTCTAGATCAACTTTAATGTCTTTCTAACTAATTATATGCCCTAACATCTTTCTGAAGGTCACACTAAACACACACTTTTATGGGTTAAGTCTCATATTGTATTTCTCCATTCTATGCAAGAACTTTTCAAGTGCTTTTGGATGTCCTTCTCAGATTCTTATTTCACCATCATGTCATCCATATATACTTCCAACTCTTTATGAATCATATCATGAAAAATTGATATAGCCAACCTTCAGTAAATTGCCCTTGCATTATTAATCCAAATGGTATTACTCTGTACTAATACATTCCTCATTCTATAATGAAAAGCAATTTTAGCTTTATCATTGATTGCCATAAGGATATGGTTGTATCTTGAAAACCTATCTGTAAGCACCCAATTTTGGGATGTAATTGTGCACAATTGAGATGTAAGCCCCTATGATGAAATTCATTTAAAAATTGAACTTGGTTGTCAATTTTTTGGACTTTAAGGGCTAAATTGTAACATTTTTTTAGGATTTAATTGTAAATAAGTCATTTTTAGGGGTCCTTTGGTAATTAAAAGTAAAAAAAATTAGGATCGGTATTAGTGTAATGTCGACTAGCATTACACAATGCCGATCGGCATTATGTAATGCTGATCAGCATTATACAATGCTAGTCAGCATTGCACAGTACCGACACATTAAAATCCAATTTTTTTTATAATTTTTTTCACATATTTTTATTGATTTTTCAATGTTTTGATTGGTTGACAATTCAAATTTTATCTGATAAGGTTTTTTTAAAAAACGCAGAAGATTTTTGAAATAAAAAAACTAGACGCTATATGATCAGATAGGTCTATTCCTCCTTTGGAGGAAGTTCAATACACGCAGACTCTGTATTTAAAAGCAGAGTCTGCATGCATGCGTAGGGGGATTTTCTGAAGGGAGGATTTTCTTTAGGGAGGATTTTCTTAAGGGGGGATTTTCTTTAGGAAGATTTTTTTTACACAGACAAAAGATAGATTAAACTTGGATTTCTTCTGTTCTTTCAAAACCCTAATTTTTGCAGTTCATTTGACGAAGACAATACAATGATTTTTTTTTTAGTCTCAGTCCAGAATCAAATTAACACTGAGTCAATTTCAACGGTGAAAATCCTAATCTGAGGGGTCAAAAAATATCATTTGCACAACATCTAAATCATCAATGTTATTTTATATTTCATGTTTTATTCTTTCTATTATTTTCTTTTTGTGATTTTTCTTTTATTTTGTTATTCTTTTTTTATTGTTTAATTTCACTACTAATCTGATTACTTTTTTTTTTGTTTTGATATGTGCATATGGATTGAGGAGGATACTGCCTATATTTAAATTGAGCAGAAAGTCCATGGAATGCCATGAAAGAACCTGTGTTATTTTCCAACAAGATTTGAGATTTTTTCATTATTTTTCCATTTTTGGTATTCTGTGTAGTTATTTTAATTTCTGGGTGTATAATCATTTAAATTTAATTTTTGTACGTAGTTTGTAATAGCCCCAGGAGTGGAAATAGTGAAAAATTTAATTTTCTGTATTTTAAAATTAATTAGTAAATAGGTTCAATTGGGTAAAAAATCAATTAAAATCAATAATGGTAGTAGCTTAAATTAGGATTTTTTAGAAAATTACTATAATATTTGTTTAAGCTACTTTTTGTGTTTTATTTATTTTGGACTTGTTTTTTTTATGTTTTTTTTTAATGTTTTTAGGCCCTAAGCCCACGTTTAGGTCTAACCCACTTAATAAATAGGCTTAAAAATGGTTTAGGTTTTTAAATAATTAAAATCAATTTAGGCCCATTAGGTTAATTAGATTTTAGGCTCGCTTAGTTAATTAAAATTGTTTACATTTAACTCAGCCCATTAATTTCATTTCTTTTAATATAAATAGACCTAGGCCCATATTTCACTTAAAATAAAACTAAATTAGACTTAGGCCCACCAATTTAATTTTCCTTTAAAATTGAATAGACTTAAGCCCATATCTTAAAAAGACTAAAAACAGATCTAGACTCACTAATTAATAAAAATGTAACCCCACCTATAGTCCATTTCTCATTTTTAAATAATATGTAGACTTAGCTAAACTTATAAAATATAATTAACATAGCTTAGACATAAGGACATTGCCATGCATTTTTTACTTGTAATTTAATTGACTTATTGCCTTTTGGGTTAGATGGATGTTAATTAGGGTTTAATAAAATTGCATGTAATTAGAGGATGAAATAATCATCTATAAAATTATTCTAAAAGAACACAAGACTAAGAGAAGTTAGTATTCCGTATCCAGAATCTCCTAGTTGTGGTGTTAGCTTTCTTTTAGGGAATCGAGTACCACCTTTTTAATTTGTCCCAGTTATTACCCTGGGTGGCGACTCCTCATCTCCACACCATGTCTTTGTGACAGTGGTTAGTATGTTCTTTAAGGCCATGAGCCTAAACAGTTTCATGGTTGCTAAAATCTTGGACGCGCGCTAAACCCCACTATCTACAGTGGCAACTCCACTGGGGAAAAGAGATACTGATTCTACTTGTTTTCTTTAGAATTGTTTTATCGATTATTATTTCATTATTGCATTCATTATGCATGTCCTTACTAAACCGATGGCATTGATTTATGATTCCATGATTCCACTAGCTTCATGGAGTTGTAGATTGGCTAACCATCACTCTTAGCCTTAACTCGATTCAAGAGAGATTACTGGGCTCATCTGACCAGAGTCTGTAACTCAAGTCCCTAAGGGGGGTAATCTTCTCTCAAGTTGGTAAAGGATGTTGGGCCCCTCTGACCTTGGCCTATAACTCAAAGTCCATAATGGAGAGCATCTTGCTAAGGGAACCTTAACTTTTCACTGGACCCTAACCATATATAATGGCTTAGTTACTTTCCCTAGGGTCTTTACCCAAAATGCTTGTTTGTTTGGATTGCCATGAGGTATTTCTATTTATAAAAATCAAGATTTATACCTTTGAAGCTCATTTAGTCTAATAAGGATTAGGCTAGACCTTTATATTTAGAAATGCTGCTTCTATGCTCTTTTTCTTTTAAAAGAGATTCGGCATGCACGTTAGCTCTTAATATCCCCTGTTGATATGAAGGCCAAGACCAAAAATCCTAGGAAAAGAAACTCACCATCGAACATATGTGTGGGAGGAATAAGGTTGGAAGGTTTATGCTTGTATGTTGCTTCCTAATACATGCTACCTGATAAGTGCTTGTCTGTTATTTGTTGCATAAACACATGCATCATGCACACTTGCATACATATAGTCCATGCATCATACTAATACCTTGTTTTGCATCCATTATAAATTCATCTAGGTCTTCTCGTGTCTGGAGACAAAGAGGTGGCAGATTGACAAAAGTTGATTTAAGTCCGGAGTCCATAGCTCAAGTATTCTTCACAGACTGAAGAGACTAGAGGGGAGTCCAATCAATCCACTATTCCTAGAAGCTGAATTAGCTCAGACTGAACAGACTGAATTTCACGACCCAAAACAGGGGCCATGACCGACGCTAGTGAACGGGAATTCTTTCGAATCCGAAATCCGTAGCAAGCCTAAAAATAAAATAATCATGCAATAATACTAACAACAGCTCTTAATGCAGTAGAAATAAAATCATAATTATCAAAATAGAAATCCATATCTCATATATAGATAAATCCTTTGATACAAGTCTCCGTTCAAATTCTCAAAATACATATCTCACACAATATAATACATAAAACCCATAATTAATTTACTGCAGTGTCTAGATTATAAAAATAAAACTCAAGTTAGTAGTTTACATAGAGAAGCCGGGGCGGAAGAAATCCGACGTACAGGTCTGCTACTGAGGTATGAAGACGATGACTCTCCTGAAAAATAGTCAACGGAGGAGAGTCAGACCTCACTGAGTGAATTACTATAATATATATACATGCATACTAAATGTCAATGCATACAGTCAACAACATATATCTAATATGTATATATACAGGCAGATACACACAGATGCAATAAAATCATTATATATATATTTTTATTGAAATTCACAGTTTATGAAGGATCAAATAGAACCCTATAATATCGCAACCTCAAATAGTGTTAGATAACACTCTAGCCATACAGGCTCACTTATTCCAAATATATTCACTTATTCCATTGGGACAGTAGACTAGCCCCGAGACACTAAGTCAACCGAGCTCCAGTAGTCTGACTGTCAGTATGATTGGCCCCGAGACACTTGGTCAACCGAGCTCCAGTAATCACACTCTCAAATCATATCACACATCAAATAATCATATCCAATCAATATCCACAATCTGGTTAGTAATATAGCCTAAATGCTATAAGCGTACCAGTATGTACTCGATCCTAGTGCTACCCACTAGGTAGCACGTTCTATTGATATCCTTCATTAATAAATATAAAACATTCATTCACAAATAAATGATGCATGAATTTAAATAAAATAACAATATAAACCATATATATACTGGAAATATACCAAAAATAAACCAGGTATATTTCGAGTATATATACGTTAAATAAATCCAATTAATTACAAATTAAGCTAGAAATATATTTAAAAACATTTTAAACATAATTCATTAATAAAACATGCATATAATTTAATATATACCAAAAATAAATCAAAAGTAAACTAAAAATAAACTTAAATACTAATCAAATTATTTATGCATATATCATCAAAATAAAACATGCATTTCTAAATCATGCATCCTAAAGCATATATATATATATATATATATATATATATATATATATATATATATATATATATATATATAAAATAGTGACTCACACTTAGTGCGCTCCACGAGATGGATCCGACAGGCCTGGTCCACTAGCCCTCGGTCTCGGTGCAACTAAACAAACAAAAATAACATACATCAAAATAATCCTAACAGGAAATTCTAGAAACTCGATCTAGAATATTAGACATAGAAACAGAATTAGGGTTCGATCGGACATCACGTTTTACGAGAATTCTACCAAAAATTTGGCAGAACCTCCCCTGTAAAACGGACATCTCTCTACTCAAAGAGTAGAGCCGACCCTGCAAAGAAACACACTTCGAAAAACAGACACAAAAACACATCCACAACCCCTCGGTCGGACTCCAAACTACAACTTACGGATCGGGGTCCACAATCACAGAATATATATGGAAATGCCAAAAATACCCTTATATCATAGAAATACATTTTATAAGTAGAAATTACATAATTAACCTTAAAACACATTAAAAACCGATAAAACTCATTTTATTTAGAAAAATCGTATATTATATATATAATTGAAAATAATTCACGAAAAATAGTTTTAATCAATTAAAAATACTAAATAATTTGTAGAAATCATTTTTATACCTTAAATAACTATTAAAACCAATTAAATTACATTTTTTTGCCAATTTCGTGTAAAATTACCAAAATACCCCTATATATATAAATATACTAAAATTACTTCAAAAATTCACCAAAAATACTATAATTATCCAAAATTAATTTTTTCAACATATTTATCAATAATATTAATAATTAAACTCAATTAACCAATTAAATTCAATTAAAAATACAATTAACCCTATTTTCCAAAATTACATAAACCTAAATAATTCAAAATAAATACATAGAGATTCATAAAAATTCCAAATAAATTCCTATAATTCATTTAAACACCTATAATTATCATAAAACACAATTTCATAATTTATTTAATTAATTTTCGCAAATTAGAAAATAATATTAAAATATTCAAAAATACCCAAAAATCAAAATAATCTCCAAAAATTCCACAAAAATTCACACATGTAGATTAAGCCAAGGGAAACAACATTTGTTAAGGGAATTTTCATGAATCAATCAAATTGAAGTTCAAAAAAATCAAGAACCCTAATATGGCCAAATTCGAAAAATTGAAACCTAAGCAAATCAAGACCATTTTAAGTGAAACAAAGCTTGGAATCACACTCACCAGAGCTCAAGGAGAAGAAAGAGACTGGCGATGTTGAAAATGGTGGCTGAAAACATCGTGAACGACGTTGCTCTAACTTTTGGCTTCTCCGGCCAAAAATGGCTTCTAGACGCCAGAATCAGCTGCAGCAGGCGGCAGAAGGGGCTGAGGAAGGAGGTGGCACGCCGGATGGCACACCAAAGATAAGAAATCGATGGTAGCAGCGGCGGACGGCGATGGGGAACGATCGGGAGGAAGAGGATGCTTCGGGTGGCACTTTTGTAATTATATCAAACTTTAATTTTTGTTAAATATTAAATGTATATATATATATATATATATATATATATATATATATATATATATATATACTTTATACTATATATTAAAATAATATTAAATTACACACATTAAATATACACCACACACATATAATTTAATATTTTAATAATTTATAATAAGTAAAAATAATTAAATAACAATAAAATAAATAAATAAATAATATAATAATAGGGTAGTTAATTAAACCCTAATTAAATAAATAAGTACACATATACACGTTATTTAGTACTTCAAAATATATATGAGTTCATGCAAGTATGGAAATCTATTTAAAATAATTAATAGTAAATTATTTACGTGAAAATTTCCCCGAAAATGTAAGTTCCGGGAAAATTTTACGTAAAGCACTTAAAATAATACACAATAATTAAAATAGATTTTAAATACATATCAACTCGTAAAAATATCATAATATATATACAAAAATTATTAACACTGCATATCCCGATGAAATATTAAAATATTTAAAAAAAACACGGGATATTACAGTCTTCCCCCCTTACAAGAATTTGTCCCCGAATTCCAGAAAGAAAATGATCACAAGATCAAGAAGGAAAGAGATACGGGTAAGAAGCTCGCATCTCAGCTTCAGTCTCCCACGTATGCTCTTAAACTCTGTTGCTATGCCACAGAACCTTGACCATCGGAATCTGCTTCGAATGCAACTGTTGAACTTGATAATCAACGATCGCCATAGGTTCTTCCACAAACGTCAAATCATAAAAATATCATAATATATATATATAAATTATTAACACTGCATATCCCGATGAAATATTAAAATATTTAAAAAAAACACGGGATATTACACTGAAATGGAACAACAACCAGAGATGTGGACCTTAGAGGACATTAAAGGAGCTTTGATGGATGACATGAGAGCTATGATGCAAGATGAACTGAGACAGGCTTTGGCCGAACTAGTGTAACTAGTTGTTGGACAACCACTTACTGCTGTTATTGAATAACCACTTGCTGCTATTGTTGAACAGCCACTTACTGTAGGAGCTCCACCTATTACTGTAGCTCCTCCACCTACTGCTAACAATGTTAGGGGGCAACCTGCTCCTAGAAATATGCCTGCTACTGATGTGAGAATGGAAGACATTAAAAACTATATGGTAGAGAAGGCGAAGAGCGAATCACTTGAATTGGTTCAAGACCTTGAGTCCAAGTAGATGTAAGCACTGACTCAGAAAATGTCTAAGATGGAAGAGCTTATTAGAGGATAAGGAATAGGATATTCTTTTGACTTTGATGATATGTTGCAAATGGAGGGTGACAAGTTGCTTAAAAAATTCAAAATGCCTCAACTGTAGAAATTTGATGGGAGAGGAGACCTTAGAATTCATCTAAGTCAATACACAATAACCATGAGCACTACAAAAGCACCTTTAGCAATGGTCACTAGGTTGTTTGTGCTATCCTTAGAAGGAATGGCTATGAACTGGTACCATGGGTTAGAAAAGTCTATTAGAATTGACTAGAAGGAACTAGGTACTGCATTCTTGGAGTAATATGATTATAACACTCGATTGGAAGTGTTAATTAGGGATTTGGAGTTAACTAAACAAAAATCAAATGATTCTTTTTTTTATTTCTTAACTTATTTTATGAATAAAGCAGGGATGATGAAAAATAAGCTTGTTGAGAAGGATCAAGTTAGAATGATAGTTTGTAGTGTGTCACCTAATTTAGTCAAGAGGCTATAAATGATGAATCCCAAAACCTTTGTGGATTTGTATGATGATGGGTTACAAGCTGAGGAAATTGAGAGTGAGAAAAAGAAAACTGTTAGAGGCACAAGAACTCGAAACTACCCAACTGGGGCCATACAACAAGGAAGTACTAGTCGAGCTGTAGAGGTGCATGCAGTTCAACAACCTAGAAGGTTCTCTAACTTCAACCAACCATTCTTTAAAGTCCTAGAGAGGCTAATCCAAAAAGGCTTGCTCCGACCCTTAACCTTTTCCAAACCCCCAAATCCAAATCTCCCTAGCTATGATCCAAACAGTTACTGCAAGTTTCATTAAGTAGCTGGCCATTCCACAGATACCTGCATCTGCTTAAAACATGAAATCCAAAACTTGATAGACTCAAGAAAAATCACCGACCTTGAGAAATCCAATTCCAACCCAAACACCAGAAACAACCCCTTCCCAAACTGCAAAAATATTCCCCTATCAGCCACCATGATGATTAGCTCAGGGGTTAGCGAAGAAGAAGTGCTAAGCTCCTTTAAGGACATCAACCTTATACCTAATGGAGAACCTTTCAGACAGCCATAGAGAGGAGTAGAAGATTTATTGGGCCAGCCCTCAGGCAAGTTTGATTACAGAGTATTTTACTCAAAACCACCCTCTGCTGATATCCTTATTGAATCAATTAAGCCCTCAGGTTAGGGAGATGAGTTTAATGATAAGCTAGTAAAAGAAGAGCCTAAAATTCCCGAGCAGTTGCTAAGACAAGTTGAAGATCTGTTGGGACAACCTTTGAGCAAGTTCAATTATAGAGTGTTGTATTCTAAACCCACTTCCATTGACATCCCCATTTAATCGATTGTGCCTACAGGGTGGGGTGATGAATTTGAGGATGAACCTTTGGCTCTTAAATAGTCTCAAGAAGGGGTTGAAGATTTGTTGAATCAACCTTTAGGTAAGCTCAATATAAAAGATTTGAAAGGGAAGGAAACATGCACAATGGAAGTGTGGAAAGATGGGAAAAAAGACCGAATCATTGGAGTTATTGACATCTGGTATGACTCTGATGAAGAAAGCCCACACAGTTTCAATTTCTGGAGTGATGATCCTAAAGTGAATCATGTCACTAGAAGTGGGAAGAATTATAAAGCAGCAGAAAAGAAAACAGAAAGAGTAACAGAAAGAGAAGAAACAGAAGATGCAAAGATAGAACAAGAACGGAAAGAGGATTTTATTTTAGAACAACTAAAGAAAGCCAAGGCAAATATTAGCATTTGGGAATTACTGATGCATTCGAGTAGTCATAGAAGGGCTTTGGTTAAAGCTATATCGAACATGAGCATTAAAATGGTAGCTACGCCTGAGGCTATAGTGGCAAAGGTGACAGAAAAGAAATATGGGCTAATAACATTCTCATATGATGACTTGCCTTTAGAGGGAAGAAATCATAACAAGGCATTATTTATCCTAGCTGAAGTAAAAGGGAAAAGAACCAACTTTGTAATGGTAGATGGTGGTTCAGCTATAAATGTATGCCCATTAAAGATCCTACCTAATCTGGGCCTGAAAGTAGATGACTTGACGACTTCAAACCTCATAATCAGAGCTTACAATGACAGTACCAGGAATATGGAGGGAACATTTCAGGCTTTGGTTAAAATAAGGCTTGTAGAGTCACCACTTTTCCATTAAGCATGAACTTTATTTTTCTAATGAATTGTGGATGGTACTCCTCTTAGAGGATGGAATGATGGTCATCCTAATAATAAAGTAAAAGTATTATATATATTATGTATTACTTTTTGAGCACTGGTTTTTCTTAGAATGTTCAAAATAGTAAACTCCACCATAGATTCAAGTTCTTTGAAAGTGACCACAATTTTAAATGTGCCAACAATCAACTTATTAAAGTCATCATATACATAAATTTTGAGATTACAAGTTTTCAAGTGTTCCATATTCATCTCAAACTTATGAAGGAGTCAGAGAGAGCAAATATTAATGTCAAAACATCATTCACCATTACACAAAAAGTCTTTTTAGCTATAACTGTTGCTTAAATAAATAAAGGTCTGTTATGTGCTCTTCCCTTAAGTGAGAGATCCTCATGAGAGAAAAATATAGCATTGTTAGGAGCTTATATTAAAGAAGTTATCATGTCACTAAACTAAGCATCAGTTGCAATTTTAGTAACATCTAGAGCATGTACTAAGGCATCTCAGTGCTTTTTGGATGCCATCAACAAGTCTCAGATGCTGGCTTGAGCTTATATTTTCTTGAGTTGCTTTAGCACTGCATCATCCTCTTTAAATTCCTTTGTCAGTTCTATTAATTCCTTTACTACTTCTTTTCCTTTTGCTATTTCTTTCTTGCTAGGCTAATAAACTCTACCACTCTTTATCGTGTGGTTTACTAACACTTTGCTTATTTCTTCCTCCATTGCATTCTCTTTCATCTTTAAATCTTCTTCCTTAAAATCATACCATATATTTATCCTTATGATTTATGGTAGATTTTCCAGCTAAACTGTCATGATTCCATCTTCTTTATCAAATTCTTCATCCTATCCATATGGTATAATATCTTCCTTTTTAACGTGGGCTAGAAGAGGTAGAGTATTCTTGACTTTATAGTCAAACTTGCCTAAAGGTTGGCTAAGTAAATCCCAAACTTCTAGTGCTTTCTTTTTCTATTTTAATAACTCTTCTTCAAAATTATAAGGACTATTGAGATTTATAACCTCTATGATCTTGCATAAAACCATTTGACTCATTCTTCTATTCATCATCATATGAGGAGCAAATGCAGAAGAGATGGAAATACACGCATAAGAAGTAGGTTCAAACTCATCATCACTTAAATCATAGATTAAGCTTAAGAGTTTAGCTTCCTACATAAAAAAAGAGTTATTTCTTTGCTTTTTTTTCTTTCTCTTTTTTAATTTCTTAGACATCTTGGATGGATTGCTCCACCATAGATTCAAGGAACCCTAAAGAGATTGTATAAGTTATAGGTGGAGGTATAATGTAGTAGTTAGGTAATGGGTTGGTCTTGACATTGAGTCATTTCTTAGGATCCTCAACCTTTCTTGAGTCAATTAGATCTTAAATTTAGTTTTTAAGGTTTTGCAATTGTTTATCATGTTTCTAAGCATTTAGTGGTAATGGCAATAAAGGCTGGTATTGATGTGAGCTAGTAATAGAATTGGTAATTATCTTGGTTCATGAGGCCTAAGAAGGTCTTTTTGTTAAAGTCTTTAAAAGATATTAGGCATAGGTAGGTTTAGGTTTGAGTATCTTCAGGCGGGTTAATATAGGGTGTTCACAGCTGGGTTAGTTTTGATAGATCGGGTGAAAGTTTTTATGTTCTAAATGGACTAAGTTAGTTTATGATAAAAGTTTCTTAGTTGTCAGGCTTCTTCATCTTCAATTGGAATGCCAAATTGGTAAAAGGCTTTAGAGGTTAGGTAATGGATAAAAAAAGATTCATTTGCAAAAGTGGAGTAAGGCTCCTTTAATCACCATTTTAGTTTATTCATCCTTAGAAGACATCTCTCATCAAAGCTACTTTTGCTCTTTATTGAGCGATGTAGTTTGAGAAGCTTTTGCCATTCTGTTGCTTACTAATTTCAAGTTAACGCCTAGTGATATCCAATTGAGTGCTGTACTGATATTGCTTGATAAACTTCTGAGTAAGCAGCATCTAATCATTTTTTTATTTCATCTTCAAGATCAAAGAACCACTCTCTTGGTCCTTGTAAGCACCCAATTTTTGGATGATTTGAGTTTAAATGCAACAGAAAACCTAATGATGAAAATTAACTGTGAAATTAGATTTATTATAGATGATTTATTGGGTTTTGACTAAATTGTAATTTTTAAGACTTTTTTTTAAATTTTATTTATTTATTCTTTAAAAAATATATAAAAATAAATTTTTAAACAAAATAAAAAAAAAAGAAAAAAGAAAGAAAAAAAAGGGAAGATATAAAAGATACAAAAAATAAGAAAAAAGGAAAATACCTTGGCCCATTTAGCCAACATTTAAGAATTGGTGAGAATGGAAAGGAGTGGCCATTCAATTTGCAATTGAAACAAATAATTGGCTAAGTCCTTTATCAAATTAGAATTCTCTAACCTCAATTAGAATTAGCGAATTTCCAATGAAAAAATAAATCTTTTTGCAATTTTTTTCTTTTTCGTTCCGCAAATTATTGTTTTAGTTTATTTTTTAGTTATTTTATTCATTTATTTTAATTTGATAATTTCTTAATAATCTGCATTTATCTAATAGTTAGCTATTAGATAAGAAGAGTGGATTTATTTATTTTATTATCTTTGTTTTTTTATAAATAAAAGAGATTTCTTTTCACAGAAGGAGGATGGTTTTGAATTTTAGTTGTGGAGACTTACCTGATTTTAGTCGTGAGAGTTTTTTTTATGCAGTTTTAATTAAGAGTTATCAAAAAGAAAAAAAAAATTCTTGATGGCTTTTAATTCTTTGTTATGACCCTTGTTTTATTTTAGCCATGAGCAAAAAAATATAATCTTTTTTTCTTGGTGCCTATTATGGAAACAAAGAAGAAAAACACAAGAAATACATAAGGGAAGAATTACCAAATTGGGGGCACGCAACAAGGAAACACTAGTTAAGTTACTAGTATTTATGTGATACAACAAAAAAGGAGATTCTTAAACTTTAACCAACCTTTATCAAAAGTACTAGAGCGCTTAGTGTAAAAGGGTTTACTTTAACTTTTACCCAATCCAAACCTAACTTATTAAAATATCCTAAGCTATAACCAAAACACGAATTGCAAATTTCACTAAAACCTTAAACACTCCACATATAACTGTATTCGCCTTAAAAATGAAATCTAAGACCTTATTGACACAAAAAAAGTCACAAACCTAGGAAAACAAAGCCCTAAACTATAATGTACCTTCCCCAGCCATAATGATGATCAACCTAGGAATTAAAAGAGGGGAATTACTAAATTCCTTTAAAGATCTTGATGCGAAACCTATTAGGAAATCTCCTGATGCCCCTAAGAATGAAAAGAAGAGTAAGAAGCCCACAACTCTTAAGCATCTACTAAGAGAGACTGAGGAAGAAGTAATCAAAGAAGTCACTTAGGAAATGCAAGAATAGCTAATATGTTTGCCACTTGAAGGAAAGCTACCATAAGACTTAGCATCCTTAGCATTTAGAATTGAAAATAATCTTATTGCTCTTTTCTTTGAAAAAATATTTCAATTTCTTAAAAACTCTTTTGTTTCAATGATCGATGATATGAATTTTGATTTTGCTTACTATGATGTGTATTCTGATGGTACTGTGCATTATAATAATGATCACATGTGCACCTTTAATATAAATTTAATTTAATTAGATTCATTCAATATGGGCATAAATGCTAATCCTAAGAATAGTTCTATATCATAGTATATAACTCCTGAAGAGACAAAAAATTTGAGAGAATATAAATAATAAAAAGAAAAAGAAAAAATAAGGGTAGTATTTGCTTAATCTTATGAAGACATGCCAAGGCTAGATAGAGAATTACAAAACATTTCATTCTTAGAAGTAATACTAGTTTAGAGAAGCTTTCATGGCTTAAATTGAAATGAGCAGAAAAAAGTGATAAAGCCAATTGCATTGTGTAGACACAAGTACACTAGGGGCAAAATAAATGCCTAGGTTTATAAAGAAAATCTTATCCACAGTTCTAAGTTGAAATAATAGCTTTATTACATAAATATATAATCCAACATCATAAGCCTTCATCATACCAACCTCAACCAAGCAAGCATAGTAATTGAAGTAACTAATAAGAATGTCAAGAAAAAACTTATCAAGATTGGCTTGAGCATCTTCATTTCCTTTACAGAGTTATCAAACCAATTGAACTTCAATAGATGAGATACTATGTTAACTTGTGTATGGAAAGTAAAGCATTAGTGTTACTTATGGAAATTAAAATGAAGTCTCTAAAAATGAAAGGATACTTCATTCTATACTCAAGTGTATTAATAAAGGACAATTATGGCATTCGACGAAAAAAAATCAAGCCTGGAAACGTAAAAGTTAGAGATATAGTTTTGAAACAAACAGAGGTTATAGTGTTAGATCCAAGAGGAAAATTTAAACTAAACTAGAAGAGCTCTTATTTATACTACAAAGGGAATAAGTTCACAAAACCCGTCAATTTGGATCGTTTCAAAAAATACTATCCTTGAAAAATGAAAAAAAAATAATAACATAAAGTAATAAAATTTTGCTAGCTAAAAACCTGAAAAGGTTGGTCAAGAAAAATTAGGACATTCTTATAGCTTAAAAAACCTGTAAAGGGTTGACAAGCAAAATTTAGGGAAAAATAAAAAGAGGAACTCGCTGATTAGAAATCCGTAAAGGGCTAGTAAGAAAAACTTAGGAAAATAAAAGTAAGAGAAAAATATTCAATTAGAAAATTTAAAAGGACTAGCTGATAATAGGAGTTATATCATATGATGTAGTGAATGTACTCATTTTGACCTTAATGAATAAATAAAGTTGAATTTGAAATTTTTGTTCAAACATTGCATATTCGTCTTTATCATACTGCATAAGTATCTAAACAGAAAGATAAAACATAATAAAAGTTAAAATATTAGAGCTATGAGATCACTATTCTAGTTGCATTACCTCTTCTTGTCATAAAAATTCATGTCACTCAGTAACTTGAATTCCTTTCAGCTTTTATCAATTTGTCTTTCATCTTTAAGCATAAGATAGTAATTAATGGAGTTGGTAAGGCAAAGGATTAATAGGAGTAGTGAGCAAATTAAGTTTCTTTAACAACTAAAGCTATAAAAAAAGAAAATAAAATAAAAACAGAAAGACAAACAGACAAAAAAATTCAGCCCATTAAGTTAAAAACTTGCAAAGGCAGTTTAAGCAAAAGTTGGGACAAGTTTATGAACCTTAAAGGGTAGCTTAGGTAGAAATAAAGGCAAAAGAAAAAAAAAAGAAAAAAAAAATAGAAATAAAAAATGATAAATAAAAGATTTTGGTTGCACATATGACGAAAAAAGAAGATTACAAGAATAGTATTGATGAATTCATAATAAAGGTATGAAAGAAAACTATTAGGACTTAAGGGCAAAATGTAGCTTTGGGGGAAAAATATTAAATCTACATTCAAAGATTAAAGATGGAACACTGAAGTATAAGAGCCAATGAAAGAATTTTAGGGCATAAAGAAGTAAACTACTAGCAAAAGACAATAATTCATCAAATCAATATAGCCTGGTCATCTGTCCTACAAACTGTATCAGAAGCTTTAACATCAGAAGTACCAACATCAAAGCATTCAATGCTCAAATTTATAGCTACTAATGAAGCACCTCATTTCATAGTCTAAGATTGATAATATAGCCCTACTCCAAATAAAATAACTATTAGGATCATGTATATCATACAAAGCATGCATACACTTGCATACATCTATTATAAAATACTTGCTTTGCTTGACAAAATTCTTTGAGCCTAGACAAGACTATATAAATACTTATCTACTAACATTTAAAATTAGTATTATAAAACTATAAAAAATTAGTCAGAATCTGAAAAAGTGAGAATAGGAGGAGTGACATTTTTAAGGTGAACTTGATGCTTAACGAACATTATATCATAGGAGCCTAATAAATAATGACATATCTGATAAGGAGATATCATCAATGATAGTACTCATAGAAATTTCATCATGAGTAGCCTCAAGAGGTTGGATAGGAAGCTCGTACTCAACATCCATCTCCATAACCTCATTCGAAGCATTAGTTTGAATATCACCTAGAGCCTTAGAAGCTGTTAGTTTTAAGAGATGCTCATTAATGTTCCTCTGATAGCCATGAGGTCACTCAAGTAAATCTCTGGATAGCTTCTTTTGACTCCTAATCAAAAGGTCCAGCATACCAGTGATATAGGTGTCAACCCTAAAAAGGGAAGAATGCGCTCAAAATTTAAGATGAATGCACTCTGAAACTCCTTTGATTATGAAATAAGACCTCTAAGCCCTATACCTTTTTTGCAACCTTTGTTATATCATTAATGGGAATGATAGAAAGAAAAATTTAGCCCTAGCCCATGACTTCAATGATGAAGTATTATAACCTCTGTGATAAAAGACATCATCACCGTAATCAAAAGGGAAGAGTGTAAAAGAATAACATTGCATTCTGATAAAATTTATTCACCTACAAACATACTTGACTAACTTACAACATTTTGCATAAGGAAATAAAAGAGAATGAAAAAGAAGAAAGGAACTAGTACACCAATAAGAATTGGCAAGATATTGAATGACAATCACTTATTAAAATAACACCTTGTGTGGCAAACACCTTAACAAATACTTAAGCGAAGTAGCACAATTCTATCTCCTTAGATTTTATAATAAAGAAAATCCATAAATTAAAAGCAATTCATCCACTTAATAAGATCATGTGTGAAAGCTTATCTTATGAATTTTTAATCTTAACGGCTTTCTTTATTAGCCTTATAGAATTCAGATGTTCAATTAATAGTTATGTCCTGAGAGTTTTTAAACTCTAATTAATTTAATGCTTGCTTTGCACCTGAATGATGGAAAGAATATGTAAAAATAAAATCTATGGACTTAGAGTGTAAATTGCTTAGATTTTGGAGTATCATTTTAGTTTTTTGAATAATAAATGTGAATTTACTATAATGCTCGAAATGAGTATCCATGCTGAGTAATACAAGAAAGGTGGGGGGGATATTAATAGGAGAATAAAAATAAGAGCAAGCACCAAAGGCATTTTTAATATACTAAAATGCTAAAACATGAATAAGAATATCAACGTGAACCCTCTAGCGATATCCACATTGAGTAATATGAGAAAGGTGGGGGAATACTAAAAGAGGACCATGTCAAAAGCTGCTCTATTTACTCCGATGCTCTAAAAAGAGTATGAATGTCCAAAGGACCTTTCTAACTATATCCAGATTGAGTAATATGAAAAAGGTGGGGGAATACTTGGATAAGGAAGAAACCAATAACTCATAGTCTATTTTGACACTCATAATTTGATCTATTAATGCTTAATTTCCATAATTTTTATTTAGTGAGTTCTCCTTGGATTTAGGTATGGAAGCCAACTCTTCACTTAGTAAATAATATGCTCTCAGCATAAGGTGGTTAACAATACCTCTAACTTTGTGAAGTGAGTCATGAAAATCAAAATTAGTGAGATTTGTTGAATACACACTATCTCATGATGAAGTGATGAATTTTCAAAATCATGTTGCATTTTCTAGACAATCATCACATTGAAACTAACTTTAACAAGTCTTCAAAAAGTGCAAATCCAGAAGAAGATACACCTGACATGCGAAATCAATATCAGCACCACCAAGGTGAAACATGGTTAAAATTGCATCATTGCATCTTCATACGTTTGATTGTATACAAAATGCATTATGTATATTTGTTTGCATATCACTATAATGAGCATGTCTTTATTTTAGGCATTTTAGGGTGATCCTTGCATGAACCTTGACATGCATCATGATCACTCCTGCATGAATCCTAAAATTGCACTCACAATGTATGTTCCAAAAAATACATTAAGCATTTTGCCCACAATGACATTATTAATCACTTGATGCTCATATGAGCTATGTGGCACAAACACATAGCATGTTTTTAACATAATTTTGTAGATGCACCACAAGACCTATAGCACATTTTAAACACAATTTGCTAGATGCTCCACAAGACCTATAACATTTTCATAATAAAATATATTGCACGCTTCATAACAGCTCTACATAATACTTTTTGCTTGACACTGCATAGTAGGCTATAACATTTTACACATTTTTCCTGTCACTACATTTTGGTCATATAACACATTTTTCCTAACACTACATATTGGTCTTATAACACTTTACTTAACATTACATTTTGCCTAGCACCATATATTGGTCATACATCACATTTTGCCTAACACCACATTTTTCCTATCACCACATATTTGTCATACAACACATTTTTCCTATCACCACATTTTGGTCATACAACTATCATAACTAAAATTTGATTGTCCCCAAAAAAGGTCCAATGATGAAACGAATCCTCGAGATGACTAGAGTCTACTTGTTCGTAACACCTTTAAAGTGTGCAAACTTAAAACCTAACTGACCCCATTAGTGTACAAAATCAATCATTGAGCCATTAGGTTATGCTCTGACCTTGCAAAATATGAATTATCATAATAGCGAGAGGTTTTATTTTAAGAAAACTCCCCTTATAATACTCAGCTCATTGGGTCGGTGTGTATTTTATTAGACCATGACCTAGCTTCATGAAAAAATAAAAATTGATTTTAAAAAAATGGACTTTGGAAACACATTTAGAGGGGTCCAAAACCTTTGGAAATGGTCCTAAAATGGTCCAACACAACCTGGGTATTAGCAAGTATTGCTTAGAAATGCGTATAAACAACCCTAGGAGTCATGTGCTAAAATTGAAGTCGAATTTGGTAAAATGAACTCTGAAAATGTGTTCAGAAGGCCCAAAAACCTTAGGAATGAACCCCAAAACAACGCTTGTAGAACCCGGGAAGAGTGTGTGTAGAACCCAGGAAGAGCATGTAGAGCATCGAAGTGCGTATGAAAATGCGTACACTGTGCATGGTCATGTGCACTTGGCATGGCCACACACAAAAATACACTCACACACATATGACCATGCCTACACCACCCCATTCTACATATGTTTTCCTATAAATAGACCCCTTTACACCCCATTTTAGAAGGGGAAGCAAGTGAAGACACACATACTCAAGATTTAGTCTGATTAAAGGTGCAAGAAATCCTTTTCCATATAGTTTTTGCTCTCCTAAACCCAGCCCTATGTTTATTAAAGCACACTTCAAAGGTATACAATCTAGCATCATTCTACTGTCATTTTTAACCTCTCGACGAGGAAAGCTTAATAATCTCTTAAAGCTAAAGCTTCAAAGTTCACATAAGTTGAGTCGAGTCGAAGCACCACACAATCATTTTAGAACATGTACTTCATTGGATTGCATTTTCTTTTACTGTCACCAGCATTTAGGAATACTATTATGCTTGTATGATGAGACTGACAATCTTGCATGTGACGTGAATAATATATGCATTATTATGCTCATTTTACATCATCACTTTGCACCTCTATTTTTGAAATCATGAAATCACATCGTAAATATCAATAATATGAAAAAGTTCATGTCCTAAAATAGAGTCATCATGCTCTCAGTCTGATGATGACGTCATGCATCCTTTATATTATCATAATTCATCATTATAACATTTAATCACTACAAGCATGATCATCTTATCAATCATCAAATAAGCTGTGTAAATGATTGTGTTATCCTTTCAGATAAATCATATTAGATTTACTTTTCCACAATCTTTTTCTTTTCATATGTATTATCAGGATAGTGATGTAATAAAATTATCAGCTTTATTATCCTATATTTTATGATGTACTGTGTGAATGTTATATAAACTGTCATCACTGAAACTAGGGTGTTACAGTAGCTATACATCAAATATTGTATAATGTGAAATAATAAAAAAGTATATGCAATCTCCTGAATATTGTATAATGTGAAATAATAAAAAAGTATATGCAATCTCTTGAACCTAAAAATTTCTACTAGAGACAATACTCGCTGAGTGACCTAATGTTGTCCTTTTCTTTTCCCAATTTTCTAAAACTTTGATGGCGACTCCATAAAATCAAAAGCATCTCATCCCCCTAAGATCAATTAATTATCCCTATTCGATAAAGTTGCCATGCCACTCGGAAATAAAAAAACCAACACAAACTAAACAAAAAAAAAGGGAAGGTCGCTCACAACAACACTTTTTGCCAAACACCTTCTATTGGTCATATAACACATTTTGCCTAGTACATATATTGGTCATACATCACATTTTGCCTAATGCCACATTTTGGTTATATAGCACATTTTGTCTAATGGTGCATTTTGCCTATCATCATATATTGGTCATATAACACATGTTGGTTATATAGCACATTATGTTTAATGACACATTTTGCCTAATGCCACATTTTGGTCATATGCCACATTTTGTTTAATACGGCCACATGGCACATTTTGCCTAACAACACATAGCGCATTTTGCTTAACAAGCACACATAGGCTACATAGCACATTTTACATATCATCATAGCACATCTTGCTTGACGTCATAATGACTAAAGCATCGCATATCAATGATCATTGTTTGGAGTTTGCAATCTACATTGAGGTAAATATCCTTACACTTTAATATGAAATTGTGCACTTATTAGTGCTGTCGCAATTTGTAAGCAAATCATGACAAAAGAGGACAACTATACACACCTAATTTCTAGATTATTTGAGATTGAATGCGATAGAAGGTCCATTGATTAAAATTGACTATAAAATTATATTTATTAGATCTAATTTATTGGTTTTAGACTGAATTGTAATTTTTTAGACTTGTTTTTAAATTTTATTTATTTATTTATTCTTTAAAAAATATATAAAAATAAATTTTCAAAAAAATTCAAAAATAAAAGAAAAAATTTTTTAAAAAAGGGAAGACATAAAAGAACTTGGCCCATTTGGCCAACGTTTGAGAATTGGCGAGAATGGAAAAGAGCGGCCATTCAATTTGCTAGTGAAACAAATAATCAGCCACATCCTTTATCCAATCAGAATTTTCTAAAGAAATTCCAGTGGAAAATTAAATATTTTTACAATTTATTTTTTCTTTTTCGTTTCGTAAATTATTATTTAGTTTATTTATTTATTTTAATTTGATAATTTCTTAATAACTCACAATTATCTCATAGTTAGCTATTAGAAAGAAAAGTGGATTTATTTATTTTATTTTATTATAAACAAATAAAATTTCTTTTCACAAGAGGGTTTTGGATTTTAGCCATGAGAGTTTTTTACGTAGTTTTAATTGAGAGTTTTCAAAAAGCAAAAAAAAAAAAAAAAACTTTTCACTAGCTTTTAATTATTTACCTTAGACCCTTTTCTGATTTTCGTCGTGAGCTAAAAATGCAATTTTTTTCGTTTATTTTTCAGTTACTTTTTTTATTTCTTTTCCGCAAATCAAATTAAAAAAAAATCAACAATCACAAAAAACAAAATTGCATATTCTTTTATCAACGATGATCATCTTTCTGAGGAGAATCAATACTTCATTTATTAAATCATCTCTTATTTTATTCCTTTCTATTTTTCTATTTTGTTTGATTATTTTTATTTTATTTGATATTGGTTTTATTTTATTTTTTTTAATTACTAATCCTTGTTTATTTTGTTTTTTTGTTTATGATTTTGGATAAGGTGATATAAATTCACTATGGAAAACAAAACTATAGAGGTTTTTTGATAAAAGCTATGGAATCAAAACTAGCTCTTAGTTTACGTAGTTTTTTTTTTTCTATTTTTATTATTTCTATGTTATGTAAGTTTTTGTATTTTTATTTTTATTATTTTTGGGTTGTATCAATATTAATATTTATTTTTAATAGATTATTGTAATAGTTTCAATAGTGAGAATAGTGAAATTTTGTGTAGTGTGTTTTTATTTTAATTAATTGCTTAGCAATTTGGGTTTCAATTGAGTAAGTAATTAAAATCAATGGCTTAGAGATAATTATTAATTAAAATTGAATTAACTTTAAGTGAATAGAATTAGCGTTACTTATTAATTACTTTAGTTGCTAATAATTAGTTAATTAATTTATTTTAGTCTCAACACATTTAGGCCCATGTTAACTAATTAATTAAGCCCATTTTATTTTATCTGATTGGATTTGTAAATTAATTAATTTAGGTTTAGTTATTTTTAGGCCCATTTCATTAATAACTAGATTTATTTATTTTAAAACCAATTCTTTAACGAGCCCATAGTTAATTAGGATTAATTAATTAATTTTAGGTCCATAATAAGTTTAGACTTAATTAATTAAAATGCATTTTAGATCTATAATTAATTAGATTTAAAGTTAGAAATAATTTAGGTCCACTTAACTAATTTAGACATAGACCCACTTATATTTAATTTAATTGATTAAACATAGCCCATTAATTAAGCACTTTTCTAAAAATTGTAGACTTAGGCTCACCTAAGAATTAAAAGATGTAGAATTAAGCGCACTAATTAAAGCTTTCATAATTTTGTAGACTTAGGCTCATTCTTTAGAATAATATGTAGTTTCATTTACTTTAAAATTAAATAGGAATTAGGCTCATTTGTAAATTAAAATATGTAGACTTAACCCATTTAATTAAAATTTAGGGATTGTATGCTTTGAATGAATGCATTGTTTATATGTTTTACATTAACTATTTGCCTTGGAGTTATTATTAAAATAAGGGTTTAATATGAAATTGCATGTAAATAGAGAATAATATAGTAATTCATAAGGTAATTCTAAATGAACATGAGACTAAAAGAAGTTAATATTCTCTGCCCAGAATCCTCTCGTTGTGGTGCTAACTTTCTTTTAAAAAATTGAGTTACCACCGCTTATTACCATAGGTGGCAACTCCTCATTTCAATGCCATATCTTTGCGATATGGTTATTGTGTTCTTTAGAGTCTTGAACTCAAACAATGTCACAATGTCACAATTGCTAAAATCTTGAACGCACGTTAAACCCTACCTTTTACAGTCCCTCTTCAAGTGATGTGAAAAAATTTCACTATTTGTGATTTGGTCAACTTTGTATAAGCTATGAAAGTAGGGTACTACCTCAAGTGTACCCTTAAATACTCAGTGCCATTGAATTTCATGAAGTTAGATAATTTGAAGTCCTCTAGTAATCGTTCATCCTTGAATAGCACGAGATTAATATAATTTTGGCTTTCTGAAGCATTTTTATCCTTGAGAGAAAACTCAAGTTGCACCATCCTATTGAGTAGTATATTAAGTTACTCTAATGACTAAACTTAGTCATATTGAGTAGTTTGGTAGAAGGTGGGGGTGGTAGTGCTCCTTTTAAAGCATGATAGTATTCATTATCATCCTCAAGGGGTTTAAGATTGTGCATTATATTATTCATTTTGTCAATCTGTGCATTTACATAACCAAATGCCTCCCCATGCACTTCATTAGAGCGAAGTAGTTACTTAATAATAGTTCTCATATTATTCTATAGAAATTTGGTCAGTGTTGCATATGACACCATCTTCTTAAGTGCATCCTTAAGATTCTCTTCCATATTTAGTTTTAGTTCTCAATTAGACTCAGCTATTTTGATTCTCATGCTAGGATTGATATATTTAACTACTTTGTTCATACAAAGCTTTCTTAGAGCTATTTTCTATATGAAAATAATAATTCTATATAAGAAAAGAATGGTGTATGAAAAAGTTAGTACGTCTACATGATAATGAAAAATGTATATTCTAATATGGCTGCAAGAAATTATGTGTTAGATTGTGCATCACCTATTGTGTATGTATGGATAGATGAAAAGAAAGAGGAAAACATCACAAACAAACATGGTAAGTGTAATTCTACAAAATGAATAAGCTAGGCATATGCACACTCATCCTTCCAACCTTATCTCTCAACATGATGTAGTCTCTTTCCTAGGTGGTTATTGGTCCTTGAATTATCAGGGAATTCTTAGACCAACGCTCAAATTAGGCTATTTTTATTTATCAAGAGCTGATATAAAAGATAAATCTAAGGACAACTTCAATATGACCTAAAATAAACGTGTAATGTTGGTGTAGTATACAAATTATAGTATAACAAACGAAGCTCATTTGATACGAAACCTCCAAGAATAAGCTTAAGAACCCTTTTATGTACTCGAACCCCCAAAGCATTAACTTGAAAACCCCAATAGTCAATTCAGCAACAACCCCTAAGAATGGTTAGAAATCATATTACTTAGATGATCAAAGAATTAGAATAAAGAAAACTCATTTCTAAATTCCAATTTTGAAACACTCCACAAGAAGATAATCAATCTACTTGAATGTTCCTTAAAGCATCTATTCTACACAAGAACACAAAGATAAAAGCAAAACAACCTTTAGGTTTTAAAAATTCAATTTTGCCTCATAATAATTTGTCCAAGGCACATATATATAGTCTTTACAAGGTTTTCCTTAGTGAATAAGGAAAACTAATAACCATAATCACAAAAATAGAAAACTAAAATAATCAGATCTCAAATAGGAATTCTGACATACTTCCTATTTTAAGAATAATTAAACTAACTAAAACTAATGGACTTTTAAAATAACAAATTTGTCCAGCCCTTATTTAACATAATTAAACCTAGATAACAATGGTTAAATAACTCTCTCATGCATATTCGGCTAGCCCATAACAAATGTGGCCCATTATATACTTAATTAAACCCATTGGAAACTTGGACTTGAATTAAGTTGTATTGAACTTGAGCTGCACTTGGCATAAAACTTTGGTGTCCTTGTAAACTTTCACTAGCTAAGTTCACTAAGCCTTGTAGATGATGGATTAAGGCTTCTTATAGTTTTTTAGATTGAGACCTTATTATAGGTCTTTGAGGCATGCTGATTGGACTCAAAACCTCTTGAACTTGATCCTTACCTCCTTGACCATGCTCATCTTCATCATGTTGAATTCTTTGAACTTGGTGTGCTGGCTGCTCCATAACATCATTATTCTTGTGCATTTTTCATTTACACATGAAGTATTGTCAGCATAAGGGATAAGTTCTTATACATACTATATCAACATTTCATATATTTACCAAAGGCCATATAGAATCCATTTGAAGATTTATCAATTATTCCTATTCAAGAATACATATTCATAATCTAATTAAAATTCTTAATTCATTTTTTTTTAATTTTAAGGGATAAACATGCACAAACCAAGTGTAATCCTAGGGGAAAGTATCTACTAGTTTAGCTATATGAGTTGAGTCGAGGGTAAAAAGCTTAGGTTTCTTTAGTGAGATGCCTTTATATAATGAATAGTCTCAAGTTAGTGAGCCAACATTTTTTAATAACTCAAGTCACCCCTCTTAAGGATTTAGGTTACAAACTCTGGTAAGATAAGTCTGATGAATCCTTAAGTAAAGGCTAAAGGTGATGACACCAAATTAACTATCCCATCACTCGAGTGGAACTACGGTGGTAGTTGCTTCGGTAACATTGACTAATAGGGACCAATTGTGTAAGTGTAATGAGTGTTATGAAAATGCAATTAATATGCTATTATAATGGAAAGTAAAAATAAGTATGCATAAAAAGAAATTGTTAGTTTTGATTTTCACTCCTAATGGACCAAAGATTCTCCCTAGTGGAGTCGCCATGCTATAGTATGTGAGTGGTGATCGTGGCTTATAAGAGACAAGCGATAGGGATACTTTATTTTTTGATGTTATTGATATGAGAGAGATAGTCTTGTAGAGCCAACCCTATGTCTTTAAAGTCATCATTTGATGACAATTGAGAAATAGGAAATGAGTTAATGGAAACCCACTTCCCCTGCTAAAGATTATGGGTTTGAAGAGTCATAATCTATTGGACTTTATTTTTTAATATATATATCTTAAATTTTGTATTGTATTACCCTAGTTTTGATTTTTAATGGTGAATTTTACCACACTGGAATTTTAGTCCTTTTTTTTTTAAAATAAAGTGTCTTAGCTTTAGCATAAGATGGTACACAAAGACATCCCAGCTAGGCTAGAACCTTCGTAACACTTACATCATATACCATAATTAAAAGATTTATTAATAAGAAAAGTAAAATACAATAGAAGTTTGTATAACCCCAAGGGCAAGCCAAAACATAACAGAACGGAAACAGTATTGAAATCTATAGTTATAACAACCTATAGCATCATTACAAAGAAAATCATCATATTCCATTGGGTAATAGTGCCACCATTCTTCGTTGTTTAAGGAAATAATCATGTTAGAGAGTTTGTTTGCAACCAAGTTTTCTTCATAAAATCCATGGCCAATATGAAACTGAATAGAGCTAAAGGAGATTAAGAACTAATGCTAATCCTTCTATAACTGCCATGGAACATTATTGTATTTCATCTGAATCATATGAATAATATTAAAAGAATCATTTTCAATCTATAATGGATTAAAGTTATATTCAATAGTATAACACACTATGACCATGACTATCATAATTTCAACTTTAAAAGAAAACTTAATTCTTAAAAGGAACCTACAGTAATACCATTATATAGATGAAAACTACCACATGCTCTTTCTAAACCCAGACAACCCTTAACTGCCCCATCTGTATTAACTTAAACTAACATAGTAGAGGAGATATCCAAAAAATAACTTAAAGGACAAAAGTTGGTTTTGAAATACCAACTATAAAAAAATGATTAAAGGTCAATAAATTTAATTGAGAGTTATGCATAAGTCCAACCTTAAAGACCTCTACTTCCTTAATGCATTTACAAAGGTTATGAATGCTAACATTGATAGGCATAAAGATACTCTTAAATGTAGCTTGATTATAAGCATTTTATAAGAGCTAGAAAGAAGAAGCAACACCTACCTTCCAACAATAGATAGTTAATAAGAGAAGCGATATATGCAATAAACTTATAAAGCTTAATAGGGGTTCTACAAATAAAAAACTAAACTTTGAAAAGATCCTATAAAACTATCCAAAGAGCCATGTCATATGGGTAAGGGACTAGAACATGATCAACTGAATCATAGCCATTAGAGCAAAGGCAACACTAAGAAATAAAAAGTATGCCTTTCCATTACAAGTTGTCATTTGAAGGAAAATGTTGAAGAAAGGCACACCAATATAAAAAAGAATAACTTAGAGGGAGATAATGCCTTCATAAGTCATGACCCTAAGCTACTTTAGGACTAGAATCTCTATAAAAATCAATAGACCATTTATAAGCAAAAGCACCATTTGGATAGAATCTTTAAGCAAAATTATCATACTAAGAAGATGAAAAGATCACATTATTAAGATCACTCACTACATCAGGAAAGGTGTTAAATAAGTCATCCATGACATGCCAAACTCCATCCCAATAAACATCATCAATCATAGCCATAAGATGGTTGTGAATTGAAGAAGGAATGCTAACCTTGTCAATAATTGAATAATTATGAAAAATTGAAGTCCAAAAATTAAGCTTTGAATTAATACAAGGCGATCATTGAGAAGTTGCCTAAAAATCTTAATAAATGTGTTTGATTAAAGACCAAATTGATGAGTTAATACAAGAAGCTCTTGGAGAACTAGATTTAAGGAACCACATGTAAAGAAAGTTATAAAAAAAATTAATGCTACAATATAGCTTCCAGCAACCAGACTAAGGAGAGCTTTATTGAGATAGAATAGATGCTTCAAAATAATCTCGCCTTCGTCGAAAGGATTATAGCATTTGTCCCAACTAACAAAAACTAATTTCTTTTGATGAATGTAGCCTGTCCATAAGAAATTATGAATAGCTTTCTCCATGGGTTTTAGAAGAGAGTTAGGCCATTTATAAATCATAAAGGAATGTAAAAGACAACCATAAATGGAAGATTTAATTAAGGTAAATCTACATATCATTGATAGATTCTAAACTTCCATTTTAGCAAGAACTCGATCAGCTATAGACTTCAACCAACTCCCTTTAGGGGCACTCATAAACATCAGAACACTAAGGTAAGTGAAAGGAAAGATACTGGCACACATACCAACTCTAGAATGAAGAGAGTTGACACTACTTAAAGAAATACCATTACTTAAGAACATTTTATACTTCTCTTTGTTAACCTTTTGCCTAGTTAACATATCATACTCATCAAAGACCTTGGCAAGCAAGTCAATATTGGATTGAGAACCTTTATAAAAAATGAGGATGTTGTCAACATAAAATAAATATGATGGACAAATAATATTACATCCACCAAACATAGGAAAAAGCATTCTTAAATGAGTAAGATTATCGAGCTTCCTACTCAAATACTCATCCACTACATAGAAGATTAAAGGTGAAAGCACATCACCCTAATAGACTCTATAAAAGTCTTAAAAATAGCCATTCTAACTACCATTAATGATGATAGAATGCCTAGTCAAATCAAATATAGTCCAAATCCAATCATAAAAATTACTAGAAAAATTAAAACTCAGAAGGACAACTTAAATGAAATCCCATTCCAAAGAGTTAAAGCTTTTATAATGTCAACTTTTGTAGCCATATTACTACCCCAATAGTTACAATTAATAAATTAAAACATTCAGAGGCAACAATTATACAAATCCTCAATATGTCTTTATAAACACCCAATTTCGAGATGAGTCAAGAGCGGATGCGATAGAGGATCTAATGATAATAATTATTACAAATAGGTCTTTAGATTTTGATTTTTCATCTCAATGCTTAATTACAACTTTTAAAGGACTTAATTGTAAAGTTTTATTTTCTTTTGAGGCTCTATTTATAAATTACCGATAAGAAATATGTAATTCTAATCAAAATTACACATTTCAGGTAAGAAATATACAATTGAAATTGAAATTGCACATTTTCAATGGAAATGCATAATTCCGATTGAAATTATATATTTCCGACTAGAAATACACAATTCTAGTTGGAATTAAACAAGTTCGATTCATCATGCTTGTATTTTTTTAATTTTTGAAAATATTTCCTTAAATTTTAATTGGTGGAAAAATAAAGAAAAACAATAAAGTAAATAATAAAATAAAATAAAATCATTTTATATGATAATGATCCTAATAATCATATATTATCAAGTGGTTTTTTGGGATACAAAATCTTTTATATCATGTGATTATTAAATCATAGGAGGTCAATCTCTTTGGGTTTATAAAAAAAATTAGGGTTTTTTTTTTATAAAAGTAGGGGAGAGGCTTTTTAGCAGGTAGAGAGCTTTTAGCTTGCAAAAAAACAGAAACAAAAACATAAAAAAATAAATAAAAACAAAAACAAAAACAAACAAAAATGAAAATGAAAACGAAAACGAAAACAAAAATAAAAACAAAAATAAAAAAAATCTTTTTGATTTTCTTTTGTTCTTTACATTCTAGGGTTATTAAAAGAGGTCCTTTTATCAAAAAACATTTATGCCTGAGATAAAGAAATCAATATGTAGACTCTATTTCAAGAAATACGGTGAACAAAACCACTATGAGGAGCAATCAATACTGTGTTAACTTCATTCATCCCTTATTCTTTTCTTTTCTTTTCATTTCTTTTATTATTATTATTATTATTATTATTATTATTATTATTATTATTATTCTTATTTTCATTTCATTTATGTGTTTTATGATTGCTATGGTGGGAGTAACTTGTAAATGGAGTAATTGAACCAATTGAAATCCATGAAGATCCATGGAATGCCATGGATTAAATTTTTTTTTTTTAAAATTTTACATAATCTTTTAGGCTTATGTAAATTTTATTTATTTATTTTATTGACTATTTTTATTTTGGCTTTGGGTTGTAATATTTTATTTTAATTCTTCACGTATAAATTTAATAGTCTCGATAGTGGAAAATAGTGAAATATTTATTTTTCTACCTTTTAAAATCAATTAATAAATTAGGTTTAATTTGGTAAGTTTTAATTAAAATCAATGGTGGTAGTAGGTTAAATTAGCATGTTTATAAATTGAATTAGGGTTAGAAACATAGTATATTAAATTCCTTTATTTCTTTTGTTTTGTTTAGGCTTGTTTGTGTTTGCCCAATTTGTTTAATTGTAGTTATTTAATTTGTTTTAATGCCCGTGGTTTAATTATTGGGCCCATTTGTATTAAATTAATAGTTTAGTTAATTTAAGGTTAATTAATAAGATTAAAATAAATTTAGGCTGATAATTTGATTAGTTTTAAGTTAGATTATAATTAGGCTCATTTAGATAATTTAGAAATAAGTCCACCTTAGAATTAAAATGAATTTAGACATAACCCACTAAATAGCCCATTTTAATTTATAGACTTAGTCCTACTTTTAGAATTAAAATAAATAGATTTAGGCTCATTTAATTAAATAATTTAGGTCTACCTTTAGTTCCAAACATCATTTAGAAATAAAAAATGTAGACTTAGCTCACTTAATTAAAATCAATGTAGATTAGACTAACTTAGGGACGCTTCACCTTACATGATTGCAATATTTATATGCCTTTCATGATACAAGTTGCTTTGGAGTGATTGCAAAATAAGGGTTTAAAATGAAATTACATGTAAATAGAGAATAAAATAGTAATTCATAAGGTAATTGTAAATGAACATGAGACTAAAAGAAGTTGGTATTTCATGCCTAAAATCATTTTAGTATGATGCTAACTCTTTATTAGGGAATCAAGTTACCACCACTTTTAAAAGTTGTCCCAATTATTACCCTGGGTGGTGACTCCTCATCTTTATACCATGTCTTTGTGATATGGTTAGTATGTTCCCTAGAGTCATGAACTCAAATAGTGTTACGATTGCTAAAATCTTGGACATGCGCTAAACCTCACCTTATACAGTCTCCCCTTTAGAAAACTAAATTAATTGGCTAAAATGATTTAGGAAACAATAGAACCAAGATGATCCTCCATGATTTTAGTAATGATCTATTAAAGACAATTACTTAAAATGATGGGATGAAATTTATCAACAATTAGCACTTATCATATTAGGTATGAGGAACATGAGACTGGAATTAATACCACTAATTAAAGAACCCAAAGCAAAAAAAAAACTTTGGACAACATTACAAAGGTTAGAACCAACAATATCCTAGCAAGAACAAAAGAAGTGACCTGTAAATCCATTAGGATTAGGTGCATTGTTAGGGTCCATATAAAAAATAACTAAATAAATGAGATCATTGTATGGCATCATCGTGACCATGAGGTTTTTAGCATCAGTAACTAATAAAGGAATAACATCTTTAATATCCCAAACATCCCAATGAGCATGATTAAAGGTCAAAAAGCTAGAGAAAAACTAGATAACATGATTATTAATGATAACAATGTCTTCCACTAAACACCATTAATCATTATAAAAGTCTTAATAACTTGAGCACTACATTGAGCTAAAAGACTATAATAGAATTTAGAGTTTCTATCACCATATTTGAATTAATGAATTCCACTCTTATCCTTTAAACGAGCCTCTTATCTAAAGAGCTACAAAAAGAGATAATTATTGGCAGCAAGCTCCCTACTATGAAGATCCTCAGTGAAACCTTAGACTTCAATCTCATTTTGAGTATTAAGAAGATTCTGTTTAGGTTGAGAGATAAAATGATCCATATTACAAAAAAGTGTTTCTATTCCAATCCTACATAAATGATATCAAAATCTTAGTATTTTCATTATTAAATATATAGGATGACCCAAAAAAGAGAGAGAACCCCAAAAGGCACCAACTAAACCTAAAAAATCATTATGGCTAGCCCACATTTACATAAAGCAAAAAGGCTTAGACATTAAAGAAAGCTGACATCAACTAAGTAAGATAGGATTATGATCTGAACAATGGCACACAAGAGCATGAAAAGAAAGATCTGAGCAAAGAGCATGATCTAGCTAAATATCTACATAGTGAACACCTTGCCTTTTATTAGTACAGGTATAAAGAAGACCTTTAGTATCTAAACATGTTAAAGAGCAATTAGCTATTATTGAAATAAAATCTTGATGAGAACGTGTATTAAGAGCATAAATCATTTTCTTATGGGCTTTAAAACAAGTATTAAAGTCACTAAGAGTAAACGAACTGGAAGAAATCAAAGAAGAAAGGCACTCTAACTAAGCCCAAAGACCCTTTTAACAAAGGCCAAAACATTCATATAGATGTAGGTAATATACTAAGACTAGTTATTCATTTAGCACTCCAAAGTAATTTATTGATCATAGTTGGAAAAGACATTAATATTTCTTGCACCCAAATCATTGGAGAAAAATAACCATGAACTAGGAAAATCTATTAAATCAATAGTTGGAAATGACAAATTCAACGAATGCTAAAACTACTATTGATGGATTTGAAAACCACTTTTAGCTCAGTAATACAAACAAAAATGGCTTGTGAGAATGATGAAAATTATAAAGAACATGTTGGGTTTTAGGATTATTTAAACCATTGCAGTTATAATATAAGATATTCATTGAGTAACATGAGAAACGAACTTCATTTTTGGCCTATTACCTATAAGGATAAGAACCACCACATTTTTTGCCTTTTTTTTCTCATCAGAAGCAACCTACTAATTATCATCCTTTTCTATTTCTATAAGGTTTACCAATGATTGCCTTAAAATAGTATCCATCTTATTTTGAGCTAAATTCTGATTATTTAAGAGCACCTGATTATTATCAGAGCTCAAAATAAAATTTGCATTAACATGAGCTTCCACCCTTTTGGCATTCTTGCATGTATTACTTGCATTATCAATAGCAGCCTTAGGCATTTTTGTGTCATCTTTTTTAGTAGCGAGATTAATAACAAGGCCCTTATCTTGAATAATAGGCATAAGCTCCTTAGAAAAGGCCTCATGCAGATGAGCAAAGGCATTGTCAACTAGCACACTAGAATTGCATTTAGGATGTCATTCCTTATAAACTTGGGAATACCCTCTAGACACATTCTTAATGGTTTCCATCTTCTTATCAACCAATTGAGTATCTTGAGGTTTAGCAAGATGATATGAAGCTGCTTCATGACCAATAGAATTATATGTTCTACAAAATATAGGAAGGTTTTTACAAACCACATTAATGTCAAAGCGAGTGATGTTGCAACAATCATAAGAGGATATTGTAAAGTGTTGGCAAGATCCACACTAATCAAAATATAGGCAAAGTGACCTAAATCACTATAAAGAGTGGCTTTATTAATTTTGATAGGTGAACCAATATTTCAAGCTATGTCAACCAAGATATATGGATCCCAAAATTCCTAAGGTAATTTATAGAACTTGATCCACAATTAAGTTATTATAGATTTTTCCTTGTAAGGATAAAAACTTGGTATCCGTTGCTGAATATGGAGAATCCCAAGGTTTAGGGAGATAATACCATGATTCCAAATAATATTTTTAGTAGTGGCTGAGGATAAAAGGACATGGCAAAAACCTCTACCAAAAGAAATTAGGTGCCAATCCAAATTGAATTTCCTGGTTGTAGTCAACTTCTCTTTTAACTTAGAGAGAATCTAATGTGATTCACCTTTTCCTAAAATAATTCTAGTAATCAAAGAGCATTGGCATAACTCAATACGTTTCTTGTAAACTTCATTATTAATCTTGATTGCTTGGAAAACTCCCTGTTTAAGAACTAAAGGAAGTAGAAGAGAGATCTCTCTATTCGCTGCAACCATTAAAGCAAAAGACATTTTGTGCATGGTGGTAGTCTTAGGCACGTTAGAGACCAAAACATCAAAAGAAAATGCATGGGAGCTATTTTGGAGAAACCCTTAGTGGAAAATAATTATGAATGGTTAACATTTCATAGAAAAATACATCCAAAAACTATATGAAGGATGGATTGTCTCGGGTGACCATAACAACCTTTTTCCTCTAATTTGATATTTTTTCTATATTAGTACATTTAAATGGCATTGGATTGATAGTTGGAATGTAGGATAATTAGATTTGATGTGGACATTGCAAATATATTAATAAAAAGCAAAAAAAAAAACATGATAGGATGGTAAATCAAATAATCAATATGTATTTCAAATAAGTAAATAAACAAATAGCATGCAAGCATGTAAGAAATAGTTAATAAAAAAATAAACAAAATAAAACAGGGAAAGAGATTAAGGATTATAACCCTTGAAATAGTCTATTATGATAAATACATCAAAATGAAATACAATAAAGGGGAATTGGGATTAATGATTACATTACTTTGAGAGTCTCCTATTCTATTAAATACATCAAAATGGAAAATAAAATAAAAGAAAAATTGTATTCTAATAATTCCTATAAAATAAAGGTTAATATACAAACACATGCGAGCACACATCACTATCTATTTCATCAATTCATATAATAATAATTTAAATAAATAAAAATAATAAAGGACACCCAAGTAAATAAACAAATAAAAGAAGTATTGATTATAATTCATGATTTGGGTAGCTAATTAGAATTAATACCTCAAATGATTCTCTAATTGTGTGATTAATCACTAGATCATTGGTACTTTTTTCAAATTATTTTGTAAAAGGAAATGACTAGATAAAATGTGCAAGATGGTAGAAATAAAATAAATTACATTAAAATAAAATAAAATGTATCAAGATAAAATTGAATAAAGTAAAAATAATTTTTATGTATTTACAAAGATAATATTATATGAAAGACATAATTTTCATCAAATCATGCAATAAAAATGTCAACTTTATACCAAGGATGTTATAAAAATGACAACTTTATATCCAAAAATATTGTCCTTATTTCTAGATAAAATCTGTTGTTTACATACTTGGTTAATAAAGTTACCGACTTTATATTGCCAACAAATTGAAACCTTTATATTAAAATTACCACCTTTCATTATCAAATATAATAAAGATGATAATTTCATGCCAAGAAAATTATTAAAATATGATTTTAATATCTAGAGGGAAAACATTAAATTTTGATGAGGAAATAAATAGCAAATATTCTTGATTTATAAAGTCATCAACTTCATACAGTAGACAAAGGTGAAGAATTTATATTAAAAAAATCATTTTTATCATACGTCAATAATAAAAATAATACCTTTACCTCAAGAATAAATAAATAAATAATGTTATTTTTGGGGAAATGATATGCAAAATAACATAAATTGATGATAAAAATTATAAAAAAGCAATATGAAGATAATAAAAATAATGCAAAAATGACATTTAATGATAAAATGACAAAATTTACTAAATTTAAAGAAAATGAAATTCTCTACAACATAATATACTTAAAATGTAATTTTTACTATAAAAATAAAGATTTTTCAATAAAAAGGCATAAAGGTGGAAGAATAAAATAAAGTAATAAACAAAAAAATGAGGAATTTAAAATGAGTGCAAATGGGTATGTTATAAAATGCAACATTCACATAAATTCACCAAATAGGCCAATAAATACTTTTAAATTCAAATCATCACGCCAATATCACCCAGATCACAATCTCAACATAAGCATAATATCAAAACAAATAAAAGCACATGAAATGAAAAATAATGAAATGGATGAGGATGTAATAAAATAAAGAGAGAATAATGTGAATAAATAAATAAAATGAAATAATAAAAATAAATAATGATAAAAAAACTAAGATGTAGAGATTGTGGAAGGAGAGATTTGAAGATAAATAAAAATAAAAATGGAAAATATGAAAGTCAAAAAAATAAAATAATTTATAAAATAAAGAAAATAGAGGGAAGATGAGGAGAAAATAAAATAACAATAAAACATAATTTTTGTGAAATGAAACAAAAATGAAAAATATGATAAAAATGTAAAATTTATAAAATGATTATTTGTGTCCTCGGAATTTACCCCTAATGTGTGCTTTGGTAAAGTAGAGGTTTTGTTTGAATTTTGGTACTAAAAATCCTAAGAAAAATAAATTAAAAAAGGGTTTGTGTGTAGAGATTCAATTTCCAAAAGTCAATCACCCTAGTAGTAAGGGTTTGAGGCTTAAACTAGTAGTATTTTAATGCTTTTGGCTTGAAAAGGTGTATCAAAATGTATATTAAAAACATCCAACAACATAATATTTTTGATAAAGTATGCAGTATAGTATTTGAGCAAAAAAATATTATCGTATGAGAAAAAGTATAGTCATATCAAACAAATATATTTAACAATATTATGGGCCATGAAGAAGCTAAAGCACTATTTTTAGTCTTACAAGATCTAAGTTACGTCTAAAATGAATCCAATGAAGTACTTGTCTGAAGCTCCTTCTTTAGTTGGAAAGTTGGCTAAGTGGCTCATTCTATTAATAGAATTCAATGTTCAGTATTTAATTAAAAATATAATAAAAGGAAGAGCAATACTTAAATTCTTAGTTTTGAATCCAATTTCATACTCAAAAGAAGTTCAATTGAATTTTCCAAATGATGTTATTTTAGCCATTGAGGTGCAGGGATGGTGTATGTATTTTGATGGGGCAGTAAATCAGTTTGGTGCTATAATTGGAGTTATACAATGATGCTTGAAGGCGAAGTAGTGCTTATCGCTAAAAAGCTAGCATTTAAAGTTATGAACAATAAGACTAAATATAAGGCGTGTGCAGCTATAATGGAAGCTGTAATAGCATTAGGGGTAACTAAAGTCGAGATACTAAGAGACTCCATGCTAGTGATTAATTAGACTACTAAACAATAAGAACTAAAAGAGTAACACTTGAAGCCATACCTCAATCACCTTCATTAGTTAACTCAATTATTTTGAAGATGCAAATTTATTCACTTACTGAGAAGTCACATTCAAATGGTAAATGCACTCGCTTCCTTGGCATCAATGTGGGAAGGCCCAACTAACATGCTGATGAAACCCCTAATCTTGCTCAAGTTAGAATAGCCTTATCATTGACATCTCACGATTAGTTAATGCTGATTACTTAAAGAAATATTATGTCTAGAAAGGAAAAGAAAATAAATAAAGAAAAAAGAAAAAAAATCAAATCAAATAAAAATCCCTGCTAAGTTAAAAATTTAAAAGGGTAGCCTAGGCAAAAGTTAGGGGGCTTCCTATTAGGTTGAAAAACTAAAAGGGTATCTTAGGAAAAGTGAGGAATTTCCACTAGATTGGAAACAAAAAAGGGTAGCATAAATAAAAATTCAAAAAATTAGAAGAAAAATACTTAGTTAGAAAACTTTAAAAGTCTAGTTAAGCACAGGGGTACCATTCATTAAAATTTGCACAAATGCATATGTGCCATTCTTAAATATTTTCAATAAGTATGCAAATGTTTTTTGATTTTTGCAAATATATTTGTGAAATTCCAATGCATTATTATCGTCTATTTAAGCGCATCAAAGCATGTTAAGTGAAATTTGTGTTATTTTGCTTCATTTATAGTTACTCATGTTTTCTTATTAGTCCTTTGATTATAAATCATTATTAATGAGCCCTAAAGTCAAATTGAGGTACAAAAGAAAGAAAATGTGAGCCCAACTAGGTTTAAAATCTCTAAGAGAAGACCACCAAGGCAAAAGAAGGAAAAAAAAAGAAGAGAAAAAGGGAATAAATAAAAAATAGAGAGTAGAATGAAAATCCCCAAAAAGGAGACCGCCTAAGTAAAAAATAGAAAAAACAAAAATAAAAAAAAATGCCATATCAAATTACAATAGCTTGGTATATAGAGGATAAATGGAACAACCAATAACAAACACACAAAGCATTTGACATACAGTACAATAATAAAATGTTTAGCAGTTCAACATCCAAGGGAATCCACTTAAAAAATAGTATGATAATACAATAACAACATCAGGCATAACAAATGCAACCTCTATGACAAAAAGGCCTACACTGCCTTTAGAACAATGACATCAACCATAAATGTCATATGGGGATAATTGCTATTTTTCTCAACCATCATCCTCATTCAAAAATTTGAATGCATCATCACCATCCCTGCGGTACCCAGCAAGCTCCTACTCCAAAGCACTAATGAGATATGATGTGATACTCCTATATAAAACATAGAAATAATAATGTCATGCATTTATACATATATACATTAATGCATTTATTTTTATAGGGAATAACACATAAAAAAATAAAGATAAATGCATAACAAGCTATTAGCCATAATACTCCATAAAATAATGCTAAATGATGGCAACACTAAAGTATTATGTCTCTACCATGGTGCTAGGAACCTAAAAGAATAAGTTAATCATTAGTCAAGATTAAATGCTAAGAAAAGAAACCTAAAAGAAATGAAAGGAGCTCACATGAGTCGACTCCTGATGTAGGAAAGTCACTAGAGGGAAATTAGGCACAAGTAAAGGATAAGTCATAAAAATTACCGGTAATAGTCAGCCCTTATAATATAGTGATAATAGGATTAACAATACTAGTAGCCTCACCAACATGGGAAGCACTAACTTCACCCTTAGCATTAGCTTCCTTTCTAATAATAGGAGATATAGAATGAATTCTTTTATGCTATGAACAATGACCTTGGGGTAAATAAGAAAAAGATAAAATTCTTAAACTTGTTTTCCTTATTGTTTATCTGTAATAAATTTTTTTTCTAAGTATCATAAAAAATAAGAAGATAAGAAAATACATATTAATGCATGAGATGCAACCTAAAAAGGAGATTAAAAAGAAGGACCTATAGTGGATGGAGGAGTAGTAGCACTCGTGCAACGCGACTATAACATCCCTCACCAATTCTAAGGAGTAGAGTCAGCAACAACAGTAGCATCCATTAACAAAGGGATTAGAACCTCAACATAAGAAAGATGTGGATGCTTTAGATTTTCCTTTACGAGCTCTCTAGCCTTCATAAAAATAAGCTCATCTCTAGTCAAGTGATTTCCAAAATACATGTTGTTAGGCGAAGAAATAGGAACTCTCCCCCTCTCCAGACCATCCTACCAACAAAACATATGCTCTCCCAAATGTCAAGAGTCGTCAATTATTTTAGTTAGTAGCACTCTAAAGTGAGTTAGTCTCCTAGTACTAATTGTCTTTGGAGACCATAAACTCTCGGACATCTACCACCAATAGGGATAAATCTATAGTAAGGAAAAGTTCAGTCAATGAACAAACATGAGAAGTAAAAGTAAACTGAAAAGGTTCACTCAAGCATACTTAATTGAAGGTTAAATTACTTAAAAACCTCCAAGCCATGGCAATTAGACACTTCATTCGGTCCAACCAAACTTTATAATGAGGAAAGCCAATCGTTGTCTAATCTTTCATAATAAGGTCAGGGAAGATGCCAAACTCACAAGCCAAAATCTATAAAGCAAAAATCAAGGAAAGTATAGAAAAGAATGAATAATAAATCAATAAGCAAGAAGACATGACTCATATTAACAACTATTTAGCAGCCATAGATCCTTGAGGCTCCACAACTATTAGCTTCTAACCCCTGATACAAATAAGAAAGAGTAGTAATGCCCCAGCTATACCTAGGAAGCTCATCCAGCTACTATAAGATGGGCAATAACCAAAGTGCACCAGTGTGTAAGAGATTTAGCATGATGACTATACTCAATAAGTAGAAAAAAAGTAGCAAGTAAGCTACTTTGAAGTCACTTTACACTTGTCATAATCCTTTTGAACATCATCAATAAACTCAGAATAACAAACAAGAGAACTAAACTCATTCTTTTTCTACATCTTTTGCTTGAAAAGCTTGATTATCCAATCATTAGTGGTAGCAGCAGAGGGATAATAAGGCATTATACTAAAAGGAACTGGCAAACTAGTGAAATTAAGCCAATGATAGCTATAAAATCTAGTGGAACGATCATCATCTCTTTAAAAGAAAGATGGAATGTATGAGTGGAGTCCATCCATCTCTCCACCAGAGCAATCATAGTAGCCTAATTGACTTGCTAGGACTTATAAGCAAAGCATTAATAAGGCCATTAAAACCAGGATTGGCTACTCTCTCTTTTATGCAAGTCTGTAGTCCTAAATAATATTGACTCATGTTGTTTACACTATTAGGCATATGATTGATCTTATCATCCTACAAAAGGCACAAAAATGAATTTTGGAATAAGGTTTCAATTTATAGTTACTAATGACATATGTATAATTCTTTTTCCTATAGGAAATAAAAATAAAAAACAAGTAATTGCAAAATAAAGCTATAATTATTAACTACAATAATAATAGAATAAATAATAGTCATAAACCACAATAGAAAGCATAATAAGATTACAACTATGGACTATATAAAAATTATAGAATGAAGTTAGAGTCAATAATAAGAACTATAGTTAATAATAACAACAATAATTAATTATAGCAACTACAATTACCAGTAACAATAATAGCAACATTGACAAAATAGTAATATGTCATACCTTAAATTTGACTATCCCCTAAAAGGTCCAATGATGAAATGAATCTTTGACAAGACTAGAGTCTGCTCGTTCATAACACCCATAAAGTGTGCAACCTTAAAACCATAACCAACCCCACCAATGTGTGAAATTGATCACCTAGCCATTAAGTTGCACTTTGATCTTATGAAATATGAATTATTATAACAGCAAGAGGCTTATTTTGAGAATCTTCTCTTAGAATACACAGCTTGTTAAGCTAGTGTTCATTTCATCAAATTGGGACCCAACTTTATGAAAAAAAATGGAAATTGTTTTTGACAAAATAGACTTTGGACATGCATTTGAAAGGCTCTAAAACCTTTAAAAGTGGTCCTAGAATAGTCCAAAACAACCTAAGGAATGGCGTGTGTCGCTTAAAAGTACGTGTGCAACCACAAACACCTCTAGGTGTCATGCATTAAAATTAAAGCTGAACTAGACAAAAGGAACTTTGGTAACATGTTTGAAAGGCCTAAAAACCCCTAGAAATAGCCTTAGGATAGTGTATGTAATCCCTAAAAATAGCACATAAGCAAATTTGTAATGTGTATAACCATATGTTTATCTCATAAGATCTTGACTCAATTTCATAAAAATGGGAGTTGATTTTGATAAAACTAATGCCATAAATGCATCTAAAAGGCCAAAAACCTTCTCAAGAACTTTTGGAATACTAAAAATAGCCTCTAGAATGCCCTGAAAAGCTATAAAACTCCTACAAGGGCTATACGCATGTGTGAACACATGCCAGACCATGTGGCCATGCGCCCAAGCACATGGTTGTGTGCCCAAACACGTGCTTACACATTTTGGGATGCATGGGCATGTGCCCAATGCATGACCATATGTTCTTGAGCCTCAGAACATGTAAACATGTGCAAAATACATGTAGAGGCGTGCAAAATACGCATAGACACATGCAAAATGCACCCACATGCAAAAACTCATTTTTTTTTTCCATAAATAGGGGTCTCGACACCTCATTTTGACAACAATAACCCACACACTCAAAAATCTGGTCAAAGATGTTGAAAACCTATTTCCACACACTTTTAGCTCTCCCACTGCATTTTTCTTAGGTTATTATATCTCTTTTCTACCAAACCTAGCCTTATCTTTGTCAAATCACGGTTTAAAGGTATATAAACTAGCATCATTCTACACATCATTTTAAACCTCTCGATGAGGAAAGCTTGATAATCCCTTAAAGCTAAAGTTTCAAAACTCACATAAGCTTAGTCGAATATGAGGACCACATAATCATTTTAGCATGTTTATTTTATCGCATTGCATTTTATTTTATTGTCTCTAACATTTATGAATATTATTATGCTTGAGTGATGAGATTTGCAATTTGCGTATAATTTAGACTTTATTTTTTCTCATCTCATGTCATAATTTTGCATCCACTAATTTCAAAATGTGAAATCATGCCTTAAATGTCAATAACATGAAAAGTTCATATTCCAGATTAGAGTCATCATGTTCTCGGTCTAGTGATGTCACCATGCATCCCCTATATTGTCATCACACATCATCATAGCATAAATAATTAATATAAACATGCATGATTATGTACATTTTGCTTACTCTTTCAAGTGATTAAGTGTCCATTTCTTATCCCATTATTCATATGACCGAGTAAGCTATGTGCATAGTTATGCTAACCTTGCAGGTTCATTATATATAAGATAGATTTACTTTGCTGCAATCCTTTTTTTTCTTTTATATGTATTTTACTAGGAAAGTAATGTAATAAATGGTCTCTTTAGCTTTATTATCTTCCATTATCTGATGTATTATGTGAATGCTATACAAACTGTCATTGTTAAAACAACGACATTACGATAGCTATAAGTTGAATATTGTATAATGAGAAATAGTAAAAATGTATATATGATCTCGAGAACCTAAAAAACTCTATTAGGGGCAATACTTGTTGAGTGACCTGATGTTGTCCCTTTTCTTTTCTCAATTTTTTAAAAATCAAGTGGAAACTCTGTAAAATAAAAAAGGCATCTCATCCCTGCTGAGACCAATCATTTGTCCCTATTTAGTAAAGTTTCCGTATCCCTCGAAAACATAATAATCAAACGATCGCTCATAGTGGCGACTCCATTGGGGATTTTTAAGTAAGAGAGATCAACTAAAAAATGACTATTTCTTATTATGCAATACTCAATCGTATAGAGCCCCTCACCACACTACATATCACACATGCACCATTAGTCCCTAAAACCTAGATGATACTGAATGACATTACCACCATGATTCCACTTGAGTCACAAGGTGACAAAGATAGGTATTATCACCTTTAGTCTTTACTTATGCTAACTAGAGTCTGTAACCTAAGTCTTAAAGGGGGGCAACTGAGTTACCAAAAGAATGCTAGAATCACTAACTGGAGTCTGTAACCTTAGTCATATGGGGGCATTCTCACTAAAGGAACCCTTAGCTTTTCACCCTGAGTCAGCTAATGTAGATAAGCTAGTAGCAATAACCATTAGGATTCCATCAAGCTGTGCATGCTATCCTTGCCCTAACGTTGTCTGTTTAACTTAATATTCATAAATGACATGACTCTCCTAGTGTCTATCATTGAATGACATCATAATGTTAATTTTTATAGAATATTTATACTTAGATCCATATGATTCTCATCTACTTCGTGCGAGCCCGAAGCATGAGGGATGATAAGAATGATGTACCTCAGTTTGAATAGTCTATATGAACTTACAAATAATGACATCCCTCAATGATGAAACTTATGAGGCATTGTCCATTTATTCTTATCAGATCAAATAAATGGATTAGGAATTCAACTAGATTATGGACCTTTATATAGACAAAATCAAACTGTAAACTATAGAACGATACTCTCATGATTCCCGGTAAACATATAAAATATTAATATTGTGGCAAGAACCCATCTCCTTTTGATTGACCTTGGCCCTATGCATACAAGCCCTTATGGGGTCTATACATCATTTAAAGCTCAATAATTGACCCCTACATTAACATCATATAATTACCTCGAGCACATTTGAGTATCATTCTCAGTTTACCCTTTAGTTTTGATTAATAAAATCAAAATAGCCTAGTTCTAAGAGTGGAACCATAGTCCCTCAATGATTAGAGGTTTGAAACCCACCTAGGAAAGAAATTGAATGACAATTTGGAGAAGTAAGGTTGGAAGTGAGAGCTTGCTTATGATCAATTTGTTCAATATGTAGGAAATACTAACCAACTCTCAAAATTAATCATGCATACATTATATACATGTAGATAGCATGAATTAACCACTTTCTTACAATAATGATCATCTTTCATTATAAGATTTTGCATCCACTCCATGCATATATGCTCAGCTTTTTCTTTTGCAGGCGTATACCATGCAACACTCAAGAAATATATAAGAAATATTGAACAATTTTCTTAAAATCCTTTCTGAAGCCACCTCGCATTTTTACATAAACCTATCACACGTATATTCTCACCTTATTCCTTTATATAGGCACATTTTGCACACACGATAATTACTTTTCAGCCTATAATAGGATAAGCATCCATATTTCTCTATTTTAGCTCATATTGTTTTACTAACCCTTTCTCTTTTACCATGTTTCCTTCTCATGTACAGAGAACAAATGCATCATATGCACTTCTAATAAGGTCTCATGCATTAATAAATTTCATGTAGAACATAGCATAACATGCATCCATTACATCTTCATCCTTCACATTAATCTTGCATCCTTTTGCATAACATTACATACATGCATTTCTAAACAATCATACCATATTATACATCTTATAATAATAGTAATTATGCATACATACATTTCATAATAATCATCTTAATCTCATCATTTCTACAACCTTGAAACCTCAAAAGCAACCCTAAAAGGAGAGTCTGCAACTGTTAGAATTCAAAATGGTTGAGCAACTAGGGAATGAAAGCCTTAATGACCAACTCAATGAGCATAAAAAGAAACTTAAAGCTGATTATGGCTTAATCAACATCCTTCAAACTAAGATCAACACCATTGTTCAGGTTGAAATTAAGAACATCCTCAATCAACCCCTAGACTCTAAGGAAGAGATAATCCTCTGAAATGGTACTCTTAATTATGAGGGGGTATCTGGCACTCCTAATTCCAAGCTGAATAAAGGAAAGAAGGTCTTCAGCATACTTGAAGATATTGAAAATGACTATGAGTTTTACTAGGAAGAATCCTCATTTGGGACGACAAGCATTGACAAGTCTGAATTGATAATGAAGATCTAATAATTGGCTTGTATGATCACTCAACTTAAGGTTCTAGGAAAGGTAAACACTGGTACCATGACAAGAGGCTTCAATCAACTTTTTATGCTCATGAATGAGCTCTTATAAGATCACTCTAAGCCACCCTTCGGTTCTTAGCTAGATGAAATCAAAATTCCAAAAATGGGATATGATCCATTACATCTAGAATTCTTAGAACCACTTACAGTTAACCTTCATTCAACCCATAGAAAATATGCAAAGTTCAACCAATCTCTCTCCAAGATATTCTAAAAGCTTTGATAAAAGAACCTTTTACAGCCTTAAGAGCCTAAGCCTTTTCCAAACCTTTTACTCCCTTGTATTAACCAAAACACTTTCACCAAATGCCTAGTCATACCATTAATGCATGAAGAACTCTCAAAAATACAATCTAGGATCTCATTGACTCTAAACAAATTAAAGATCCTACCAAAAAGAGAGCTTGCACCCTTTAGGAGACTCTTAGAAGGATATCCTATCATGGTAGTAGTAAGCTCATCCGCACTAAGCTCATAACTCTAGAACAAGTCACCAGGAGGAGGAATATGGACTCTCCTTGCAAATAGACCATCCCACTAATGATGGACTCACTCACCCAACTACCACACCATATTAGTCAGGCCAGGGAGCAGCACTCGCCTCTTTGTCAACTGCCATGCTGCCACCATCTCAATCTACCAATTTGATCTCATCGCCTACCAGCAAAGGAGGATCTGCTTAAAAAGAAAAAAAAATGAATAAAGAATTTCTAGAAAATGAAACAACTAACACAGTAGGAATCAAGCATACCTATCTAGGGGATAGCTTACCCATGTATTTTTAGGTCTCTACACAATCCTTAATAAAGTCAATGGTCTTCCTAATCTAGTAAGAATAATGTAGAAAGCCATCCTCTAGAAGAATCTTAACAGTTGAATAAGGAAGAACCCCAAACTCATAAGCCCATATTTATCAAAATCAGAACTTAGAGAGTTAGAATAACAAGCAATATTAAAAAAAATAAAAGGATATAAACAATAACTCTTACTCATATCCAACACAAACAAACATCCATAAATCCTCGAGATACCTCTCATGCTACGTCTAGACCTGAGTACATATGGGCAAAAGTGACATTACCCCAACTCTATCTTGATAAGCTATCTAAGTCCTTTAGAATAGGCAACAACTGTAGAATGCCCATACTTAAAGGATTTGGGAAGATGACAACACTCAGTAAGTAGAACAAGAAGTAAGCTCATTTAAAACAAGATCAGTATCATGCATCATTCACACAATAGAGATAAACTCAGTATAATAAATGAGGTATGAACAACTAGTCTTTATAGGGGCAATTACCCAAAGTAACTCCATAGTAAGGCGCCTCCTCACCACCATGGAAGAACACTCCTCCTCACTAAAGGGAATAGGCTCCCCAGAAAAGCTCAAGCCCATGATAGTGGCAAAGTCTAGAGGAGTGATTGTCATCTCTCTAATGAGCAAGTGAAAAGTATGCGTTGTATCCATCCACCACTCAATTAACACATACATAACAATCTGACTCGATGCATATGAGTTATAATAAAGCGCATTAATAATTTTATCAAAACCCTTTCTATAACCATTTGCTTCACACATAGCGAGAGACCCTGATAGTATTGACAAACTCTATTAAAATTGCTAGGCAATGTAGTGATGGACCTATGACGCTATAAATAATAGGTATTGTAGACAATGGGGTTTAGCTTACATCTAAGATTTTAGCAAACACAATACTATTTGAGCTTAGGGGTCCATAGAACACACTACTATATCATAAAGACATAGCTTGGAGATAAGGAGTTGCCACCTAGGGTAATAACTGGAACAATTCAAAGGTAGTGGTAATAGAAAATAAAAATATTCACTATTTCCCACTATTGAGGCTATTACAACCTACTACAAAAATAAAAAATAATAATAAATATAGGCCCATAATAAAAATACAAGCCAATAAAAAATAACACAGAAATAACAAAAATAAATTAAATTAAATTAAAACCCTAACCTATGTTCAAATGATACATGGGCATATTCATGGCATTCTATGGAGCTTTATGGGTTATCCATTAATTTTGTTCTCCACAATGTTCATGTCACCTCATCCATCAAGAGAATAAAAATAAAAAAAATAAAAAAATAATGCAATTAATGATTAAAAAATAGTAATAATAAACAAAAATAAAGTATAAAAATGAAAATAAAATAAAAATCAAAATAAAAGAAAAAGGAGAAGAAGATTTGAGAATGAGATGTATTATTAACTTCCCTCAAAAGGATGATTATCGTTGATGAAAACCTATGTTTTTTATTGTGTTTGTTAGTGATTTTAATTTATTTGATATGATTTATGGCAAAGAACTAAAGAAAAAGTCCGTAAAAAATAGAGAAGAGTGGGTGTACTTTGACTCGCGGCAGGAAATAAAGGCAGAGAAAAATTTGATAAAACCCTTAGAGCTTCCTTGTGAAAAAAAAATAATGAATATATAGAACCTAATCTTGTAACCCTATGTTAGGTTTAGGATAAAAATCAAACAAAATATATATTTTTATTATTTGTCTAATAGAAAACAAATTTATCAATATATTTATCTAATAAAATAAAAATAACAACCAATGAAAAATAAATATAAAAGTAAAATAAAATGAAATAATAAATAAAATAAATAATAATAAAAAATTGCTGAGTGCCATTTCTCGGTTGGAAGTGTTAATTTTTGAACAGAAATCTACATTTCCAATCAGAAATATAGATTTCTGATTAGAAATCTACTTTTCCGATGGCAACCTTTTTTTTTGAATTTTCTTTTTTTGTTTTGAATTTATTTTTTTAAAAAGGAAATAACTAAAAATAAAATTTAAAGGTAAGTCCTAAAAAATAAAATAAAAATAATAAAAAAAATTTATAATTTACAATAAATTTCAAAACCAATATATCATATCCAATAAATATAATTTCACAATCAATTTTTATCATCGGGTCCTTTGTCGCATCTAAACTTAAATTATCTAGAAATTGGGTGCTTATAGTTGCCCCCTTTGTTGCTGTTTGCTTGACAAATTGTGACAAAGCAAATAAGCACACAATTTATAAATAAAAAGTCAGAACACTCACCTGTGTGCCATGACTATGCATAACACTATGCAATGTTGAATATGATTTAAGGAACACTAGAATTCTTATGGAATTTCTAGCAATGATGCTATCATTATGTTCAGTGAATAGCGATTGATACTATGTTCAGTACATTTTGGAAACAGACTATAGTTCTGGTGGAACATATAGTGGTGATTCTATCAATGTGTTCAATGAATAGCAATTGACACTGTGTTTAGTGTATTTTGAAAACAGGCTATAGTTCCGGTGGAGCATATAGAGGTGATGCTATCACCGTGTTCAATGAATAATAATTGACACTATGTTCAGTGTATTTTGAAAATAGGTAATAGTCTTGGTGGACCATATAATGATGATGCTATCATTGTGTTTAATGAATAGTGGTTGACATCGCACTTTGTCCATTTTGAAAATAGGCTATCTTTCCAGTGAAACATATAGTGGTGATGCTATTTGTCAACCTTAAATTTGATTGTCCCTATAAAGGTCCAATGATGAAATGAATCCCTGAGATGACTAGAGTCTGCTCGTTTGTAACACTTATGAAGTGTGCAACCTTAAAAAACCTAACCGACCCAACTAGTTTGCAAAATCAATCATCGAGCTATTAAGTTATGCTATAACCTTGTGAATTATGAATTATTGGAACAATGAGAGGTTTATTTCAAGAAAATTCCTCTCAAAATACTTAGCTCATTTGGCTGGTGTGAATTTTGTTAGATCGGGACCTAGCTTCATGAAAAATGGAAATCAATTTTGATAAAACTAACTTTGAACACATGTCTAGAAGGCTCCAAAACCTTTAGAAGTGGTTCAGAATGGTCCAACACAACTTGAGGATCAACGCGTATCACTTAAAAGTGTGTGTAAACGCCCCTAGGTGTCATGTACTAAAATCGGGGATGAATTTGGCAAAACATACTCTGGAAATGTGTCTGGAAGGCCCAAAAACCCTAGGAACCAACCTCAGAACAACATGCATAAAACCTAAGAAGTGCTCATAAAGCGTCAAAGTGTGTATGGAGATCACGTGTGAGCGCGTGGCCATGCGCTAGGTATGTGACCACACACATACTATTTGTGACCATGCGAACTTGGTGTGGCCACACATAAAAGTCTCGATATGCGCATGCGACCACACCCCACCACTAATTTTTCCATATAAATAGATCCCTTCACACCCCATTTGGGGGGGGGGGGAAGTAAGTGGAAACACACATGCACTTAAAAATTAGTCTGATCGAAGGTGCGAGAAACCCCTTTCCAAATAGTTTTTGCTCTCCCACAACCTTTCTCTTCGGTTGTTAGATCCCTTTTCCACTAAACCAAGCCTCATCTTTATCAAAGCACAATTCAAAGGTATATAATCTAGTATTATTTTGTTGTCATTTTGAACCTCTCGATGAGGAAAGCTTGATAATCTCTCAGAACTAAAGTTTCAAAACCCACACAAGCTCAGTCGAGTTTGAGGACCACATAATTATTTTAGCACATTTATTTTATAGCATTACATTTTATTTTACTATCGCCAGCATTTGGGAATACTGTTGTGTTTGTGTGATGAGACTGGCAATCTTACATGCTCTGTGAATAATATATGCTTTATTATTCTTATTTTTTATCATCATTCGACATCCTCTATTTATGATATCATGAAGTCACATCGTAAATTCCAATAATGTAAAAAGTTCACATCCCAAAATAGAGTCATCATGCTCTCGGTCCAGCATCCTTTATGTTATCATCATACATTAGCATAACATAAATAATCACTACAAGCATGCATGATCATCCATAAGCATAGCATAAATAATCACTACAAGCATGCATGGTCATTCTATTATTCATGAAATTAAGCAAGCTATATGAATGGTCATGTTAATCTTGCACATCAATCATATCCAAATTATATTTAATTTTTTGCAATTTTTTTCCTTTTCATATGTATTTTATCAAGAAGCAATGTAATAATTAAAATTTTAGCTTTATTATCTTCCACAATTTGATGTACTTTTTGAATGCTATATAAACTGTCATTACCGAAACTAGGGTGTTATGGTAGCTATACATCGAATATTGTATAATGAGAAATAGTTAAAAAGTAGACACAATCTCTTAAACCCAAAAATCTTTGTTGGGAACAATACTCGCTAAGTGACCCAATGTTGTTCCTTTCTTTTCCCGATTTTTTAAAAATCAAGTGGAAACTCCACAAAATCCAAAGCGTCTCTTCCCCCCAAGACTAATCATTTGTCCTTATTTGGTAAAGTTTCCATGTCCCTTGAAAATGAAAAGACCCACACAATGTCCCACAAAAACATACCATTATTTAAAAGCAAGAAGAAGAGAGGTCACTCACAGTGGCAACTCCATTAAGGACTTATAAGTAAGAGGGATCAACTCGAAAATAACTATTTCTCATTATGTAATACTCAATTATATAGAGCCCCTTACCACTGCATTTACATTACACATCACACGTGCACCACTTGTCCCTAAAAGCCTTGATAATACTAAATGACATTACCACCATGATTCTACTTAAGTCATGGGGTGATAAAGATACAATATTGTCACCTTTAGTCTTTACTCATTCATTCATCGGACTCATTTAACTAGAGTCTGTAACCTAAGTCCTTAAGGGGGCAATCAAGTTATCACAAGAATGCTATACTCATTGACCGGAGTCTGTAACCATAGTCATATGGGGGCATTCTTGCTAAAGGAACCCTTAGCCTTTCACCCTGACTCGGCTCTTATAGATAAAATAGTAGCAACATCCACTAGGATTCCACCAAGTATGCATGCTATCCTTAACCTAACGCTATCTGTTTGATCCGATATTCATAAATGACATGACCTTACTAGTATCTATCATCAAATGATGTTGTAATGTTAGTTTTCATAGAAAATTTATGCTCAAGACCACGTGATTGTCATCTATTTTGTGTGAGCCTGAAGCATGAGGAATGATAAAAATCATGCACTTAAGTTTGAGTAGTCTATGAAAATTATCAAATAACAACATCCCTCAATGATGGAACCTATGAGATGTCATCCATTTATCCTTATCAGATTAAATGAATGGGTTAGGAATCCAACTAGATTATGGACCTTTTTGTTGGCAAAATCAAATTGTAAACTATTAAATGATACTTTCATGACTCCCGATAAATATATCGAATATCGATATAGGGGTAAGAACTCAAACTCATTTTGATTGATGTTGGTCCTATGCATACAGGTGCATACAGGCTTTGAACATCATTTGAAGCCTAACAATTGATCCTCACAGTGACATCATATGATTATTTCAAGCACATTTGAGTATCATTTCTCAGTTTACCCTCTAGTTCTAACCAACATAAATCAATATAGCCTAGTTTTGAGAGTGGAACCATAGTCCCCTGATGACTATAAGTTCAAAACCCACCTAGAAAAGAGACTAAATGACCTCATGGATAGATATGGTTGGAAGCAAGAACTTGCTTGTGATTGGTTTATTCATTATGTAGGAAAACTAACCAGTTTTAATCATGCATACATAATATATATGTAGATAGCACATGCTAACCACTATTTTTTGCAGAAATAATCATCTTTCATTTTAGGATTTTGCATCCACTCCATGCATACATGCTCACCTTTTCTTTTGCAGGCACACATTATGCATCATTCATTTAGCTAACCCTAATAAATTTATAGGAATATGACATAAGTGACCAAGAAGATACCTCCTATAAATAATTCAAAGATAACCTAAAGAGGGGATCCAAAAGTTGCTCGTTGATGGCACCATAGCTGAAATCCTCCCAACCCAAATCAAAGCCAAAAATGCCTAAGAGGGGAATAGCACACCACTAAATGAAGCCTCTGAATTTGTTCACCTGAGGGTAGATAAGGCAAAGGGAATTCCCTGCACTCCAGTTCAAGCTAATGATGATAATGGCTACTACCAATATCTCAGGAATGCACTAAAAGCTATAAAAACTATTGACATGACCTAATTTGAATCGACAGGGGAGGTCAAACTATTGGCCAATAGGATGACTCAATTGGAATTCACCTTTAAAAACAAGGGAATTCATGGCTCCAAAAGCTTCACTGACCTAGCATTGTTCAAAGATAAGCTGCTTCCAGATGATTTTAAGCTACCAAACTTTGCTAAGTTTAATGGAACAGGGGATCCGAGGGTCCATCTATGGCAATATGCTACCTTCATGGCTACCACAAAGCTTATAGAATCATAGATTGTTTAATTCTTCTTCACATCACTAGAGGAAGGACCGAGGGCATGGCTCTTAGACCTTGAAGATGAAATCAAAAGTGATTGGCTACTACTAACTTAAAAGTTTATCAAGTAGTATGAATACAAAAATTAGTTAGACATCACTTAAAGGGACCTTAAAGTCATGGAAAGGTCCATTCAAGTGAACAAATAGAGAAACTGTCCTCTTAAGGTTGAACAAATAGAGCTGATAATCAAAGGGGCACTACCACACTTTAGAAAATAGAAGATCTTTGCTCATTATCTTAACTTCAGAGCTCTTCATTAGGCTAGGATTAGAATTGAGGACGAGGAACCTCAGTAAGACAAAAACTCTTTTCACTGTAACATCTAACCTAAACATCCAAAACACCTTCACCCGAGCTACAGAAATAAACATGATCCAACCCAACACCCACAGCTCACCATCTATTAATGTCATTAAACCACCAAGAAAATTCTAAAACTTTAACCTCCCACTATCCAAAGTATTCTAGAGACTTCAACAAAAGAACCTCCTATAACCACAAGAGCCTAGGCCTCTTTTAAACCCACTACTATCCAGCACTAGTGCAGAAGCAATTCGGTAAGAAACAACACGTGCCTTCTAAGCTTGCAAATTTCTTTGGAGGTAGGATACTATAAGGGTTTATGGATCACTTTAGAACAAGATGGAGAAGAGAATCATCCATAATTTACTGCTAGTATTGGAGATGGTGTTATTGATGAAGCATACAAGGATGGATGATCTAAAGATAGAAACATCTCTCAAACCACTAATCTAGAGAAAGTTCCCTTCTTTAATGTCTTTGTTTGAAACTAATGATGTAATGAACTCTAAAGTTAACGCAATGAAATATTATTTTGCTTACTTATTTGATGTCTTTCATGATGGTAGTGTGCATTGCATTGATAAAAACATTAGCATATTTGACATTCATTCCATATGCACTAAATCATTTAACATTGGCACGAAATCTGAATGGCGCATTTTGCATATTTTGAAAGATGTTACCCTTGAAAAGAGGGGAGAAATTGAAAAAATATTAATAAAATATTTAAAGGTATTTGCCTAGATGTACGATATGCCTGGTATTGATAGAGACATTGCTCAACACTTCATTCCTACCAAAGATGGGTGTAGACCAGCAAAACAAAAACTGAGAAGACTCAGACTAGAATGGGCCCAACTAGTGAAAGAGGACATCAAGAAACAAATCAAGGCAAAATTCTTAGAATCTGCATCGACTACAAAGATATGAACAAGGCCTATCCAAAGGATGATTTCCCACTACCTCACTTAGACATACTGGTTGACAACGTCGCCATATGTGTAATGTAATCCATCATGGATGGATTCTCTAGATACAATTAGATCCTAATGGCCATTATTGACAAAGCAAAGATAGCTTCATAACAGAATGAGGTACTTATTACTAAAAAGTAATGCCTTTTGGACTAAAGAATGTAGGGGCAACCTACCAGAGAATGGCAACTATAATCTTCCATGACATGATACACAAAGAAGTAGAGGTATACATCAACGACTTGATGGTCAAGTAAAAAACTAAGGAAGAACACCCCTCTAATCTCGAAAAGTTCCTTAAAAGGGTAAAAAATTATAGCCTTAAGCTAAATCTAAGGAAATGCATATTCAAGGTCATTACAATAAAGATGTTGGGATATGCTGTCAGTTAAAATAGGATTAAAATGAATTCAGGCAAAATAAAAGCCATTAGAGAGATGCTAGTGCCAAAAATAGAGAAGGAAAAATGAGCCATGCACACTCAGAATAGAGGCACTGATAGCCCTGGATGTCATAGAAGTCAAAATCTTTGGAGATTCTATACTAGTAATTAACCATGCCACAGAAGAGTGGGAACTGAAAGAGCAGCGCTTAAGGCCTTACTTGGACTACTTGAGGCTACTTACCATGTCCTTTCAAAAATGCAGACTTATCCATCTCCCTAGGAATCACAATTAGATGGCAAATGCACTTGCTTCCCTAATGTTAGTATGGGATGGACCATCCAAAATGCCTATGAAGCCTCTGATTCTACTCAGATGAGGACAACCTTATCATTAAAACTATAGAATAGCAAAGATAAAAATAGTTGAAAAACCTTGGTTCTATGACATCCAGAGATATCTGAAGGAATAAGCCTATCCTAATCAAGCAGATAAAAGTGACAAAGTAGTCATTCGATGACTAGCATCAAAATTCAAATCGTACTAGGGTGTGTTATATATAAGAACCTTAGATGGTTTACAACTCTGATGTCTTAATGAAATTGAGGCTGCAAGAGTAGTAGAAGAAGTATATAAGGGTGTTTGTGGTCCACACATAAATGGAGCAATCCTAGCTAAAAAGCTAATCAAACAAGATTATTCTAGATGACAATGATAGAAGATTGCATCAAATTTAAAATGCCACAAGTGTCAGATCCATAGGAATGTCAGCTACCTTCCCCTAACAGAATTGCACTACATCTCCTCTTTATGGCCCTTCTCAGTATGGGGACTAGACATAATTGGGGAAATCCACCCAGCAGCGTTGAACGGCACAAATTAATCCTAATTGCAGTGGAATACTTTACAAAATGGGTTGAAGTAGAATCATTCATAAAGATAGGAGCTAAGCAAGTGGCTAAATTCATCAAAAGAAACCTATTATGTTGATATGGGATCCCCTATAACATCATCTCTAACAACGGTGTCTAATTCTAAGGGGAAGTTAGAGAGCTACTAAGGAGTTATAAGGTGGAACATCACAAATCTTCTCCTTATTGACCAAAGCATATGGGCCCATCAAAGCTGTAAATAAGAATATCAAAAAGATCTTGTCAAAGATGACTCAGACTTACCAAGAATGGCCAAACAGATTTCCATATACCTTATAAGGTACCAAACAATAGTTAGAACTTTAACAAGAGCAACTACTTTTTCACTAGTGTATGGATCATAAGTAGTTCTTCCAGTCAAAACATAGATCAAGGCTCTTCGGATAGCAATCGAATCTAAATTGCCAAAAGTACAGCAGGCTCAACAAAGGCACAATAATCTAAGTCTCTTAGATAGCCAAAGGCTTAAGTCTCTATACCACACATAGTTATATCAGGCTCAACTAGCCAAGACCTTAAACAAAAGAGTAAAACATAAGAGTAAAACATAAGAGTGTGAAAGCAAGAGACTGGGTGCTAAAGCAAGCAAGACAAAACATTCCAGACCATAGAGGGAAATTCAAATCAAACTAAGAAGGCCCATACCTGGTCAAGCATGTCCATCAAAAGGAGCAGTCAAGCTGATGGATTCTGAAGGCAACAAATTCTTCAAACCTATCAATATAGACACTTGAAGAAGCAATAAGTCTAAGGCATAAAAAAACCCATTGATTTAAAAACCTAAAAATGGCAGCTCAAGTAGAAGTTAAGGACTTCCCGGTGAGTTAAAAACCTAAAAATGGCAACTTAGGCAAAAATTAAGGAAAGAGAGAAACTACATAACTAGAAAACCTGAGAAGGCTAGTTAAGGACAAGAGTAACCTCAAGTTCAAAATTTATACAATTGCACTTGTGCTTTTCTTAAATGATTATAATGAAATGAGAATGATTGCCAATTTATGCAAAATATCTTTGAAAAGTGCAAAACATTTTATCATCATGAATTGTATCAAACATGCTTTGCATTTTCTTCCATTTTATGACCATAGTTCTTACCATCTTCTTTTAGCTCTCTCCTTGAGACTAGCTACTATCATCGAAGCCGTAAAAAAAAAGGCCAGCTAGGTGTGAAAAGCTTTGAAAGGAGACATCCTAGGAAAAAAAGGGAGGAAAAAGGAAACCCATTTAAGTGTGAAAAGCTACTAAAGGAGACACCTTAGGAAAAAAGGGAAAAGAGGAAGACAATACCAACGACAAACATCATCAATGATACATAGTAAAAAGCATATACAGTCATCATCATATAAGCATTATACAATGTGTAGGATGAATGCTCAAATACAACACCCAGAGTTCATAACCTCGGAAAAATTATACAGCAAAGTGAACCACAGGCCAAAAGTCCTACACCTAGCTCCTAAAGCAACTATATCGGCCGTGGCTACCATAAGAAGCAAGCACTAATCCTGCACAAGCATCCCCTTCATCTAATCCTGACTCATCATTGTTCATCATAAAGGATGTTAGTCATGACTCTAGCTCACTGATGCGGTCATGATAAGTTGCACTCTCCTACTCCTATTGAAGACTAGCGAGATGGTGCTCAACCTGCATTACATATTGCATATCATACACTAATACATAAAACATGTGCATAAAATAAGTAGGTACGATAAAGAAGGCATACCCTTTAAGTGGTAACAAACTCCAAAAAGCACTGTTATGCACTCCCTACAATAGTATACTAGTACTTACCATAAGAGATAAGAATCTACAAAAGCAAGCAAATAAGTCAATCACCACTCACTAAATAAATGAAACATAGGCAAGAATACGTGGAGAACAAGAACATGGGTAGCATCAATAGGAGTAACACTTGATTGAGGAAAGTCTGGTCTAGGCAAATCGAAACTCATGACACTACCTAGGATATTCATCCTAAGTAAAGACAAAAATGGCTGAACCATCAAGTCCCCAAGAGTAGTACTACCAGAAGCCATACCACTAGCATAGGCAGTGGCCTCAATATGAAACGTACCCTCATCCTCCTCTAAAAGAGATCCATATCTTCTTCAATGTTGTTGCAGATAAGTTCTCATAACTCACATCAATTACAGTTTATTACTAATAAAGTTTGCTACATGCTTGCATCAAAATAAGAATAAAGGCTTACATGATCAAAAGAAGCGACTCTCGATGACCTGCATAATGGCCTAATCCTCAAACTTAAAGGACAACATGCATCTGCCTGAGAAGGTGGAGGTGGAGGAAAGGTCCCATAAGCTACAACATCAATCAGTTGAGGGATCAATACATGAGCATAAGGCAAGCCCACACTCTTTAAGAGGCTCTCAAAGGGGAATCCCATCATAATAGTAGTAAGGTCATCATCACAAAAGCTCATAACCACAAAACATGTCATTAGGAGGAGGGATAGGAACTCTCCTCATATAAGGGCCATCCCACTAACAATAGACTCACTCGCCCAAATACCACACTCTACCAACGAGGCTAGAGAGCAACACTTGTCTCTCCATCAATTGCCATACAGTTACCATCTCTGTCATCCAATGAGACTTTACCACCCACCAGTGAAGAAAATATGCTCAAAGGGCAAGAATGAACAAAAGATCCCTAAGAAAGAAATAACCAACACATTAGGAATTAGACATACTTGATCAGGGGATAACTTCCCTATATGGTCCCAAGCTATTGTGCAATCCTCAATCAAATAAGTAGTCTTCCTGATCTAGTGAGAATAATGAGAGAAGCCATCCTCTAGGAAATGCTTGATGGACGAAAAAGGGAGAATGCTGAACTTATATACCCAGATCTATCAAAATTAGAGGGTCAGAAATAACAAATTGAAAGCAAAAGAATAGACAACAAGACTCCTACTCACCTCTAGCATAAACAATCATTCATAGATCCTCGAGCCACCTTAGAATGCTATGTCAAGGGCTGAGTACATATGAGCAAAGGTAGTAGTGCCCCAGTAATAGTTCTGCAAGACATCTAGATCTCTTAAGACAAATAGAAATTATAGATCACTCATACCCAAAGAGTTTGGGAAGATAACAACACTCAACAAATAAAATAAAAACTAATGAGCTAGCTACTCTACTGAGACAAGACCATCATTGTACATAGTTCACATGGAAGAAATAAATTCCATGTAAAGAGCGAGATACAAGCAATAAAACTTAATAGGTGTGACCCACCCAAGCAAATCCATCAAAAGATGCCTCCTCACCATGGTAGAAGAACACTCCTCCTCACTGAAAGGAATAGGCTCCCTAGAAAAGCTCAAGCCCGTGATAGTGGCAAAATCTAAAGGGATAATAGTCATCTCCCTAATAGGTAGATGGAAAGTATGCATCGTGTCCATCCACCACTCTATTAATGCATACATGGAAATATGACTCAATGAATATGAGTCATAAGATAATGCAGTAATGACTCCATCAAAGTCCTTCCCGACAATCATCTACTTGACACACATCAGGAGACCCTAATAATACATGCTGACTCTATTGAAACTGCCAAGCAACATAGTAATATACCTATAATGCTATAAATAATAGGTACACTATCAAACATTTGCATAACTACTAAATACTAACACATCTCTCTCTCTATTATTTAATAGGATCAATAACAAAGGCCAAAAAGTAAAGCATTGCGACAAGCACTAGTAGACAATCATGAAAAGTAAATAAAGCAAGAGCTATTAACCATTAGCATATACAATAAAGGTACAACTTAACAAATAGTTACAATAAGAGTTATAGCTATAACAACCTTATATAGCAAAATAAATAGCAAAGCAGCCAATGAATGAGCTTTAGAAAATAAGGAAAAATAAGGACCTACCTCGCAATGATGATGCACCCAAGCATGAGTCTCTAAGCCATAAACAACAAGGATCATACCTCCCCAAGAAAGCCTGGATGGCTAAGAACTATGAGAACTAGATATGCTAGTCCCTACAGTGGACGTCCCAACTCTAGTGGCCTTTGTAAAGTCACCCTCAATATCAATATCAGTAAAAATATCCTCCATACCCTCAGGAATATTAGGGAACTCCATTTTATTAGAAGAAAATGGAAATACATAAGCAAAAATAAAGCAGATAGCACTAGAAACACATAAAGGCTCAAGAAAAGTCATAAAACACTCAAAGAATTCCGAACAAAGCCTCCCAAGACCTTTTGAAATAGCCATCTAAATGGGCCTAGAGGGGAGGAAGCGTGTGACCATGGACACTTCCCCCTTCCATGTGCTCTTCTGTGGTTTTATGCGCACTCCAAGACTTTGCACACTCATTTCTCTGGTCCTAAACTTCCATTTGATCATAAGACATACACCAAACACACATAAAAGTACACTAATGTGAGCTCCGACTATCTAAAGACACTGCACGTGCAGTGCTTTCTTCAGAAAAATCAACATCTTATAAAAGAAAAAGAGCAAGGAAAATTCATTGTAAGGATATCTTACTCCAAATCATCAAAATAACATGCTCAATATAATAAATAATGACATCATTACTGCATTATTACTACATTATTACTGCATCACTATTGCATCATCACTGCATCATCATAATTACCTCATTCACATTGCTTAGAAGCACTTTCATTACGTAGAAGCACTCTCACATTGCTTAGAAGCTCTTTCATTACTTAGAAGCACTCTCACATTGCTTAGAAGCACTTTCACTGCTTAGAAGCACTCTCACATTGCTTAAAAGCACTCTCACTACTTAGAAGCATCTTCTCATTGCTTAAAAGCACTGTCACTAATTATAAGCACTCACATATTACTTCTAAGCACTTTCATTGCTTATAAGAACTCACTCATTGCTTAAGAGTATTCATATTAGCACTTTTAGTACTTGGAAGCATCTTCTCATTTTCTTAGAAGCACTTTCACTACTTAGAAGCATCTTTATATTGCTTAAAAGCACTCACGCATTGCTTAGAAGCACTTTCATTGCTTAGAATCACTCACTCATCGCTTAGGAGCATTCATGATATAAACACTACCTATAATAGAGATAGAACATGCATCCAACTTTGAAATCTAGCCTAAGGATCATCAAGGATAGGTTGTGTTAATGGAGTTAAACCCTTTGCTTATTAAATTAAAGCAAGATACTTAGATATTAAAAGATGAACAATCACATAATTCTAAGTCTAATCTAACCTAACAATTGTAATGAAAGGTAGATGTGAAACAATTCAAGTAAACTTGAAAAGTTTCAAAAGAACAAAGTTAAGGGAAAACCTCACTTAATTGATTAAAATTGTCAAAAAATACATCCAAATTCGTCCAAAATATGTTTAGCCCTTATATACGCATGTAAACAACCTAACCCTTAAAGGAAAAGGTTTTCTTCCTTATTCCCAAAGACACCTATATAGGAAAATCCTTAATTAAGGAGCTTTCCATCAAAATATGACAACTAATGACAACTCATCTTTGAAAAGTCAAAATTGAAAACTCATTAAAAACTAAGAAAAATCACAACTCATGACAATTAAGCAAAATAATAACTCATGACAACTAAGCATTAAAGCATGCCATGTCACATGCCATGTAGGATGTTGACCGTTGACCTTAACTTTGATTTGTTGACTCTGTAACTTTGACTTTGATTTATTGACTTATTGACTTAGACTTGGAATATACTTAAATCTTCTCACATCTTCTAGAATCTTCCTTATTGACTTAAAAATAGGAAAATAACTCAAAATTTGTCCATATCAAGCTAATCAATTTTAGAATAGGAAATTATGTTAATTAGCTTGAATTCTTCATATTCAACTCTATACTTGCACTTTTAATCCCTTTTAGGGTTCACATTATTAATGATGCAAACCACTAGATGACTTGCTTTAGGAACCCATTCAATATGAACCCAAAACCAAACTTTCAAGGAAAGTTCAAATCAAGTTCCAATTCAGACATAGAGAACCTTCACCTCATGTTTAGTTAGTCTAAACAACCAAAGCTATATTAAAACTTTAACCTTTTGAACAATAACAAGCAAGAAACAAAGGTAATTAAAAAGATGCCATAATCTACTGTCTAAAAGATAGATTGATAAGTCATAAAAGTTGTCATATGGTTAACCACCAAGTAACCAAAGAGAATCCTCTCTAAATTTTATTAATCATCCATGATTGCATACCCTTTAGGTTAAATAAAATAAGGCCTTTACATAGGCTTAAAGAAACCCTAAATAAAACCTAATTAATATCCTAACTAAAAAAAAAAACAAAATCCTTCTTAAATAAGAAAATATAATTCTACTTAAATAAGAAAATATAATCCTAGTTAAATTTGGATTTACTTATGTAGCACGCTGTAACACACTTTTCAACATGATGATGGCCAAATTGACTTAAGTGCAAAACATAAAAGTTGTAGCCCTTTTGTTATCTTTTATCAACATCTTGAATTGCTTCATTTTCATCTATATTGAGTGATATATGGTCCATTTACTGATGCATATTTAGTCTACCTAATTTTGTTCATGATTTGATAATATTTCATAATTTTAACTCAAGTATAAGACCAAATTAACTCTAGATATCTTCATTAAAGTTGTAGATCTCTTACTTATCTTTTAGTAGCTTCATAAATAATCTCAATCAGAGTTTTTTAGAATGATTTATGGCTAAAATACTAAAGTATGCTACACAAAATATGAATTTATGCAAATTGCTCTTTTCTTGAGTGAAAGTTGTCTTATTAGCATGAATAAATCTTGAACTCTTCCTTTTTAGAAACTAGGATCACATCAATTCAAATTAGCACCTTCACTACTTAGAAGCATCTTCTCATTTCTTGAAAGCACTTTCACTACTTAGAAGCATCCTAATTTGCTTAGTAGCATCTTTATTCGTGTGACACATAAGAAGGTTATAATCATATGTTCATTTCGTGTGAAACCTAAAAAGGTTATAATTATGTGATCATCCTCATTTATGTGACACCTAAGAAGGTTATAGTCACATCTCTTTTTGCTTAGTAGCATCCTCATTTATGTGACATTTAAAAAAGTTATAATCACATGTTCATTCGCGTGACACCTAAAAAGGTTATGGTCGCATATTCATTCATGTGACACCTAAAAAAGTTATAGTCATGTGTTCATTTGCATGACACCTAAGAAGGTTATAGTCGCATCTGCATTTTGCTTAGTAGCATCTTCATTTTGCATGACACCTAAAAAGGCTATAGTCACATGTTCATTTGCATGACACCTAAAAAGGTTATAATTACATCTCTTCTTGCTTAGTAGCATCTTCATTTATATGAAACCTAAGAAGGTTATAGTTGCATAAATCCTAATGGACTTTTCATGAATCACAATCTTGCATATGTCCTAAAATAGCACCTTGTGTGACAACCAAGTCATAAAACAACAACAACAAACAAAACACAATAACGGTAGTCAAATCCTGATAAGACGTCTAAAGACAACCTATAAGTAACTACCTGTAGATGGCGGGGTTTAGCACGCATCTAAGATTTTTACAACTGCGACACAGTTTAGGGTCAAGGCCTTAGAGAACACACTAACCACTATCACAAAGACATGGCGTGGAGATGAGGAGTCACCACCCAGGGTAATAACTGGGACAAATCGAAAAGGTGTTACTCGATTCTCTAAAAGAAAGCTAGCACCACAACCAAGAGATTCTGGATATAGAATACTAACTTCTCTTAGTCTCATGTTCTTTTAGAATAATTTTATAAATGATTATTTCATCCTCTAATTACATGCAATTTTATTAAACCCTAATTAACATCCATCTACCCAAAAAGGCAATAAGTCAATAAAATTACAAGTAAAAAATGCATCAAAAGGGCAATGTCCCTATGTCTAAACTATGTTAATTTTATTTTATAAGTTAGCTAAATCTACATTTTATTTGCAAGTGAAATAGAGTAAAAGTGGGCCTACATTTTATTAATTAGTGAGCCTAAATCTATTTTTAGTCTTTCTAAGATATGGGCTTAAGTCTATTCAATTTTAAAGGAAAATTAAATTAGTGGGCCTAAGTCTAAATTGGTTTTACTTTAAGTGAAATGTGGGCCTAGGTCTATTTATTTTAAAAGAAATGCAATTAAGTGGGCTGGGCTAATTCTAGACAAGTTTTAATTAACTAAGTGGGCCTAAAATCTAATTAACCTAATGGGCCTAATTTGATTTTAATTATTTAAAACCTAAACCATTTTTTAAGCCTATTTATTAAGTGGGTTAGACCTAAATGTGGGCTTGGGGCCCAAAACAAATAAAACATAAAAACATGGATCAAATAAACATTACAATGATTTTCTAAAAAACCTAAATTAATTGCATGCAAACCCTAATTTAAGCTATTGCCACCATTGATTTTAATTTATTTTTACCCAATTGAACCTAATTACTAATTAATTTGAAAGTACAAAAAATTAAATTTTCACTATTCTCACTACTAGGGCTATTACAAACTATGTACAAAATTAAAATTAAATAATTATATACCTAGAAATTAAAATAATTACATAGAACACCAAAAATAAATAAAAATAATAATAAATAAATAAATAATTCATAAATCCTACTAGAAAATAACATAGGTTCTTCCATGGCATTCCATGGACCTTCTGCTCAATTTAAATATAAGCAGTATCCTCCTCAATCCACATGCACATATCAAAACAAAAAAAAAATAAATAATCAGATTAGTAGTGAAATTAAACAATCAAAAAGAGAATAATAGAATAAAAAATTGCAAAAGAAAAAATAGAAAGAATAAAAATGACATAAAAAAACACTGATGATTTAGATGCTGTGCAAATGCCTCTTTTTGACCCCTCAGATTAGGATTTTCACCATTGAAATTTAATTGTTGTTGATTTTGGACTTGGATTTAATTGCTTTTGAAGACACTGGCTATATCCAAAATTGGGTTTTTTTTAAAAGACTAGGGTGTGTGCGAGGTATTCTTCACGTCTAAATTTTAGGGTTTCTGCATTTTTTTTTTGTGTAAAAACTCTCTAGAAAGAAAAAAAAAATCCTCTGCCAAAAAAAAAATCCTCTGAAAAAGAAAGAGAAGTCCCCCGCACACATCCAGACTCCACTTTTAAAGTAGAGTCTACGCGTACTGGTTTCCTCTAAAGGAGGAACAGACTCATCTCTTCCAAAACAACCTAATAAGAATTTTTTGATTTTTAAAGCATTTTGAACGCGTTGAAATTTTTGTCAGATAATAATGAAGATAAAATTGAATTTTCAACCAATCAAAATGCTAAAAAATCGATAAAAATACGCAAAAAAATAAACTTTTACAGGTCAGAATTGTGCAATGCCAACTGACATTGTGCAATGCCAATTGGCATTAAATGCTGACTCTAATTTTTTTAACTTTTAATTACCAAAAGACCCTTGAAAAATTAACTTATTTTTAATAAAACCCTAAAAAAATGTTGTAATTTAGTCCTTAAAGTCCATAAAATGGACAACCAATTTCAATTTTCGAATGAATTTCATCATAGGGGCTTATGTCATAATTTTGCACAATTGCATCCCAAAATTGGGTGCTTACAATTGGCCCCCTTTGTTGCTGTTTGCTTGATAAATTACGGTAAAGCAATATAAGCACACAATTTCAAAAGACAAAAATTAGGACACTCGATTGTATACTAAGTGATGGATTGATGCTCAAATTGTTGAGCAAGGTGTAATGTTTGATAAGTCGCACTATATTTCCTGTGGAATGTCTTGTGGACTTTGTGCAAATGAGTTTCGCTATATTCCTTATGGGACGTTTAGCGATGATAAGTTGAAAAATTGCTATAGTTCTTGTGGAACATTTAACAATGATGAATTTCGTTATATTCCCTGTGGGACGTCTAATGATGCACACTATATTCCCTGTGGGACGTCTAGTGTAGATTAATTGAATTTCATTATATTCCTTATGGGACGTCTAATGATGCACACTATATTCCCTGTGGGACATTTAATGTAGATTAATTGAATTTTGTTATATTCCCTATGGGACGTCTAACGATGCACACTATATTCCCTATGGGACATCTAGTGTAATTGAATTGAATTTTGTTATATTCCCTGTGGGACGTCTAACGATGCACACTATATTCCCTGGGGGATGTTTAATAATGCACATTATATTCCCTGTGGGAGATCTAGTGTAATTGAATTGAATTTCGTTATATTCCTTATGGTGCATCTAACGATGCACACTATATTCCCTGTGGGACATTTAGTGTAATTGAATTGAATTTCCTTATATTCCCTATGGGACATCTAACGATGCACACTATATTCCCTAGAGGACGTCTAGTGTAGATGAATTGAATTTCATTATATTCCCTATCGGACGTCTAACGATGCACACTATATTCCCTATGGGACATCTAGTGTAGATGAATTGAATTTTGTTATATTCCCTGTGGGATGTCTAGTGATACACACTATATTCCCTATAAGACGTCTAGTGTAATTGAATTGAATTTCATTATATTCCTTGTGGGACGTCTAACGATGCACACTATATTCCCTGTGGGACATCTAATGTAAATGAATTGAATTTCATTATATTCCCTATGGGACGTCTAACGATGCACACTATATTCCTTGTAGGATGTTTAATGTAATTGAATTGAATTTCATTATATTCCTTATGGGACGTCTAATGATGCACACTATATTCCTTGTGGGACATCTAGTGTAATTGAATTGAATTAAAAACTTGCTATAGTTCTTGTGGAACGTCTAGCAATGATGAATTTCAAAGTTTATATCATAACTGCTATGCAGTACATAACATAATGAAGGTTATGACTGCTGTGCAGCACATAACATAATCATTTGAAATTTATATCATAGCTACTATGTAGCATATGAATCCTTTGATTGAAATCATGCATGTAAAATGCAAAAAAGGAGTTCAGTAATCTTGTTTTGTATTCTGTACTTAATAGAAATTCAAGATCACAGATTGATTATGCAGTCTTAATAATTCAATGAATTATTAATTTGATGAATGTCATGATTTAATTAGGAACGTATTCCTAATCTGAATACAATAATGGACCAAATTGCAAGAAAGAAAAGATAGATAAAAAGTAAGTAAATTGGAAGGATTAAAATGGATATTCTTCATTTTATATATTCTTTCCCTTTTATCAATCACTTCACTTCTCTTCCTATTCTTTTCTTCTTCTTTTTTTTTTCAATCAATCTCGATTTTCTTTTCTTGATTTCTTTACCATTTGTTATCTGATTTGCAATAAATATGATCCTATGGCCTCCTTGTTGTGTAAACAATATGAAGGAGCTGAGACTTCAGAATGTCAAGGGATTTTGCCTCTTTGTTTTCCTCAGAATAATCTGGAACTTTGAGAAGACTCAACTATCTTTCCTTTGACTCAACATACCCACAAGTGTAGAGATGTGGGTAATGAGGTAACTATTATTGCTTCTATTTATTTCTACAAAAATATTACCTATATAATTAGTAATTAGAGTTAGTTTTAGAGTAGAAATTGACATTGACATGTATATTAGTCAGAAATTAATATGAAAATGCATGATAATTTGAAATTAACTTTGAAAATATGAAATTTAGCTCCTGGATTATTAGAATGGAGGATTAGATGTCTGGAATTTCGGTTAGAATTCCATATTTTTTATCAACTAAGCTAATGCCGATTGGCATAGTAGATTGCCGATCAGCAATCTACATTGTCGATCAAAATTTTTTTTAAAAAGGTAATTAATTAATCAATTAACTAATCAAATCCTTTAATTTAAATTATTTGATTAATTAATTAATCTTTCAATTAACTAATTAATATTTTCCTTTTTGAAATTGAAATAGCGTTCGATGAAGTTCACGGGCTATTTCAATCTAGCTCGGGAATTGTTTCATGGACTGTCGGAGCAGGTAACACGTCTGATTTGGGCTTTCAAATTTAGGCATTTCATTGCTGCACTTTCGATTGTTCAAGGCCGGTCTAACCATTATTCTTTATTTGCTTTGATCAAGCGATGGATGGATACTACCCACACTTTTCATACTCGTGTGGGTGAGCTGACCATTTTACCTATGAGGTTCTCTGCTATCACTGTGATTGCCTTTGGAGGATCCCCAGTTCCATTTGACATTAACTATTATAGTCTTCCAGAGCATACACGGAGTCAATACGCGCGAGACTTGATCGGGTTTGCTCCAGTATGGAAGAATTGAAAGAACGTTCTTCTTTCATCATTAGTTGAGGGATTCAGATGCCTTCCTACTTCTACTCCTCGTTAGATTATTTATAACATGAGGTGTTTCCTTTTGATTTTATTAGGCATGACTCTCTTTTGTGAGACCGATCATAAGGTCAGTATCACTCTATTAGGCCCTCTTCGAGTTGCCATATTAGATTGGGGATCTGCTGCACTTACTTATATTTATTACAGATTAGATACTATCTATAGAGGTGCTGTCATGATGTGTGACTTTTGGCATGTCTTGCATGTATGTTCTCTTTCATTTGATCTCTATAGTTTTGCTTTTCTTTGCTTTTTTTTTGATATGTTCTCTTTTTAGATCTGGAGCATAGAGATCGGGCTAATTCGAGGCTTCAACGCAATCAGTTCTGATAGGACCTTTCCTCTGATGATGATATGGGGTTCTTCTCACCTTGCTAGCAATAAGAATACTTTGCAGACATACCGTGATTAGTTAAACACTGTCGAGTGGCACCTGGTAAGGAAAAAAGAAAATAAAATCATTAGTATGTTACAATTTAATAGAGATTAGACTTCATTTACATAAATTGCATATAAACTCTGATTGGTTAGAGGGTGTTGAGGACATCCAATGATATGATTTCATGGCAGCTGCAGCTCGCTTGGAGCCTATGAGGATCCTACTCTCTGGTTATGGCTGTCTGATGTGGTATTTAGGGGAGCGAGTATATCGCTGGTCTTTTAGCCCTTCTAGACATCACATTCCATCTGATGTCCCTTCCTTCATGCTCCATAGCTCGCATCTTATAGGTTCAGAGCTGAGGAATGCATTATAGGGATATGCTACCTTAGATTTCCTTGAGCATTCTCGACATTATCAATAGTTTATCCATGAGAGCCTCTTGGAGCATGTTCCCATTGATGATGATGAGGTAATTTCACGTTATTTTAACTTCTGTTTCTAGAACCTATGACTCACTCCTTCTCTTTACAGTTTGAGGAGGTTCGCTCTCCTATTGATGTGGATGAGGAGACTGAGATTGAGATCCCTAAGCCTAGACCTAGTCTTGGTCATCATGCTCAGCATTTTGGGTCTAGTCGCAATGGGGCCTTTATCGGTGCTATGCTTGGTGATGTCTCTCTTCCAGACAAATCTATGTTCTACTGGGTTCCCACTATTTAGGCTCTAGTTGAGCAGCAGATGTAGTTTGGTGATGCCCAACTTCCTAGCTTTTATCCACTAGATGCTTCTCATGTGAGTCTGTTTGCTTTATTTCTTGTATGTATCTGTACACTTGACATTGATATTAATAAAATTTTATAAAAAAGATTCCCCCGACACAGGCAGAGTATCTATATGGACTTGCCTCATCTCAGAGATTATTTACGATGCAGGTTACAGACAGTTGGTAGGTAAGCACCCTCACTGAGACAATGCAAATGTATGCATGTTATGCATGTACCGCATATGATATGGTGTTTTCTGTGTATGTAGAGCTATTCCAACGATCTAGAGTGGGAGAATGAGATGCTTCATCGATAGCTTGTAGACTTAGGCTTTGATCCGTATAGTGCTGGGATTTCATCTGCTAGATCTCCAGACACTCATCATCATGATGAACCTACTAGAGGATGGAGCCCATGGCCTGATACTAGAGCACGAGATGAATGATTTAGAGTTTTTGTATTCCTGACTTTCTGCGTGTCTATATCTGACTACTCTCTATTGTACTGATGTGTTAACCAACTCTATAAGTTAGATAAACTTCTTTCTAGATTTACAATTCCTGCAGACTTGTTGAAGTTAGTTTCAACCATGATGAATGTATAAAAGTACATTATAATGTTGAAAATTTAGCATGTACTTAACAAATCTCACTATTTTTTATTTTCATGATTATCACTTATTTGCCATTCGCAAAGGTTTGAGGCATTGTTAACCATCTTATGCTAAGAGTATAATATTTACCAAGTGAAGAGCTTACTTCCACAACTAATTTTAGGGAGAATTTGCTAAACAAAACTTATGGAAATTAAGCATAAAAATATTGAATTCGGAGTATTAAAACAGTCTTTGAATTATTTTTGTGCTTTTCTTCCTTATCCAAGTATTCCCCTGCCTTTCTCATATTACTCAGCATGGATACCGTTGGAAAGGTCCTCTGGATACTCATAGAGCATTGGAGTAAATAGAGCAAGTTTTTTTATTGTTATTTTTATTTTTTTATTTTTTTACGTGGGTCCTCTTTTAGTATTCCCCTGCCTTTCTTATATTACTCAGCGTGGATACCGCCAGAGGTTCACGTTGATACTCTTGCTCATTTTTGGGCATTAGAGTATATTATGCTTGCTCTTATTTTGATTCTCCTCTTAGTGTTCCCCCGCCTTTCTCGTATTACTCAGTGTGGATACTGTTGAGGGATTTGTACTCATACTCATTTCTAAGAATTGGAGTAGATTATATGCACATTTATTATTCAAAAGACTAAAATGACACTTTGAAATTCAACCAATTTATATTGCAAGTCCATAGATTTTGTCTTTGCATATTCTTCCCCTCATTTGGGTGTAAAGTAAGCATTAGATTGATTAGAGTGTTTAGAAACTCTCAGCATAGAACTATCAACAAGACATCTAAATTTTGAGAGGCTAATAAAAGAAAGCCACTAAAATCAAAGGTTATGAGATAAATTTTCACATATGACATCATGAAGTGGATGAATTTACTCTCAATTTTATAAATTTTCATTTGTTTTGTACTTTACTATAGAATAAACAAGAGATAGATTTATACTACTTTCCTTTGGTATTTATCAGGCTGTTTGTCACACAGAGTGAGATTTTGACGAGTGATTAGCATTTACTATCCTAGTCATTCTTATTGATGTATCGATTCCTTTCCTCTTCTTCGTTCTCTTTTATTTTCCCTGCACAAAATACCATAAGTTAGTATGGTTTATTTGTAAGTGAAGAAATTTTGTCAAAATGCAATATTATTCTTTTGCATTCTTCCCTTTTTGATTGTGGTGATGATGTCTCTAATCGCAGGGTCAGGATATTCTGCCATCGAAGTTGTGGCTTTATTCTGTTGATGCTTAGAGGGCCTCATTCCTTTTCCCAATGTTTCACTGCAAAAGAAAAAATTTGGTAGTTAGAAGTTTTTTATTTCATAATCAAAGAATTTTTCAAAGTGCATTCATCTCAAGTTTTGAGTGCATTCTTCCCTTTTTAGGGCCAAGGGTATGTATCGCTAACATATTGGACTTTCTTATTACCATGTTCCACACCCTCTTGAGATCACCAGGATGATGCTTCTTGGTGATGTTGCTTCTCCTATTTTACCTTTCAGATGCTTTACATGTGAATACTCTAACTACTTTCCTGCACTTTTACAACACTAATCTTGAATGTTAGTAGCAAAGTGTTTAGACAATCTTGACCAGGCTCAAAGACTTTATTATGCAAAGAAAGTATGCAAGTGTATACATGTTATGCATGATCCTAATAGGTCTTCTGTTTGGAACGAAGCTATGTTCATAACTTGGAGTGTGAGAATGAGGTGCCTCATCAACAACTTGTAGATGCTTCATTATTGGTACTTATGATGTTTGAGCTTTTGATATAGCTTATCAAACAAGTAACCAGGCCAGTGAATGGGGTCCATGACTTTACACTAGAGCTCATGATTGACTGATGATTCACCATTGAACTTTCCTTTTTGTTACTGCTTCTATTGTACGATAACTATTATATCTATATGCTTGTAGTATAGTCCTTTTTGTCTTGAGATCACTTTCACTAACTTTGAAGTTCTATTATTGTATTTACCATTTTGCCCCTAACTTGTCCCAGAGTTACATTTTGCCCTCAGCTTCATTCTGAATTCATCCTAGCAATCACTCCTTTCATGTGCACAAGAGACTCAGTTTGGTCATTTATTATTGTTGGCCCTTTGTCTTACTAACCCTATTAGCTGCAATCTCATGCATTGAAGATGCATAGGAGTGGACGAACTGATTGAAGCAAATTATGGATGATGAAATCAATTGGACTTGCATTTCGAAGAATTCTTGAGCAAATTATGAAACTTAATGCTGATAGTTACAATGTATGGGTTGAAAAGCAAGTTACTGAGTGACCGGGATTCTTAAGGTGTAAGGGGACGCTAGGCTTATACGGAAAATTACAAAAGAAGTGGCAAAAAGAAAACGTAACTAAAATAGTGATCTTATAGTTTTGATTTAGCTTTCATCATGTATTGTTTTTCCATTTAGATACTTACACAGTATGATAAAGACCAATATGCGATGTTTGAACAAAAATTTAAAATCAAATTTTAATCATTCATTAGGGAAAAAATGAGAACATTCATTACATCGTATGATATAACTCCTATTATCAGTCAGTCATGAATTTTCCTGTCTAATTTTTACCTTACCGTTCTTTCTTTCTCTTCTTTTTTTCTCTCTTTATTCTCTCTTTTTTTTTCTTTTTTTTATTTTTCTCACATTTCCTATCTTCAGAAGTTACATCATGTGATATATGTATGTTCTTTGAATTTGCATTTGTGCCCATGTTGAATGAATTTAATTGAATTAAATTTATGTCAAATAAGCAGATGTAATCAATATCATAATGCATAGTACTATTAGGATGTACATTACATAAGCAAGCATAATCTGAATTTATATCATTGATCACTAGAAACTAAAATTTTATTCAATGAGACAGTGAGAAATTTTATTTCCTATTCTAGATGCTAGCGATGCTGAGTCTCATAGTGGTTGTCCTTGAGGTGGTTGACATAACAACTCTTTAACAACAATACTACCCATCCTCTCAACTGCCAGCTTCATCACTTCCTCTTTGTTGTCCTTCATTAGATTCTCCATAATCTGCTCCTTGAAGATCTCAAACCTAGGGACATTTGCTCCAACAACACTGACTGATTCCTTAGCTCTTAGATAGTATTTGCCTTCCCTTGGCTTGATGAAGTTCTGACTCAAAGGACCAACTTTTGCATAAAGCTTCCTCTTTTCTACATTGAATCTCTTCCTTGCCCTTCTACTTTTTGCTTTGCTTCCTCTGTAAAACCTAATCCTGTTGTGTCATCTTGATTTTTGAATCCTGGGAATTCTCCTTGTTCATTCTTCCCCAGTTCTCGTCCAAACTGGTAATTCATGTTCTCCATCATTTTTACTACTCTCGGATCCATTTCAGTTCCATCAAATATCCCAACAATCTGGAAATCAGGGGGTGCACACATTTGCTTCTATTTATCAAGTATGGCTGCCACAGCTGCATTGGTTCTAAATTCTATTGTCACAATATCTCTTTTATGAGGGAATTTTATTTTTTGGTGCATTGTTAAAGGTACTCCTCCTAGGGCATGAACTTACGGCCTTCCCAAAAGTAGGACATAGGTAACAGGGATGTCCAGTACATTAAATTCAACAGTTAACTCTATAGGCCCTGTTTTGATCAAAGCCTGAAATGTTCCCTCCACATTCCTGGTACTGTCATCATAAGCTCTGATTATGAGATTTGAGGCCATCAAGTCATCTACTTTCAGACCCAGATTAGGAATGATTTTTAGTGGGTATACATTTATAGCTGAACCATCATCCACCATCACAAAGTTGGTTCTCTTCCCTTTTACTTCAGCTGGGATAAATAATGTCTTGTTATGATTTCTTCCCTCTAAAGGCAAGTCATCATCTGAAAATGTTATCAGCCCATGTTTCTTTTTTATCACCTTTGCTACCATAGCCTCAGGCATAGCTGCAGTTTCAATGCTCATGTTTGGCAAAGCTTTAACCAGAGCCCTTCTATGGCTACCTGAATGCATCAGTAATTCCCAGATGCTCACACTTGCTTTAGCCTTCTTAGGTTATTCTAGGATCAGATCCTTTTTTTGTCCTTCCTCTACTTCTGCATCTTCTATTTCTTCCCTTTCTACAACCCTTTCATTATGCTTTCTACTGCCTGATAATTCCTCCCGCTTCTAGTAACATGATTCACATTTGGAGTATCACTCCATACATCGACTCCAGTAGGTTTTTCTTCATCAGAATCATACTAGATGTCCATGGCCCCAACAATACATTCTCTTTTCCCATTTTTCCAAACTTCCACTGTGCATGTTTCTTTTCCTTTCAGCTCTTCCATATTGAGCTTACCCAAATCTTCAACTCCTTCTTAAGATTGTTTAAGAGCCAAAGGTTCATCCTCAAATTCATTACCCCACCCTGTAGGCACAATCGATTCAATGGGGATGTCAATGGAAGAGGGTTTAGAATAGAACGCTATGTAATTGAACTTGTCAGAAGGTTTTCCCAATAGATCTTCAATTCCTCTTGGTGACTGCTCGGGAATTTCAAGCTCTTCTTTTACTGGCTTATCATCAAACTCATCTCCCCAACCTAAGGGCTCAATTAATTCAATAGGGATATCAACAGAGGGTGGTTTCAAGTAGAATACTCTATAATTAAACTTGCCTAAGGGCTGGCCCAGTAAATCTTCTACTCCTCTTTATGGCTGTCCGAAAGGTTCTCCATTGGGTATAAAGTTGAGGTCTTTAAAGGAGCTTAGCATTTCTTCTTCGCTAACCCCTGAGTTGATCATCACGGTGGCTAGTGGTGGAACATTTTGGTAGTTTGGAAAAGGGTTATTTCTGGTGTTTAGGTTGGAATTGGATTTCTCAGGGTCAGTGATTTTTCTAGAGTTTATCAAGTTTTGGATTTCATGTTTTAGGCGGATGTAGGTATCTGTGGAATGACCAGCTACTTTATGAAACTTGCAGTAACTGTTCGAATCATAGTTAGGGAGATTTGGATTCGGGGGTTTGTAAAAGGTTAAAGGTCAAAGCAGGCCTTTTTGGATTAGCCTCTTGATGAGTGTGAAAAATGCATTTTATTAAACTAGCCTTTGTCTTAGGAAAAATTCAATTTCAGTTAAGTTTATGTTTCTTTTATTCAGTTTTTATTTAGTTGAATACTTACTGCATGTCTTGTGTGTTTATTTATTTTTACGTATTAGTTGGTTTATTTTTGGTTGATTTTTATGTATTTAGGGAAGTCAAAGAACAATAAAGGAAGGTTATATGGGAGCCGTGGGCATTTGAAGTGGGCTCAAAAAGCAATGGAGGTCAATATACGATAATGCTGAAAAAGGGATGTGCACAGCTGTGCGTAAAATGCACACAGCCATGCGACCTGGTGATTGGAAAAATTCAAAGTCAAATTTAATTACTGACTCATGAGGGACAAGATGGAGATTTCGCATGGCTATAACCCTAGGGCTTATAATTAGGGTTTTATAAGAGGGTAGCCACCAGAAGCAAAGATATATATAGATTATTATTCATCACTTAAAAACATTATATATTTTTTTAGAGAATATTCAAAGAGCAGTTTGGAAAAACAAGGATTTTTCTTGCTTATGTTAGTTTGAAGATTTGAGAATAAGAATTAAAGAACATCAAGCTTCCTATTGAACAGGGGGTTTCTTCTATTCAATTGTGTTTATTCATCCTTAATTTTAATTTAATGATGATGTTTATTTTCTTTTATTCTTTTTCTTTATCTCTTACAATTGACATGAGTAGTTAAATTATTTGTTAGGGTTCTTATTGTAAATCAACCATGGGCTAATCTTAATTAAACCTAAGCCATTAATCTAGATCCTTTGGTTGTTGTTGAACTTAATGTCTTCTTAGGATTGATCACCCTTTTATTGAATATACACAATAAAACTTAATTGAGAGATAGGTTGTATTGGATTTAAACAATAACCTGTTAGATGCTTTCTTAGTTGAGAAACACTTAAGCAACTAATATTGATTAAGGGTTGATGCTTAAACTAGGTTAATCGAACACTTAGTAGGCGAGAGCTTTAAATCTAAGAACGTCAATGTACTTGGTTAATCATAGGGTTATCTTAGGAGGAAAGCCTATGATTCTTGAGAAACCCTCAAATTGGATTAAGGTTAGGTATGGCTTAGTAGTTAATTTATCTTAAATAAAGGTTGAATTTGTAATAAGAACCCTAGCTCTCTAAAGTGATTGTTATCTCATTGTGATTTTTGTGCTTTTTTTAGTTTAATTTTTAATTTAATTAAAAATACCTTTTTTTGTTGTTTAAACAAATAAACACAACTAGTATCATGTAATCAATTTGCAATCTCTGTGGGATTGATATTTAATTACTACTTGTACGAATCCGTATACTTGCGGAAGACCATCAAGTTTTTGGCGCCATTACCGGGGATTACCAAATTGATATTGTTGAGAATTTTATGTTGTTTGATTTAGACATTTTTTTTCCTTTTGTTTTTGTTTTTTTTTTTACAAGAACGCTTGTTGCTATATGCACACAACGCATGGCGCAAGCAGACAAGGAATCCAGTTGATACCACTTGATTTAGAAATTGAGAAAACTATTCGTAGAAGGAGAAGCTAGAATAGAGATAGGATGAACGGAGGGGAAGCACAAAATGGGCAAGATGGCCAAAATGGGCACGTTGCCCATAAAACTATGAGGGACTTTGTGAGTCCCAATGTCCAAGGTGACCAAACTCCGATTGTGAGACTGGCGGTTGCTGCAAACAACTTTGAAATCAACCCATCATGATCCAAATGATTCAAAACTCATAATTTAGTGGCTTACCACATGAGGATCCAATTGGTCATATGACAAGATTTTTGGAGTATTGTTCGACTTTCAAGATTAATGGAGTATAGCCAGAAGCAATCAGGCTCATCCTTTTTCCATTTTCATTAATGGATAGAGAAAAAAGATGGTTCACTAGCTTGGCGCCTAACTCCATAAACACATGGCAAGAGCTTTATACAACCTTTTTCAATAAGTACTTTCCACCAGCTAAAGTACTCAAAATTAGAAATGAAATCAACTCTTTCTATCGAAGAGATGATGAAAGTTTTTATGAGTGCTGGGATAGATTCAAGGATCTTCAGCAACAATGTCCACCACAGTTGATTCCTTAATGGGATTTGGCACAGTCTTTTTACAAGGGTGTCAATCCTATAGTGAGAGCAAACATAGATGCATTAGTAGGAGGAACTATCATGTCTAAGACACCAGAAGATGCCTTGGAGCTTTTTAAAGAAATGGCTAATACCCAAAGCCTCTGGTCGAGTGAGAGAGCTATTCCAAAAAAAGGGGGAGCAATTACAGTTGACAGTTTGACACTATTAAATGCAAAGATGGATGCTTTATCTAAAAGAATGGATAAAATGAATGTCAATGCCATATCTAACTTGTCTTCCTCTTGTGAATTATGTCAGGGTAGTAATCCAACTATAGAGTGTCAGATGATGCAAAACTTGTCTATGGAGAATGTAAACTTTGTGAACAACTTTAAAGGATAGCAGAACCAAGTGCATGGCAACACCTATAATCCAAGTTGGAGAAATCATCCTAATTTCTTATGGAGCAATCAAGGGAACAACCAGTGGAGGCCACAAGCACCACCTGGTTTTGTAGGGCATAATGTGCAACACCATCAATCAAATTACCACTAAGAAAAAACTTTATCTTCTGGGAGTTCTTTAGAGAGCAAGTTGAAGAAGTTCATGGATGTGATGTCCATAAAAATGAATCAACAAGATAAAGCTACAAAAAGGTTAGAAGGCATATTTGAGCAAATGTATCAAGACACTCAGCTGATGTTCAAGAATCATTCTTCCTTTATTCATTATTTAGAGGTGCAAATGGGGTAGTTGGAAAATTCTTTGTCAATGAGGAATCAAGGTTCTTTACCAAGTAACACTGAGAAGAATCCAAAAGAACACTTGAAGGCTATCACCTTGAGAAGTGGAACAGAGATACAAATCCCAAAAGCAACAATAGAATATGAGTAGGAAAAGAATAAGGAAGAGGAGAAAGAGCAAGAGGATGAATGGGTTAAAGTGCAAACAGAGGAGAAGCTGCAAGGGGATAACAATAATAAGGAACGAGTAGTGGAGAAACCTACACCACCACTGGTGAAACCTTATAAACCTCCAGCTCCATATCCTCAAAGACTAAAGAAACATGAGCATGATCAATAATTTGCTAAATATTTAGAGAGGTTTAAAGCACTTCACATCAACATGCCTCTGGTGGAATGTCTTTCACAAATGCCTAAGTATGCTAAATTTCTCAAGGAACTGATTTCCAATAAAAAGAAGTTATAAGAATGTGAGACCATCACACTCACAAAAGAGTGTAGCACTATCGTCTCGAAGAAACTTCCCTTAAAAAGGAAGCATCCAAGGAGTCTCACTATTCCTTGTTCTGTGGGAAATTTAAATTTTCAAAGAGCTTTATGTGATTCTGGGGCTTCAATTAATCTTATGCCTTTGTCTGTTTACAGGAAATTAGGATTAGGAGAAGCAAAACCTACAAGCATTCGATTATAACTTGCAGATAAGACAGTGAAGGAACCAGAAGGGATAGTAGAGGATGTGTTAGTAAAGGTTGGAAAATTTATTTTTCCAGTGGATTTTGTAGTCCTTGACTTTGAAGAAGACGAGGAGGTTCCACTAATCCTTGGTATGCCATTCCTTTACACAGCTAGAGCAATAATTAATGTCTGTGATGGAACTGTTATATTAAGAGTGGGGGATGAGAGCTGTAAGTTTAATATCTATGAGACTATGAAATATCCCTATGATGAGGATTTTTGCATGTGAGTTGAAGTCATTAATGAATGTGGAAATGAAGTCCAATAGCAGAGGTTGGCATGGTCTTTAGAAGTTGAAAATATTGAGAAGTGCTTACAGGTACAATCTTGTCAAGAAGAAGTGACTCTTAAATACCCACACCAACCACACATACAACTACCAAATACTGAACCCACACCACCCTCAATCATAAAACCACCAAAATTAGACTTGAAGCCATTACCTTAATATTTAAGGTACACTTTTCTTGGTGATGACCAAACTTTACCTGTGATTATATCTTCTAAACTCAGCAAGGAGTAAGAGGATTTATTGGTGAATATACTGAAAAGAAAAATAAAGGCAATCGGTTGGCAGATTTTAGGTATAAGAGAAATAAGTCCCTCTTATTGCATGCATAAGATTTTTATGGAGGATGGACAAAAGCCAACCATTGAAAGGTAGAGGAGGCTCAACCCAAACATGCAAGAGGTGGTAAAGAAAGAAGTGCTCAAACTACTTGATGCAGGAATTATTTATCCAATCTCTGACAGTTCTTGGGTTAGCCTAATTCAGTATGTGCTGAAGAAGGGGGGAATAGCAATTGTGCAAAATACAGAAGGAGAGTTTGTTCCTACAAGAGTTGTGAATGGATGGAGAGTGTGCATTGATTACAGGAAACTGAACTCATCCACAAGGAAAGACCATTTCCCATTACCCTTTATTGATCAAATGTTGGAGCGAATAGCAAGACATGATTTTTACTGCTTCCTCGATGGTTATTCAGGTTACAATCAAATTGCAATAGCTCCAGAAGACCAAGAGAAGACCACCTTTACATGTCCTTATGGCACATTTGCATACAGGAGAATGCCATTTGGGTTATGTAATGCTCCTGCAACTTTTCAGAGATGTATGATAGCTATATTTGCATATTTAGTGGAGGAGATCATGGATGTTTTCATGGATGATTTTTTTGTCTATGGAAACTCATTTGAAGGATGTCTGAGCAATTTGGAGCAAGTTCTAGCACGTTATGAGGAAACAAATTTGGTGCTGAATTGGGAAAAGTGCCATTTCATGGTAGATGAAGGTATTGTACTTGGACACAAGATTTCAACTCAAGGCATTCAGGTTGATAAAGCAAAGGTGGAGGCAATTGAGAAGCTGCAGTACCCCCACAAATGTTAAAGGAGTTAGGCGTTTTCTTGGTCATGCAGGCTTCTATAGGCGATTTATCAAGGATTTCTCAAAAATCTCAAAACCCCTTTGTAAGTTACTTGAAAGAGATTCACCTTTTAATTTTACTGATGATTGCAAATTGGCTTCTGACAGGTTAAAACAAGCACCTGTTTCTGCTCTTGTAGTGATGGCACCAGATTGGAGTCTACCATTCGAGTTGATGTGTGACGCCAGTGATCATGCAATAGGATTTATTCTTAGCTAAAGAAAAGAGAACAGGTTGCATGTGATCTACTATGCAAGCCAAACATTGACATATACTCAATTGAATTATGCTACTATAGAAAAGGAGATGCTAGCTGTTATATTTGCTTTTGATAAGTTCATATCATACCTCCTTGGATCTAAGGCAATTGTATACACAGATCATGCAGCATTGAAGTATTTAATGAACAAAAAGGATTCAAAACCAAGGCTCATAAGATGGGTACTTCTATTGCAAGAGTTTGATATTGAGATCAGAGATAAGAAAGGAGCTGAAAATGTAGTAGTTGATCATCTTTCAAGGTTGGAGTTAAAACACGAGGAAAGTGATAAGCAAGAGCCTATCAAGGAGATGTTCCCTAACAAAATGCTTTTTACTATAGGATTTATGGGTGCTCCTTGGTTTGCTGATATAGCAAATTTTTTGTCAGTGGGTGAAATTCCAAAAGAGTTCACTCCTCAGCAAAAGAAAAAGTTGATTCGTGATGCTATGTTCTACATTTATGATGAGCCATTCTTGTGGAAACTATGCAATGATGGCATAGTGAGGAGATGTGTAACAAAATGAGTAAGTAGGAGACATTTTACAACATTGTCATGGGAAGGTCAATGGTGGACATTATGGACCACAACGAACAACTGCAAAGGTTCTTAAAACAGGGTTCTATTGGTCGATAATTTTTCAAAATGCTAGTGACTTTGTAATGCAGTGTGACGCTTGCTAAAGGAGTGGAAACATTTCAAAGAAGGATGAAATGCTCCAATCCAGAATTCTAGAGGTGGAAATTTTTTATGTTTGGGGCATTGATTTCATGGGACCATTTCCAGCGTCAGATGGTAACAAGTATATTCTTGTTTGTGTGGATTATGTTTCCAAGTGGGTGGAAGCTAAAGCATGCACAGTCAATGATGGAAGAGTTGTTTGCAAGTTGTTAAAGAAGATATTCTCTCAATTTGGAATGCCTCGAGTCATGATAAGTGATGGGGGAACACACTTTTACAATAGGAATATGGAAGCTTTATTAGCTCACTATGGTGTGAAGCACAGAGTAGCTACACCTTATCACTCGCAAACCAATGGCCAAGTTGAGGTGAGTAATAGGGAGTTGAAGAAGATTTTGGAGAGAACAATAAGTAAGTCAAGGAAAGAATGGGCAAGGAAGCTTGATGATGCTTTATAGGCATATAGAACAACTTACAAAACACCTCTTAGGATGTCTCCCTTCAGGGTGGTTTATGGCAAAGCATGTCATCTTCCTGTTGAGCTTGAACACAAGGCCTATTGGACAGTGAAAGCCTTGAATGTTGACTTCAGGAAGGCAGCTGAGAGAAGAATGTTACAGTTGAATGAACTTAAAGAAATAAAGGAAGCTTCTTATGAAAATTCAAGGATTTATAAAGAACGTACTAAGAGATGGCATGATGCAAGAGTAAGAATCAAGGAGTTTGAGGAAGGTGATCAAGTTTTGTTGTTCAACTCATGGCTCAGATTATTTCCTGGAAAGTTGAAAAGTAGATGGACAGGACCGTATACAGTGACTCATTCATATCCTCATGGAGCTGTGGAATTGAGCAACACAAAAGGATACACATTCAAAGTGAATGGGCAAAGGTTAAAGCTCTACCATGGAACCACATTTGAGGAATTCCATCAAGTTTCATACTTGAGGGAATTAACTAGATGATCAATTTGATGGTCTAGCTCATGGACTATTAAAAGAGCGCTTCTTGGGGGCTCAACCAAGATTTTTTTTATTTGTATTTGTATTTGTATTTTTTTATTTTTATTATTGGTTATTTTTTTTACATTTTTATAAGTTTATTCTATTTTTGATGATTGTTTCTGGTGCATTTCAGGGAATGAAAGAAGGGTTAGATCTCTAGAAGAGGTCTTGTGAGTTAAATGTTTCGTGGATTTTTTTGTTTCGAGTGGCTTGTAATTCAAATTTATGATGCATTGCTTGTCTATGTGTGTTGAATTTTTAATTCAATGAATTTACGAAGTATGCATATACAGGTCACACGGCCGTGTACATTTTCCACATGGCCGTGCGTCTTGCGTAGCCACTTCTGAACCATCAGGTCACATGGCCGTGCGCATTTTGCACACGGTCGTTCACCTTACGACGCTACAACTCGACACACAGCTGTGCGCATTTCGCACATGGCCGTGTGACGAGAGAGACCTAACTTTTAGAAAAGACAAGAAATTTATTTTAAGTGGAATTTTTCCATTTCCTAACACTCCACAATTCCCCAATTATGCAATAAATATGTGAGGCTTGTCCTACCAATATGATGCAAAAAAAAAATTGTGCTAGCAGGTAGCACGACCATGTGCAAAATGCACACGGTCGTGCGTGATATGATGTCAATCAAGTAGCACGACCATGCGCATTTTTGCATATGGCCATGCGACCTGATGCACAGGACAATTAGAATTCCTCAAAATTTTCCTGTTATGGATGTTGCAATGAGGACATTGCACATTTTAAGTGTGGGGTAGGAATTAAAATTTTTTTTATTTTGCAAGCTTGTTAGTTGTGACTCCAGAGCTAAAAGGTTGCAACTTCAAATTGATGAAATCTTTCGCATCCTTCCTCAAAGCAAAAGATCTAAAGCTATAAATGAAGCTGCAAAGTGCATCATGGTCACACCATATATTCCCCCTCCAGTTTCACCGAAATAAAGGGAGTATATTGTTCTTTAATTTTCTTTATTTATTTACTTTTCATGATTGTATGATTGTGTGTTTATTTTACTTTAAGAATTTATATGCTTTATTTTTATTTTATTTTATGTTATTTTACCCTTTTGTGTGTTTATGCCTTGCCCTTACACTTGAATTTTCGCAACATATATACCTTTAGAGCCTTATTCATTAATCTTAGTTTTCTTGAAGAAATGCTTTAATATTCCCTTAATGGATCATTTTAAATTTTTTAAATTAGAAGGGCAACGTGTGGTTAAGAATTTTTACATTTTAATAAACATTAATGCTTACTTTTCTATTGAACAAGTGAATCTAGATGATTAATATTTGAGAAAAGTATTTGTGAGTAGGAATTTGAGGCTGCTTTAGAGTGGTTATAAAAGTTAAAAAAAAAAATCAATCAATCAAGAAGCGAGATGGAGCATAAAACACACTCGTTTGGAGCTTAAAATTGAAAAGAAAAATCTTTTAAGTGCTCCTTATACTCCAATTCTCTTTAAGAATAAGAGTATCCAAAGGACCCTTTTTGGAGGTTTCCACACTGAGTAACACAAGAAAGGTGGGGGATGCTGAGATTGGGAAGATATTGATTGATGAACTTTTTAGCCTCTTTATTGTTGGCACAATTCCTACTTGTTTTTATTTTTCTTGAGTGTCAATCATTTGTTTTCCTATTTTCACTAGAAAAGTATGCTCTGTACACGGTAACAATATATTCTTGACCTCAGTTGTTGTTTTACTTTTTGAGTTTATAAACTTTTTATTAAAGGAAGATTACGGTAGTTAGTCAAGTTAAAGCTAGTTAATGAGTATGATTCTTTAGATAGATATGTGTTTTCAGGTTTTGCTTGAGGATAAGAAAATATTAAAGTGTGGGGGAATTTGATGAGTGTGAAAAATGCATTTTATTAACTAGCCTTGTCTTAGGAAAAATTCAATTTCATTTAAGTTTATGTTTCTTTTATTCAGTTTTTATTTAGTTGAGTACTTACTGCATGTCTTGTGTTTTTATTTATTTTTACGTATTAGTTGGTTTATTTTTGGTTGATTTTTATGTATTTAGGGAATTCAAAGAACAGTAAAGGAAGGTTATATGGGAGCCGTGGGCATTTGAAGTGGGCTCAAAAAGCAATGGAGGTCAATATGCGATAATGCTGAAAAAGGGATGTGCACGACCATGCGACCTGGTGATTGGAAAAATTTAGAGTCGAATTTAATTGCTGACTCATGAGGGACAAGATGGATATTTTGCATGGCTGTAACCCTAGGGCTTATAATTAGGGTTTTATGAGAGGGTAGCCATCAGAAACAAAGATATATATAGATTATTATTCATCACTTAAAACCATTATATATATTTTTAGAGAATATTCAGAGAGCAATTTGGAAAAATAAGGATTTTTCTTGCTTATATTAGTTTGAAGATTTGAGAATAAGAATTAAAGAACATCAAGCTTCCTATTGAACAGGGGGTTTATTTTATTCAATTGTGTTTATTCATCCTTAATTTTAATTTAATGATGATGTTTATTTTCTTTTATTCTTTTTCTTTATCTCTTACAATTGACATGAGTATCTAAATTATTGGTTAGGGTTCTTATTGCAAATCAACCATGGGCTAATCGCAATTAAACCTAAGACATTAATCTAGATCCTTTGGTTGTTGTTGAACTTAATGTCTTCTTAGGATTGATCACCCTTTTATTGAATATACATAATAAAACTTGATTGAGAGATAGGTTGTATTGGATTTAAACAATAACCTGTTAGATGCTTTCTTAGTTGAGAAACACTTAAGCAACTAATATTGATTAAGGGTTGATGCTTAAACTGGGTTAACCGAAAATTTAGTAGGCAAGAGCTTTAAATCTAATAACGTCAATATACTTGGTTAATCATAGGGTTTTCTTAGGAGGAAAGCCTATAATTCTTGAGAAACCCTCAAATTGGATTAAGGTTAGGTATGGCTTAGTAGTTAATTTATCTTAAATAAAGGTTGAATTTGTAATAAGAACCCTAGCTCTCTAAAGTGATTGTTATCTCATTATGATTTTTGTGTTTTGTTTTAGTTTAATTAAAAATACCTTTTTCATTGCTTAAACAAATAAACACAACTAGTATCACTGTAATCAATTTACAATCTTTGTGGGATCGATATTTAATTACTACTTGTACGAATCTGTATACTTGCGGAAGAACATCACCTCTCTAGGACTTTGGAGAGTGGTTGGTTGAAGTTGGAGAACCTTCTAGGTTATTGAACTGCATGCACCTCTACAGCTCAGCTAGTACTTCCTTGTTGTATGCCCCCAGTTGGGTAGTTTTGAGTTCATGTGCCTCTAACAGTTTTCTTTTTCTCACTTTTAATTTCCTCAGCTTGTAACCCATCATCATACAAATCCATAAAGGTTTTGGGATTCATCATTTTTAGCCTCTCGACCAAATTAGGTGACATATTATGAACTATCATTCTAACTTGATTCTTCTCAGCAAGCTTGTTTTTCATCATCCCTGCTTTATTCATGAAATGAGTTAAGAAATTAGAAAAAGACTCATTTGATTTCTGTTTAGTTAACTCCAAATCCCTAATTGACACTTCAAATCGAGTGTTATAATCATATTGCTTTAAGAATGTAGTACATAGTTCCTTTCAGTCAGTTCTAATAGACTTTTCTAACCCATGGTACCAGTTCACAGCCATTCCCTCCAGTGACAGTATAAACAACATAGCAAACACTGATAATGGTGCTTTAGTAGTGCTTATGGTTGTGGTGTATTGACTCAAATGAATCCTTGGATCTCCTCTCCCATCAAACTTCTGGAGTTGAGGCATTTTGAATTTTTCAGGTAGCTTATCTCCCTCAATTTGCAGCATGTCATCAAAGTCAAAAGAATATCCCATTCCTTGTCCTCTAATCAGCTCTTCCATCTTGGACATTTTCTGAGTCAATGCTTGCATCTGCTTCGACTCAAGGTCTTGAACCAATTCAAGTGATTCTCTCTTTGCTTTTTCTACTATGTAGTTTTCAATGTCTTCCATTCTCACATCAGTAGCAGGCACATTTCTAAGAGCAGGTTGCCCCCTAGCATTATTAGCAGTAGGTGGAGGAGTTACAACAATAGGTGGAGCTCCTACAGTAGGTGGTTGTTTAACAGTAGCAGCAGGTGGTTGTTCAATAACAGCAGTAGGTGGTTGTCCAACAACAGCAACAAGTGGTTATTCAACAATAGGTTGCATAAGTCTGGCCAAAGCCTTTCTTAGTTCATCTTGCATCATAGCTCTCATGTCATCCATCAAAGCTCCCTTAATGTCTTCCAAGGTCCACATTTTTTATTGTTGTTCCATTTCAATCTGTTCAGTGTAAGCTGATTCAACTTCTAGGAATAGCAGATTGATTGGACTCCCCTCTAGTCTCTCTAGTCTATGAAGAATGCTTTGAGCTATGGACTCTAGACTTAAACAACTCTAGTCAATCTACCACCTCTTTGGCCCCAAACACGAGAAGACCTAAATGAATCTATGATGGCTGCAAAACAAGGTATTAGTATGATGCATGGACTGTATGTATGCATGATGCATGTGTTTATACAACAAATAGTAGGCAAGCACTTAGCAAGTAGCAAGTATTAGGAAGCAAACAATAAGCAACATGCAAGCATAAGCCTTCCAACCTTATTCCTCCCACACACGTGTTCAATGGAGAGTTTCTTTTCCTAGAATTTTTTATCTTGGCCTTTATATCAACAGGGGATATTAAGAGCCGATGCGCATGCCAAATCTCTCTTAAAAGAAAAAGCACATAAGTAGCATTTCTAAATATAAAGATCTAGCCTAATCCTTTCAAAGGTATAGGCCTGGGCTTTTATAAGTAGAAATACCTCATGGAAATTCAAACAAACAAGAACTTTAGGTGAAGATCCTAAGGGAAATAACTAGGCCATTATATGTGGTTAGGGTCTAGTAAAAAGTTAAGGTTCCCTTAGCAAGATGCTCTCCATTGTGGACTTTAAGTTACAGGCCAAGGTCAGAGGGGTCCAGCATCCTTTACCAACTCGAGAGAAGATTACCCCCCTTAGGGACTTAGGTTACAGACTCTGGTCAGATGAGCCTAGTAATTTCTCATGAACCGAGTTAAGGCTAAGAGTGATGGTTAGCCAATCTACAACTCCATGAAGCTAGTGGAATCATGGAATCATAAACCAACGCCATCGGTTAAGTAGGGACATGCATAATGAATGTAAGAATGAAATAATAATCAATAAAATAATTCTGAAGAACACAAGTAGAATTAGTATCTCTTATCCTTAGTGGAGTCGCCATTGTAGCCGACAGGGTTTAGCACGCGTCCAAGATTTTAGCAACAACGACACTGTTTAGGCTCAGGGCCTTAGAGAACACGCTAACCATTGTCACAAAGACATGGCGTGGAGATGAGGAGTCACCACATAGGGTAATAATTAGGAAAAATTGAAAAGGTGGTACTCGATTCTCTAAAAGAAAGCTAGCATCACAACTAGGAGATTCTGGATATGGAATACTAACTTCTCTTAGTCTCATGTTCTTTTAGAATAATTTTATAAATGATTATTTCATCCTCTAATTACATGCAATTTTATTAAACCCTAATTAACATCCATCTACCCAAAAAGGAAACAAGTCAATAAAATTACAAGTAAAAAATGCATCAAAAGGGCAATGTCCCTATGTTTAAACTATGCTAATTTTATTTTATAAGTTAGCTAAATCTACATTTTATTTACAAGTGAAATGGAATAAAAGTGGGCCTACATTTTATTAATTAGTGAGCCTAAATCTATTTTTAGTCTTTCTAAGATATGGGCTTAAGTTTAGTCAATTTTAAAGGAAAATTAAATTAGTGGGCCTAAGTCTAAATTGGTTTTACTTTAAGTGAAATGTGAGCCTAGGTCTATTTATTCTAAAAGAAATGCAATTAAGTGGGCTGGGCTAATTCTAGATAAGTTTTAATTAACTAAGTGGGCCTAAAATTTAATTAACCTAATGGGCCTAATTTGATTTTAATTATTTAAAACCTAAACCATTTTTTAAGCCTATTTATTAAGTGGGTTAGACCTAAACGTGGGCTTGAGGCCCAAAAACATAAAAACATAAAAAAACAAGCCCAAAATTTGCACAAGCCTGTATTTGATTTGGCTAAATTTTGTATAGGTTTGAAAGCAAGAATGGCTTTATTATTTTAAGTGAATTATTAATTGATTTTAAGTACTCTAGTATTCTGATTTGAGAAGTTTATTATGTTTGGTTTAACTAAATTATTTCTTACTTGAAACATCTACTCATTGAGTATTTTTGTACTCATTTTACTCTTTTTTTTCTAAATTGTTCTAGATAATAGGGCTTATTAGTGAGTGGCCTAAACTAAGTGAGTGTGTGTATAGAAGTTTAAGTAAGGTTGGCCAACATTCTTGTCCAAGTAGCCTTGTACTTTTGTTTTTTAATCTTATTTATATAAGTGTTGTAAAAGAATATATTTTAAAAGTCTAATTATGGTGGCTAAGTACATGTAAAGCAATTGTTGTAAATGTGTTATAAATTACTTAAATGATGTTTTTGCTACTATGTTTTTAATTTGCAAAGATTAATACCAGATCTTTTATATTATCCAACTGCTTTATACATTTACCATTATTCATAAACTCACATTAATTTTAAAAGTTCTATGCTCTAGATAATATTATATATATATATATATATAAGAAACTTATTTTATTCCTTCTTGTAAATTTAAATATACTTATAACATATTTAGTCTAAATTAAATGGTTTGCTAAAAAAGTTGGTTTTTAATGTCCATCTCGAGTTATATGAGTCGAGGTGTGACAAAAGTCATTTTCATGTCTCGACTCTATTTGTCCTTCTGAAAATCCAACTCAATATGCAGTATTTTTTTGTTTATTTAATTGTTTTAGAGTTTATACCATAATAAAATATATTTATCATATCCTTTGAGGTTTTGGTCTGCATTAAGTAAAGCTAGTAATAGAATCATTTTATTGATAATTATTGTAATGAAGATATTGTATCAAAAACATAAAATATATGGAAAGTATTTTAAGTTGACAAAAACATATACAAAATTATTGTATCAGAAACGTGAAATAAATGAAAAGTATTCTATATTAACAACAACATATACAAAATTTTGTGGTATTCTATACAATGAAAAATGAAATGATAGTTTAATTTTTAAAAATTTTAAAGTGATTGGAATACAAAATCTAAAAGTATGAAACCATAAATATTTTTTTTTATTTTTTGTTTACTTTTAGTTATTTTTCATATAAGAAACAATCTCATTATTTTTTTCTTGTCTTTGATTGAATATTATTATCATCATTATTATTAATTGTTTTATTATAGGTAACCACATGTCTGCTATGTTAGCAGTTTTGTTCATCATGATTGGAACATAAATTCCAAAGGCATAAAAATTGAAATATTTGTTATATACTTTTGGTTTCTTTTCTGTATATTATTAGTTTATTTTTGTATATTATTACTTTATATATATAGGATCCTAGGATAAAAAATTTTCATATTTAAAATGTTAATTATTTATTAAAAAATAATGTGAGTTTATAATTTAAATATGTTAATTACAATTTTTTTCTCCAAACTAAGTCATGTTTATCTTTTAATAAACTACAATCATGTGACTTTTCTAGCAAATATATTCATAAATTAAGAATTATAATTTTTTTCGTAACAAATCAAGAATTATAGTCCTTTCATTAAATTAAAACATAATAAATTATCAGAGAGAAAATTCTAATTTACTCTTGAAATATGAATACCCAAAAATTCAATGTATGTTTTTGTCAGTTTAGAATATGTTTCATATATTTTACATTTTTTATATAATATTTTTATTACAATATATTTTATGTTTTTAATATTATATCATCAAAAGTTGACTTCTAATACACTTATATTTGTAGGAATGGAACAATTACTAGTTTTCATTTATTACAATGGAGAATAGAGTGAAAATATTAATTTTAAGAATTTTAAAGTGACTGGAATACAATTTCAAAATCATTAAACTTGGAATATTTTTCCTTTTAGGGTTTTTTTTTTGTATATGTCTAGTTTATTTTTCATACTTCCACTTTTATTCAGCTTCATGAAGAATACTTAACTAAAAAATTTAGTTTTATGCTAAAAACTAAAGAAAATGTTAGTTTAACTTATCTTCATTACTTTTATTTCACACCATATTGTTGCACGAAAGTTGATAGACTTCAATTATTTGTCTATTTGTTTATATTGAGAGGGAGAACAATGACTAGATAGAAATTTTCAGTAATTTTTTCAATTTGTAGCATAAAATTTACAATGCGTAATTAACTTAGAGAGGATCTTGTTGGTAACATTAGGCAGAGGGATTTCATTATAAGGACAATCATCTTTAATCATATGCTTTCTAGAAACATTAAGACGGGGAAGCTGTGTTTTTTGCATTAACAAAAAAAAAAGGTGCAGGCACATAAATATATTTGATGAAAGAGACACATATGTAATTAATAGAAGTTTGAGATATTTTTGTTATTTTACTTAGTTTTTAAGGCATTTGTGAAAAAATTACTAATCAAAATAGACCATGCATTGAAATTTCCTCTTAAATTTGTCAAATTATACAACTAAGCCTGATTTAGCCAGACCCACTTCTATAATTAGAAGTAACAACTCCATCATGCAGACTGCAAAGTAGGGCTAAGCAAAGGATGAGGAAAATACCGAATAAAACTAAAATTTCAAACAAAAAAAACCATTAAAATTGTACCGAATTGAATAATTTTAATCCCAAATTGAACCGAAACAAGTTTTATGACTAATTTGGTACAATATTGGATATTTATAAAAACTAAACCGAGAACCATACTGAACCATATTGAAACCGCACTGAACCGAAAATCGAATATGGTACCAAATATTAATTTAATAAGTAATACATAAATATTAATAAAATAGTATTAAGTAGTAACATAATTATATATTTATAATTATATTGTCAAGTAATATACATATTATAATAATATATAAAAAAATTAATATGTTTTGTGATTAAAAGATAATAAATAAATTATTAACAAAAATATTTTTATTAATTTTATTATAATTAATATTATTATCATTATTACTATTGCTACTACTACTATTTAATTAACAAGTCAAAATATGAAATGTCTATTATATTACAATTTGAACTTAAGATATAAAAAGAAAAAATTAGCATTGCATTAGTTTCAAATAATTTAATTAACAAATAAGAATATATATTTATTATTATTATATATATTTATTATCTATATTATATTAATTTTTATTAATTAATATTAAAAATGAATGTCCATTACAATACAATTTAAACTTAAAATATAAAAAATAAAAAGAGTCCTAGAGGTGGGTTGAATAGGACTATTGAACAATAATAAGAAATTAGAATGATTTGAACAAGAATTAAAAAAATGTTGAGAAGGAAGAATGATGAACACAAGAATTTAAGGAGTTTGAATTCTCGATAATCCTATGTCTCCACCTAACTTGTCCTAAAGTTAGGGTTTTCAATCACCATAATCTATTTCCTTAGATTAATTTTTATAACTTGAGTTTTAAGCTCAACTCAAACCTTTTAACTTAAGTTTTCAAGGTTCCCTCAAAAACCAATTCACAAGTGTTTTCAAGGCTCACACTAAAACTAAATTTCCAAGTGTTTTAATGGCTAAACACTCAAACCAATTCCTTTATAATAGAATCTCACTTTTTATTTTCTTAACCCTAAAAAAAGTAATAAGAATTTCTATTATAATAATCACCAACTCTCACAAGAGTATACAATAATAAAATAAATTTTGAAAGAGTTTAAAGAGCTTAATTGAATGCTTAAAAGTATAGAATGAATAGACAAGTTTCTTAACCTCAAAATAATCTTCAGAGGTTATATTTATACTTAAGCAATTCAATTATAGTAGTTGGAAGTAATAATTTCATTTCTAATAAAAATAAAGTCCATTTAAATGAAATTTGAACTTTGAGCTGTAATTTGTTAGGTCCTGGTTGGGATATCATCAATCCTGGTCGGGACGAGCATTGAATAGACGTTATAGCCATTGGATTTGAATTTTTGCATTGGTCAAGACTATCATGTCCCAAACAATTTCCCAATCAGGACATTGGATCAGGATCAGTTCTATAAAAAATGTGAGTTACAAAAATTGGTTTCCCCTAGTCACGGACAATCCTATGACAATATTTGCACTTTTTAAAGCAATTTAGTCCCTGTGTTGAATCCGATCGAGATAGTGTTTGTGATTTCTTTCCAGAATGATTTTTCTTTGATAGTTCATCATTTTTTTTAACTTCCAAATTACTCCTAACTTTATACACACTTGAAGCAAACACAATTGCTCAAAATTAAGTTTGTTAAGATAAAAAAAAACAAGTTTGATAACTTGTTAAGGTCAACAATCTCCCCCTTTTTTATTTTGACGAACTTATTTTGAGCTTGATAAAAATAATACAACATAAAGTGTGATATATAATAATTGTGATAATAATGATGATATCAAATAAAATCAAATATATTTCTTTATTTCTCCCCCTTATGAATATAGATATGATAAGAAATATAAATTTATAATTTATTCTCCATGACAAAATTATAAAATATATTATGAGAAAATTATGGCCTAACATAACAAATGTGTTAAAAACATAAAAAGAATGTTTGACAATATGAAGGAAATAATTTCAAACATATATGCATATAATGTATCACAAAAATAGTACATATAGGAGGACCTCACTTGATCATATAAAGCTTAGCTAGCTAATTGATCATGTGGCACTTAGCATATTACAAACATAAACAATAAGCATAAATATCACATAGCTTCTTCTCCCCCTATGTTAAAAACTTAATGAAAAGAAAAAAAATAGAGAAAATAAAATATCATGAATCAAAATAATGAAGAACAAAGATACACCAAATCTTTATAAAATTATATGGCATAAAAAATAATATTTAGATAATTTTCTCTCCCCTATAATAAATAATAAAATAGAATAAGAATAAAAAAATTGAGATTAAGGATGCATAAAGGTGTATTATTTTTTTTTCTTTTTCCCTTATCCTTTTTAATATTAAAAGAATGAATACAAACTCAAATATTTCTCCCCCTTTTTTTTAAAAAAAATGAATACTAGATAAATTTATATTTTTTAAAAAAAGAAAAATTTTCATTAATAAGAAAAATGCACATAGTACAAAAAGAAAATACTCAAAATAAACTAAACATAAACAAGCATAAAATGAGCCTAAGAATAAACTAACAACTAAAGGCTCATATGCAAAAAATAAACCAAACAGGTATTAAAAATAAAATAAATGAAAAGTACATATAATATCTATTCTAGAGGAGGAGATGAAGCAGGATGAGGATATGTGCAAGTGTAGTCTTGTAGCCTTATAGCCTTGAAGGTGAGCAATGTTGTCATCGATTTGATTGAAATGCACATTGAAATTAAATTCAACTTCATCAAAGTGAGAATTAAAGTTGGATTCCATCAAGGACATGCATTCAAAGATTTTTCCTACCCAATAAGGTTTAATATCTTAAGCTTGAGCACTTTAAGTAAATGTACCTTCACTTCTTGTCTTTTTCCTTGGAGGACCATCATGAGGTTGAGGTTCTTATTCTTCTTCCCTAAGTTTTTGGCCTTTTTGCTCTTCCAATTCTTGAAATATAGCTTCAATATTTTCACTTGCTCCAAGGTCATGTTTCTAATCCAAACTCCATTAATATTAATAGAGGTGAATTGTTTAGAATTTCTAATAAAGGACTCATCGAGAAGTATAGGTTTGGTAGAGGGTAAAGAGTCAAGATTAATATTATAGAATTTAGCTAGCTTTGTGACAATTCCATCAATACAAATTGCATCGGTGTTACTATCACTAATTAGCCAAATTCTCTATTGTAAAAATCTTCCTAAAGTAATCTTTTCATTATGATGAAGACAATAAAGAATGAAATGATCATTTAGAGATAAAGCTTCATTGAAAGAGCTCTACCATTAATAGAGCAGGTAATGAATCGATGAACATACCAAAGTGCTTTGGATTTGATATGTGAGGCTTTAGTATGTCCGACGAAGAATTGAGGAGCATTAGGAGCTTTGATTTCATCCCAAAATGAAGAAGCAAGCTAATGAGGGTTAACTTGAATGTGTTCCTCTTAAGAAAAGCCAAAAAGAGTTCATCCCAATTTGAATCTCATGAAGAAGTAGGTATTAACATCATCAAATTTGATGGAATGAAGATTTTATGAAGAAATAAATTCAATATTAAGAGAAGGATAAAATGGAAAAGGTGGGAAAGCAAAATCATATATCCTATCTTTGCAAAGAAGATCTTTGACTTCATCATAGCAACCAATTGCTTTGAGAGTAGGTTCATCCATGAATCTTGAGGGAATGAAAGCTCTTTTTTGGAATTGAGACATTATTTTCTTAATTTCTTAAGTAGAATAAAAGAATGGAGAGTGTGTTCTTTTGGGTTTATCCTTCTTAAAATAAGGATCTTAAGAAGATGAAGGAACCTTGGTTGGTTTCTTAAGATCCATGAGTATAGAAAAGAAGAATATATGAAAAATTCGTAGAGAAAAGAAAAGTTTGATTGAGATGTACAATCTAGTAGGAATAGAATGGCATTTATAGGTAAAAGATTAGGGTTGGAAATAGTTCAAAATTTGAATTTGAATTAAATAGGAACCTTAAAAATCATTCTTGATTTTGATTAGGGAGTTAAAAGGTTGATTGGATTTGAAATCCTAATGCTATCATGACGTGATATGATCCATGGTAGGACCAAGTTCTTGACAATAAAAGTTTGTAAAATTTTTTCAATTAAGTTCAAAATATTATAATTAAGTCCTTCTGAATTTAATTGCATTTATTTTGAATTAATTAAAGATTTTTAGAAGAATTAAATGAGTATATAAAGTGAACTCATTTAAGGAAGGATATATTTTGCTAAAAATTAAAATATTAATTTAATGAAAGTTTTATTAATTATTTATTTATTTTTTAAAATAAGAAGAATTGAAAAATAAAAATATTTAAAAAATAAAGAAGATGAATGTAATTCAAATCAACATCACATGTTTTTACAAAACAAATGAGGATTTTAAAGCAAACAACAAAAATATATCTAGTGAGCAAGTATTATATGCCAAAAATAAACTTAAAGAAAACTTAAAGAAATCCAAATATTAATATAGTAAAATTAACACAAAATCAAGATAGACTAAAATGATTAATCATGCCAAGTTCATGTTTAATAAAATTCAATCTCTCTTCATTGAGAGGTTTGGTGAATATATCAACAAGTTGATTACTTATATCAACAAAATCAAATGAGATATCACCAATTTGAACATGGTCATGCAAAAAATGATGTAGAATGTCTATATGTTTAGTTCTAAAGTGTTTAATGAGATTTTTTCTAAGGTTTATAGCACTTGTATTGTCACATTTGATAGGAATGTGATCAATTTTTATATCATAGTCTAATAATTATTATTTTTGCCATAAGACCTATGAATAACAAAGACTTGTTGTAATATATTCAGCTTCAGAAGTGGATAAGGCAACCAAAACTTGTTTCTTATTAAACTAAGAAAATTAATATTTTCCTAAAAATTGACAAGTTCTCGAAATGCTCTTTTAATTTAGTAAACTATCAGCAAAATCTGCATCTAAATAATGAATTAAGTCAAAGGAGGAACTTCTAGGATACCAGAGTCCTAAATACATTGTGCCATAAAGATATTTGAAAATCCTTTTGATAACATTCAAATTAGACTCTTTAGTACTTGATTAAAATCTAGCACATAAGCAAGTAGCAAATATAATATAGAGTCTACTAGTAGTTAAATAAAGAAGGGATCTGATCATATCACTAAATCACTTTTCATCAACTGGTTTGCCATTCTCATCCTTATTGAGTTTGGTTATGGTGCTCATTGGATTTTTGCTTGTTTTAGCTCCATCCATGCCAAACTTTCTGAGGACGTCTCTTCCATATTTGGTTTGATTAATGAAAATCTCATCTTTGCATTTGCTTGATTTGTAATCCTAGAAAGAATTTTAGTTCTCCCATCATACTCATCTCAAATTCTCCTTGCATTAAGCTTAGAAAATTCCTCACACAAGTAATGGTTAGTAGCACCGAAAATAATATCATCAACATATATTTGAACAATTAATAAATCATGCTTGGATTTCTTTATAAAAAGAGTTGTGTCAACTTTTCCTTTAGAGAACCCTTTCTCTAGTAAGAAGTTGCTCAATCTTTTATACCAAGCTCTTAGAGCTTGTTTCAATCCATACAATGCTTTTAACAATTTAAAAACATAATTTGGAGAATCAAAATTTTCAAAACTAGAGGCTGCTCATCATGTGCCTCCTCTTCAATGAAACCATTTAGAAATGCACTTTTAAAATCCATTTGATAAAGTTTAAAATCCATGAATAATGCAAATGCAAGTAGCATTTTAATAGCTTCTAACCTTGCAACAGTGGCAATGGTTTCATCATAATCAGTGTCTTCTTCTTGATTATAACCTTTAGCTAGTAGTCTAACTTTATTCCTAGTTATGACACCTTGTTCATTCAACTTATTTCTAAACACTCATTTGGTGCCTATAATAAGATAATGTTTTAGTTTAGGAACCAAGGTCCAAACCTTATTTCTCTCAAATTGATTTAACTCTTCTTGCATAACAAAGATCCAAAATTCATCACTCAATGCATCATCAATATTTTTGGGCTAATTTGAGAAATTACTAATAGACTTTAATTGAGATATAGTAGTTACCCTTTCTTGAATTGCCCATACTTTGGAAGTTCATCCTTTAAGGCAAATTTAGATGTCCTCTCATTATCCTCCTTCCTTGGACCTTCAAGTTTCAAAGGCTTACTAGCATTCTCTTCAAGATTTTTCATAATCTCATTGTCACCTACAAGATCAGCAGCACTACAAACATCCTTTCTAGGATCAAGTGAGTTTGATTCATCAAATACAACAGGCATTGATTCTTCAACAACTAGAGTTTTCTTATTAAAAACTTTATATGCTTTACTAGAAATAGAATAGCCTAGGAAAATTCATTCATCGACTTTAGAATCAAATTTCCTAAAATTATCCTTGGTGTTTAATATAAAGCAATTGCATGCAAATACTCTTAGATATGAGATTTTGGGTTTTCTATTGTTCCATACCTCATAAGATGTTTTGTTAAAAATTAATGTTTTGAAAACTTTGTTTGAATTGTAACAAAATGTGTTAACTGCTTTCACTAAAAAGTATAGAGGCAAGTTATACTCATGAATCATTGTTCTAGCCATTTTCATAAAAGTTATATCTTTCCTTTCAACTACCCCATTTTATTAAGTTCTAGGAGAAGAAAATGTATGTGAAATACCATTTTCATTACAATAGTTTTTGAAAAATTCATTTTCAAATTCAGTTCCGTGATCACTTCTAATAGATGAAATACAAAAACCTTTTTTTTAAAACTTTTTTTGAAAAATTTTCAAAAGCTTTAAATGCATGATTCTTATGAGTAAGAAAACATACCCAAGTAAATTTAGAGTAATCATCAACCAAAACATATGCATAGTGTATTCCATCGAGACTAGTAACTCTTATTGGTCCAAATAAATCCATATGTATAAGTTCAAGTGGTCTAGAAGTGGACACTACATTTTTTAGCTTAAATGAGGACTTGGATTATTTTCCCTTTTGGCAAGAATCACAAGGTTTATCTTTAGTGAATTCAAGCTTAGGTAAACCAATCACAATTTTATGTTTACAAAGATCATTCAAAAGCTTACAATTTGCATGTCCTAACCTTCTTTGCCATGTCCATGTGTCATGGGAAAAAAAACATTAAGCATTTGATATCTTTATTATCAATCTTGTTCAAATCAATAACATAAACATTGTCTATTATTTCACTACTAAATATTATTTTATCTTCATCAAGACTACTAACAAAGCAATTTTTAAGATAAAAAGTCACTTTATTTCTTATGTCACACAATTAACTTATACTAAGTAAATTATGTTTGAGACCATCAACAAGAAACACATGATGTATAGATAAGGATTGAGGATTACTTATTTCTCTAATGCCCACTATTTTTCCTTTGGCATTGTCTCCAAATGTGATATGTCCTTCATCCTTTGCATCAACCTTATTGAATTGCTCCTTGTCTCCCACCATATGCCTTGAAAATCCACTATTAAGATACCACTTACTTTTTATTTTTGTGGATTTCAAGCACACCTACACAAAATAATTTAAGTGTTCTTTTGAACCAAAACCTTTTTCGGTCTAGGTTGGTTACTCTTAAGATAATCCAAAGGAAGTAAATTCATGTGTAGTCTTCTATAGAAGCACACATTATTGGTATGTCCTTTAATCATGCAATATGAACATACAATATTTTCAAATTTGTTTCTCCTAGGATGATATGTTTTCTTAGTGTGTGAAACATGCCTTTTGTGTTGAGGTGGTGTGTGTCTCCTATTATTTTAAGTCATGGTGTAAGACATGCATTGGCAATGGCAATGTGTATTTTAATAGGTTTGTGCAACATTTTTAAGTGTTTTGTGTTGTGTAACATGCTTATGAGTGTTATGTTTAGTGTACATGTAAGCATGTTTGGGTTGTGGTCTTCTAACATATGTCTTACCTCTTTGTGCCAATGGAAGTTGAGTCTTATAAGACTTTCCTTTGTCATTTGACACATGAGACTTTTTAACTTTAAAAGCTTAAATCTCATTTGGTTTGGAGGTAGAAGGAGTGCAGTCATGTGAGGCTTTAGTAAAATTAATGTGTGATGGTGATGATGAAGGCATTCCATTTTTATATCCAATTCCATATGTATCTCCATGAAATTTTTAAGAATAAAAATGACTATCCAAAGTTTCTCTTCCTCTCTTGAATTTAGTAATGGAATTCTTTCATTCTAAAACCTCTTTAGAATGCTTATAATTTTCATCACTTGCTTTCTTGAGTTGATCTTCTAAGGAATTAGAAGATTTTGCATTACTAGCAAGTTTTTCATTTGATTCAACAAGTTTAAAAAAATCATTTTTTAAACTTTTAAATTCTTTGGTCAAGCTAGCTAACTCATGCTTATAATGCTTCTTCTTAAATAATAAGCTTTTGCATTTAAGCAAGAGTTTGCTCATAATAGAGCTCTCAACATCAATGTCATCATATTCATCATAATCACAATAATCATCATAAAAGGAGTTAGACGTAGATGGTACCTCATTTTCATCTTCAAAGGCCATGAAGCAAAGACTGGTCACTTCTTGTTGTTCCTCTTCCTCTTCAAATTTGGTGTCATCCCAAGTAGCTTTGAAGGCCTTATTCCTATCCTATACTCCTTTATTCTTGAATTTGAGTTTAGGACACTCACTTCATATGTGTCCCGATTTCTTTTATTCATAGCAAGTAACTTCTTTAGTTCTCTTCTTGCCATCTCTTTCAAATTTTTTGTTGAAGTCCCTTGTTCTTAAGAAATTTTTCTTTCTCAAGAACTTCTTAAAGTTCCTAATAAGCATGGCAATATCACCATCTTCATCACTAGAATCTTCAACATTTTCATCTTCACTTTCTTCTTATGAGACCTTCAATGCTATGCACTTTTTCTTTTCTTTTTTCTCTTATTGCTCTTTACCATTTTGCTTAACTGTGAGCTCATAGGTCAAGAGCTCACCAATAAGCACATTGGTTGAGAGGGTAGAGAGGTCTTGAACTTCCTTAATTGAAGTGACTTGAGATTCCCAATTCTGTTTAGGTAGGATTCTTAGAATCTTATTGTTTATCTCTTCCTTAGAGAAATGTTTTCCAAGTTTCTTAAGGGTTGTGAGGAGAGCATTGAGATGGTTTGTCATCTCCATGATTAATTCTTGAGGCTTCATTTTGAAGAGTTCATATTCTTACATATGAAGTTGAACATTTTTGCGTATTATTATACATTGCCTTCATTTCCTTAGCTAAAATGCAATTTTGAAGCTTGTCTCTTGCTTTTCTTGTCATAGAAGAAAGTAGAGTGATCATAGCCTTTTTGTTTTTATAGTTTTCTTCATTTTGATAATTGCTCCAATCACTTCTTAAAAGACTAGTTTGTACACGATTAATGATAGTTTTTTATGGTTGCCAACCTTTAAGAACAACTTCCCAAAGGCTAATGGAATCATAATCTAGATATAGTTCCATTTTGAACTTCTAATGAGGATAATCACTACCATCAAAGAATGGTCTAAGTAAAGACATATTTTTAGATTCACTCCTAATGATCTTGTATTCTAGCAATGAAGTTCCTAGAATTCAAGCTCTAATACCAATTGAAAGAGTCTTAGAGGGGGTTGAATAGGACTATTAAACAAAAATAAGAAATTAAAAAAATTTGAATAAGAATTAAAAAGAATGTTGAGAAGGAAGAATGGTGAACACAAGAATTTAAGAAGTTTAGATTATCAATAATCCTATGCCTCTACCTAACTTATCCCTAATTTAGAATTTTGAATCACCACAATCTATTTCCCTAGATTGATTTTTACAACTTGAGTTTTAGGCTCAAATCAAACCTTACAACTTGAGTTTTCAAGGTTCACTCAAAAACTAAGTCACAAGTGTTTTCAAGGCTCACACTAAAATCAAATTTCTAAGTGTTTTAATGGCTAAACACTTAAACAAATTCTTTTAGAATAGAATCTCACTTGTCATTTTCTTAGCCATAGAAAATAGAGGAATAATAATTTCTATTCTAACACTCACCAACTCTCACAAGAGTATAAAATAATAAAATGAATTTTAAAAGAGTTTAAAGAGATTAATTGAATGATTGAAAGTATAGAATGAATAAACAAGTTTCTTAACCTCAAAATAATCTTCAAAGGTCATTTTTATACTTGAGATATTTAATTATAGATGTTAGAAGCAATAATTTCATTCCCAACAAAAAAAAGTCTATTTGAATGAAATTTGAACTTTTGAGCTATAATTTGTCAAGTCTCAGTCAGGATATCATCAATCCCAGTTGGGATGAGCATTGAATATCTACTACAAGCTATTGTATTTAAATTTTTGCATTAGCCTTAGTTAGGATATCAATGTCCCAATTGGGACTACCATGACCCAAGCAATGTACTGATTGAGACATTGGATCTACATCAATTCTACCAAAAATTTAAGTTTTGTAGAAATTGGTTTCTCTTGGTCCCAATTGAGATTATGATGGGATTTGCACTTTTTTATGATTTTTAGTCCCAATGGTGAGTCCGATCGAGATAGTGCTTGTGATTTGTTTCTGAAATGATTTTTCTTTAATAGTTCATCATTATTTTGACTTCCAAATTACTCCTAACTTATACACACTTGAAGCAAACACATTAGTTTCTCAAAATTAAGTTTGTTAAGATAAAAAACAAGATTGATAACTTGCTATGGTCAACATTATTATTATTAACAACAATAACAAGTAAAAATGTTGAATACACATTATATTTCAATCTAACTTAAAAAATATTTAAATAAGAAATTTAACATTGTATAATTTCAAATTTTATAATCTTTAATTAAAATATGTTGTTACTATCATATTTGATAGCTTGTTAATTATTATTTTTAGTAACTAATATAATCTTATTGATGTTATTTAAAATTAATGAGCTAAATTATATTATTATGTTTAATAACTTCTTAATTAGTATTGTTATTAAGTAATATAATCTTATTGATATTATTTAAAATTAATGAGCTAAATAATATTATAATTATTATTATTTTGCTATATAATAATATATAGACATATATTATAAATAAGCAAAATGACATAATTTTGTCTTAAACTACGTTGTTTTGACTTTTAGTTAAAGTATGTGGCGATCTTACAAACAAAAATAAAGATAATATATATTATTTTTATTAATTAAAATATATTGCTATTATTATATTTAATAATTTATATATTATTATTGTTATTAAGTAATTTAATCTTATTGATATTATTTAAAAGGAATGAGGTAAATAATATTATTAGAATTATTATTATTATTATTATTATTGGGTGTTTACATATACACATATATCCATTTAATAATAAAAATGATATATTTTTACCCAAAACTATGTCATTTTAATTTGTGGATAATAAACATAATTTTAATTTATTTTTGCATAATAAATATACTTTTAATTAAAAATATAAATTTGTTGATTACATAAATTCTTAAATTCCCATTTTGAATCATATTAGATCGATTCATTCCAATAAACTTGAATCCCCATACTGAACCGTCCCGAAAAATGAGATGGTATCGATATGAAGATTTTCGAATTAGATATTAGTATTCAAGATTTTATTTTTAAAATTCCTAAAATATGATATTGTAGACGGTGAGGTTTAGCATGCTTTAAGATTTTAGTAATTGCAACATTGTTTGAGCTCATGGGTCTAGAAAACACACTACTATATCACAAAGAGATAGCGTGGAGATGAGGAGTCGTCACCCAGAGTAATAAATAGGACAAATCAAAAGTAGTGGTACTTAATTCTTTAAAAGAAAGCTAGCACCACAACCAAGAGATTTTGGGTATAGAATACTAACTTCTTTCAGTCTTATGTTCATTTAGAATTACTTTATGAATTACTACCATATCCTCTATTTACATGCAATTTCATATAAACTCTTATTTAAACAATTAAACCTAGGAAAACTAGTCATGAAAAAACATACAAACAACGCATTCATAAAACACAATGTCCCTAAATTAATATAATCTACATTAATTTTAATTAAATAGGCTAAATCTACATATTTTATTTACAAATGAATCTAAAAGTTAATGAGCCTAATGCCTACTTAATTTTAATTAAGTGAACCTAAGTCTATTTATTTTAATTTTAAAAATGGGCCTAAATCTACAGATTATGAAGGATTTAAATTAGTGGGTGTAGGCACCCAATTTCATGATAGTTGAGTGTGGGTGTGACAAAAGACTCCAATGATGAAAATATTATAAATAGATCTTCAACACTTGAAGTTTGAAACCTCAAAAGCCTAAATGAATTTTCAAAAGAACTCAATTGGTTTTAAGGGATATAATTGTAATGTTTTCTATAAGGACCTAATTAAAATTTTATTTCTTCTAGGGGGCCTTTTTGTAATTAAAATCAATCAAAATTAAATTTTTTCATCTATTTTTTTATTTTACAGTAAATAAAAATTTTGTTTTGTGAATTTTGATTGGTCAAATAATTTGATAAATCCCTTTTCTAGGATTTATCTAAATTTTTTAGGGAATCAAATGTCCTTTTAAAATCAAAACTCTATCACTGTGAAAAGAGAAAGTAATAGTATGATAGCTAGGGTTTTCTATATAAACCCAGCTCAAACTCTCCTGGGGAAGACTTCTTCCTGGACCTCTCTTTGGGACTTTTTTGGAGGCTTCTCCTTTTTCCTTTCATGCAGTTTTCAATTAAAGATTTTCTTGTGAAGTATTTGTTATTTGAGGAAGAAGCAATAAGCTTTTGAAAGGAGAACATCAAGTATTGAACATCCATTTCAAAAGCAACAGTGATTTACACTAGTCTAAGGGAAAAATTAATATTGCTTCCATACCATCATCTCCTCTCCTACTTCCTTCTATTTTTTTTATTTTTTTTGTTCTATTAAATTTTAACTTTATTTAATTTTTATTGTTTTTTTGTTTATTCACTATTCATTATTTATTTTTTTTGTTTGTGTTGTGATTATGGAGAGGGTTACATTATGAGTTCACTTAGAGAACAAAATCCATAAAGATTCATGGAATGCAATGGATTGAATTTTATAGCCAAATATAGTTTCTAGGGTTTCTTTTATTTATGTATTAATATTTTGGTTGTTTTATTTTTTTATTTAGCTTTTTTAGGGTTGTACTAATATTTATTTTCTTATTATTTTTCAGTGGATCATTGTAATAGCCCCAACAGTGGGAATAATGGAATCCCGTGTGCGGTTGTATGTTTATTTTAATTAATTGGGTATTAAGATTAGGGTTTTAATTGGGGGTTTAACTAAAATTAATGGCTATAGAGATAATTAGGGTTTTTTTAAATTAAAATTGAATTAAATTTAAGTGGATAGAATTAGGGTTGCTTGTTAATTATTTTATTAATAATTTGTTGTTTAAGTTCACTTTAACTAAATGATGTTTTTTAGAAGACATAAATTTAATTGATTGTTTGATCTTTTATTTGATTATTTTGATATTTATTTTACTGTTTTTGGTCTTGTTTATTTATTTTTATGTGTTTTGGGTCCCAAGCTCATGTTAGGCTCTATCCCATTAATTAATTTTAGGTTCAGGTAGTTCTTTTTCGCCTATCTTTTAATTAGCCCATTTCATTTAATAGAGTATTAATTAGTTAAGTCTAGATTTTAATTAAAATATATCTTTAGGCCTATAATTAAACTAAATTTAGGGTAGAAATAATTTAGGTTAATTTAGTAAATTTAGACAAAGGCCCACCTAGGATAATTAAAATTATTTAGAATTGCCTTTTCCATAACTTGTAGATTTAAGATACCTTAGAATTGAAACGTATAGAATTAGGCCCACTAATTTAATTACTTAATAATTTATATATTAGGCTTATTTTTAGAATTAAAATAAATAGACTTTGGTTCACTTAATTAAAATTAAATAGGAATTAGGCCCATTAGTCTTTAAGGCCACTTGTAAATTAAAACATGTAGATTTAGTCCATTTAATTAAAATTAATGTAGATTAGACTAACTTAGGGATTGTGAATTTAAATGAATGGATTGTTTACATGTACTTTTCATGACTAGTTTATCTAGAGTTAATTGTTTAAATAAGATTTATATGAAATTGCTTGTAAATAGAGGATAAGATAATAATTCATAAAGTAATTCTAAATGACTATAAGACTGAAAGAAGTTGGTATTCCGTATTTAGAATCTCTTGGTTGTGGTGTTGGCTTTCTTTTAGAGAATTAAGTACCACCATTTTTTGATTTGTCACAATTATTACCCTAGGTGGAAACTCCTCATCTTCACGCCATATCTTTGTGATAGTGATTAGTGTGTTCTCTAAAGTCGTGAGCTCAAGTTGCAGTTGCTAAAATTATAGGCGCACACTAAACCCTGCAGTCTACAATGGGACTAGTTCTACATGTTTTAATTCTATAGTGATATTAAATCTATAAGTTATGGAAAAGGCTTTAAGTTAATGGGCTAAATCTAAATTAATTAAATTAAACTAAAGGGGACCTATATCTAGTTAACTAAATGGGCCTAAGTTATCTCTAACCTAATTTTTAATTAATTATGGCATAAAATACATTTTAATTAATTAAACCTATTCTAAATTAAATTATTAAACATATTAGAGAAAATGTGAATCTAATTGTTAAACCTAAAAAACCTAAAATCATGAGCTTAAGGAAAACACAACAAAACATAATATAAAAATCACAAAAATTAACAAAACAAATAACATAATGGTACAAATAATTAATTAAATGCATATATCATAAAGAAAATAAAAAAATGAAGATAATAAACTAAACTGTATAATAAATTAAACTACATTAATCAAGCATTCAATGATATCTAACGCTAATAAAATTATATGCAACTTAAATTTTGTACAACCACCATTAATTTTAATTAAAGCTTTACTAGATAAACCTACTTTACTAATCAATTAATAAAAATAAAACACACACATAGGATTATACTATTCCCACTATTGGGGTTATTGTAATGATCTACTAAAAATAAAAATAAAAATTCATACAACCCAAAAAACTAAATGAATAAAAACACAAAATAAAAAAAGCCAATAAAATAATAACAAATAAATAAATAAATAAAACCTAGAAGCTATATTCAAATACAAAATTCAACCCACAGCATCCCATGGATCTTCATAGGTTTTGTTCTTTACAGTGAATTCATCTTGTAACTCCATCCATAATCACAAACAAAAACCAAATAAACAATGATTAGTAATTAAAAAAAATAAAAATGAAAATGAAATAAAATTAAAATTAAATGAAACCAAAATAATCAAACAAAATAAACAAAAGAGGGTAGAAGAATAAATGACTTAATGAATGCAGTATTGATTTTCTCCTTCTAGTGATATAAATCACCATTGTTTTTTAGAATATATCTTCATTGCTTGATTTTCTCTTCCCAAAAGGTCTACTACTTCTTCTTAAAAAGAACAGCATATCAAAAGAATTTTTTTTTGTCTTCTTTCCTTTGTAAAAGCTCCTTTTTTTATAGTTGAAAGTTGTGTCCACCTCTCCAAAATGAAAAAAAGAAGTCGTCCACCCCTTCCAGGAGAGTTAAGCTAGGTTTATATAGATCAACCTAGCTAAAGTAATGTATCTTACAGTGACTTCTCCCATTCACATTGATAAAGTTTTAGTTTAATGAGGACTTTTAATTTCCTAAAAATTCAAATAAATCCTAGAAAAGGGATTTATCATATCATTTGGCCAATTAAAATTTAGAAAATAATTTTTTATTTATTGAAAGACCAAAAAACACAGACAGAACATAATCAGAATGGCATAATCCCAATCAGGATTATATAATTCTAATTGAAATTATGTAATATCGACCAAAATTACATAATTTTGATAGGTTTTATGTAATTCTGATAGGAATTATGTAATTTCAACATAATTCCAATCCCGGTTTTTAAATTATAGAAGTAAAATTTCACAAATTAAGTCCTTTTAAAAAAAACCAATTAAGTTTGTTTGAAAATGAATTTAGGCTTTTAAGGTTTCAAACTTTAAGTGTTGAATATCTATTTATAATCTTTTCATCATTGGAGTCCTTTATCGTATCCACACTCTATCATCCCGAAATTGGGTGATAACAGTTGCCCCCCTTTGACGATGTTTACTTAAGAAATTGCAGCACAGCAAATAAGCACACAATTTCTTAAAAGCAAAAAGTTTAGATACTTACCTATGCACATTAAGGCTTTTGCATATAAGTGATCGTCGATTCATAATGAATGCTTATATTGCTATGTAACACTAAGTAGAATGCTAAAGCCACTATATAGCATTTAGCAAATTTCATTATAATCCATATGAGACAAAAAATGATTTGAGAATATGCTATAGCTCCTATGGAACATCTAGCAATGAGATTTGAAAATACACTATATGTCAGACATATAGTGTTGATCTAAGAATTACACTATACTCGGACATATAATGTTGATTTGAAAATACACTATATTTGGACGATTAGTATTGATTTAAAAATACACTTTACTCAGACGTTTAGTGTTGATTTGAAAATACACTATACTTGGAGGTATAGTGTTGATTTGAAAAGACACTATACTCGAACGTATAATGTTGATTTGAAAATATACTATACTAGGAGGTATAGTGTTGATTTGTAAAGACACTATACTCAGGCATATAATGTTGATTTGAAAAGACATTATACTCGGATGTATAGTGTTAATTTGAAAATACACTATACTCAGACGTATAGTGTTGATTTAAAAATACACTATACTCAGACATATAGTGTTGATTTGAAAATGCACTATACTCGAACGTATAATGTTGATTTGAAAATGCACTATACTAGAACATATAATGTTGATTTGAAAATGCACTATACTTGGACGTATAATGTTGATTTGAAAATGCAATATACTCAGACTTATAATGTTGATTTAAAATGCAATATACTCAGACTTATAGTGTTGATTTAAAAATACACTACACCCGAACATATAATGATGATTTGAAAAGACAATATAATCGAATGTATAATGTTGATTTGGAAAGATACTATACTCAGATGTATAGTGTTGATTTGAAAATACACTATACTCGGACGTATAATACTGATTTGAAAAGACATTATACTCAAACGTATAGTGTTAATAACTTTTCTACTGACAATTTAATAATTCATTGAATTATTAAATTATGTAATATTTTTTTAACTTCCTAGTTAAATTCTTATTTAGAACTAAATTACAAGAAAATTTATTGGACTTAAATGCAAACAAAGCTAAAGGACTAAAGTGGACATTTGCCACTTTAATATAAACATTATTTTTTCTTCCTTTTGTTGATCGGTCTTTTTCACTTTTCCTATCCTTTTCATTTCATTGCTTTTCTCCTTTTTTTCACTTTCACTTCATTTTCAAATCTTCTTTCTTTAATTATTCCTTCATCTATCACCCAATTTTAAATCTATCTGATCCTATGGTTCACCCACAACATAGACTATATGGAAGAAACTATAAACAATTATAACCAATCATTTCACAGCTACATTTTCCTCAAAATAATATGGGACTTAATGAAGGGGAAGATATGCTCCCTTTGACTCATTTACACCTCCATAGATGCTCCCAAGTTGGAGATGAGGTAAATTTTCTTCCTCTGCCATTGATTTTCTTGAGTCTTGCATTTTGCCTCAACTAAGCTTTTTATATCATAATTCTTGGTGCCTTGCAAGTATAGTGAAATAACTTGATATATGGTTATTAATTCATATAAGAATCTTTGAAAACAAGTCGAGTGGTATGAGTTTTTAGCCTTGTGTGATCATTGTTGATTATGTGAAACATGAGAGACCATCCCAATTAATTGAGAGTAAACATGTGAGGGAGTGATAGTGAGGTCCTTAATTCTTTTTATTTTTTTAATTTCATACTAACTCTTATTACAACATGTCAAGTGGTTCTAATGGAGGTGATAATGTGCCGACTACCGGCAAACCAGCGACATTAATGCATGAAAATGAGAGGGTGAAGCATAAGGAATATGAATAAGCAAATGAAGAGGTTACAACTTGAAATGGTAGCCAATCAACAAGCCATTCTAGATCAAATTAATGCACTTGCCCGATGTATGGGAAATAGGCCGAATGAAGGGGTAAATGTGTAAGGCAATTATGGGCAGCAAATTGGGGTGAATGAGGATGACTTTGATGAGGACCTTGAGAAGTATGATAATGTAGCCTATGGTAGGGTTGGTAGAGGCATGGATAGAGGAGCTGGGAGGTACCAAAATTATAGTAAAGGTAAAGGATACTTTGGTGGTTAGTTTGGTGGCTATGGGAACTATGATGATGTTGATAGGAACTTGGGTAACATCAAACTTAGGATTCCTATCTTTTTGGGAAAAAATGATCCAGAGGCATATTTGGAGTGGGAAAAGTAAGTTGACCTTATCTTTGATTGCAAAAACTTTTTAGAAAAGAAAAAGGTGAAATTAGTGGTTACCTAATTTAGTGAGTATGTTATAGTTTGGTGGTATCAATTAATGGTTAGTATGAGGAGGAATGTGGAAGAACCTATTAATAGTTGGATTGCACTTAAAATTATCATGAGGAGGCATTTTGTACCTAGACATTACCATGACAAGTTGTATCAAAGACTCCAATCTTTGAGACAAGGTATAAAAAGTGTTAAGGATTATTACAAGGAGATGGAGATGCTCATGATTAGGGCTGATTTGGATAAGCATAGGGAAGCTACCATGACATAATTCATTAGTAGGCTTAATAAGGAGATTACTGATAGAGTAGAGTTGCAACATTATATGGAGCTTAAGGAGTTAGTTTACCTTGCAATTAAGGTGGAAAAGCAATTAAAGCCTAGAGGAGCAACCTAGTTCAAATATAAGGGTGCTTCATATATTGGTCTAATTCATGGAATAGAGGCAAGAAAGTTAATGACAAGGCTATTTTCAATGAGAACAAAGGGAAAACTATTTTGGGTATCAAAGGCACATATAAACCCAAAATCAACAAAGAAAAGAATAGAGATATTAAGTGTTTTAAAAGCTTGGCCATGTCCATATAATTTCCTTGTGAGGATCAATGACAACGCCTATAAGATTGATTTAAAAGGTGAGTATAATGTGAGTAGTACATTTAATGTTGCTGATCTAAGTCCTTTTAATGTAGGTGATGAGCTTGATTTGAGGATGAATCATCATAAAGAAGGAGGGAATGATATGGACATGGCCAAGCTTAAGAATGGTGATGGTGGTGGCATTTCTAAAGATAAAGCTAAGGATAGGCTTGATAAAGAGGACAACAAGAAAACCAAAGATAAAGCTAAGGATCCATTAAGCATGCTACAAGGCCCATTTAAAAGGTCAAGGTCCAAGAAGCCTTAATGGCTATATACAAGATTGGGCTAGTCAATGAAGTTCAATTGATCATGCTAGGTTTAGCCCAAGTGAAGACACAATTGAATGGGCTTTGTTTAAAATTTTACAAGTCCCAATACATGAAGACTAATGTGGGCACTATAAAATTCAATGAAAATTAGTCCTTTTGCATATTTGCTTGAATTCTTGAATTCTTGTTGAATGCATAAACCACTTATTAAGGAATTAATCTATCATTGTGGCATGTAAAAATTTTGGGTTTAAAGAACTTAGTTTTCTTTAGGTTCTTATCTTGATCAACCAAATCTTGTAATATGATTTAAGCAATTCTTAGGTTTTGAAACTCAATTTGTTCTTGGGTTTCCAAGATAGTAATTCACGGGTTCATAATTGTTAGGGTTCATGGTTCTAATCCTTAGAAATTCTTAATAGATCTTATCTGGATCAACTTCTATTCCTTTATTATGGACTATATGCCCTAACAACTTTCTAGAAGGAAGCTTAAAGATGCATTTCTTCAGCTTAAGCCTTAGATTTTATCTTTCTATTCATGCCAGAAACTTATCTAAAGCTTTAAAATTTCCTTCTCTTATTTCTGACTTAACCATTATGTCATCAATGTACACTTCCACTTCTTTGTGCATCATATCATGAAATAGAGCAATTGTCGCTCTTTGATAGGTTGCGCCTACATTCTTTAATTTGAAGGGCATCACTTTATAGTAATATGTCCTCTATTCTATTATAAAATTAGTTTTGATCTTGTCCATAATTGCCATCATTATTTAATTATAATTTGAAAACCCATCCATAAAAGAGTATATTGCACTAGATGATGCTCTATCAATAATTACATCAATATGGGGCAAAGGAAAGTCATCCTTTAAGTATGCTTTATTTAGATCTTTGAAATCTACACACATATTAACTTTTCTATCTTTCTTAGGAACTAGTATTGATACGAACCCTACCTATAACAGAGATAGAACGCGCATCCAAATTTAAAATCTAACCTAAGGATTATTAAGGATAGGTTGTGTTGATGGACCTAAACCCCTTGCTTATTAAATTGAAGCAAGATACTTAGTTATTAAAAGATGAACAATCATACAATTCTAAGTCTAACCTAACAATTATAATGAAAGGTAGATGTGAAACAATTCAAGTAAACTTGCAAAGTTTCAAAAGAACAAAGCTAAGGGAAAACCGCACTTAATTGATAAGAATTGTCAAATAATACATCCAAATTCGTCCAAAATATGTTTAGCCCTTATATAGGCATGTAAACAATTTAACCTTTAAAGGAAAATGTTTTCTTCCTTATTCCTATCGATGCCTAAATAGGAAAATCCTTAATTAAGGAGATTTTCTTCAAAATATGACAATTAATAACAACCCATCTTTGAAAAGTCAAAATTGACAACTAATGACAACTCATTACAACTAAAAAAAATGAAAACTCATGAAAACTAAGCAAAATGACAAATCATGACAATTAAGCATTGAAGCATGCCATGAAAGACGTTGACCATTGATAATTAACTTTGACTTGTTGACTCTTTGACTTTGACTTGGACTTGTTAACTTATTGACTTTGACTTAGAATGTCCTTGAATCTTTTAGAATCTTCTTGAATCTTCCTTATTGACTCCAAAATAGAAAAATAAATCAAAATTCATCCATGTCAAGCTAATTAATTTCAAAATATCAAAATAAACTAATTAGCTTGAATTCTTCATTATTTGGCTCCAACTTGCACATTGCAACCTCTTTAGGGTTCATATTATTCCCTCACTCTTGAAAATGATTCACCCTCAGATCATAGTCATCTTCTAAAGTTGATAAATTCATAAATCCTCTAGGGTAAAATACAAATTTCTTAGTTGAAAACTTTATCTTCACAACATGTTTTACAACACTTATTTTCTAGATGAAGAATGCCAAAATGAAAAACCTGTTTGAAATAACAAAACTAGACAATTGATAAAAAAAAATTTGGTTAGTGATAAACAAAACATCCTTGTACATAGGTACAAGTATAGGTTGGCTCATATCACTCATTTTTGTACAATCATTTATTTTCTTTCCATTTATGCCTTGCTTGTTTTCTCTCATAAAGTGTTTCCCATTTTTCTCACTCAACTTATTTATTACCACTTAGCTCACTTTTTGCTTTTCCCTTAATTTTATAGGTTTCCTTTCCCAAATTTTTCCCAATTGAAGATGGAAACTCTTCACTTTGTTGATTAATGTGCATGTCTTTAATAATTGTCTTTGGTGGTGTAGTTTCAATTTGACACTCTTCCTCCCTACTCTTCTTCTCTTTAACTTATTCCTCAACCAATTTGGTAACTTTAACACCTTCATGTTCCTTGGAATCACACACTATCATTGTCTTCTTATAAGAACCCACTTCCTTTTCATACTCCAAAGAAAGTTTAATTATAACCTTCAAAGATATAGAAGGTTCTAATTGTACATCTTTCTTCAATCTCTTAGCAATCTCACACTTAAGCCTATTAATGAATTTTGCAGCTTTTCACCTTTCAAATTCACTTACATCACTTTCAATTACAAATAACTTAAACTTTTTAACATAATCATTAACACATAATTCATCACCTTATTTAAGCCTTTGTAATTCAAGATGAAAGTTATCCCTAACTTTATAAGGAATAAAATGTCTAGTCATTAACCTCTTTATTATCTCTTAATTTTTAATCTCACTAAGCCCATTCATGCTCTATGATGCCATCAAATCTTCCCACCATATAGCAACATGACCCAAAATTTACGAGAAGTAAGTTTACACTTTTGGAAATCACTTAATTCAAGAGAATCAAATATCTCCTCCATTTGTTACACCTATTCCAAATAAATATAAGGATCATCCACACTAAGAAAATAAGGCATGTCCATACTAAAAAATCATGTTTGAAAAGATAAAAAAGAAAAAAAATCCTCATAAAGCACTCCTTTACGTGTTTACACTTAAGGATGTGAATGCTCTCATGTTTTACTTAAATTTTTTTTTTAATATATGAAGAATTGAGAAGAATAAAAGAAGAGATAATAAATGAAAATTAAAGGATACATAACCAAACCTTGAATTTTGGCTCTGATACCAAATTGATATGAACCTTACCTATAATAGAGATAGAACATGCATCCAACGTTAAAATCTAGCCCAAGGATCATCAAGGATAGATTTTGTTGATGGAGCTAAACCCCTTTCTTATTAAATTAAAGAAAGATACATTGCTATTAAAAGATGAACAATCACATAATTCTAAGTCTAACCTAGCAATTGTAATGAAAGGTAGATGTGAAACAATTCAAGTAAACTTACAAAATTTCAAAAGAACAAAGTTAAGGGAAAACCTCATTTAATTAATTAGAATTGTCAAATAATACATCCAAATTCATCCAAACTATGTTTAGCCCTTATATAGGCATGTAAACAACCTAACCCTTGAATGAAAAGGTTTTCTTCCTTATTCCTAATGATGCCTATATAGGAAAATCCTTAATTAAGGAAATTTCCTTTAAAATATGACAAATAATGAAAACTCATCTTTGAAAAGTCAAAATTGACAACTAATGACAACTCATTACAACTAAGAAAAATGACAACTCATGACAACTAAGCATTGAAGCATGCCATGTAAGATTTTGACCATTGATAATTAACTTTGACTTATTGACTCTTGAACTTTGACTTGGACTTGTTGACTTATTGACTTTGACTTGCAATATCCTTGAATCTTCTTACATCTTCTTGAATCTTCCTTATTGACTCTAAAATAGAAAAAAAATCAAAATTTGTCCATATCAAGCTAATTAATTTCAAAATATCAAAATAAACGAACTAGCTTGAATTCTTCATTATTTGGCTCCAACTTGCACATTGCAACCCTTTTAGGGTTCATATTAAGTACTATGTTTGCCAACCACTAAGGGTACTCTACCACTTCTAGAAAGTTAACTTGGATTTGCTTGGATTTACTCTAAGGTTCAATTCATGCTTGGAAAAGACTTAAAGTTGATTAGAACAAGTTGGAGAGCAAAAGGAGTCATTTTTGGACAATTGAAGCTTGTCATAAGTCGTCACCATGGGCATGACTCGTAACAAAGAGCTTCAGTCACGAGTTGTCACCCATGTCACGACTCAGCACAATGTAGAAGTTTAGAACATTCTGATTCAAGCATTTTTTGTATTTTGGTTATAATTTCTTCTACAGACATCCAAATTTGATTATTCAAGTTGCTCTAGAAAGATAACTCAGAGATATAGAACTTTCATGAAGGAAATTTTGAGATTTAAAGTCATATGAATGGATTAAGTTGCCCTTTAAGTTATAGTATCTACAAAAGAAGATGACTTTTCATAAAGTGAAGCCATTCCAACCTAAAAGTTCTAGTCCCTTCTAGTCAATTATGAATGCCTATAAATAGATAGTCTTAGTTAGAAAAAAGGATATTAATTTCTTTCTATTAATATATATGAAATTCTTTCTATTATTATCTAAATTAGTGTTAGTTTGTTATTTAGTCATCATTACAAAAGGCAAAGCCAAGAAAGGAAAAGTACTACAAGCACCAAGACTTAGTAAAAAGGGTTTTATCTTTTCCCTTTTTCTATTTTATATTTGATTTTCTTTTGTTGTTGCTTGATCATGTATCTTGGCTAAACCTTGGTTTGTTAGAATTGCAAGGAAGAATGAACCAATGAATTATATCTTTCTATAATGCATGATGAATTGCTTTCAATTGAGTGTTTAATTGAGTTGTATATGCTTTATCACCATATATGATGTGTTAGTCAAATTATTCACAATGACAGTTGGGGTAATTTGGTGGAAAAAGAATTGAATTCACTTAAAGGTTAGGAAACTACCTGGACACAAGAAATCCACTTAGAGGGGCTAAAGAATTGGCAAGGAACTTCATGGTTTTTGTTTATCTCTATAATGATGCGATAACACTTATATACTCTAGATGGAAATACCCTTATTTGACAATGATAGTTGCACTTAAGGATTTTAGGTCATATTCTCCATTCATTGCATATGTTCATTATTAATTATAATTCTTTGGTTAATTCAGAATTATAGTTCTAACAAATAATATTTAATTTGATACTTAGATAATTAGATTATTTAGTATAGTTAGTAGTTAATTAGTATAGTTAGAATAATCCAAGAAATTTCACTATTAACATATCGCCTATCCATCTTAGTATCTACTTGGTTAATATAAAATTTACAATTCCTAGTGTTCAACACCCTACTTGCTCTATCTAATTCCTTAGAGACTAGGGTATACAATTATAACCTGCTTCAGAATTTGGCGTCATTGCCAAGGAATTTGTTTAAAATTTTTTATTAACTTAGCGTAGAGAAAGGTTGTTTTAGGCCTTGCTTTAATTTTTTTTTTGTCTTTATTTTTATATTTTTATTATTTGATTGTGAATTTACATGCTTACTAGAAGCATTAGTGATAATAATTTGTACTTTGATCCTGAAATTGATTTACTTATATGAAATTTGTGTAGGGAACAAAGGTAAATAAGAGAAAATCAATAAAATTTGAATAACATGGCTGAACAAGAAAGGAGAACATTACGCGATTTTGCAATACCTAACATCTCTGGTAGTTTTGGAGGTATTGTGGCTCCGACAATTGTTAATAACAACTTTGAGATCAAACCAAGTATTATCCAAATGGTGCAAAATAATCAATTTGGAGGCTTACAAGGAGAAGATCTTTATGCTCACATATTGACTTTCCTCAATGTGTGTGCAACCTTCAAAATCAATAGAGTGATAGATGATGCAATAAGGCTAAGACTCTTTCCATTTTTGGTTAGGGACAAAGCACAACTTTGGCTTACTAGTTTGCTAAATAAGTTAATCACAATATGGGATCAATTAACGCAAGCATTTCTGCATAAATATTTTCCACCATATAAGATAGCCAAATTTCGTAATGAGATCACTACTTTCAAGCAAAGTGGAAGTGAGACAATCCATTCGTCTTAGGAGAGGTTTAAGGAACTTCAACGATAGTGCCCACATCATGGCTTGCCGGAATGGATGATTCCTTAAATTTTTTACAATGGGTTGACAAATGAAAATAGCAATATTATGAATGCAGTAGCCGGTGGAAAATGGATGGATAAAATGGCTAGAGAAGCTGTTACTTTGTTAGAAGAACTTGCATCTCAAGGGTACATGGGTGATGAAACAACTATGGCAAAAGCAAAGGGAGTTTTGGAACTTGATACGATCAATATGTTGAGTGCAAAGGTAGATGCCCTCACCAACTTGGTAAGTAAATCTCAAGTTAATTCTTTATATTGTACTAATGTTGTGTGTGAGACTTGTGGAGGATCTCATTTATATTCTCAATGTACTTTAAGTACAAATGAGGATGTAAATTATGTGCAAGGTGGTTTTAACCAAAGAATGGGGATAAATTCCAACACCTATAACCCTCAGTAGGGAAACCATCCCGAATTTTCATGGTCAAACCCATCTTCCCAATTCAACCCCCAATTCAACCCAAACACTAAACCCCAAAACCCACCTGGATTTCTTATGAGACAACAAGCTTTCAATCCTAGCCAATCTAAACCCAACCTTGAAACTCTTATGGAGAATTTATTAACCAATAAATTTCCATCAATAAACAAAATGAGGAGCAATTCAAGCAGATAAACTCTAAATTAGAACAAATTGCTACTCATAACCACATCCTTGTTGAAGAATTTAAAGCTATGTACTCCAAATCTCCATCGAATAGCTTAATTTGGATGAGCTTAAGCCTACTGATATGTGTCTTTCCTTAGCGGATAAATTTGTAATATATCCACTTGGCATTCTAGAAAATGTGCCAACAAAAGTAGGTAAGTTTGTGATACCGGCTGACTTTGTTGTGTTGGACATGGAGGAGGATCTTAAAATTCAAATTTTGTTTGGAAGACCATTTTTGTGGACAGCAGGAGCAATTATAGATATGAAGGATGGAAAGATCACAATGGAAGTGGATAATGAAAGTATGGAATTTGATATGCTAAATATAATGAAGTCAACACCTATAGAAGTAGCAAGTAGAATTGATTCTATTGATGTTATCGATGCATGCATTAAATAAGTGATTCATGAGTATTTAAGAAATGATTCTATAGAGCCATACAAGGTGCAAGAAGCAAATGATCAACTTATGGAGGTAGTTCCATATCAACCTTTTTAAAGGACATCAAGATTTGAACCTTTAAGGAGCGAAGATGATCCAAAAGACACTACACCTAGTGAAGAAGTCAAGATGGAGCTCAAGCCTTTACCATCAAATTTTAGATATGCTTTTCTTGACTCTAATCTTCAATATCCTTTTATTGTTAATTCATCTTTGCCTAATGATTATGTTGATGCTTTGTGTGATAAGTTGAATAGTCATAAGAATGGTATTGGTTATTCTATTAATTACTTGAAAGGTATTAGTCCTAATATATGTATGCATAGAATTCTCTTGGAAGATAATGCCAGGCCTTCCATTAAAGGCCAAAGGCAATTGAATCCCACTCTTAAAAAAGTGGTTAGAAAAGAGGTGACTAAGTTACTTGATAATGGAATCATTTATTCCATTAGTGATAGTAAATGGGTTAGCCCCGTTCAAGTTATTCCAAAGAAGGGAGGCTTAACCGTTATTAGGAATGAATCTAATGATTTGATACCTACTAGAACTGTCACGGGATGGCATATGTGTATTGACTATAGGAAATTAAGTAAAGCAACTAGGAAGGACCATTTCCCATTGCCTTTTATTGACCAAGTTCTTGAGAGATTAGCTAATTTCTCTTATTTTTGATACCTAGATGGACTTAGTGGATTCTATCAAATTCCTATTCATCCCGAGGACCAACCTAATACTACATTTACATGTCCATATGGTACATTTGCCTTTAGGCGTATGCCTTTTAGTTTATGTAATGCACCTGTAACTTTCCAACGATGCATGTTTTCAATATTTAGTGATTTGCTTGATGATTGTGTTGAAGTTTTTATGGATGACTTTAGTGTCTATGGTACTAACTTTTCCAACTGTTTAGATAATCTTTTGAAAGTTCTTGTCAGATGTATTAAGCATGGATTGGTCTTGAATTGGGAAAAATGCCATTTTATGGCACAAGAGGGAATCGTTCTTGGTCATTCAGTTTCAAAAAGGGGCATTGAAGTTGATAAAGCAAAGATAGAAGTAATAAAAAAATTGCCACCTCCAAAATGTGTTAAGGATATAAGAAGTTTCCTTAGACATGTAGGATTTTATCGGAGATTTATCAAGGATTTTTCCAAGATCGCAAAGCCATTGTGTGAGTTACTTGCTAAAGATGCTATGTTTGAGTTTGATGATGCGTGTTTTGATGCATTTGACACTTTGAAAAGAGCACTTATCTCCGCACCTATCCTACAACCACCTAATTGGGAGGAGCCATTTAAAATTATATGTGATGTTAGAAACTTTGCGGTGGGAGCTGTTTTAGGCCAAAGAAAGGAAGGCAAGCCTTATGTGATTTACTATGCAAGTAAGCTACTTGATGAAGCTCAGATAATTACACCACCACAGAAAAGGAGTTGCTTGCTATTGTTTATGCATTTGACAAGTTTAGATCATATCTTGTGGGGCAAAAAGTGATTGTTTATTTAGACCATGCTACTCTTAAGTAACTTTTAAGCAAGAAAGATGCAAAACCTAGAATCCTAAGATGGATTTTGATGTTGCAAGAGTTTGACTGGGAAGTTTGAGATAAGAAAGAAAGTGAGAACATAGTAGCGGATCATCTATCAAGGCTAGATCAAGATGGGTTAAGGAAGAATGATGATGGTGTGCCAATCAATGAGTCATTTCATGGAGAACATCTTCTAAGTATTACATCAAAAGAACTTCCATGGTTCGCTGATATTGCCAATTATCTGGTAAGTGGTATTCTTCCTTATGGAATAGATTATCGACAAAGGAAGAAATTTCTACATTATATCAAATTCTACTATTAGGAGGAGCCCTTGCTTTACAAGAGATATGCTGATGGTTTAATTCGAAGATGCATTCCTCAAGATGAAGCTCAAGATTTTTTGAGACATTGCCATGCCTTGGATGTTAGCGGACACTTTGGTGCAGAGAAAACAGCATTTAAGGTACTACATTCTGATTTTTGGTGGCCTACTTTATTTAAGGATGCTAGAGAATATATGCTTACATGTAATAGATGTCAATGGATGGGTAACATTTTGAAGAAACATAAGATGCCTTTAAAAGGGATTCTTGAAGTAGAGCTTTTTGACATATGGGGTATAGACTTCATGGGTCCATTCCCTAGTTCTTTGGGCTATAAGTATATATTGGTTATGGTTGACTATGTCTCCAAATGGGTAGAAGCAATGCCAACCTTGACAAATAATGTTAGAGTAGTCAAGAAGATGCTTAAGAAGGTAATTTTTCCAAGGTTCAGTACCCCTAGAGCTTTGATTAGTGACGGTGGTTCACACTTTTACAATAATATGATAGAAGCACTTTTGAAGAAGTATGGAGTAACACATAAGGTTGCTACTCCATATCACCCACAAACAAGTAGGCAAGTTGAGGTGAGTAATAGAGGGATTAAATGGATTCTTGAAAAAATAGTGTCTTCCTTAAGAAAAGATTAGGAATTAAAGTTAGATGATGCATTATGGGCTTATAGGACAACTTTTAAAACCCCAATTGGCCTTACTCATTATCAGCTAGTATATGGTAAATCTTGTCATTTACTGGTTAAGTTAGAACATAATGCATATTGGGCAACAAGAGCTTTGAATTTTGATTTGCACAACGGCTACTTCAACTTAATGAATTAGATAAGCTAAGGATGAATGCTTACAAGAATGCTAAGTTATATAAGGATCTTACCAAATTGTGGCATGATAAGCATTTATCAAAGAAGTACTTTTATGAAGGCGAACTTGTTTTACTCTATAATTCGAGGTTGAAATTATTTCTAGGCAAGCTGAGGTCTCGATGGTTGGGTCCTTTTAAGGTTGTCAAGGTTCACCCTTATGGTGCAGTTGAAATTTCATATGATGAAGGGAAGGTTTTCAAAGTGAACGGGCATCATCTCAAGCCCTATTTGATCGGGGAGGTAATTCCTTCAAGTTAATCTATTCCTCTTTCTGCACTTTAATTCAAGTTAGCCAGGTATTATCCACACATTTCTACTTTACTTTCATTTTATTTGATTTTCTTTATATTTTTTTTTGCTTTATTTTGCATTATTTTGATATTATTTATCCATATATGTTTAATTAGTCTTTTCATTTCTAGTATATAATTAGTATACAACTGGTATATAATTAGTTTCTTATACTAATATTATGCAATTTTTTCACATATATTAATGCTTTACTTAGTAATTTTTCTAGCCTAAGTATAACACAATCATCATGAGTCGGCATATTGGCACAACTCGTGACAGAGACATAGTGTGACGAGTCAGCATGATGGGCATGACTCATCACCAATCCAACATAATCATCACGAGTCGGCACTACGGCACGACTCATGATAGAGCCTTATAGTCACGAGTCGGCATGATGGGCACAACTTGTGACAACCACCCTACACCTTACATTTTATACATTCACATGCATACACATTTTTAATTTTTTGTTTTGTTTATATTTTTCAATTTTTACGTATTTTTACATTTATTTTCCCAACCAAAATAACATATATTAGTGATAAGTCATTTCTTTTCCAAAAAAAGGCATTCCCTTTCCAAGAAAAGTCACACCCTTTCACCAATTTTCATGCCTTTTCACTAACCTATATGACCTCTCACTATCAACACACACCTTATCACTTACACCCTTATCAACCTATAAATATATCCCTTTTGACTACCCATTTTCCCAATTCATTTTTAGCCTATATAATAATATATCTTTTTGATGTTGTGTCTTTTTCATTGCCCTATATATATACACACATCCCTAATTCCTTCTCACTTTCTCATCCTATCACTACTTCTATTCACTATTCCCTCTTCACTCTCTTAGCAATAATCGAACCACTCATTCTCTCCCTCACCTTATTTCTTTGTTTTGAATCACCATCTTTATATTTCTATCTCTATAATGTTTCAACAAAAATAAAACCATATCTTCTTTCATCATAGGTAGAATAAAAGGCTCAACATCCAAGAGGCCTCATGTGGAGGAGCAACCTCAAGAAGAGGAGAATCTCATAAAAAATTACAAGGCTAAGTTTCCTATCCTCACTCATGAAGAAGGTGCTAAGTTTCCCTTAATCACATTTAGGGAAATCACCTCTTGTAAGTATGTTCCAAATTCACTCTTGAAAGATGTTGGTATGCTTGAGTCCTTTGAAAAATTGATGATACATTGTGGACTTAAAAAGTTTGTGTCTATGAGTGAGGATACATATGTTGATTTGGTTACTGAATTTTACACAACATTAGATGTCAACCCTACCAATTCACAAATTCTGGAATTTCGTTTGGTAGGAAATAGGCACTAACTCACTTATTCATCCATGTAATGTATTTTTGGTTTTAAGAAAGATGGATTTTGTGACCCTCCACCAACTTTTAATGTGAATGAATTTTGGACTTTCCTTACTGATTTGCAAACCCCTTTTCAGCCTAAGAAAGGCAAAGCAATGTTCATCAAAGACTTAAAATTCTAGTTATTGTATAAAGTACTTGCATGTGTTATTTTCAACAAGACTGAATTCAATAGGGTTTCTGCCCAAGAGTTTTTTTTTATGTGATGTGTCCATCATAAGAAACAAGTTTGTTGGACATATTAGATCTTTAACCAATTGTTGGCATGTACCCCTCGCAAGGATGCGATTATAACACATGGTCATATGATAACTATTATTGCTAAAGCTTTCAATGTTGATCTTGCTAACTTTACCAGAATTGTTGAGTGTTCTTATTTCACCAAACAAGCATTTGTTCGTGGTGAAATTGTTGATTCTACTTTTTAATTGATCTCGGCCTAAATGAGATCATGTTCGAGAGGACTTGCACCACCAATACCAGTTCATAAGCAGCCTATTGAAGAGGAGGATGAATATGGACCTGAGGAGGATGCACCTTCCTATACACCATTCAGAGATGTCCCAATGCTCACATATCCTCTTGAAAGTGCACTCGGTAGTTCAAGTGATCACCCTCCAATTTGGGATCAAATCTTGAACAATCAACTTGCTATGCAAAGTCAATTGAATGAGATGGAGTTTCACCAAAAGCAACTTGCTTGCAAACAAAGGAAGATGGAGTATTAAATGGGGCAATTCTTTGCTCAATCGGGCTACCAAATTGAGTCTCCACCTCCTACACCGGAGGACGACTAGGGGAGTCTTTCTTATCCTTTCCTTTACTCTTTATTTTTATTACATTGAGGACAATGCATGCTTTTAAGTGTGGGGGAAGGGATATTGATACTGATATTAGTATTAGTATATTAGTAATATATATGTTTATGTGTTTTTTTCTATAATTCTACATCTTTATGCATTTGCATTCATTTTGCTCCCATATTTAATAAGTAGCTATCCTTAATATTCTTTTTGATTTTGATTGAAGTTATATGTTTTATTAATAGTAAACTTTTAAACTTTTATTGTTCAATTGGTAGAAGTTTAAGTTTCATGTAGTATAATTACTAAGTTTATGTTTTTATCTCTTTTTATTATTTCTAAAGTATAAATAATGTATTAGTCAATTTGCTAATTATGCTTAAGGACAGGTGGTAATGATTTAAGCCTAAGTTTTCTTAAAGACTTAGGTAATTTTAGAGAAACTATAGCCATAATACATAAGACGCTTGCTTTTCAATAATGGATGAGGACATAAAAAAAAGAAAGAAAATAAAAAGAAATAAGTAAATAATGCTTGTGATATGATGCACTTTGAGTAAGTTGTGTGCAATTGAGTATGCTCCTTAGTTGCATTCATTCGAAAAGAAATATATAATGTCACAAAGTAGATGAATCTCAAGTAAGTTCTGTGCATTTGTGTTTGCTCCTCATTTGCATTCATTTGGAAAGAGTACATCTAGAAAATATGTTTATGAATAAAATGTCTAAAAAATGCCATGAGAAAAGTAAGTTGTCATGTGTGCTTAACATTGTCTCAAGGTTGCTTTTGCCTCTAGAATCCCTAAGTTTGAAGCATGACTATTTTGGCTAAATAGCTTGGTTAGAACTTTGACTTTACATTTTTTTATTTTATTCTTAGTAGTTTGAGATAAATTGGTAAACTTGTTGCTTATGCTATGAGACTTGTCTATTTTACCATTGTTGAGCATTGGAAGTTCAATTATTGAACTATCCTTTCTCTAACTTCATTTATGATTAAAATGAATTGATGAGGATGCAACACTTTTTGGGAGGAGATGATAATTTTGTTAACTTTTTCATCTTGGATCTTTTCTTTCTTGAGGGCAAGTAAGATCTAAGTGTGGGGGAGTTTGATATAATGCAAATATGCTTAGTATTTAGCAATATTTTAGTCTTAATCTCATTAAGTTTTCTTATGTTTAGTGTGTTTATTTGGCTATGAAGTTACTATTTTCATTTCTTTTATCTTTATGGTTTATAATGTAGGTTAAATACATGTTTTAGGCTTAATTCATGCTTGGAAAAGATTTGGAGTTGATTAGAACAAGTTGAAGAGCAAAAATAGTCATTTTTGGACAATTAAAGCTTATCACGAGTCATCACCATGGGCATGACTCGTAACATAGAGCTTCTGTCACAAGTTGTCATCCATGTCATGACTCGGCACAATGTAAAAGTCTAGAATATTTTGATTCGAGCAATTTTCATATTTTGGTTATAATTTCTTCTATATGCATCCAAATTTGATGACTCAAGTTTCTATGGAAAGATAACTCAGAGATATAGAACTTTTATAAAGGAAATTTTAAGATTTAAAGTCATATGAATGGACTAAGTTGCCCTTTAAGCTATAGCATCTACAAAAGAAGATGACTTTTCATGAAGTAAAGCCATTCCAACTCAAAAGTTATAGTCCCTTCTAGTCAATTGTGAGTGCCTATAAATAGATAGTCTTAGTTAGAAAAGAGGATATTAATTTCTTTCTATTGATATATATATGAAATTCTTTCTTGAACGAAATTCTTTCTATTATTATCTAAATTAGTGTTAGTTTGTTATTTAGTCATCATTACAAAAGGCAAATCCAAGAAAGGAAAAGTACTATAAGCACCAAGACTTAGTAAAAAGCATTTTATCTTTTCTCTTATCTTTTCCCTTTTTCTATTTTATATTTGATTTCTTTTATTGTTGCTTGATCATGTATCTTGGCTAAACCTTTGTTTATTAGAATTGCAAGGAAGAATGAACTAATGAATTATATCTTTTTATAATGCATGATGAATTACTTTCAATTGAGTGTTTAATTGAGTTGTATATGCTTGATCACCATATATGATGTATTAATCAAATTATTCACAATGACAGTTGGGGTAATTTGGTGGAAAAAGAATTGAATTCACTTAAAGGTTAGGAAAGTACCTGGACACAAGAAATCCACTTTGAGGGGCTAAAGAATTAGCAAGGAACTTCATGGTTTTTTTTTATCTCTATATTGATGTGATAGCACTTATAGACTCTAGATGGAAATACCCTTATTTGACAACGACAGTTGCACTTAAGGATTTTAGGTCATATTATCCATTCATTGCATGTGTTCATTATTCATTATAATTCTTTGGTTAATTTAGAATTGTAGCTCTAACAAATAATATTTAATTTGATACTTAGATAATTAGATTATTTAGTATAGTTAGTAGTTAATTAGTATAGTTAGAATAATCCAACAAATTTCATTATTAATATATCGCCTATCCATCTTAGTATCTACTTGGTTAATATAAAATTTGCAATTCCCAGTGTTCGACACCCTATTTGCTCTATCTAAGTCCTTAAAGACTAGGGTATACAATTCTAACCCGCTTCATCTAAGTCCTCAAAGGAGTTTAGCACTTCTTCCTTACTTACTCATGAGTTGATCATCATAGTAGTTAGGGCAGCATGTTTTGATAATTTGGGAAAGGGTTGTTTTTGGTGTTTGGGTTTGGATTTGATTTCTTAGGGTCAATGATTTTTTTGATGTCTATAAGGTTTTGAGTTTCATGTTTAAGGCATATGCAAGAGTTAATAAAGTAGCCAACAATTTGTTAAAATTTTCATTAACTATTTGGATCAAAGCCATGGAGATTTAGGTTTGGTGGTCTATAGGAGGTTAAGGGTCTAAGGAGGCCTTTTTGGTTAGATAAGGGTTGGTTAAAATTCGAGAATGTCCTAGGTTGTTGAATAGCATGGACTCCTATAACCCGATTAGCATTTCCTTACTCTATACACCTAGTTAGGTAATTTCTTGCTCTGATGCTTTTAGCAATCTTCTTTTTCTCACTTTCAATCTCCTCAGCTTGTAACCCATCATCATAAAGGTCTACAAATTTCTTAGGGTTCATCATTTGCAACCGTTCAACCAAATTAAGTGATATGTATTAAACAATCATCCTAACCTGATCCTTTTAAGCTAACTTATTTTTCATTAATCATGCCTTATTCATAATCTAGTTAGAAAATTAGAGAATGATTCATTTGAATTTTGTTTAGTCAATTCCAAATCTCTGATAGATACTTTCAAGTTAGTGTTATAATCATATTATTTTAAGAAAGCAATATATAATTATCTCCAATCAGCCCAAATAGATTTCTCTAACCCATGATACTAATTAACAGCCATACCCTCCAAGGATAGTACAAAAAACTTACTAACTATAAACAAAGGAGCCTTAATGGTGCTCATAGTAGTTGTATATTGACTAAGGTGGATCCTTAGTTCTCTAGTACTATCAAACTGCTGCAACTATGACATCTTAAACTTATCATGCAACTTATCTTCCTTAAATTGCATCATATCATTAAAGTTAAATGAATATCTAATGCCTTGTCCTCTCATTAATTCTTCCATTTTAGACATCTTCTGAGTTAGTGCTTTCATCTGCTTGGATTTTAGCTCTTGAACTTGCTTAAGTGATTCCCTTTTTGCTTTTTTAACCATGTAGTTCTCAACATTCTCCAATTTCATTTCCACATCAGGTATATTCCTAGTAGCGTTTAAAGGTTACCCTCCAACATTATCATTGTTAGTAAGTGGTGCACCCACAACATGTGGATTGGCTAAAACTAAAGGTGCAGCAGCAGGTGGTGGCATTAATCTAGCCAGAGCTTGTCTTATTTCATCTTGCATCATTCCTCTCATGTCATCCATAATGCTCCTTTGATGCCCTCTAGGGTCCAGTTTCCTCCTTTTTATTGTTCCATTTCTTTTGCTTGTTTAGTTGGAGCTTGTGCAATTTTTAGGTAGAGTGGATTGATATGACTCATTTCCAGTCTGTTAAGGATCTCTTTTGCAATTGTTTGCGAACTTGAATCCATTCTCACTAGTTTACCACCTTTCCATCTCCAAACACAAGAAAACCTAGATGAATCTATAATGGCTAAAAAAAAAAGTGTTACTATGATGCATGAAATGCATGTGTGCATGTATGCATGATGCACATGCTATGCAATAAGTAACAAGTAACAATCAAGTGTACAATATCCTTCGAACCTTATTCCTCCCATACACGTATTCAATGGCAAGTCTCTTTTCCTAGGATTTTTTGTCTTGGCCTTAATATCAATAGGAGGTATAAAGAACTGATATGCATGCCATATCTCTCAAAGTTGTAAAAGCATAGAAACAACATTTCTAAGTATAAAAGTTTAACCCAATCTTTACTAGTCCTAATGGGCTTCTAAAGTATGGGCTTGGACTTTTATAGATTAAAAAACCTCATGACAACAAATACAACTAATTTGGGTAATCCTAAGGGAAGTTACTAAGCCGTTACATGAGTTGAGTCCAATGAAAAAAGGTCAAGGTTCCCTTAGTAAGATGCCCTCCTTTAAGACTTGAGTTACAAGCCAAGGTTAAAGGGGCCTGACATCCTTTGCAAACTTGAGAAAAGAGAACCCCCCTTTAAAACTTAAGTCATAGACTCTGGTCAGATGAGCTTGGTAATCTCTCTTGAACTGAGTTAAGGCTAATAGTGATGATTACCCAATTTATAATCATATGAAACTAGTGGAATCATGGAACCATAAACCAATTCCATTACTTAATAGGGACATGTAGAATGAATGAAAGAATAAAATAATTCTAAAAAACATAAGTAGAATTAGTATCTCTTATCCTTAGTGGAGTCGCCACTATATACGATAGGGTTTAGGGTGTGTCCAAGATTTTAGCAATCGTGACACTGTTTGAGCTTAGGGCTCTAAAGAGCACACTATTATATCACAAAGACATAGTATGGAGATAATGAGTTGCCACCCAAGGTAATAACTAGAACAAATCGAAAGTGGTGGCACTCAATTTTTTAAAAGAAAGTTAGAACCACAACCAAGAGATTCTGGATACGGAATACTAACTTCTTTTAGTCTCATGTTTATTTAGAATTACTTTATGAATTACTATCTTATCCTCTATTTATATGCAATTTCATATAAACACTTATTTAAACAATTAACCCTAGGCAAACTAGTAATGAAAAAGCATACAAACAATGCATTCATAAAACACGTTATCCTTAAACCCTAAATTAATCTAATCAATATTAATTTTACTTAAATTGGCTAAATCTACATGTTTTATTTACAAATGAATCTAAAAGTTAATGAGCTTAATTCCTACTTAATTTTAATTAAGTGAACCTAACTATATTTATTTTAATTCTAAAAATGGATCTAAATCTACAAATTATGAATTATTTAAATTAGTGGGTCTAGTTTTACATGTTTTTAATTCTAAGGTGATTTTAAATCTACAAGTTATGGAAAAGACTTTAAGTTAATGGGCTAAATGTAAATTTATTAAATTAAACTAAAGTGGACCTATATCTAATTAACTAAATGAGCCTAAGTTATCTCTAACCTAATTTCCAATTAATTATGAGCATAAAATGCATTTTAATTAATTAAATATGGTCCTAATTAAATTAGTAAACCTATTAAAGAAAATGTGAATCTAATTGTTAAACATAAAAAACCTAAAATCATGAGCTTAAGGAAAACATGACAAAACATACTACAAAATTCATAAAATTAACAAATCAAATAAAATAATTGTATAAACAATTAATTAAAATGCATAAATCAGAAAGAAAATAAAAAAAATATGACGATAATAAACTAAACTAAACTATATAATAAATAAAACTACATTAATCATGCATTTAATGATATCTAACCCTAATAAAATTATATGCAACTTAAATTTACTACAACCACTATTAATTTTAATTAAAGCTTTACTAGATAAACCTAATTTACTGATCAATTAATAAAAATAAAACAGACAACCCGCACACACATGATTTCACTATTCCCACTATTGGGGCCATTACAATTATCTACTGAAAATAAAAATAAAAATTAATACAACCCAAAAAACTAAATGAATAAAAACACAAAATAAAACAACCAACAAAATAATAACAAATAAATAAAGGCTAGAAGCTATATTCAAATACAAAATTCAACCTGTGGCATCCCATGGATCTTCATAGGTTTTATTCTCTATAGTAAATTTATCATGTAACTCCATCTATAATCACAAACACAAACACAGAAAACAAAATAATCAATGATTAGTAATTAAACAAAATAAAAATTAAATAGAATTAAAATTAAATGAAACCAAAATAATCAAACAAAATAAACATAAAAGGGTAGAAGAAAAAATGATTGGATGGATGCAGTATTAATTTGCTCCTTAGAGTGATATAAATCACCATTATTTTTTAGAATAAATTTTCAATACTTAATTTTCTCTTTCCAAAAGGTCTAATGTTTCTTCGTAAAAAGAATAGTACGTCAAAAGAATTTTTTTATATCTTCTCTCTTTTTTAAAAGCTCCTTTTTTTTAAATTGGTTTATCACATCATTTAACCAATTAAAATATAGAAAATAATTTTTTATTTACTAAAAAATAAAAAAAAACACAAATGGAATACAATTGGAACAACATAATCCCGATCGAGATTATATAATTTCGATTGGAATTATGTAATCCCGATCGAGATTATATAATTTCGATTGGAATTATGTAATTCCGATCGGGATTTCATAATTCTGATTGATTTTTAATTCCGATTCATTTTATGTAATTTTGATCATTTTTTTTAATTACAGAAAGGTTTCTAAAAGAAACAAAAATTTACAAATTAAGTCCTTTTAAAAAAAATCAATTAAATTCTGCTGAAAACACATTTAGCTTTTTGAGATTTCTAACTTTAAATATTAAAAACCTATTTATAATATTTTTATCATTATAATTTTCTGTTATATTTACATTTCATCATTACAAAATTAGATATTTACAGATATAGCTCTGAAATTTTCAAATTTTCGTGACCGGTACCTAACCCTACTGCAGAGACTGTAAAAAACTTCAAATTAAAGTTGCCCGCCTTGTTATGAAAAATAAGAAATAAAACTTGCCCGCCAAAACAATGAAAGCAATACAGTAAAATTCAGGAATTTAAGTTCCAATCAATGAAAATAACCCTTTAAAGTCCAACCCATTCTGCTTGCAAACACAATAAATCGGATGCAATACTTAGACAAATGGAGAAAGGACTAATATCGGTGGACCGATGGACGGAGGAAAGTCAGGTGTACTTCCTGACGCACCTGCACTCAGACCATACAAGGGGCTTGACCTCCGCATGGGCAAAAGGGCTTCTCTTCTGCTCAAGGCTAACAGCCAGCCTCTTTCTTTCCAAATTCCCAGACTTCGACCTCTCCCTGATTTGCGCTCTCGAAATGGGCTTCTGGCATTCCTTTTCTGTTGTCTCCCCTTCCTCTGGATCACAGACCGCTCTCCAAGTTATGGCCATCGATGCTCATCACTGCCCTGGTAATTCTTCTTCCTTTTTTTGTGTGTTAATTATTGCGTTTATGCTGTTTGGTTTTATGTCTCAATTAAAATAATATAATATATAACATAATCCGAATTTTTTTGGGTGTAATAGGTGCAGTTATGTTCTTGTTTCGAGGAGATTTTGGTTGCCTTTTGTATACTGGTGATTTTCGATGGGAGACAACAAGTGAAACGGCGAAAACAGAGAAGAACATGCTTCTCAATGCGCTGAAAGATGATACAGTTGACATTCTATACTTGGACAATACATATTGTAATCCTTCTTTTGATTTCCCTCCTCGACATGTTGCTGCCCAGCAGGTTAAGTTACTTGCACGCATTTTGTTTTTCAACAATTGAGCTCATTTTTGTGCATGTTAATGATCCCATCATTCACTTCATTGCTTGTAAATTGTGAGTAAAGAAACAACCGTACTGAAACAATTTGAAATATTTAATGGATTTAGAAGATAAGAGGAAAGAGAGAGAAGCAAAGCATGTGAAGTTGTTTTGACTGTTGCAATAGATGAATGAACCAGCAATTGTAAATATGCAAATGATAACTGGAATCTGCAAAGTCTGACATGTCGTTGAAAGATTGTAAATGTTTAGATAATGGAAGATGGGTGATTTTTGAAGTAATGCAGAATGTTGCTTATTGTAAGAAAATGTTTTCTCACATTTTCAAGTAGAGGGAAATAGATCAGAAGTTCTTAGATGTGACAAGAGAACTAAGAAATGAAGAAATATCTGTCAGAGCATGTGAAAAGCTGTGATTATTATTATTTTTTATTATATCAGTACTCCAAGAGAGAAAGTCCTTAACAATCGTTTTTCTTCTTACTGGTTTAAATGGCTGGTAACAGCTTGTTGATATTATTGAATCCTATCCGGATCATGACATTATCATCGGGATTGACTCTTTGGGGAAAGAAGATCTCTTACTTCACATTTCACGTATGCTTAATATAAAGGTTCGTTCACTGTAATTCATCGGAAATTAATCTTCTTGTGTATTATCAAAATGATCTTCGGCAAAATAGCGGATCTTATGATTTTGCATATCCAACAAGTTTAGTTTTTGTTTTAAACAAAAAAAAATCTTGTTTTCTAATATTAAACACTTACGTACGTTTTTTTGTTCTTCTACATTGGAGTGGATAATTAATGATCTTGATGCAGATTTTTTATCCTAAAAAATTTCTTGTTTGGTTTCTTGATCTAATATCATAGTTTCTTTAATGAAAGATCTGGGTGTGGCCGGAACGCTTGCAAACCATGCATCTCCTTGGGTTCTATGACATGTTCACAACTAAAACTTCCCTAACTAGAGTGCGAGCTGTTCCTCGTTACAGTTTCAGCATTAACACTTTAGAGGAGTTAAATAAAATGCATCCAACTGTTGGAATAATGCCATCTGGTCTTCCTTGGGTGGTAAAACCTACTAAAGGAGAAGACAATCTTTTTGGCTCCCTTCTCACATCTCGCTTCAAAAAGCAAAAGTTGAGCGGAAATGGTGGGTCTGGGGCTGAAACTGATATGCTGAATGGAAGTGTTTGCTCTGTCAAAAGGTTTAATCAGTACATATATTCGGTTCCATACTCTGATCACTCTTGCTTTTCGGAGATCGAGGAGTTCATTAAGCTTGTCCAGCCAACTAGCATGAAAGGGATCGTGTCCTCAGCATCTTGTTATATCGACCCTCTTTACTATTTTGGCCGTCACTGTATAGGGAATTGGTCATTTCAGAGCCTTCATTATAACCATAAGCATGAAGAGAAAGAGGGAGGCAAGAGAGTTGCTGATACCCGAACCAAATATTATTATGGGGACTACAAATCCATTAAGGCATCCAGAAAGAGGAGAGGGAGGGTGAGCAGGGTTAGGGCATTAAGAAGAGTCCGCCATGGTGCCAAAATTGAGGAAAACTACTGTTCTGATTGATTAAGACTGTTGTTACATTAGCATAACGAGAAAAATGAATGCAAGTAATGTTCATATATTACTATTAATTGGAAATATTACTAGAAGCACTCTGTAGTTTCTTAAAATTGAAAATATATCCTTCATGCTTGAAACTTCGGCGTGAGGTGAATGGATTCTGGATGAATCATCGAAAAGGACGGAATGAGGGGTTGAAGTTAGTTCTATTTAAAATTCAAAATGTATGACTTGAACAACATTTGATTTTGTTTTTTACGTTCATATTAAATTAAATAATAAAAATCTAAAAAAAAATTATAACACCTGAAAATAAATTAAATCTTATCAAATATTGATTAGAATTAAAATTAAGGGATAAGTGCAATTTTAATTATGTGGTTTTGCCTTTTGGCAAAACTAGTCATGTATTTTATTTTATTTTTTTGTCTTTTTAAGTATAATGTGTTTTATATTTTCTTTTACACTTTAATATCATTTTAACTAATATCTTCATTATTTTATTAGAAAATATTAATATAGTATTAAATTTCAATGATAATTTTATTTCATATATGATTCACAATCAATTTAACCAATTGGTTATTTTAAAAAATATTGTAAATTTATTTTAAAAATCATTTCTTTTTATTCATAATGAAATTAAAAATACATCTAAATTTGATTTTTTTTGTGAGTTTGTTATAGTTAGTTGAATAATATATTACTTATTATATGATTTTAACACTAAAAATGCATAAAATGCATATTATTTTTGCATTAAAGTATACATTTTAAACAATATTTGTTAGAAGGGTATTAAAGTGTAAAAAAAAAAGTGTGAAACACATAACACTTAAAAGCTAAACAAAATCATAGGACTGATTTTGTCAAAATGTATAACCACATACTTATCATAAGATTAAATTTGAAGTTTATATAATAAAGTTTAAAATTTATCCAATATTTATCATTTTAGATCAAAGAATTATAACTTAGTTTTCATTTCAATATTAAAAGTTGAGTAGGTAAATGAAACAAAAAATTTCTAAATGGCATTTCAAAGTTATGGTTCAATTTTTGACTATTGCGTTGGTGGAGAAATTTAGGGCATGCTAAAGTGTTTGATGACCATAACACTATTTAGACTTATGGCTCGCTAAGAAATACATTCAAGGGCTCAAATCCTAAATGAAAGATGGAGTTGCCAACTAGGTGAAATTTGGAACATACTTTACATATGTTAGTGCAATTTTAGATGAATCGGGTTGAGTGTGCCAGAAAAATTATTTCCTTAATAAATTCTAACTTCTTTTCATATGAATATGCAGATTCTCAAACTCATTTACCACAGTTCTTTTGGAATCAAAAAAGATTTTTGTGGATTTGATTAAAGCGTATTGTAAAAATAAGGATAAGGGAAATTTTGTATTACAAGCTTATGGAGAAGAAAAGAAAATAACAGGAAAGAAAATAAAAGCTTGCTTGAACTTTGTAAACTAATGTGATGATTGGTTGATTGTTTAGTTTATAATGATTGATTGTGATTGATGATTGACAATTTGTTGTTGTCATCTCCCCTATTTATAATCATAAAATTTATTTTCTCCAATTAAATTTTTGGGCTTTAAAATTTTATCAATTAGAATTGAGTCATAAATAATGGGCCTTAATATATATATTAATTCAAAATTCAAATATAAGTCTAAATAATGCCCCCCACATGTAATTAGATTAGGTCAAACCCAATACTAATTTACATGTATGTAAGCCCATAAATATTTATTAATACCTTTTGCCTTCTTTATTTTCATTATTCTTTGTACTCATGCCAAAACCTAAAGTGATGTTTGGTGAACTTGATGAATAGTATTGGAGAGTACTCCACCCAATTTATAAACAACACGGAGATGATGCAACGTGTTTGTAAATCATCATCCTTCCGTTTTTGTATAGTATCATGCTCCTCTTGGGAAACATTTTTGGGAAGGGAACTAAGTGGGCATTATTTTAATACATATAGTACTTTTTTGAAAGCTAAAACAACTTTTAGGTTCCTTAGCCAATCTATGAAATTAGGGCCCATGAGCCTATATTGGTCAAGAATGATTGAAAGTGGGTTTGATGGTCTCATATTATCAAGTTTCTACAAATGTAACAAGATTAATTAGTTATATGACATTATTATTTTTACCATTAGATTTGGTTTTTAATTGTAATAGTCTCCCACTAACTTGACAAATCCTACACTTCCAAACTAGGAAACGGAAATCCCCTATTGGATGGATTTCTAGTGGGTGATGGAGTTCTTAATGGGTCACTATATCTCTTAGGTACACATTGTCATTCTTGAAATATTAGTTCTCATTAAGTGGACAACTCTTTTCCATCACATCTCATATGAGGTTCCATTAATTCGGCTCTTAATGTTACGAACCTCAAGTACACATTACCGTTCTTGGCCTTTAACATTAGTTAGGTCCACACCATTGGATTAGTCTTGGGCCTTATATACACCCTTATGTATCCATAGCCGATACACATAACCCCAAAACCATGCAAGTTATTGCTCCAATGGAGAGCATAGACCTAAATATAGTTTGGAAGATTTTAGATCTTTAATTAAGGTCCCAGTTTGTGCATTAGCCAATTATATATATATCAGATACATATATTGCATGACATTTATTTATATACATGTATCACATTTACATATATCATGTTTCAACATATATATCACATTTATACATAGAACATGCAAAAATGGATGCTTAAGTAAAGAGTGATCATGTGCCTTTCCTAGACTTATTCTAACTTTTAAAATAAGTTACAAAATGGCTTAGCCCAAGAAAAATCTTCAAATCATGAAACTTCTTATCATCATCTCTATAGGTCTCTAACTTGAACACTTCAAGCTCCATGTCACAACTCTTGTGATTTACATTCAATCCTTGGCATACTAAGGAAAATACCATATCTTAATACTATTGTGATCATTCCAGGATCAGTTGCATTTATCGGGTCGGTGCATATATGCCAATGGTAACCATCTATTAGTTTTTTTTTATTACTGTTATTTGTTGGAGGGTTTGCCTGAATAGGCTTTGTAGATTGGAGTCGCCACTCGACTTGAATTGAAAAGAAGTGGGAAAAAACCCACTTCCATAACCAGAGAATCTAGATTTGGGGGTAGGAGTTACTTATCTTTTTTCTCATCATACATGTTGCGCATTTATTCACTACTTCACCCTAGTTTAAGTTTTATATTGCATTTACCACACCTTGATCATTAGTCAGTTTAAAAAGAACGGGATAGTTGAATTGGTGAGCATTCATCGCAAAATAAATAAATAAATAGGCATCCATTAACCAAGCAAATAATCATGCAGACAAGTAAGCATGTAGCACGTAGCACACAAACATGCAAGAAATAATCAAAATAAACAAGCAAATAAGCAAAAAAAAAAAAAAAAAAGGAAAGGGATTAAAGATTACAACCCAAGAAAAGAGCCTATTCTAATAAATACATCCAAAATGGAAAATTAGGGGAATTGGCATTAAGGATTACATTTCCTTGGAAAAAAAAAGCCTACTCTATTAATTACATTAAAATAAAAAGAAAGAAAAAAAGATAAACTTATTCTAATAAACCTGTAAAACAAGGGTTAGTCCTCACCCACATGCAAACACACATCACACTTAAGGCAATTCTATATATCATTTATTCATAATTGAAATAATAAAATAAATAAACAAACAAGGATGTTGATGAAAATGCATGATGCAAAGATTTAAAATTTAGGTATTTTGGCATAAAGTTACCATTTTTATTATGAAAATATGATTTTCGAGATAAGAAAATATAAAAAAATTATCAATTTTCTAAAGAAGATAATAAAAGGAATAAAAAGATAATAAAAGTGTAAATAAAAATGACAAATTCTATTTTCACCATAAAAATATTAATCTTATGATAAAAATAGCAGATTTGTCAAAAGGGGAAATAAAAGTGGCAAAAATAACAAAAACACATTCATGATAATAAAAAAAAAATACAAAAAAAAAATAAATAATCTAAATGCAAGGGCAAGGATAGAAATATTACTTTTACCATAAAAATGTGAACTTTATGATGAAAATAATAAATTTATCAAAAGAGAACATAAAAATGATTCATATAATAAAGAAGTAATAGAAAAAATGATAAAAATAATAAGAGTGCATATAAAATCATGAAAATGATTAAAATGCTATTTTACCATAAAAACATTAACTATATGATAAAAAAGGAAAATTTATCAAGGAAAGCATACAAATTACAAAATAGAAAAAAAATGCAAATAAATATAATAAAATAATAAAAATGCAGAATAAAATAATAAAGATGATAAAAATGTCATTTTTACCATAAAAACATTAACTTTATGATAAAAACATTTACCAAGAAAGAACATAAAGACTATAAAAATAACAAAAATACAATAAAAATGGCAGAAATAAATAAAAATACAGAATTAAAATAAAAATATTAAAAAGTGATAAAATTAATAAAAATATTATTTTCACCATAGAGATGTAGATTTTATGATAAAAATAATAAGTTTATAAAAAATGGCAATAAAAATAACATAAATGGTAAAAATGCAAATAATGTAATAAAAGTGATAAAAAAAAAAATTCTTTTCACCATAAAAATGTGGATTTTATGATAGAAATAATAAGTTTATTAGAAAAGGAAAATAAAAAGAATGAAAAAAATTAATAAGAATGCAAAAATAACAATAAAAATTCTAACTTTACACCAAAATACCCATTTTTTATGTAAGAAGAAAAATTATGCAAAAAAGATGGAAAATACAAAAATGAATGCAAACACCCCAAACTACCCAATTCGTCTGCATATCTTATATCGAAACTTCAAATCACCAAAAAAATAACAACACACCACAAGATAATAAATAATAAAAATAAAATGGAAAAGTGATGCAAAAATGAGGGAAAGGAGTAGAAAAATAATATGATATGCAAATTTTGATCGAAAATGATTAGGAGATCTTTAAAGGGACCAAGATTTACCTTTGTACCATGCTTTAACTTAGATGAGGTTTAGTTTAGATTTTAGGATTTACCTAGTGAAAAAATGATGTTTAGATTTAAGTAGAGGAAAATGATTTTTGGTTTTTTCCAAGAGAATGATTTTTACGGGCTAAAAGTGTATAATGGGAGTCTTGAGTCTCCAATTTAGCAAAGTTTGGTATCTTTTTTCTTTCCTCCTAAAAAATGAGGTGTGAAGGGCCTATTTATAGGCAAAAATTTGGATTTGGGGCATGCAAGGGCATGATGAGGTGAGGGTGTGGCAAGGGTGTGTATACGAGCTTGCATCCAAGGCATACAAAACATGCTCCTTCCTATCGATGTGACTATTTTAGGTTTTATGAGGTGTAGGTATGTGTTTTAGGGATATTTGTGTATTCATCTTGTTTGAGCACGCTTGAAAAGACTTTTGAAGAAATTTTCCCCCAGTTTGGTCGATAGGAAACTTTCATTATAAGATATTTGGGGGAACTGTCAAAATTTGAGTATCATTAGTTGCCCCTTGCTTCACATGCATTGATAAAGCTTGCACTTGTCAATGCATGAGAAGCAAAAGTGAGACTAAGTAAGACTCAACCTAAATAAGGCTAAAAAGTGAGTCTAAATAAAACTTAGCCTAATTAAGGCTAAAAAGTGAGTTCGTGTGCTATGTATTTTTCAAAAGGTGAGCCTAAATAAGTCTAAGAAAGTGTATTGTGTGTAGTTCATTTTTAAAAATTTGAGCCCAAAAAAGGTAAAAAAGAAAGTAAAAAAAAAACTTAGCCAAATTAAGGCTAAAAAGTGCATTTGTGTGTATTCAATGTGACTTGGTTTTTGAAATCATGATGCATGTAGACTTTGTTTATGCTTTGGAGGCTTACTCGTATTGGTGAGTGGTACACACTAAGAACTTCAAGTCAATTTGACCACGACTATCTCACATTGATGCGGTTTTTTGCCATTTTGTTGAGGTTTAACCAACTCTTTACCAAAGACATTTCTAGTTACCAAGTGAAGAGCAAGCTTTTCACATGGTTAGAAAGAAATTCACCCAGTGAAGTCATCGAGAATCACAACATACAAGGCAACCCTTAATATCATGTCATTCCTTTTAGAGGTAAACGCTTTGATCACACTTCTTTTTCTTCTCACTCAATGCAAATGCTGTTAAAGAGTTCCTTTAATACTCTTACTCAATATTTGAGCACTAGAATAGATTGAGTATGATCTTTATTATTTATTATTTATTTTCTCTTTTTTTAGAAACATTTTCTCTTCTTAAGCATTCCCTGCCTTTTAAAATTCAATGCGAATGTCGTTGAAGAGTTCCTTGAATACTCTTACTCCTTTGGGGAGCATTGGAGTAGATTTATTTATTTATTTCCCTCTTTGTTTTTTTTAAACCTCTTACAATGTCTAACATGGTAATCGTAGGCTACTCGAACGTCCCAGTTCCCAATGACTTTTCTTCTGGTGGATTTTTTATCTTTCATAAGGTCATCAAGTATTAGATTGATTAGAAGTGAGAATCCCATCTTGAAGTTACTGGCCAAAGTTGGGAATCTTTGAAAATCTCATCAAAGTGAGATGGTCGCTATCGAGGTTGATTGGTTTATCTTTGGCAGTACCCCCCTCCAGTGCGAATACACTTCCAAGAGCACAAAAAGAGTTTTGGGATGAAAAATATGAATATGGGTGCATGGATGTGTCAATTCACATGTGAGTTTTCTTTAAAACAAAGTGAGATAGAGTACTTCCCTAGGATATAATGTATTTCCTTGGATATGTTCCGTCTTTCTTCTTACTTCTTTAGTGTTTAGCACTTGCATGGCCTAGGAGTCTCCTTTTGTTGTTTCTCACTTAGATTTTTACTTCTTTATTATTTGTGATCATATTCTTTTTGATGTGGTGCATTTTGCTCTTGCTATGTTTCCCTGTTCTCTAACTCATATATGGACTCTCTTTATGTTTTTAAGGCATTCTTGCTTTGCTTGACTTCTCTTTTCTACTTTTCTTATTTTATTGTTATTTTATTATGTCTTTTGAGTTATGGATTTCCCTTTCAACTCCATTTTTGGTGACATTCTTGAAAACTTTGATGGGAGTTCTCATAATCTTGATAGTTTGGATGTAGGGGATGAGGTTATAGAGACTGTAGGTACTACTGTAGGGACTAGCAATGGAGCTTCTTCTTGTCCATTTGGTTCTTAGAGCCATTATGGTTTGAGTGGACTCTCATAAGGAAGAGTGGTGTTTGTTGTCCATAGTCTAGAGACTCATGCTTGGACTACCCATCCTCATCAGGTTAGTTCTCACCTGATTACTACTTAGATCTTATTGTTTGCATAGCTCTTACTGTATGTATAGCTTTTGTTGTTTGTTATTGCTAACTTTGTTGTTGATATTTCTAATTCTAGGGATGTTGTTTTTTAAGTATTTTGATTTGTTTTATTCTTACCAAAATGAAAAGAAATTTATGAGATTTTGATGATTTATATGTATGTAAAGTCATTTTCTCACTAATTATAGCATCATCACTGTGCTGCCTAGCAGTTTTAATAATGTCAGGCTATTTTATCAGGGTCTTTCGACATGTGTAAAGTGCATAGTAGTTGGGAAAGGTTTTAATGGCATCATTTTTGCCCTCGCTTATAGTTCTTATACATCTAACTAGGTTGCAATGTATGACCTTATTGAGCAATGGATGGACACTACTCATACGTTCCATTTTCCCTTTGAAGAGATAACCATTACCCTACTAGATTTTGCTGCTATCACTGGGTTGAATTTTTTTAAGGCACCAATGTCCCTTTTAGTGATTAGGCATGTCATTCAATGGAATAGAGGGATAGCTGTACCATGGAGTTTCTTGGTATCACTATTGTTATAAAGGAGGGTTTTTCTTCACTCTATCAATATACTGAGTTTGTCTCCAGTGTCAAGTTAGAGTATGATGTTGGTTATGTCAGCTTGGATCAGTTGGCTTAATGCTTTTTATTTTACTTGTTTAGTGCCATTATCTTCACGAATGCTTTGGGCACTAGCTCTTTATGATTTTTACCTGCCTTGAAGAATCTCGATGATTTACTAAAGTATAGTTGGGGTGTGGTTGCCCTTTCTCATATTAATTCAAGTTTAGATAGAGCTTGTCAAGGTGGCACGAGGATGTGCAGTTACTTGTTTGTGCTAGATATGAGTATGAATTTTTTCATTGACTATTATACTAATTTTAGATTTTCTGACTTCTTCATTTTTGACAGATTTAGGCTTATGAGTTTAGGATTCTCCCTTGTCCTTTTATTTAGCATTTCTCTAAAAGTGGCTTTCCACGTTATCCTCAGTGGATTAAGAAGACTTCTACTCTGATTGAGAGTCTTATACTGGTTAGGGATTATTTAGGGGCATTGACCTTTGGCTAGGTATGGTGGTTTCTCTTTATCCTAAGTCATCTTACTTCTTAGTGATCTTTTATTTATTTCCCTTCTGAGTAGATCCATGTTTGCTAGTGATTGGTGAGGGAGGACCGGTCATAAGAGATGACGATATCCTAGAGTTTGATATAGCGATGAGTCTTATTAGTTGGCCTTATTGACAAGGTATGGTATCTAGGCGAGCGAGTTTATCATTAGTGGGATGGACCATACATGAGGAGGGTCCTTATCATACCCTCTAGTGACATGTTTTGAGGTCGAGAGCTTGTTGGGGATGAGCTTGCCTAAGCATAGAGGGGTTATCCTTCAGAGATCTTCTTATAGGATGGGGATTTTCCTTATATGGATCTTTTAATCCCATAGTTGATTGATGCTTGTTAGTATAAGTGGTATGCCATAGAGGCCAATCACATATTTTGAAATTGTAAATAATCCTAAATGGCAATAAATAATATTCATTTAAATAAAGTGTTTGTTTATTTAATTATTTATCCATTAGCATCATGTTAAATAAATTTATTATCAAGAGTTGATAATATGATTTACAAATTTATTTAGAAAATATGCTATAAAATGTTCATAGTCGATAAATTAATACTTAGGTAATATTAATTTGACTATCACCTCTATCTATTTCCTTGATTAGTATATGATGCTAATAGTGGGAGGTAGTGAGTCTCATGCTAATTGATATGAGATATAAAAATAGACATGTGGATATTCATGTGATGGGTGGATCAAATAGTGATCGCAAGGATATTCACTTATAGTCAATGATCACAATCTAAGTCATAATGGTGCATATAGTCCTTTGACCTAAGGTGAAATGGTCATCCACATTTAAGTTTTTAGGGTTTTTTTACCGCTTATATGTTTGTGTTAATCACACATGGGTATATGGCGTGTGGTGGCTCTAACCGCTAAATGTAGGGATGAGTATTCAAATAAGATGGGATTCCTTACCTGGAGTGAATTGGGATAAGATCTTATGAAATCTAAGTTTGTTCTTGGTGAATAAGTTCTTGGCCAGGACAAACATAACATAGTCTAAAAGATTTTAGTGCTAGAAATGTGTTTCTACTATTTGTTATGTTTTTATCAAGAATGATAACTTGAGATGAGGTCATATGATGTAGCTATTAGAGTTAGACTAAACCTTGACTCTAGGCTATATTGGGATATTCTAATGAAGGGATTTTAATGCACAGTAATTATGACCAAAAGCGTTTATATGAATCAACACATGCATTCATTTCTAATTAGGTAGTTATGATGTTGATGCTAGGGGTCACTCACAACTTATGGGAACTAAATGTGTATAATTGGGATTTCCACATTTAGACTTGAAATGAGTTCCAAATAATATCAAGTGTTGATATTATCTTCTCATCGCTAATTAGACATAAACCTAGTACGTCACTCCTAAAAGAGTTTCACTAAATCACCATCAATATTAATCTAATTTTTTTATTAAAGAGTTTAATTAATTAATTAAGATTAATTGAATTGGATTTATGCTTTGAGTGATGATTCTAGCATATCATGAAATCTAATTCAAGTAAGGGTTTAATTATTAATTAATACTTAATTAATATGAGATATTAATTATAGTATTAAATTGATAATATATGTTGTTTCTAATTGGACTTGGATTCATGGCCCAAGTTGTTTGGGCCTAGGCACTAAAGTTTTTTGGACCAAATATTAGTCCAAGATGTTGAGAAGGCTTATGAACTTAATCTAGGTCCATATGTCTAATGGATTGGGGTTGGGCCAAGTGTTGGCCCAATTATCAAGCCCAAGTCCATACAAATTGATGTGGTCAAATTTGTCATGTTAGGCACATTGTATTTTATATGTACAATGTTGATCACGAACAATTTGGCATATTAGGCACATTATCTTTTATGTGTAAATTGTTTATTATGGGAAAAGATGAATATTAGGTTGCATAAATTAGTGTATAGATTGAATGTAGACAAATACATGAGATGTATTCTCTACACACTTGTACACTAATCACATATACAAGTTTTACACTTATCATGATGAGTTGTATACTTATCTTGCCAAGGTGTATACTAATGATGTAAGGGATGACATTATTAAGGCTTCATTTCTCTCTCTATATATATATAGCCTAAGATATATTTCTTAGGTTAGAGAAGATATAGATAAATACATGAGATGAATTCTCTACATACTTGTACACTAATCACATATACAAGTTTTACACTTATCATGATGAGTTGTATACTTATCATGATGAGTTGTATACTTATCTTGCTAAGGTGTACACTAATGATGTAAGGGATGACATCATTAGGGTTTCATTTCTCTCTATATATATATATACATAACCTAAGATATATTTCTTAGGTTAGAGAAGATATAGAGATACACACCAAAGGTGAAACAACATACACCCTAAGAGTTCTTACAAGAAGATTAAGTTAGTGTAAGATTTGAGAGGGTCATTTGAGAGGGCACTTACTACTAACTAAATCAAAGCAAGAAGGTGTTTGGTGAAGCTTTAGTGTTTCAAATAGAGGCCTTACACTTGGAAGGCTAGATTATTTGATTCAACAGTTGAAACTAACTACATTAAAGCTTATAGATAACTATTATGATCCATATTAAACCTAAGAGTTGGTAAGTTTTTTTAAACATAGAATTCCTAGGTTATGATTTTTACATGTTGTTATATGTTTTAACCATGTGTAAAGATGCAAAATAGATATATAAGACTATAATTCTTCATTTGATAAAGGGTTATATAAGTAAAATTTTAAAATTTTACCCTATTTAAGGCATATGCTCACCATACTTAGTCATTGCATAACCATTTCCTAATAATGATGTTGCCAATGATTTTGTTCCACCACCTCCACCTTTTTAGGTAGATCCTTCATAGCCTTAATGTTCAAGAGATGGGGCTCCCAGAGGCCTCAGGCTAGTTATACTTTTGGAGTATTATCTTCTAACTTGGTATGCTTCTCAACTTTAATTTTCCTATTTTTTTACAGACATGCAGCAGAATTTTGTTAATAAAATCAAACTAAGAATGACATGAGTTTTGGGAATTTATTTATAGTGGTGGGGGTCTCATCAAAAGAGATCAAGCTCTTACTTTGATGAGGAGGAGGACACTTTGAGAACTAAGGCGATCATGCTAGTGGTGTAGCTTCAGGTAGTTCGATCCATGGGGGCTTAGTGAACATAATGGCTCTAGGGTTATCCGAGGTGATGATTTCTAGAGCTAGGGCATATTTTCCTTTGACTAGGCCTAACTATCCTTAGTCAGATGTCATACCTCAAGTACTACTCATGTTGGTTTTTTGCATTTGTTTCAGGCTTCTTTCTTTTTGACTTATCTATTATCTGACTTTTATGATGTTTATTACTATTTTAAAGGTACCTGTCTCTATGGCTCAGTTTTGGTATACTGTTGTAGGGAGTTTACAGGAGCATTTTTTAGAGTTCACTAGTGAGTAAAGACTACGTCCTTCGTTATTGCCCGCTTATTATACCTATCTTATACAAATGTACTAGCTTTTATGTATGCATGAATGTATGATGCATAATGTTTATTTTAAGTAGGCTTAACACATTCTTACTAATCATAAGTGGGAGAGGGAGCGAGCATCTTATCATGAGCGTATGGTCAGTTGGAGTTGGAGCTATCAAGATTTCATATGGAAGTGAATGATTGGGTGCCTAGGCTAGACAATGAGGATGCTTGAGTGAATTTAGCTCTTTCTTACGATGGGAGCTACAACTGATGTGGTTGCTTAAAAGGCTAGGTGTAGGCCTTAGGCTTTGGTTGCTTTTTGTTGTACCGTCTTCTTGAATTCACAAATTCTAGGTGTTGTGTTTAGGAATCTGTCCTATATGTTATAGCACTTGCTTGTGTTGTATGACTGTTGCCTTTACATGGCTTGTTGTACCTTTGATGATTAATAACTGATGGTGAAGATGAGTCTTTCCCTCTGAGATTTTAGTACTAATGATGCTTTAGATGTCTTAATTTGATATTGTTTTCATTGATTATGCATTATGATGATATCATTAGCTATTTGACTTATTTTGATAACTTTTTTTTCCTTTTTATTTTCTTCAATCTTTATCAATGAATGTGAATTTTTCCTTTATGTGTGTTTGATATTGATTAAGGCATTTACTTCTTAGCATGCACAATTTTAATAATTCTCCTTATTTATACTGAGTGGCATTTATCACGGGCATGGTTGCATGTTAAATACTTCAAAATGACGGTACCTTTGTACTTAATTAGTATCATCATTTATCATTTTGTTATTTCATCATCATTATCATCATTTCTTTATTGTCATCATTCTAGGGGAAACATTTTTGGAATATACAACATGTAGGAGTTTTCCTATATGCTCATGTTAAATGGTTTAGTGTTAATGAAATGAATTTCAAAGATACTCATGTAAGATTCAATGAAATGCTCATTATTATCATTAAACACACCATACAGATAGGCAAAGTTCAAATATCACTACATTAAATTTAAGGTTTGATACATCAAAAGACTTGAATAAATCAACAATACAAGTAGTGTTAGGGATGGATTCGTCATTAAACAGGGTATTATTTATGTTGGTCTTGTTGAAGGCAGCATTGTTGCTAGCGATTTCATCTTGAGGTCAAGCTTGCCAGAGGGTGATCCTATTCTTCCTTATTCTTTCCTAATTCATTCTTTTCTATTTGCATCTTTAGATTTATGCACATGTTTGCAGTTAAAAGTATTCATTTCATTACCACTCAGGTCATAGGTAGGGCTCAAGAATCTATCAAATCTTGGATCCTCCACTTCAAGGTATAATATTCAATAGTTGTGTGGCTTGGCACTTAATGGAAGCAATAGTAGAGGTTGGCCTTAAAATGTATTGGCAGCGGGTTGGCTAAAAATTTTAGTTCAAGAGGTCTTAAAAGGTTTTTGTGTTAAAGTTCTTGGAAGATTTTAAAGGGAGATCAGTAAAACTTTAAAAACCTTCTAAGGTGATCAGCTGTATATGATTTTGGAAACTTTGGATGATCATAGTCTGTCAAGCTCTGATTACCAATTTTCTAATGTTCCTTAATCCTAGGGCAATAGGGCTGATTGGGGTGGTCTTGTAAGGGCTTATTTATGAGTGTAGAGAGTTGATTAAAGCCCTTAACTAGGGTTTTAATATTTTCCTTCACTTAGACTTCAAGTTGGGTGATCTTATAAGCCAATTCAGATGTAGTTATACTAGATGACTTAGAAAAAGACAGGGTAATCTTCTTAGAAAGTTCACAATTGCCTTCAACATCCCCTGATGTGCTCATGTCTTTTTTACTCTTATTCATCTTAGAATTTATTAGTATAGGTGGTAAGCCCTAAAGGCCAATTACATATTTTGACATTATAAATAATCCTAAATGGTAATAAAAGATTCATTTAAATAAAGTGTTTATTCATTTGAGTATTTATCAATTAACATCATATTAGATTTAACTATAAGTGGATCAAACATGACGTTAGATTTGTGTTCGCGAGGATATTCACTTATAGTCAATGATCATAATCTAGGTCATAATGGTGCATATAGTCCTTTGACCTAAGGTGACACAGTCATCTATATTTAAGTGGTTAGGGTTTGTTACCACTTATATACTTGTGTTATTCACATATGGGTATATGGTATATGGTGGCCCTAGTGAGTTAAATGTAGGGATGAGTGTTTAACCAAGATAGGATTCATTGCTTGGAGTGAACTAGGTTAAAATCCTATGCTATATAAGTTTATTTGTGATGAATAAGTTGCTGGCAAGGAAAAACATGACACAGTCTAAAAGAGTTTCAGTGATAGAAATGTGTTTCTAGTATTTGTAATGTTTTATAAAAAAGTAGAACTTGAGATGAGGTCTTATGATAAAGCTATTAGAGTTTGACTAAACCTTAACTCTAGGCTATATCAGGATCTTCTAATGAAGGGATTTTAGTGCATGATAATTATGATAAAAGGGTTCAGTGAATTAGTACATGCATTCATTTTTTATTGGTAGTTATGATATCGATGCCAGGGGTCACTCACAACTTATGAGAACTAAATGTCTATATTGAGATTTTCATATTTAGACTTGTAAGAGTTTTAATTAATATCAAGTATTGATATTATCTTCTCATTGCCAATTAAATGAGAGCCTAGTAAGTCACACCTAAAAGATATTTACCAAATCACTATCAATATTAATCTAATTATTGATTAAAGAGTTTAATTAATTAATTAAGATTAATATAATTGGATTTATTCTTTAAGAAATGATTCTAGCCTATCATGAAATCTAATTCAAGCAAGGATATAATTATTAATTTATATTTAATTAATATGAGATATTAATTAAGGTATTAAATTAATAATATATGTAGTTTCTAATTGGACTTGGATTAATGGCCTAAGTTGTTTAAGCCTAGGCCCAAAATGGTTTTGGACTAAAGATTAGTCCAAGATGTAGAGAAGGCCCATGAACCTAATCTAGACCTATATGTCTAATGGATTGGGGTTGGGCCAAGTGTTGGCCCAATTACCAACCCCAAGTCTATATAAAAGTATACGATCAAAATTAGCTTATTAAGCATAAGTTATCTTTTAAGTGTAAATTGTTGACCATGGCATATTTGGCATATTAGGCACATTATCTTTTAAGTGTATAATATTGACATTGGATAATTCAAGATTAGGTTACATAATTATGTGTAGAGAATGTATGTAGACATATACATGAGATGTATTAGTTCTTTACATACTTATCTCTTATACAAGTTGTATACATGATGAGTTGTATATATGTGATGTATTAATGACATCATTAAGGTTTGCTTTTTTTACACATATATACATAACCTAAGAAGTGTTCCTAAGTTAGATGGTTAGAGAAATATATACCAAAAATAGACATAATATATATACGACATAAACCCTAGTGTTCTTGTAAGGAGATTAAGTTAGTGCAAGATTTATGAGGCTCATTTGAGAGGGCACTTGCTAATAACTAAATCAAGGCAAGAAGGTGATTAGTGAAGCTTTAGCATTTCAAGCTAAGGACCTCACACTTAGGAGGCTAGAGCATTTGATTCAAGGGTTGAACCTAACTACATCAAAGCTTGTAGATAACTATTATGGTCTACATTAAACTTAAGAGTTGGTAAATTTTCATGAACTTAGAATTCTTAGGTTATTGTTTATACATGTTGATGTGTGATTTAGTTATGTGTAAAAATGTAAAATGGATCCTTGGGAATGGAATTCTTCATGTGATGAAGGGTTATACAAGTGAAATTTTTAAAATTTCACCATATTTAGGCTTGTGCTCACCAAACTTGTAAGTTACATAACCAATTCCTTCCATTGTTATCAAAGCAAATGATAGTAGTGCATGTTGATACGGTGCATGAGATGCATGGACTATCTGATTCCTAGGAACTATAATGTGTGATCATGTGTTAAAGTGTGGCTCTCAACTAAGGAGCTTAAGTGTTGCATGCTTTGATAGGTATATGTGTATGTCACCTCATGAGATGAGATTGAGTCCATATAGGTGATTAGATCACCCCAATTAAAGTTTCTTCAATTGGTATTAGAGCTACTTTTTGCACTTTAGACATGTTAAATTGATTGATAATTACATGTGTTGTAATTGTACTTGATGTTAGTTGCAAGTATTATGGCCTAACATGCTCAAAAGTGTGTGTTTTTATATTTTTGACAACCTATGACATAGCTATGTTGAAGTGGTGTTGGCTTCTGTCCAAAGGGAAAGATCACGATGCACTTTTGACATGGCCATATTGAAGCAATGTCTAAGCGATGTTGGCTTTTGTCGAAGGGATAGATCATGACACACCTTTAACATGGCCATGTTAAAGCAGTGTTTAAGCCGTGTCTAAGGTGTGTTAGCATATAACAACATATTGTTTCTTTTTTTTTTTTATGTTTTGTAAATTGATTAGAACATGCAAGAGTTGTGTTTTATTTGATGTTTGCTTGTCATACATGTAAAGAATGATAATGACCTTGTTTACATCCTAAAGTTTGTAATAATAATTAATTTTATTATTTTGTATGTAATTAAATGTTAATTATATAGAATTAGGATATAATATTTGCCTTAGTATGCCAAGGATTAAATGTAAATCACAAGAGTTATGACATGGAGCTTGAAGTGTTCAAGTAGGAGATCCATGGAGATGATAACATGGAAGCCTTTTTTGTAACTTATTTTAAGAGTTAAAATAGGTTTAGGAAAGTCTTATGATCACTCTTTATTTGTGCATCCATTTTGCATGTTCTATGTGTATATGTTGAAACATGATATATGTATATGTGATATATGTATATATTTGAATGTCATGCAATATATATATGTGATATATATAATTAGCTAATGTGTAAAGTGAGACCTAAAACTTAATGACCCAAAAAATCTTCCAAGTTAAATTTAGGTCTAGGCTCTCCATTGGAGCAATAACTTGCATGGTTTTAGGATTATGTGCATCGGCTATGGATATATAAGGGTGTATGTAAGGGCTAAGAGATTCATGTAGTGTTATTGTTAAGCATGAGACATTGTGGGTGTATGGATACACTATAGGCCAAGAATGGCAAATAGGAGTACCTGAGGTTCATAGTGTTTAAATCCATACACTACACTGATTCAATGGTGTGGACCTAACTGATGTAAAGAGGTTAAGAGTGGCAATGTGTACTTGAGATTTCTAAGCATTAAGAGTTGAATTAATGGAAGCTCACATGAGATGTGATGGCAAGAGTTGCCACATAATGATAACTAATATTCCAAGAATGATAATGTGTACATGAGGGAGATTAGTAACAATTAAGAACTCCATCACCCACTAGAAATCCATCTAACAAGGGATTTCTATTCCCTACTTTGGAAGTGTAGGATTTGCTAAGTTAGTGAGAGGCCATTATGATTAAAGACCAAATCTAATAGTAAGAATAACATTGTTCTATAACTAATTAATCTTGTTATCTTTATAGAAACTTGATAATATGAGATCAACAAACCCACTTTCAATTATACTCAAACAATATAGGCTCACTGGCCCTAATTTCATTGATTGGCTAAGGAACCTAAAAGTTGTTTTAGCTTTCAAAAAGATACTTTATGTATTAGAACAAAGTTCACCTGGACTGCTTCCTAAAAATTCTTCACAAGAAGAGCATGACACTCTAAGAAAATGGAAAGAATATGATTTACAAGAACGTTGCATAATATGGGCTTTTATGAATACCGAAATCCATCAATAACATAAGAAGTACACAAGTGCAAAAGAGATCCTACTTCACCTTCAAGAGTTGTTTAGTGAACATAATAGGACCACTATATATGAGATATCAAAGTGGTTTTTTTATGCTAAGATAAAGGAGGGTGAGGATGTGGGAGCTCATGTAAACTCTATGATTAGAGCAATGGAGGAACTAAAAAAGTGTCAATTTCTCTATGGACTCCCATCTCTAAATGGATTTGATCCTTCAATCCCTTCCCGAATCTTTTTGGAAAACCATTGAAAATTTCCATATGAACAAAATAGAGTGTACTTTTATGGAACTTATGAACATGCTTGTGACGGCCCAAAAGGCTATCCAAGGAAATAAAGAGAAGGAAGTGGCACTTATTGCTTTTCTAGTAGGACTAGGAAGAAAGCCAATAAGAAAAGGAAAGGCAAGACAAGTGTTGTTAAGCCCATAGGTGGCATAGCCAAGAATAAGGGCAAGACCATTATAAGGGAAGACTAAGACAAAGGAAAGTGTTTCTATTGCCAAAGGGAAGGACATTGGAAGAGGAATTATCCTAAGTTCCTTAAGTCTCTTAAGACAAAAGGAAAGGGCAAACAAGAAGAAGGTGAGACTTTCTTTGAATTATTTGCTTTTAAATGTTCTAAGAGCTCATATAATGCATGGGTATTGGATACTGGTGATACTGGTGCTAGTTCTTACATTTTTCATCCTTGCAGGATCTAGCAAATGAGAGAAGATTGAGGCCTAATAAAGTGACCTTAAGGCATCGAAATGGATCAAGTGTTGTGGCTAAAGCTATATGATCCACTTCTATTAATCTATATGATCACATTTTATTATTGAATGATGTATTATATGTACCTAATGCCTATAAGAATATTTTCTTTATTTCTAGTTTGACTAGAAAAGGTTATGAATTTCATTTTAAAAGACACATTTGTAATATTTACTTTAGAAGTGAAATGGTAGGCATGGGTTATCTAATACATGGTTTATATCATGTTGATAATATGTTTAATAATAATGAGCCTCAAATCAATGTGAGTAATACAAATGTGAAGCTAATTGAAAATGCCTCTAACTCTAAATATCTTTGGCACTTGAGATTATGTTACATTGCAGAGGATAGGATTATGTCATATTGCAAAATGATTAGACCACCATTTGTTGGACAAATGGCAAGAGCCAAGGATGTGTTGGAGATTACACATAGTGATGTATATGGACCATTTATCGAAATGGCTAGAGGTGGTTTCTACTACTTTATAAACTTTATAGATGATTTATCAAGGTACGAGCACTTGTTTCTTATGAAATAAAAAAGTGAATCCCTTGAAAAGTTCAAGGAATTCAAATCCCAACTAGAGAACCAAATTGGGTAAAGTATTAAAACTCTAAGATTAGATCAAGGAGGAGAATACTTAAGTACCAAGTTCATTGAGTTCCTTAAAGAACATGGCATTGTATCATAACTCATACCGCTTGGAACACCATAATTAAATGGTGTATTTGAGAGATGAAATCATGCTTTATTAGATATGGTACATTCTATGATGAGCTATATATCACTTTAGGGTTATGCACTCCAAATGGCCTCCTACATCCTTGATCATGTTCCATCCAAATATTTTTCTACTAAACCATATGAGAAATGGCATGGTAGAGCACCAAGTCATAAACATGTTAAGATTAGGGGATGTCTAGCTTTTATCAAAAAGTTAAAATCAGAAAAATTGGATTTAAAATCAATTAAGGGAAGGTTTTTTGGGTATCCTAAAGATAATTTAGGGTATTACTTTTGTCTTCCTATTGAACAAGTTATTGTTATTAGTAGAGATGTTATTTTTCTTAAGAAAGAGTTTCTTAAGGAAGGTGGAAAAGGTAGAAAGATAATGTTAGATGAGGAGTCATCTAAAAAAGTCCAATAAATTGATCAAATGGATATTGATTAACCCAAAGAGCTATTCTAATTAAGACTGTCATCACACCAACTCCAAAAAGGTCTAGTAAGGTATCTCATCCACCTAAGAGATACAGTTTTTTGCATGGTATGCAAGAGTTGCATATTCATAAAGAAAGCAATCATTATGATGATCCTACTACATACAAAGATGCTTTATGTGATAAAAATTCTTCAAGATGGCTTAAAGCAATAAAAATTGAAATCGATTCCATGTATGTAAACCAAGTCTGGACACTTGTTGATCCACCTGAAGGTATTATGCCTATAGGTTGCACATAGGTCTTCAAGAAAAAATTGTTGCAAATGGAAAGGTTAATACCTTGCCAAAGGCAAGGGGTTGACTATGAGGAAACCTTCTTGCCAGTAGCCATGATTAAATCATTTGGATTCTTCTAGCTATAGCCATACACTTTGATTATGAAGTTTGGAAAATGGATGTCAAAACTGCTTTTCTCAATGGTTATGTTGAGGAAGAAATATTTATGGAGCAACCTAAGGGTTTTGAATTTGAGGATAGCTCAAAAGTGTGTAAGCTTAATAGATTAATCTATGGTCTAAAGCAAGCTTTAAGAATTGGAATCATCATTTCAATAGTCTATCCATTCTTATGGTTTCATTAATAATAATAATGAGCCATGTGTTTAGAAAAAGGTAAGTGGGAGCCAACTCACTTTTCTTGTCTTGTATGTTGATGACATTCTATTAATTGGAAATGATGTGGGTATGATGACTTCTATGAAAGTATGGCTATCTAAAAACTTCTCGATGAATGACTTAAGGGAGCCAACCTATATTCTTAGAATTTAAGTCTATAAAGATAGATAATAGAGAATGATAGGTCTTTCCCAAAGTTTTTACTTGGAAAAGGTGTTGAAGAGTTTCAATATGCTTGATTCCAAGAGAGGATTATTACCATTTAGGAATGGTATCCATTTATCCAAGGCTATGTCACCTAAAGCAAATGAGGAGATGGATTAAATGGCTAAAGTTCCTTATGCTTCGGCTATAGGAAGCTTGATGTAAGCTATATTGTGTACTAGGCCTAATATTACCTATATTGTTAGTGTGACTAGTAGGTTTCAATCCAATCCAAGTTTGGAACACTGGATAGCTATTAAGGCAATCTTTAAGTGCTTGAGAAGGACTAAAGATTTAGTCTTAACTTATGGAAGAGGTGATCTATAGATAAATGGTTTCATAGATTCTGATTTCAATCAGATATGGATGATAAAAAGTCTATCTCTAGGTTTGTTTTCATTTGTAATAGAATAGTAGTGAGTTGAAAGAGTTCCATGCAATGTATCACTATTGATTACATAATGGAGGATGAGTATATAGCTGTATCAGATGCTGCTAAAGAAGTTATTTGGATTAAAAATTTTGTTATCGAGCTAGGAGTTGTTCCTTCCATTGAGTCCCTAATTCCTCTATATTGTGACAATAATGGAGCCATTGATTTGCCAAAGGAACTGAGGTCTCACTAGAAATCCAAACATATAGAAAGCCGCTTTCATATTATTAGAGAACTTATTGGGAAAGGCAATGTGCTCATGCAAAAGGTAGCTTCAACTGATAATGTCACTGATCAACTTACTAAAGCATTAACCTAACCATAAGTAGATAGACATCTTAAGAAGATGAGGCTAAGATACTGCAGTGATTGGCTCTAGTATAAGTGGGAGATTGTTAGTATAGGTGGTATGCCCTAGAGGCCAATCATATATTTTGACACTGTAAATAATCCCAAATGGCAATAAAATATTCATTTAAATAAAAGTATTTATTTATTTGAGCATTTATCCATTAGCATAATGTTAAATAAATTTATTATCAAGAGTTGATAATATGAGCTACATATTTATTTAGTACATATGCTATAAAAATGTTTGTAGTTGATTAATTAATATTTGGGTAATATTAATTAGACTATCACCTTTGTCTATTTTCCTTGATTAGTATGTGATACTAATAGTGGGAGGTAGAAAGTCTCATGCTACTTGATATAAGATATTACAATAGACATGTGGATACTCATGTGATGGGTAGATCGAACATGACATTAGATTTATGATCATGAGGATATTCACTTATTGTGAACAATCACAGTCTAGGTCATAATGGTGCATATAGTCCTTTGACTTGAGTTGACACAGTCATCCATATTTAAGTGGTTAGGGTTTTTTACCACTTACATACTTGTGTTATTCATACATGGGTATATGGAGTGTAGTGGCTCTAGTTAATTAAATGTAAGGATGAGTGTTCAACCAAGATGGTATTCATTTCTTAGAGTGAATCGGGTTAAGATCCTATGCTATTTAAGTTTGTTCTTGGTGAATAAGTTCTTGACCAAGACAAACATGACACAGTCTGAAAGAGTTTCAATGCTAGAAATGAGTTTTAAGTATTTATTATGTTTTATAAAAAAAATATAACTTGAGATGAGGTCATATGATAAAGCTATTAGAGTTTGATTAAACCTTGACTCTAGGCTATATCGAGATCTTCTAATAAAGGGATTTTAGTGCACCATAATTATAACCAAAGGGTTTATGTGAATTAATACATGCATTCATTTCTAATTGAGTAGTTGTGATGTTGATGCTAGGGGTCACTCATAACTTATGAGAACTAAATTTGTACAATTGTGATTTTCACATTTAGACATGAAAGAGTTTCAAGTAATATCAAGTATTGATATTATCTTCTTATTGCCAATTATACATGAACCTAGTAAGTCACACCTAAAAGAGTTTTACCAAAGCACTATCAATATTAATCTAGTTATTGATTAAAGAGTGTAGATGGTGGTGTGCATCCAAGATTTTAGCAACAACGACATTGTTTGAGCTCAGGGCTATGAAGAACACACTACTATATTACAAAGACATAGTGTGGAGATGAGGAGTCACCACCCAGGGTAATAATTAGGACAAATCGAAAGTGATGGTACTTGATTCTCTAAAAGAAAGCTTGCACCAAAACTAGGAGATTTTGGATACGGAATACTAACTTCTTTTAGTCTCATGTTCATTTAGAATTACTTTATGAATTACTATCTTATCCTCTATTCACATGCAATTTCATATAAACCCTTATTTAAATAATTAACCCTAGGCAAACTAGTCATGAAAAAAAGTGTAAAAAATGCATTCATTTAAGTTCATAACCTAAGTTAGTCTACTCTACATTGATTTTAATTAAATGGGCTAAATCTATATATTTTAATTTACAAGTGATCTTGAAGACTAATGGGCCTAATTCCTATTCAATTTTAATGAAGTCTACTTATTTTAATTCTAAAATGAGCCTAATTCTAAATAATGGAAAAGGCTTTAATTTAATAGGCTAAGTCTAAATTAATTAAATTAAACTAAAGTGGACCTATATCTAATTAAATAAATGGGCACAGGAGAGTTGAGCTGAGTTTATATAGGAAACCTTAGCTAAAGGTCTCATATCTTATTGTGATTTCTCCCATTCATAAAGATAAAATTACGGTTTAAGGACTTTTAATTTCCTAAAAAAATTCAAATAAATCATAGAAAAGAGATTTATCACATCATTTGACCAATTAAAAATCAGCAAACAAAATTTTTTATTTATTTAAAAATAAAAAAAAGCACATACGGAACATGATCGGAATAGCATAATCTTGATCAAGATTATATAATTTCGATTGGAATTATGTAATTTTGATAAGTTTTATGTAGTTATTATCCTTTTTTACTTTTAATTACAGAAGGACCCCTAAAAGAAATAAAATTTTACAAATTAGGTCCTTTAAAAAACCAATTAAGTTCTTTTTAAAATGTATTTAGGCTTTTGAGGTTTCAAACTTCAAGTATTAAAGATCTATGTATAGTATTTTCATTATGGGAGTCCTCTGTCGCATCCAAACTTAAATCATCTTAAAATTGGGTTCTTACAAAGAGTTTAATTAATTAATTAGTTAAGATTAATAGAATTAGATTTATGCTTTAAGTAATGATTCTAGCATGTCATGAAATCTAATTTAAGCAAGGGTTAAATTATTAATTAAGGCATTAAATTAATAATTGGACTTGGATTAATGGCCCAAGTTGTTTTGGCCTAGGCCTAAAAGGGTTTTGGATGAAAGATTAGCCCAAAGATAGAGAGAAGGTCCATGAGCTTAATCTAGGCCCATATATATAATGGATTGGGCTTGGGCCAAGTGTTGGCTCAATCACTAACCCTAAGTCTATATAAAATGATACAGTCAAAATTGACTTATTAGGCACAAGTTATCTTTTAAGTGAAAATTGTTGACCATGGCATATTTGGCACATTATCTCTTAAGTGTACAATGTTGACTTTGGCTAAATCAAGGTTAGGTTACATAATTATATGTAGAAAATGTATGTAGACATATACATGAGATGTATTAATTCTCTACATACTTATCTCTTATATAAGTTGTATACCTATCATGATGAGTTGTACACATGTGATGTAAGCAATGACATTATTAGGGTTTGCTTTCTTTACATATATATACATAACCTAAGAAGTGTTCCTAGGTTAGATGGTTAGAGAAATATATACCAAAATAGACACAACATATAAATGACATAAACCCTAGTGTTCTTGTAAAGAGATTAAGTTAGTGCAAGATTTGTGAGCCTCATTTGAGAGGGCACTTGCTACTAACTAAATCAAGGAAAGAAGGTGATTGGTGAAGTTTTGGTATTTCAAGCTAGGGGCCTCACACTTGGAAGGCTAGACCATTTGATTCAAGGGTTGAACCTAACTGCATGAAAGCTTATAGATAACTATTGTGGTTTACATCAAACTTAAGAGTTGGTAAGTTTTCATGAACTTAGAATTCCTAAGTTATACATATTGATGTCCGATTAAGCTATATGTAAAAATGCAAAATGGATCCTTAGGAATGGAATTCTTCATGTGATGAAGGGTTATGCAAGTGAAATTTTTGAAATTTCCCCTATTTAGGCTTGTGCTCACCACACTTATAAGTTGCATAACTAATTCCTTCATAATTAGGAGTGCAAAGTGCCCCTTTACCATTGCCTTCTAAGAGAGTTACCTCATCCATGACATTTGGAGTTTGGTCGAAGGCATCTTTTACTTCAGTCTTAAGGATAGCCCTGATTTCAGCTTGGAGGATTTTAGTCAAACTACCATCAGCGATGAACCATTTCACGTGCTCTTTTAGTAATTCACTAATGCTTTGATTCCCAAACTATTAGGCCAATCTAATACCTAATCATTGCTAACCTTTCTTGGGAGATTTTGAGAGACCTAGAGCTTGTAAAAAAATTTTCAAAGAGCTATCTTTCAGCACAAATATGGTGATTAAGATGGAAATGAGATGATGGATGCATGCATGATGTGTCGTGCTCTGTGAAATAGATGGGTTAGTGTGTATGCATGGCATGAAAATTATAATTATACTAACATGATGATGTATAATGGTTGCAAAGAAATCATAGGTTAGTTTGTGATAAAATACCCCCTAGAAGTATATATGTATATATGGTAAAAAGAAAGGAAAAGACAAAATGAACTAATATGGTTAATGTAAAACCTGTAAAATGAAAAAACTAAACACAAATAATCATTCTTTCCAACCTGATAATTCCACGTGGTAGAGATTTTTGTCCTAAGTGGAACTATGGTTCCACCCTTGGACTAGGCTATTTGCATTCATGATGATCATACTTAAGAGGTAAACTAGGGAGCAATATCCAAGTTTGTGTCCTTTTTATTAATATTTGGTGTGTTTACCTGAAGACATGAAGGTTTCATTTGATAGTTTACAATTTGATTCATTCAGTATGAGTGTCCAAAATCTAGTTAAATTCTTGATTTATCCATTTGATCTAATAAGGATAAATGGACGACTTCTATAATATCTATAATCACTATTTTTCAGCCATTACGAACTATCTAAGTTGAAGTGCATGATTCTTGTCATTCCTTGTGCATCAGGCTTATATAAGGTAAATGAATATCACACGAGTCTAAGCGTGGATAGTCTATAAGGGCTGACATAATGACAACAAATGGTGATAGACATTAGCAATGCCATATCATTTATAAATATCAAGTTGAATGGACAACATTAAGACAAGGATGGTATACAAAAGCTAGGTGGGTTCCTAAGGGAGATTTCTCTTGGTTTATCTATATGGGTTGCATTGAGTTTTTGACCATGGGCTCTTTTAGTAAGAATGTCCCTATATGACTAGGGTTATGGACTCTGGTTAGTGAGTCAAGCATTCTTTTACCTACTTGAGAGAAAACTATACCTTATTTTGGACTTAAGAGTTAGGTCGCATCACTTTAAACCCTACAACTCTCTTGATATAGTAAAGGCTAAAGGTGATATAATACTGATCTCATTGCCTTATGACTCGAATGGAATCATGATGGCAATGTCATTTAGTATTATCAGGGGTTTAGGGACTAAGGTGCATGTGGTGAGTATGATGAAATGTAGTCATGCTATTGTAAAGGTGAATAAACAAGTTATGCATAATAATAAATAGTCTTTCATTTATACCCATCTAATCAATTGTCCCCAGTGGAGTCACCCGAAACTTGTCATCATATTAGGATTGGTGCATTTATTGGGTTGAGGCACATAAGCTAATGGGGACCATTTATATGTTTTTTATTACTGTTGTTTGTTGGAGGGTTTTCCTGAATAGGCTTTGTATATTGGAATCACCATCCAATTAGAATTGGGATGAAGTGGGAAAAAACCCACTTCCATAACCAAAGAATCTGGGTTTAGGTGGTAGGAGTTACTTATCCTATTTTTCATCATACATGTTGCTCATTTATTCACTACTTCACCCTAGTTTCAGTTTTATGATGCATTTACTACACCTTGATCATTAGTTAGTTTAAAAAGTGTAGGATAATTGAATTGGTGAGCATTCATCATAAAATAAATCAATAGGCATCTATCAACCAAGCAAATAATAATGCAGACAAGTAAGCACATAGCACGTAGCACACAAGCATGCAAGAAAAAATCAAAATAAACAAGAAAATAAGCAAAATAAAAATACGAAAAAAGATTAAGGATTACAACCCAAAAAAAAAAAGCCTATTCTAATAAATACATCCAAAATTGAAAATAAGGGAAATTGGGATTAAGGATTACATTACCTTGGATAAAAATAAGCCTACTATATTAATTACATTAAAATAAAAAGAAAAGAAACAAGATAAACCTATTCTAATAAACATTCCAAACAAGGGTTAGTCCTCATCTAGATGCAAGTACACATCACACTTAAGGCAATTCTATATATCATTTATTCATAACTGAAATAATAAAATAAAAAAAAACAAGGATACTAATGAAAATGCATGATGCAAAGATTTACAAATTGAGGTATTTTGGCATAAAATTACCATTTTTATTATGAAAATGAGATTTTTGGGATAAGAAATAAAAAACATTATCAATTTTCTAAAGAACATAATAAAATCAATAAAAAGATAATAAAAGTGTAAATAAAAATGACAAAAGTTCTATTTTCACTATAAAAATATTAACCTTCTGATAAAAATAAAAGATTTGTCAAAAGGGGGAATAAAAGTGGCAATAATAAAAAAATGCAATTATAATTATAAAAATAACTATAATTATAAACACCTTTTGACATCATTGATGACATTAGCCTTTTGACATCATCAATGACATTATAAACACCTTTTGACATCATTGATGGCATTATAACATCATAGACATCATAGGCACACCTCTTGACATCATTAATGGCATCATAAGCATGAAACTTAACATATTAAGTATATTTTTTATATAAGTAACTCACCAGTGTACAAAGAAGAATGTAGAAAATACATCTCATGTATAATGTCTACATTCATCCTTTCATATTTATCAATGTAATAAATACATGTAACCTAATATTTTATTTTTCCAAAGTCAACATTCTACATATTAAAGATAATGTGACTAATATTCCAATTTTAACTACATCATTTCATATGGACTTGGGTTTGGTGATTGGGCCAACATTTGGTCGAAGCCTAATCCGTTATACAAATGGGCCTAGATTAGGTTCATGAGCTTTCATATTATTTTGGATTAATCTTTGGTTCAAAAATTTTTGTGCCTAAGCCCAAACTCTTGGGCCATTAATCCAAGCCTAAATAAAAACAACATATGTATATATATATATATATGTTATTAATTTAGTACTTTAATTAATATCTCATATTAATTAAGTATACATTAATAATTAAACCCTTACTTGAATTAGAATGCACGATATGCTAGAATCATTTCTTAAAGCAAAAATCTAATTCTATTAATCTTAATTAATTGATTAAACTCTTTAACTAATAATTAGATTAATGTTAATGATGATTTGATAAAACTCTTTTAGGTGTGACTTACTAGGTTCATGTCTAATTGGCAATGAGAAGATAATATCAACACTTGATATTATTTGAAACATCTTTCAAGTCTAAATGTCAAAATACTAATTATACACATTTAATTCTTATAAGTTGTGAGTGGCTCTTAGCATCGATATCACAACTACCTAATTAGAAATGAATGCATGTATTGATTCACACAAACCCTTTGGCCATAATTATTGTGCACTGAAATCCCTTAATTAGAAGATGTTGATATAGCCTAGAGTCATGGTTTAGTCAAAATCTAATAGCTAAATCATATGACCTTATCTCAAGTTATAATTTTTGATAAAACATAACAAATACTAGAAATACCTTTCTAGCACTGAAACTCTTTTAGGCTATGTTATATTTGTCCTGGCTAGGAACATATTCATCAAGAATAAAACTTAGATAGCATAGGATCTTATCTCGATTCACTCTAGGCAATGAATCCCATCTTGGTTGAACACCATCCTTACATTTAACTGACTGGAGCCACTACATGCCATAAACCCATGTGTGATTAACACAAGTATATAAGTGGTAGCAAACCTTTACCACTTAAATATGGATGACCATGTCACCTCAGGTTAAAGGACTATATGCACCATTATGACCTAGATTGTGATTGTTGACTATAAATGAATATTCGTGCAATCACAAATCTAATGTCATGTTTAATCCACCCATTATATAAGTATCCATATGTCTATTCTGATATCTTATATCAAGTAGCATAAGACTCACTACCTCTCACTATTTGTATCACATACTAATAAAGGAAAATAGACAGAGGTGAGAATCTAATTAATATTACCCAGATATTAATTTACTGATTACAAACATTTTATAGCTTATATGCTAAATAAATTTGTCACTTATATTATAAACTCTTGATAATAAATTTATTTAACATAATACTAAAGGGTAAATATTTAAATAAATGAACACTTTATTTAAATGAATATTTAGTTGCCATTTGGGATTATTAAAAATTTCAAAATGTATGATTGGCATCTAAGGTATACCACCTATATTATCAATCTCCCACTTGCACTAGAGCTAATCACTACAATATCTTAGATCCATCTTCTCAAGATGTCGATATAGTTATAGTTGCACTAATGATTTAGCGAGTGGATCAGCCACATTATTGACTGAAGCTACCTTTTGCACAAGCATATCACCCTTTCCAATAAGTTCTTTAAGCATTTCTATGTGTTTGGACTTCTGGTGAGACCTTAGTTCCTTTGCCAAAATAATGGCTCTGTTGTTGTCACAATAGAGAGGAATCAAGGACTCAATAGAAGGAACAATTCTAAGTTCAATAATAAACCTTTTAATCCAAATATCTTCTTTAGCAATACCTAATGTGGCTATATACTCAGCCTATCTAGTGAAATTAGCAGTGACATTTTACTTGGAATTCTTTAGCTCATTGCACCTCCATTATAGGTGAGAACAAACCTAGAGATAGACTTTTTATCATCCATATCTAATTTAAAATTTGAATCCATGAAACTATCTATTTGCATATCACCTTCTACATATATTAAGACTAAATCTTTAGTCCTTCTCAAGCACTTAAAGATTGCCTTAACAACTATTTAGTATTACAAACTTGGATTGGATTAAAACCTACTTGTCATACTAACAGCATAAGCAATAATTAGCATGCCTAAATGGTAATAATCCTCTATTGGAATCAAGTATATTGAACCTTTTCAACACCTTTTCCAAGTAAAGACTTTGGGATAAATCTATCATTCTTTTGGATCCATCCCTATAAACTCAAATATAAGAATATAGGTTGTCTTCCCTAAGTCCTTTATTGAGAAGGTTTTGGATAGCTATAATTTCATAAAGTTCATCATACTAACATTATATCTAATTTAGTAGAATATCATCTATGTAAAAGACTAGGAAAGTGAGTTAGCTCCCACTAACCTTTTTGTAAACATATGGCTCATCCTCGTTCTTAATGAAACCATAACAATGGATAGCCTCATCAAAATGATGATCCTAACTACTTAACCCTTGCTTTAGACCATAGATAGATCTATTAATTTTGGACACTTTTGAGCTATCCTTGGATTCATAACCTTAGGGTTTCTCCATGAAAATTTCTTCCTTAATAAAACCATTAAGGAAGATGGTTTTGACATTAATTTGTCAAACCTTATAATCAAAGTGTATGGCTATAGCTAAAAGAATCTGAATGGATTAAAGCATGGCTACTGTTAAGAATGTCTCCTTATAGTTGACCCCTTGCCCTTAGCAAAAGTCATTTGCTATAAGCCTAGGTTTATAGGTCTCTACCTTCCCTTATGCACTAATCTTTCTTTTGAAGATCCATTTTTACCTAATAGGTACAATACCCTTAGGAGGATCAAAAAGTGTCTAGACTTGGTTTATATATAATGAATCCATTTCAGTTCTTATAGTCTCAAGCCATTTCAAAGAATCTTTATCATATAAAGCTTCTTCATACATCAACATGAATGCTCTCTTCATGAACATACAACTCTTGCACATTATGAAGAAAACTGTATCTCTTTAGATGATAAACTACCCTACTAGACCTTTTAAGAGTTGGTGTGATGACATTCTCAATTGGAATAGGCTCGTCAGGTTAATCAATATCCATTTGATTAATTTATTAGGCTCCCTTAAATGACTCCTCATCTAACATTATCATCCTTCCTTTGCCACCTTCCTTAAGAAACTCTTTCTCAAGGAAAATAATATCTCTGCTTATAACAATAACTTGTTTAGTAGGAAGATAAAAGCATTGCCTTAAACTTTTTTTAGGATATCCTACAAACTTTCCTTTAATCGATTTTACATCAAACTTGTCCAATTTTAGACTTTTGATAAAAGTTGGACATTCCCAAATCTTAACTTGTTTAACACTTGGTGCTCTACCATGCCATAACTCATATGGTGTAGTAGAAATGTATTTGGATGGAACATAATTAAGGATGTAAGAGGTCATTTGGAATGTATAACCCCAAAGTGAAATAGGAAGATTAGTGTAGCTCATCATAGAATATACCATTTCTAATAAAGTACAATTTCATCTCTCAGACACACCATTTAATTAAGGTGTTCTAATCAATTCGGGTTATAATGCAATGAAATATTCCTTAAGGAACTTAATGAACATGGTACTTAAGTATTCACCTCCTTGATCTAATCATATAGTTTTAATACTTTTCACATTTTGGTTTTCTACCTGGGCTTTTAATTCCTTGAACCTTTCAAAAGATTCACTTTTGTTCCTATAGCCATTTCACCAAATGGTCCATATACATCACCATGTATGATCTCTACCATATCATTAGCTCTTGCAATTTGTCCAATAAATGGTGATCTAATCATCTTACCTAAAGGATAAGCCTCATAATTTATATTGGATGCAGATTCAAGATTGCTCAAGATTCCCATCCTTTCCAATTTATTGATCCTATCTTTCGCAATGTGACGTAATCTTAAGTACCATATATATTTGGAGTTCAAAATCATTTTCAATTAGTATTGCATTTGCATTACTTAGTTTAATTTGAGGCTCATTGTTATTGGATATATTATCAATATAATATAAGCCATGTATTAAATAACCTATGCCTATAATTTCATTTTCCAAAATAAATGTTACAAATGTCTCTTTTAAAATGAAATATATAACCCTTTCTAGTTAAACTAGTAATAGAGACAATGTTTTATGTACAAATAGTACATCATCCAGTAACAAAATATGATTACATAAACAAATAAGAGTAGATCCTATAGCCATGGTAACAACACTTGCTTTATTTTTAAGATTTAAGATCACTTCATTAGGCCTCAACCTTCTCTTATTAGCTCAATCTTGAAAGGATGAACAAATGTGAGAACTAGCATTAGTATCCAATACCCTTGCATTAGATGAGCTCTTAGAACATTTAGAAGCAAATAAATTAGAGAAAGTCTCACCTTCTCCTCGCTTGCCCTTTCCTTTTATCTTGAGAGACTTAAGGAACTTAGGACAATTCCTCTTCTAATGTTCCTTACCTTGCTCTTCCCTTATAATTACCTTGCCCTTATTGTGGGCTATGCCATCAGTGGGCTTGACAACACTTTTCTTATTACCTTTCTTCTTAGTCCTAATAGAAGATGTAATAATTGCAACCTCCTTCCTTTTATTCCCTTGGATAGCCTTCTATGCCATTACAAGTGTATTCAAAAGCTCCTCTTGGGATGGATTTTGGGAAGGAACCTGGGTGGGCATAATTTTAATACATATATTATTTATTTTTCATAATCTAAAACAAATTTTAGGTTCCTTAGCCAATCAATAAAATTAAGGCCCATGAGCCTATGTGTGTTGATTATGATTTATAGTATGTTTAATAGTCTCATATCATCAAGTTTTTACAAAGGTAACAAGATTATTTAGTTATATGACATTGTTATTATTAACATTAGATTTGGTTTTTAATTATAATGTCCTCTCACTAACATGGAGAATCCTACACTTCCAAAGTAGGAAATGGAAATCCCTTATTGGATGGATTTCTAGTGGGTGATAAAGTTCTTAATGGGTCACTAATATCTCTCAAGTACACATGGCCATTATTAGAATATTAGTTCTCATTAAGTGGCAACTCTTGCCACCACATCTCATATGAGGTTCCATCAATCCGACTCCTGATGTTATGGACCTTATGTACACATTGCCATTCTTGGCCATTAACATTAGTTAGGTCCACACCATTTGATTAATGAAATGTATAGATTTGAACACTACAAACCTCAGGTACTAGTATTTGCCATTCTTGGCCCATAGTGTATCCATACACAACATCTCATGTTTAACAATAACACTACATGAATCTCTTAGGCCTTAGTACACCCTTATGTATCCATAACCAATGTACATAATCCTAAAACCATGCAAGTTATTCCTTTAAATAGAGAGCTTAGACCTAAATTTTGTTTAGAAGATTTTTGGGTCTTTAATTGAGGTCCCACTTTGCACATTAACCAACTATATACATACATACATACATACATACATATATACATACATACATATATATATATATATATATATATATGCACAAATAAGGAGTGATAAAGGATTTTCCTTAAGCCAATTCTAACTCTTAGAATTATTATGGGCCTTGTCTATATGGATCACTAACTTAAACACTTCAAACTCCATATCACAACTCTTATGTATTACATTAAATCCTTAGCATACCAAGGTGAATATTACATCCTATTTCTATATAATTAACATTTAATTTCATACCAAATAATAAAACTAAATTATTATTACTTAACCAATGATGTAATAATCTAAGTCCATAATCATTCCTTACAAGTATTACAAGCAAATATCATGTGAAATGCAACTCTTGCATATTAAAACTAATTTGCAAAGCATCTAAGCAAGAAAAAATGAAGAAATTAACATTAAGTCTCCTTATGAGCTCCTCAAGACCATGAGGAGCACTTGTGAGGGGCTCAAAATTATAAGAATAAGCCAAAGCTTTCAAGTTTGAGCTGCTCACCACCTAGAGATGGATGCTCACAATCGTGAGCGTCCTTAAAGCTAATTTTTAGCCATTTTAACAAATCTTTAGGCATAACACTTGCAACTAACACTAATTATAATCATAACACTTGCAATAATTAATAAATATAGCATGTGTAAAGTGCAAAAAGAAGCTCTGATACTAGTTAATGGAATTGGTTATGCTATTAGGAAGTGTGGTGACCACTAACCTTAAGTAAGGTAAAATTTCAAAAATTTTACTTGCATAACCCTTCATCACATGAAGAATTCCATTCCCATAGATCCATTTTGCATTTTACACATAGCTAAATAAAACATCAACATGTGAAAGCAACAACCTAGGAATTCTAAGTTTAAGAAAACTTACCAACTCCTAAGTTTGACATAAACCATAAACTTTATGATAAAAATGGATAATTTATCAAGGAAAGCATACAAATTAAAAAAAAAAGCAAAAATGCAAATAAATATAATAAAATAAAAAAAATGCAAAACAAAATAATAAAGATGAATGTCATTTTTACCATAAAAACATTAACTTTGTGATAAAAATGGCGAATTTACCAAGAAAGAACAAAAAGATAATAAAAATATAAAAAATACAATAAAAATGGCAAAAATAAATAAAATTATAGAATTAAAATAAAAATATAAACAAAGTGATAAATTTGATAAAAATATTTTTTTCACCATAATGATGTAGTTTTTATAATAAAAATAATAAGTTTATAAAAAATGGCAATAAAAATAACATAAATGGTAAAAATGCAAATGACATAATAAAAGTGATAAAAATATTATTTTCATCATAAAACTGTGGATTTTATGATAAAAATAATAAGTTTATCAAAAAAGGAAAATAAAAAGAATGACAAAATTAATAAGAATGCAAAAATAACAACAAAAATGCTAACTTTACACTAAAATACCCATTTTTTTATGTAAAAAGAAAAATGATGGAAAATGCAAAAATGAATGCAAACACTCCCGGATTCACCCAAAATACCCATGACATCTACATATCTTATATCCAAACTTCAAATCACCATAAAAGCATAATACACCACAAGATAATAAATAATAAAAATAAAATGCAAAAATGAGGGAAATAAGTAAAAAGAGCAAAAAAATAATATGATATGTAAATTTTGATCGAAAATGATTAGGAGATCCTCAAAGGGACCAAGATTTACCCTTGTAGCATGCTTTAAGGTAGATGAGGTTCATTTTGGATTTTAGGATTTACCTAGAGAAAAAAAAATTTTAGGATTTGCCTAGAGGAAAATTATTTTTGGATTTACTAAAAGAAAAATGATTTTTTTCGCTGGCTAAAAGTGTATAATGGGAGTCTTAAGTCTTTAATTTGGTAGAGTTTCAGTATCTTTTTTCTCTCCTCATAAAAACTAAGGTGTAAAGGGCCAATTTATAGGCAAAAATTTAGATTTAGGGCATGCAAGTTCATGATAAGGGCATGTATGTCGGCTTATGCCCAAGGCATAGAAAACAGGCTCCTTCCTACCGATATGGCTATTTAGGTTTTATGAGGTTTAGGTATGTGTTTCAAGGATTTTTGGGTATTCATCTTTTTTTAGCATGCTCGGGAAGACTTTTAAAGAAAATTTCCCCTATTTGATGGACATGAAACCTACATCATTAGATCTTTGGGGGAATCATGGAAATTTGAGTATCAACAATAATGTAGCAAATACTACATCCTAATACTATGTAATTAACATTCAATTACATACCAAATATTAAAAATAATAATTATTACAAACCTTATGATGTAATATAAGTCTATTATCATTCAATGCATGTATGACAAGCAAAATTAAGTAAAAATTCAATTCTTGCATGTTAGGATTAATTTTCCAAACATACAACCATAAAGTAAATGTTCATAAACTTAAAGTGCTCCTTGAAATCATGAGGAACACTCATGAGGGGCTCAACCAATTTTTTAAAATGAGCCAAGTTTGTCTTGTTGCTAATTCTGAGTCGCTCATGACCTCGAGGTAGTTCCTCACGATATTGAATAGCTTTAGAACTCATTACTTTGTCAATTTTACACATATTTAGCCACAACACTTGCAACTAACAATGAACATAATCACAACACTTGCAACTATCAATAAATTTAGCATATGTAAAGTACAAAGAAGGGCTTTGATACCACTTGATGGAATCAGTTATGCAACTTAGGCATTTGAAACATGTGTGGTGAGCAAAAGCCTAAGTAGGTCAAAATTTTAAAATTTTACTAACATAGCCCTTTATGACATGAAGAATTCCATTCCTAAGGATCCATTTTTCATTTTACATATGACTAAATTACAAAAAACACATATAAGCATCAACCTAGGAAATTCTAAGTTTAAGAAAACTTATAAACTCCTAGTTTAATAAAGATCACAATAGTAAAGATCTACAAGCTTTGAGTGGTCTTGGTTTAACTCTTAAATCAAATGCTCTAGCTTTCTAAGTGTAAGGCCTCTAGCTTAACACACCAAAGCTCTACCAAATCACCTTTTTGTTTTGATTTAATTAGTTGCAAGTATCCTCTCAATTTACCCTTACAAATCTTGCACTAATTTAATCTTTGTAAGAACACTTAGGGTTTTGTTTGTGCAAAAGCTGTTACTCTATTTGGTGTGCCTTTATCCATCATCTTTCTAAAAAATAATTCTTAGGTTATATGTAGAGAAAGCAAGAACTTTATCACATAGCCCATTAGATAATAAGCATGCCACTTGGCATAATGAATATACATTTTTTTTATATCATTAGTGTACCAAGAATTATATAAAGAATACATCTCATGTATTTTTCTATATTCATTCTCACATTTATCTATATGATATAATCCTTAACATTTCCAAGGTCAAAAATTTACACATAAAAGATAATGTGCCTAATATGCCAATTTTTTACTACATCATTTTGTGGACTTGGGCTTGGTAATTAGGCCAAGTTTTGGCCTAAGCCCAATCCATCGTACATATGGGCCTATATTAGGTCAATGGGATTTCTCAGCATTTTAGAAAAATCTTTGGTCCAAAACTCTTTTGAGGCATTAATCTAAGTCCAAATAGAAACAACATTTATTATTAATTAAATACTTCAATTAATATCTCATATTAATTAAGTATAAATTAATAATTAAATCCTTACTTGAATTATATTTCATGATATGCTAGAATCATTGGTTAAAGCATAAATCCAATTCTATTAATCTTTAATTAATTGATTAAACACTTTAATCAATAATTAGGTTAATTATTAATTGTGATTTGGTAAAACTTTTTTAGGTGTGACTTACTAGGTTCATGTCTAATTGGCAATGAGATAATAATATCAACATTTGATATTATATGAAACTCCTTTTAAATCTAAATGTGAAAATCCCAATTATACATATTTAATTCTCATATGTTGTGAGTGACCCTTAGCATTGATGTCATAAGTATGCAATTAGAAATGAATGCATATGTTAATTCACATGATCCCTTTGGTTATAATTATTGTGCACTAAAATCCCTTCATTAAAATATCCTGATATAGCCTAGAGTTATGGTTTAGTCAAACACTAATAGTTATATCATACGACCTCATATCAAGTTTTAATTCTTGATAAAACATAACAAATACTAAAAACACTTTTTCTAGCATTGATACTCTTTCAGACTGTGTTATGTTTGTCTTTATTCATTAAGAACAAACTTAGATAGCATAGGATCTTATCTTGGTTCACTCCAGGCAATGAATCCTATCTTGGATGAACACTCATCCCTATATTTAACTGATTAGAGCCATTAGATGCCTTTTACCCATGTGTGATTAACATAAGTATGTAAGCAATAATAAACCCTAACCAAATGTGAATGACTGTGTCACCTTAGGTCAAAGGACTATATGCACCATTATGACCTAGATTATTATCGTTGACTATAAGTGAATATCCATGCAATTACAAATCTAATGTCACTATTTGATCCACCCATCACATGAGTATCCACATGTCTATTTTGATATATCATGTCAAGTAGCATGAGACTCACTACCTCCCACTATTAGTATCATATACTAATCAAGGAAAGTAGACAAAGGTGATAGTCTAATTAATATTACCTAAATATTAATTTATCGACTAAGAATATTTTATAGTATATGTACTTAAGAAATATGTAGCTCATATTATTAACTTGTTGACCTTAGCAATAATAAATCTTAATTTTGATCTTAATAAACTTAATTTTAAGCATTTTTTTTGTTTGTTTAAGTGTGTATAAGTTAGGACTCTATTAGAAGTTATAATAAAGTACGACTATCTTGGGTTGATTCTACCTCTAAGATTCAAAGAGGCTTTTGACATCCTTAGGGCTTTATAATGAGAAATTTATAAATCTTAAGCTTTTTGAATTAAGCTTACCTGTCAAAATTCAATTTCATTTGGGTATGCAAATATTGAGTCAAATTCAACATATGCTGTTTGCCATTTTAGATTGCATAGCTCTTAGTATTTTAGCAATATCTTGAGGTACAAAAGTCCAATTGAGGTGATTCAAAATGATATGGAAAGTAAGTCAAACATCTAGAACTTTAATGAAGAAAGTATAGGCAAATTCGAACTTCTCTAGTAGACAATCATGGTTTCAAAGCATGCAAAGCAGTCTAATAGCATTACTTTTAATAATTCAAAATTATAAATGTTGGATTCAAAATATAGACATTTGACACATTATTTGCACCTCAAATAGATATATTTTTTGGTGTTTTATCTAAGTAAACACCTCTAGAGCTGAATGGAAGTTAAGACATTTTTGCTTATTATCATTCTATATCTTAACATTCATTAAAGCTCTTAAATTGTCAAATATTCACTCTTTGTTTATAACTCTTATAAGAGTTGGTTGTGTGTTAAAAATAGAATTTATTTTCATCTTAAATCTTAGGATATATTAGTAGGGAAGTGAGATTTATTTCTAAAGGAATTAGTTTAAGTGTTGTCCATTAAAACACTTAGGATTTGGTTTTTTGAGTGAGCCTTGAAAACTCATATTGTAAGGTTGTAAGAGTGAGCCATAAAACTCTTGTGTAATCTTAATCTTATGAATAAGATTATGGGTGATTGAAAATCCTAACTTGGTGATAAGTTAGGTGGAGATGTAGGATTGTTATTGAATCCAAAGTCTTTAAATCATTGTGTTCTTCATTCTTCATTCTCAATATTCTTTCAATTCTTGCAAAGAATTATTTTTAATTTCAATTTTTATTTAATAGCCCTATCCGCCCCCCTCTAGGGCTTTTTAATTGGTATCAGAGCTTGAATTCTAGGAACTTCATTGTTAAAATACAAGATCATGAGGAGTGAATCACAAAATACTTCTTCACTTAGACCATTTTGTGATGGTAGTGACTATCCTGATTGGAACTTAAAAATGGAGCTATACCTTGATTGTGATTCCATCAAACTTTGGGATATTTTCCTACAAGGTTGGGAATCACCTACAACTACCATTGATGGTGTGGTAACTACTCTAGTAAGGAGTCAATGAAACAACAAGCAAAAGGAAAAAAATCATAAAAATAAAAAGGCGATGATCACTCTAGTCTCTTTTATGACAAGAGAAGTAGGAGGCAAGCTTCAATATTGCATGTTGACCAAGGAAATGTGGGAGACCTTAGAAAATCAGTATGAAGGCAATGTGCAAGTTAGAAGCAAGAAGGTTCAACTTCACATGTATAAATATGAACTTTTCAAGATGAAGCCTTATGAGTCAATCACGAAGATGAAAAATTGACTCAATGCTCTTATCACGACCCTCAAGAAACTCAGAAAGAATTTCTCTAAGGAAGAATTAAAAAATAAGATTCTAAGAATCCTACCTAAGAAGGATTGGGAATCTCGGGTTACTTTAATTGAGGAAGGTCAAGACCTCTCAACTCTCTCTACTGACGAGCTTATTAGAAAGTTCCTAACACATGAGCTAACAATTAAGCAAATAAGTGAAGAGCAAGAAGAAAAGGGAGAGAAGAAGAAGAGCATTACCTTGAAAGCTTTATAGTGAATAAGAAAATGTTAAAGGTTATAGTGATGAAGATGATGAAATTGCCATGCTCACTAGAAACTTCACGAAGTTCTTGAAAAAGAAACATTCATCAAGAATAAGAGACTTCAACAAGAAGTATGAAGGAGAAGGTAAAAGGAAAACCAAAGATGTTACTTGCTATGAATGCAAGAAATAGGGTCGTATATGAAGTGAGTGTTCCAAACTCAAAAACAAGAGTTAATAAAGAAAAGAGAAAAGGAGGGCTTATAAGGTAACTTGGGATGACTCCTCTGAATCTAAAATGAAAGAGGAACAATAAGAAGTAGCCAACCTTTGTTTCATGGCTCTTGAAAGTGAAAAAGGGTACCATCTATATCTAATTCGTCTTGTGATGATGATTATTATAATAATGATGATGATGATATTGAAAGCTCTATGGTAAAGAAACTCTTGCTTAAATGCAAAAACTTATTATCTAAGAAGAAGCATTATAAGCATAAGTGATCTAGCCTAACCAAGGAATCAAAAAAATTAAAAAATGAATTTTCTAATCTTGTTAAATCAAATGATAAATTGTCTAATGATTTGAAAACTTCAAATTCCTTGGAAGATCAACTTAAGAAAGCAGTTGATGAAAATCAAAAGCTTTCTAAGGAAGTCTTAAATTTGAAAATTTTCATTGAGAATATCATGAAGGGAAAAGAATCTTTGAATAATATTCTTGACACTTAAAAATTCCACATAGATATACATGGAATTGGATATACCAATGGAATAGCTTCCTCATTATTATCACATATTAATTTTGTTAAAGCCTCAAATAATTCTACTTCTTCTACCTTAAAAGAAAATGAGACTCAATCTTTTAAAGCTAAAAGATCTCATGTGTCAAACACTTAAGGAAAGTCTTATAAGACTTAACCTTATATGACACAAAGAGGTAAGCATCATGCTAGGAAAACACAATCTAAACATGCTTACATATACACTAGACACAATACTCATAAGCATGGTGCACAACATAATGCACCTAGACATATTTCACAAACCTATCAAAATGCACACTATCATTGTCAATGCATGTCTCATACTATAACTCAAAAGAACTTTAGGAGACACATACCATAACATTAACAAAGGCATACTTCACACATTAAGAATGCATATCCTCCTAGGAGAAATAAGTTTGCAAATGTTGAATGCTCATATTGCATGATCAAGGGACATACCAATAATGTGTGCTTCTATAGAAGACTGCACATGAACTTGCTTCCTATGGACTATCTTGAAACTAACCAACTTAGATCAATAAAGGTTTAGGTTTAAAAGAATGCTTAATTAATTAACACACAACCACACACTTAAGATTTCATTATTCCCACTATTAGGGATATTACAATGATCTACCAAAAAAATAAAAATTAATACAATCCCAAAAAATCTAAACGCAAAATAAAATAATAAAAAATATTAAATAAATAAATAAAAAGAAAACCCTAAAAACTATATTTGGCTACAAATTTCAATCCATGGCATTCTATGGATCTTCATGGATTTTATTCTCTAAGTGAACTCATTATGTAACCCTCTCCATAATCGCCATCATAAATGAAAGAAAAAGAAAGAAATAATGATTAGTGAATCAACAAAATAATAATAATAATTAGGAATAAAATTAAAATTTAATGGAACTAAAATAACAAAATAAAAAAATAGAAGAAAGTAAGAGAGGAGATGGTATGGATATAGTATTGATTTGCCCCGCAGACTACTAAAAATCACAGTTGTTTGTTAAATAGATCTTCAATACTTGTTGTTCTCCTTTCAAAAGCCTCTTGCTTCTGGTGTAAGGAACAAATAATTTATAGCAAAATATATTTTTTTGTTTTGAACACTGCATACAAAAAAGTGAAAGCCTCCAAAAAAGATCTCAAGAAAAAAGCCCCCATGAGGAGAGTTTAAGTTGGGTTTTTATAGAAAAACCCTAGCTAAAAGATGTATCCTATTATGATTTTCTTTCTTCACAGTGATAGAGTTTTGATTTTAAAAGGATTTTTTATTTCCTAAAAATTCAGATAAATATTATTTGACTAATCAAAATTTTAAATTTTTTTATTTACTATGAAAATAAAAAAAATAGACAGAAAATATTTAATTTCGACCATAATTATATAGTTCTGATTGGAATTACATAATTTCAATCAGTTTTATGTAATTCTGATCAAAATTATGTAATTCCAATTATAATTCAAAAATTCTGATTAGTTTTTTTAATTATAAAAAGACCCTTAAAAGGATTTACATTTTTCAATTAGGTCTTTAAAGAAAACATCATAATTAAGTCCTTTAAAAAACTAATTAAACTTTCTTGAGGACACATTTAGAATTTTGAGGTTTTAAAGTATTGAAGACTTATTTATAATATTTTCATAATTAGAGTCCTATATCGCATCCACACTTCAATATCCCGAAATTGGGTGCTTATAATTGCCCCACTTTATTGTTGTTTTCTTGACAAATTATGGTAAAGAAAATAAGCACACAATGTCTTAGGAAGAAAAGTTTAGATACTTACCTATGATATTTAAGGCTTTTACTTGTAAGCAATCATCAATTCAAGATGAATGCTTGTGTTGCTATGCAACACTAGGCAAAGTACTAAAACATTTAAGAAAACACCATACTTGGACGTATGGAGTTGATTGAAAAGATACATCATACTCAGTTGTATGATGTTGACTGTACTCAGATGTACAATATTAATTAAAAAGAAACATCATACTTGGTCATATGATGTTGACTATACTCAGTCGTATAGTGCTAATTGAAAAGATACATCATAATCAGTTGTATGATGTTGACTATACTCGGTCGTATAGTGCTGATTAAAAGGATACATCATACTCAGTTGTATGATATTGACTATACTTGGTCATATAATGTTAATTTAAAAGATACATCATACTCAGTCGTATGATGTTGACTATACTCGGTTGTATAGTGTTGATTGAAATGATAGATCATACTCGGTCATATGATGTTGACTATACTCGATCATATAGTACAGATTGAAAGGATACATTGTACTCATTGTACAATGTTGACTATACTTGGTCGTATAGTATGGATTGAAAAGGTACATTGTCCTCAATCATACAATGTTGATTATACTCTGTCATGTAGTCCTAATTGAAAAAATACATCATACTTGGTCATTTGATGTTGAATATGCTCGGTTGTGTAATATTGACAATACTCAGTCGTATAGTATTGATTGAAAAAATACATCATACTCAGCCGTATGATGTTAACTATACTCAGTTGTATAGTATAAATTGAAAGGATAGATTGTACTTGATCGTACAATGTTGACTATACTTAGTCGTATAGTCTCAATTGAAAAATACATCATACTTGGTCATATGATTTTGACTATACTCGATCGTATGATGTTGACTATACTCAGTCATATAGTACAGATTGAAAGGATACATTGTACTCGGTCGTACAGTGTTAACTATAGTCAGTCGTCTAGTCCCAATTGAAAAATACATTATACTCAGTCATATAATATTGATTATACTCAGTCGTATGATGTTGACTATACTTGGTCATATAGTGCAGATTGAAATGATACATTGTACTCGGTCATACAATGTTGACTATACTTGGTCTTATAGTCCCGATTGAAAAAATACATTGTACTTGATCATACAATGTTGACTATACTCGATTGTATAGTACATATTGAAAGGATACATTATACTTGATCATACAATGTTGACTATACTTAGTCGTATAGTCTCGATTTATGAATATACTAAACTTGGACATGTAGTGTTGATTTCTTTTATGCTAAAAATTTAATAATTCAATGAATTATCAAATCATAGAGCATTGTAATTTAGGACTAAATTGCAAGAAAAAAATGTTGGACTCAAATGCAAACAAGGTTGAGGGACTAAAATGGACATTTTCCACTTTAATATAAACCTTTGCCTTTTGCCAATTCATTCCTCATTTCCCCATCCCTTTCATTCTTTTGTTTTTTCCTTTTTCTTTCTCTTGATTTTCAAATCTTCTTTCTTCAATTATTTTTCCATCTAACCTCTGATTTGAAATTTGTTTGATCTTGTGGCTCACCCACAATACAGACTACGTGGAAGCAGCTCCTGATAGTCAGATATGGTCATTTCATAGCTCTTTTTACTTATATACCCAATTTCTAATAGTGTCTTCTCATGGAGATGTTGACACAAGGATTGTTAGTATCCTAGAATAAGTGAAAGCTAGAGCTAACCCTGTGCCTATCATACTTACTGAAACTATCATTGGATTATATAATTTCATGATTCAAAAATATTGTGCACTAAAACACCTGTTGCCAGTATAGCCGCTCATAATTCATTGTGACTGTTATATCTAACTTTGAAGGCTTCCCTCTGAGATAAGATTTTCTAGACAAACTAAAGAACCTGTGGCCTCATAGAACATTGGAGTAGAACATGCACTTGAATGTGGATATGACTACTAAGGATAACTACAAGGCTTGGGTTATCATGCAAGCTACAGAACCACCAGGCTTTACTAAGTACAAAAGGACTCAAGTATTACTAAATGATTCACAAAAGAAGAAACAAAAATAAAAATAGTGATATGATAAGTCTGGTTTTTTAGACTTTCATGTTTTTTTTCCTTTAAGGCTTTATGTTCTATAATAAAGGTAGAACACGCAATATCTGACAAAAATTCTATTTTAATTTGATTCATTAATTAGGGAAAAAATTAGTACATTTATTATATCACATAATATAACTCATGTTATCAGCTAGTCCTTTCAAATTTTCTAACTGAACATTTTCTTTCACTTTTATTTCCTTAATTTCTTCCTGGTTGGCCCTTTGCAAGATATTTTATCAGTAGGATCACTTCTTTTACCTTATTCCTTAATTTTTGGCTGCTAGCCCTTTGCAGGTTTTTTGAATAGTGAAAATGTCCTAATTTTTGCCTAACTAGCCTTTTTAGGTTTTCTAGACAGTGTATCTCCCCCCCTTTTTTAAAGGTAATATTTCTTAAGGTGATCCAGGTTGATTGGCTCAGTGAACTCATTCCCTTATAGATCTGATATCTTTACAGCTCCCTTGGGTAGAATTGTCTTGTCTAAATATGGTCCTTCTGAATTTGGTCTGAATTTTCCTCTTAGATCAAACACCAGTGCCATTGACTAATTTAGTACCATATCCCCAATCTTTATCTTTCTAGGTTTAACCTTCTTCTTAAAGGCTCTCACTATTCTTCTCTAGTAAATTTGAGTGTGAAATAAAGCGTCCGTCCTTTTTTCATCTAGAGATACGAGGTGATCATGTCTCTTTTGTATCCATTCATTCTCAGGGATTTTTGCTTCCATAATGACCCTCAAAGATTTGATTTCTGTCTTTATGGGAAAAACTACTTCATAACCATATACTAATGAGAACAATGTTTGTCTTATAGCAGTCCATATTGTAGTTCTATATCCCCACAAGGCAAAAGGGAGATACTCAGACCAATATTTATGCAATTTCACCATCTTAGAGGATTCTTTTTATATTCTTATTAGCTACTTTGAATTTCACCATTAGCCTAAGGTTGATAAGGTGAGGATTTATGATGCTCAATCTTATATCTCTGTAATAATTTGATCATCTCTGCTTGAAATTAAACACCATTGTTTGTCATAACATAATGTAGGATCCCATACCTACAAATGAGATTCTTCTCAATGAACCTTGCCATCGGTCTAGCCTTTAAGGTACCAAAGGATTATGCTTTTATCCATCAAGAGAAATAGTCAATCACCACTACTATATATTTATGCATGTTTAATGAGATTCTTCTCAATGAACCTTGCCATCAGTCTAGCCTTCAAGGTACTAAAGGATTATGCTTTTATCCATCTAAAGAAATAGTCAATCTTCACCACTATATATTTATGCCCGTTTGAGGCGAGTGGTCTTATCTCCCCTATTATATCTATGCCCTATGCTGCAAAGGTCCATGGAGATGTTAGAATGTTTAACACTGTAGGGGGGAGATGATTGAGATTCCTATGTATCTGCATTACTGACATTGTCTCACTATTTGGATACAATCTTTTTCCATGCTCATCCAATAGTACCCTTGTCGAATTATTTTCTTTGCCAAAATCATCCCATTCATGTGAGATCCATAAACCCCCTGCATGAATATCCCTTATCACTTATTCTACTTCATCCTTCTTGAGACATCTTAGCTGTGTTCCATTTGGCATTCTTTTGTATACTACCCTATCATGACATGTATAATGGTGTGCGAGAATATGAAGAGCACATCTTTCTTTAGAAGTCACTTCATCTGGGTACTTCCTTTCCTCGATGAATCTCTAAATGTCATAAAACCATGGCTTTTCTTCTGGCCCTATCTAAATGCTCATACCTTATTATTCACCATAACATGGAGCTTTCATTTTCATTATTACTAAAGGCTTCATCATCAACCCTGTCGATTTATCCCATATAGAAGAAAGAGTTGCCAAGGCATTCGCCATTTGATTCTCATTTCTTGGTACATGCATGAAGAGACATTTAATGAAATTTCTCATTAGCTTCTTCAAATAGCAGATGTATGATTTCAACCTCTCTTCTTTCATTTCCACTCCTCATTAGACTAGCTAATGGTTAACAAGGAATCTCCATAAACCAGTAGGTCTTTAGCTTCAACTGCTAGTGCTACTTCTATCCTATAGATACATGCCTTATACTTAGCCATGTTATTTGTAACCTTAAATTCTAAATTCTTAGCCATTAGGATGGTTTCTCCTCCTAGTGTGATAAGAATTACTCCTAGCCCTGCTCCCATATTATTCACAGTTCCATCAAAATAAAGCTTTCATTCATGTTGCTCTATTACTACTAAGTTCTCATCTAGAAACTCTAAATTCCATTGATCATTTTCTTTGATTGCATTCTATGCTAGGAATTATGTTATTGCTCTTCCTTTGATAACCTTGGTAGTGATGTACTCTATATTAAACTTAGTCAGAAGTACCAACCATTGAGACATATTTCCAGTTAAAACTGGTGCTTGAAATAAGTACTTTAAAGGATCTATCTTTTAAATGGCTTGTAATTTATAAGACTAAAAATAATGCCTTAGCTTCCTTATATCCTATATCGTAATTAAACACGTCTTCTCCATAAGATCGTATGTCTCTTCGTCTGGTAGGAACTTTTTGCTAAGATGATATATTGCGTACTTTACCAATTCTAGAAAATTAATTTGGATTTTCTTAACAATCTCTTCCTTTATCTTTTGTGCCCATTCTTGTATTAATCTATGAAATTTTTTCCGTAACAGGTTTAACTTCTGGATATATTGGAATGTGATGCTTTGCAATTTCTCTATCTAAACCTGGCATGTCCTCATAGGACTAAGCAAATTCTACCTTCCTTTTTATTAACATTCTCTTAAATTTTTCCCTCTCTTCAAGAGATAAATCATGTGATATAGAAATGTGTTTTGGTTGTTCATTTGTACCCATGTTTAATGAATTTAATTAAATATAATTAATATTAAATATGCATGAACGATCATTATTAAAATGCACAAGACCATCAGGATCAACATCACACAAATAAGTCAAACCAGAGTTCATATCATTGACCATAGGAAAAACAAAGTTTTCATCCTTAAATAGACTGGATGTTATTACATCAATTTCTTCATAAAAAAATTAATAAAACTATTATTAATAATGCTAGCTAAATCCTATGGTGGTTCTTCATTAGGTCGCAGATAAAGTAGCTTTTCAATAGCCTTAGTTTTTATCACCTTGTCTCTATTTTCTTGCACCAAACTCTCAATTATCTACTTCTTGAAGATCTCAAACCTGGGAATACTCATACCAGCTACTTAAACCGGCTCCTTTTCACCCAGGTATAACTTCTCTTTCTTTTCTTTGACAAAGCTATCCTTCAGTGGTCCTACATTTTTTAAGAGGTTGTTCTCATTAAAAAAACCTTCTTCTAGCTCTTTTACTACCAAATCCAACTACTGTATAGCCTAATCCCCTTGTATAATCTTGGCTTTTAAAATCTAGTAGTTCTGGGCTTCCTTGCTTGTTCTTTCCTAGTCCTTATCCGGGTTGATAATTCATCTTCTTAATCATCCTTATAACCATCGGGTCCATCTCAATTACATCAAAGATCATGGCTATTGGGAAACTAGGAGGGGTAACTACTTGCTTCTGACTATCCAAAACTACAGACACAGTCTTGCCCATACTAATGTCTAAGGTCACCACTTCTCCATCAAGTAGGAATTTCACCTTTTGATGTATAGTTAAGGGCACTCCTCCTAAAATATGATACCAAGGGCTACCTAAAAGCAAGGCATAGGTGGCAGGGATGTCTAGCATAATGAATTCCACCATTGCCTTTATAGGTTCGGTATTTACAGGAGCTATGAATGTTCCTTCTACATTCCTTGTGCTATCATCATAAGCTCTTATTACGAGGTTTGATTTTATTAAATCCTCAACTTTCACTCCTAGATTAGGTAGGATCTGTAGCAAGCAAACATTAATTATAGACCCATCATCTACCATCACATAATTAGTCCTTTTCCCTTTTACTTCAATTGGAATGAACATGGCTTTATTATGATTCCTCCCTTCCACAGGTAAATCCTCATCAGAGAAAATTATAACACTATGCTTTTTCTTAGTAACCTTGGCCACCATTGCCTCAAGAGTTATAGTAGTTTCAATGTTCATTTTAGCTAGACCCTTAAGCAGAGCCTTCCTATGGCTACTCGAGTGCATCAAGAGCTCCCAAATGCTCACATTTACTTTTGCCTTCTTAAGCTATTCAAGAATTAATTCATTGCCATGTTCATCTGAGTCTTCTCTTACAATAACATCTTCTCTCTCTATAGTTTTCTCCATCATTTTATAACCCTTACCACTTCTAGTAACATGACTGACTTCTAGATTATCAGCCCATACATTGTAGCCTTCAGTGCCTTTTTCATCAGAGTTATACCAAATGTTGATAACCCCAATAGTCCAATCCTACTTTCTATATTTCTATACCTCAACCATGTATTTTTCTTTCTTATTTGGCATCTTCTCATCATCAAATTCATTGTCGTACCCTATAGGCATAATTGACTCGATGGGTATATCAAAAGAAGGTGGCTTGGAATAAAACACCTTATAATCAAACTTGCCTGAAGGTTGTCCTAATAAGTCTTATACTCTTTTTACATATTTAGAGGCATTTGGAGATCTCTTATTGATTTTAAGGTCTAGGTCCTCAAAGGAGTTTAACACTTCTTCCTTACTTTCTCTTGAGTTAATCATAATGGTCGTTAGGGGTGGCACATTTTGGTAATTTGGGAAAGGTTATTTTTTGGTATTTGGGTTTGGATTTGATTTCTCAGGGTCTATGATTTTCCAGAGTCTATGAGATTTTGGATTTTGTGTTTAAGGTGCATACAAGAGTCAGTGGAATGCCTAGTAACTTGGTGAAATTTACAGTAACTATTTGGGTTAAAGTAGGGAGATTTGAGTTTGGTGGTTTAAAGAAGGTTAAGGGTCTAAGGAGGCCTTTTTGGATCAAATGGTCTAGGACTTTAGATAGGGGTTTATTAAAATTCGAGAATCTCCTGGGTTGTTGAATAGCATAGACTCCTATAACCCGAATAGTATTTCCTTGTTGTGTGCCCCTAGTTGGGTAGCTCCATGCTCCAGTGTTTCTAGCAATCTTCTTTTTCTCATTTTAGATCTCCTCAGCTTGCAACCCATCATCATAAAGGTCTACAAATGTCTTAGGATTCATCAACTATAACCTCTTAAGCAAATTAGGTGACACATTTTTTACTATCATCCTAAATTGATCCTTCTCAGCCAATTTGTTCTTCATTAATCCTGCCTTATTCATGAACCTAGTTAGAAAATTTGAAAAAGATTCATTAGTTTTTTGCTTGGTGAATTTAAATCTTTGATGGATACTTCAAGCCTGGTATTGTAATTATACTTTTTCAGAAAAGTGGTATACAATTCTGTTCAGTCTGTTTGGATAGACTTCTCTAACCCATGATACCAATTAATAGCCATACCCTACAAGGATAGTACAAATAACTTGGTAACTACAAACAAAGGAGCCTTAGTGGTGCTCATAATAGTTGTATATTGATTTAGGTAGATCCTTAGGTCTCCAGTACCGTCAAACTTCTACAACTATGGCATCTTTAACTTATCAGGCAGCTTATCCTCATCAAATTATGTCACATAATCAAAGTCAAATGAGTATATAATGCCTTGTCCTCTTATCAATTCTTCCATTTTGGAAATCTTTTAAGTAAGTGCTTTCATATGTTTGGATTCTAGCCTCTGAACTTGCTCAAGGGATTCCCTTCTTGCTTTTTTAACCATGTAGTTCTCAACATCCTCTAATTTTATTTCCACATTAGGAACATTCTTAGCAGTGTTTAAAGGTTTCCCTCTAGCATTGTCATTATTAGTAGGTGGTATGCCTACAATAGGTGGATTGGCTGCAATTGGAGGTATAGCAGTAGTGGTGGCATTAATCCAGCCAGAGCTTGTCTTAATCTTGCATCATCACTCTCATGTCATCCATCAATGCTGCTTTGACATCCTCTAGGGTCTAGTTTCCTCCCTCTTGTTGTTCCATTTCTTTTGTTTGCTCAACTGGAGTTTATGTAGCTTTTAGGTAGAGTGGATTGATAGGACTCCTTTCCAGTCTGCTAAGGATCTCTTTTGCAATTGACTATAGGCTTGAATCTATTCTCACTAGTCGGCCACCTTTCTAACTCCAAACATATGAAAACCTAGATGAATATATGATGGCTGAAAAACAAAGTGTTAGTATGATGCATGAAATGCATGTATGCATGCATGCATGATGCACGTGCTATGCAACAAGTATTAAGTCAAGTCAAGTAACAAGTCAAGTGTGCATACATCCTTCCAACCTTATTCCTCCCACACACATATTCAATGGCAAGTCTCTTTTCCTAGGATTTTTGCTCTTAGCCTTAATATTAATAGGGGATATCAAGAACCGATGCACATTTAGTAAAAGCATAGAAATAATATTTTTAGGTATAAAAGTATAGCCCAATCTTTATTAGTCCTGATGAGCATCTAAAATATGGGCTTGGGCCTTTATAGATAAAAATACCTCATGGCAGCAAACATAAGTAGTTTGGGTAATCCTAAGGGAAGTTACTAAGCCACTACATGAGTTGAGTCCGGTGAAAAGGGTCAAGGTTCCCTTAGTAAGATGCCCTTTAAGTTACAAGCCAAGGTCAGAAGGGCTCAACATCCTTTCCAAATTCGAGAGAAGACTACCTCCACTTAGGACTCAGGTTACAAACTCTAGTTAGATGAGCTCGATAATCTCTCTTAAACCGAGTTAGAGCTAAGATTGATGGTTAGCCAATTTAAAATCCTATAAAGCTAGTGGAATCATGGAACCATAAACCAATGCCAACGGTTAGTAAGGACATGCATAATGAATGCAAGAATAAAATAATAATTAATAAAATAATTCTAAAGAACACAAGTAGAATCAACATCTCTTATCCCTAGTGGAGTCGCCACTATAGACGATGGGGTTTAGTGTGTGTCTAAGATTTTAGCAACTGAAACATTGTTTGAGCTTAGGGCTCTATAGAACACACTAAACGCTATCACAAAGACATGGCATAAAGATAAGGAGTTGCCACCTAGGGTAATAACTAGGACAAATCAAAAAATGATAGTACTCAATTCCCTAAAAGAAAGCTAGCACCACAACCAGGAGATTCTAGGTATGGAATATTAACTTCTTTCAGTCTCGTGTTCTTTTAGAATTACTTTATGACATACTATTTTATCTTCTATTTACATGCAATTTCATATAAACCCTTACTTAAACAATTAACTCTAGGCAAACTAGTCTTGAAAAATAGATGTAAACAATGCATTCATTTAAGTTCACAATCCCTAAGTTAGTTTAATCTACATTGATTTTAAATAAATGGGCTAAGTCTACATGTTTTAATTTACAAGTGACCCTAAAGACTGATAGACTTATTTCCTATTCAATTTTAATTAAGTGAACCTAATTATATTTATTTCTAAAATGGGCTTGAATCTACAAATTATAAGGTATTCAAATTAATGGGCCTAATTCTACATGTTTTAATTCTAAGGTGATTTTAAATCTATAAGTTATGGAAAATATTTAATTTAATGGGCTAAGTCTAAATTAATTTTAATTAACTTAAATGGGTCTGTATCTAATTAACTAAATGGATCTAAATTATCTCTAACCTAAATCTAATTAATTATGGGCCTAAAATTCATTTTAATTAAAACCTATAACAAATTAATTAATAACCTATTAAACGAGATGGACTAAATAAAAGGTGGGCCAAAAAAGAATTATCTAAGCCTAAAATTAATTATATGGGTTAGAACCTAACTTCGGCTTAGGGCCCAAAACACATAAAAATAAGCAAACAAGCCCAAAAACATAAAAAGATATCAAAACAATCAAATGAAAGATCAAACAAGCAATTGACTTATTTCTTCTAAAGAACTTAATTTAATTAAAATGACCTTAAACAATAAATTATTAAATAATAAAATAATTAATAAGTAACCTTAATTCTATTCACTTAAATCTAATTCAATTTTAATTAAAAACTCTATTTATCTCTATAGCCATTAATTTTAATTAATCACCCAATTGAACCCTAATTTTACTATCCAATTAATTAACACACAACCACACACACAAGATTTCATTATTCCCATTATTAGGGCTATTACAATGATCTACTAAAAAACAAAAATTAATACAATCCTAGAAAATCTAAATGCAAAATAAAACAATCAAAATGATAATAAATAAATAAATAAAAAGAAAACCCTAGAAACTATATTTGGCTACAAATTTCAATCCATGGCATTCCATTGATCTTCATGGATTTTGTTCTCTAAGTGAACTCCTCATGTATCCCTCTCCATGGATTTTGTTCTCTAAGTGAACTCCTCATGTATCCCTCTCCATAATCGCCAACACAAACAAAAGAAAAAGAAAGAAATAATGATTAGTGAATAAATAATAATAATAATAATAGTTAGAATAAAATTAAAATTTAATAGAACTAAAATAAAAAATAAAAAAAATATAAGAAAGTAAGAGAGGAGATGGTATAGATGCAATATTGATTTCCCCCTTAGACTAATGAAAATCACCATTGTTTATTAAATAGATCTTCAATACTTGTTATTCTCCTTTCAAAAGCCTCTTGCTTCTGGTGTAAGGAACAAATAATTCACAGGAAATTTTTTTTTGTTTTGAACACTGCGTACGAAAAAGTGAAAGCCTCTAAAAAAAGATCTCAGGAAAAAAAGCCCCCTTGAGGAGAGTTCAAGTTGGTTTTTTATAGAAAAACCCTAGCTAAAATACATATCCTAATGCGATTTGCTTTCTTCACAATGATAGAGTTTTGATTTTAAAAGGACTTTTGATTTCCTAAAAATTCAGATAAATATTATTTGATTAATCAAAAATCAGAAAATAAATTTTTATTTACTGTGAAAATAAAAAAATAGAAGGAAAATGTTTAATTTCGATCGGAATTATATAGTTTCAATCATAATTACATAGTTCTTATCGGAATTACATAGTTCTGATTAGTGTTATGTAATTCCAATTGGAATTATGTAATTCTGATCGAAATTCTAAAATTTTGATCACTTTTTTAATTATAAAAAGACCCTTGAAACGATTTACATTTTTTAATTAGGTCCTTAAAGAAAACATCACAATTAAGTCCTTTAAAAAACTAATTAAACTCTTTTGAGAATGCAAGTAGACTTTTGAGGTTTCAAAGTATTAAAGACTTATTTATAATATTTTCATCATTGGAGTCCTCCATGCATCCACACTTCATTATCCTGAAATTGGGTGCTTACACACATGATAGGAGATAAAGAGCAATTCAATAAGCTTGATGCTAAGGATGGAAGACATGCTACTTTTAGAGACAATGCAAAAGGAAAGATTATTATCATTAGAGAAATTAGTAATTCATAATCCTTAACTGTACACTATGTGTTGCTTGTTGATGGTCTTATACATAACTTACTTAGTATAAATCAATTATGTGTTATAGGAAATAAGGTCACTTTTTATCCTAAGAATTGCTTTGTTAGTAGTCTTAATGAAGACAAAGTAATTTTTAGTGGTTAAAGAGTTGATAATGTTTATGTTATTGATTTGAATAAAATTGATAACGAAGATATTAAATGCTTGATGTCAATTTCCTATGACACATGGACATGACATAGAAGGTTAGGACATGCAAATTTTGAGTTAATGAATGATCTTTGTAAACATGAACATGTGATTGGTTTACCTAAGCTTGAATTCATTAAGAATAAACCTTGTGATGCTTGGTAAAAGGGAAAACAATCCAAGTCCTCATTTAAGCTAAAAAATGTAGTGTTCACTTCTAGGCCACTTGAACTTATACATATGGATTTCTTTGGACTAACTAGAGTTGTTAGTCTCGGTGGTATGCACTATGCATATGTATTGGTTAAAGATTACTCTAGATTTACTTGGGTATGTTTCCTTGCTCATAAGAATAATTCATTTAAAGCTTTTAAAAAAGGTTTTTATATTTCTTCTATTAGAAGTGATCATGGAACCGAGTTTGAAAATGAATATTTCAAAACCTTTTGTGATGAAAATGGTATTTCACATACATTCTCTTCTCTTAGAACTGCTCAACAAAATAGGGTAGTTAAAAGAAAAAATAGAACTCTTGTGAAAATGGCTAGAATAATGCTTTATGAGTATAATTTGCCTCTATATTTTTGGGCAGAAGTCATTAACACATCTTACTACATTTCAAATAGAGTTTTCAAAAGACCAATTTTAAATAGAACTTGTTATGAGCTATGGAACAATAGAAAACCCAAAATCTCATATCTAAAAGTATTTAGATGTAAGTGCTTTATATTAAACACCAAGGATAATCTTACAAAATTTGATTCTAAAGCCAATAAAGGAATTTTCCTAGGCTATTCTATTTCTAGTAAAGCATTTAGAGTTTTTAATAAGAGAACTTTAGTAGTTAAAGAGTCAATGCATGTTGTATTTGATGAATTAAACTCACTTAATCCTAGAAAGGATATTTGTAGTGCTAATTATATTGTAGGTAACGATGATATTATGGAAACTTAAGAATAAAATGCTAGTAAGCCTTTGAAACTTGAAGGTCCAAGCAAGGAAGACAATGAGGAAACGTCTTAACCTACCTTGAAGGATGAACTTTCAAAGGATTGTCAATTCAAGAAAGCTTATCCTCAACACCTCATTATAGGTAACACTACAAAGGGGTAACTACTATATGTCAATTAAAGTCTATTGTTAATTAGCCTTCATTTCTAAAATTGAACCTAAAAATATTAATGATGCTTTGTGTGATGAATTTTAGGTCCTTGCTATGCAAGAAGAGTAAATCAGTTTGAGAGAAACAAGGTTTGAACTTTGGTTCTTAGACCGAAACATCATCCTATTATAGGTGCCAAATGGGTGTTTAGAAATAAGATGAATGAACAAGTAATATGAACCCTAAAAGGGATCAAAAAGTGCCTAAATATGAAGAATTCAAGCTAATTAGCTTAATTTCCTATTTTGAAATTAATTAGCTTAATATGGATGAATTTTGGAGTTATTTCTATTTTGGAGTCAATAAGGAAGATTCTAGAAGATTTTAGAATATATGAGAAGATTCAAGAATATTCCAATAATCAGCAAGTCAAAGTCAAATAATTAACAAGACAAAGTCAAAGGGTCAATGGTCAAAATGTGACATGGCATGCTTCAATGCTTAGTTGTCATGAGTTGTCATGAGTTGTCAATTTTGACTTTTCAAAGATGAGTTATCATGAGTTGTCATTAGTTGTCCTATTTTGAAGGAAATCTACTTAATTAAGGATTTTCCTATATAGGTATCTTTGGGAATAAGGAATAAAACCTTTTCCTTCAAGGATTAGGTTGTTTACATGCCTATATAAGGGCTAACCCTATGAGAAATGAATTTAAGCATTGAAATATTAAAAAGTGAGGTTTTTCCTTAAACTTTGTTCTTTTGAAACTTTTCAAGTTTACTTGAATTATTTCACATCTACCTTTCATTACAATTTCTAAGTTAGACTTAGAATTGTGTGATTGTTCATCTTTTAATAGTTAAGTATCTTGCTTCAAATTAATAAATAAGGGGTTTAGCTCCATCAACACAACCTATCCTTGATGATCCTTGGGCAAGATTTCATAGTTGGATGCGCGTTCTATCTCTATTATAGGTAGGGTTCATATTAGTTTGGTATCAAAGCCAAACTTCAAGGTTTGGTTACGTATCCTTTTAATTTCATGTATTATCTATTCTTTTCTTCTTCTTAATTCTTCATAAATTGAAGAAAACAAAAAAAATTAGTAAAACACGAGAGCATTCACATCCTTGAGTGTAAACACGTAAGGGAGTGCTTTATGAGGATTTTTTTCTATATCTTTTCAAACCTAATTTTTTTAGCCTGGATATGCCTTATTTTCTTGGTAGGAATGATCCTTATATTTATTTGGAATGAGTGCAACAAATGGAGGAGATATTTGATTCTCTTAAACTCATTGATGTCCAAAAGTGCAAGCTTGCTTCTAAAAAATTTCTAGGTAGAGTTGGTATGTGGTGGAAAGATCAGATGGTTTTATGGAGAGAGAATAGGAATAGTGAGATTAGAAATTGGGAATTAATAAAAAGGTTAATGACTAGACATTTTATTCCTCATGATGTTAGGGATAAATACTATTTTAAAATGCAAAAACTTAAACAAGGGGATGAATTAAGTGTTGATGATTACACTAGAAGTTTAAGTTTTTTTGTAATTGCAAGTGATTTAGGTGAATCTGAAGGGCAAAAAATTATAAGATTCAGAAGCGAGCTTAAGAGTCAAATTAGACAAGATCTTATATTTGTGGTACAACTGCAACTTATTTTGTCTTTGAATGATGTAATTTCAATTGCTTTGGATAAAGAGATTTCAAGTAATAAAGTTGGTAATCAAAATGGTGCTAATGTTAAAGTGGTGTTAAGTGATCATGAGAAGAAACATGAGCATCAATTATGTGATCAAACTAATAAAGTGGAGGTGAGCATTATTCATGAAGAGAAGTGTGAAAAAGAAGTGGTTGTGTGTGGGGAGATCAAAATAGAGTGTGAATCTAAGAATACTGATTTTGTTGAAGTCATTGAAGATAATAAGGAATGTTTGCAAAGTTTTGAGCAATCTAGTGAAGATGTGCAAGGATTAACTCATGAAGAGGCAAACCAAAAAGTTTATGCACAAAAGAAAGAGGAGGATAACAAGCTGGTTATTCATCATGATTATGCTAACAACTTTAAACTTTCTTTTTCTAGTGTTTTGAAGATTGTTTTATAGACTTCTATGCCATACAAAGATCCATTTGCTATTATTATTGAAGTTTCGTATGTCCACAATGCAATCAATGGAATCTTCACTTGTACCAAAAAGAACTTGAGATATTCATGTTTTAAGTTTAGAAGGAAGCTATAAGAATATAGTCCTTACAAGTTTGTGGATAACAGTCCTATGTTTTAATTGCTCAAACTCATTCAAGCTATGTTAAAGCTACTTTTATGAAGCATTACTTCAAAGGAGAAGCTTTCAACAAAGGTGTTTGTATTTGACCCTGGAGGATTTACAAATTTATTAACTTTAGAAGATGGCTATGATTTGAGGGCGAATCATCTTCAAGATGGAAGGAATAATATGAACCCTAAAAGGGATAAAAAAAAGTGTCTAAATATGAAGAATTCAAGCTAATTAGCTTAATTTCCTATTTTGAAATTAATTAGCTTGATATGGATGAATTTTGGAGTTATTTCTATTTTGGAGTCAATAAGGAAGATTCTAGAAGATTCTAGAAGATTCAAGAATATTCCAAGTCAAAGTCAATGTCAAAGTCAAATAGTCAACAAGATAAAGTCAAAGGGTCAATGGTCAATATATGACATGGCATGCTTCAATGCTTGTCATTTTGCTTAGTTGTCATGAGTTCTAATGGATTGTCAATTTTGAATTTTCAAAGATGAGTTGTCATGAGTTTTCCTATTTTGAAGGAAATCTCCTTAATTAAGGATTTTCCTATATAGGTATCTTTGGGAATAAGGAATAAAACCTTTTCCTTCAAGGATTAGGTTGTTTACATGCCTATACAAGGGCTAACCCTATGATAAATGAATTTAAGCATTGAAATATTAAAAAGTGAGGTTTTTCCTTAAACTTTGTTCTTTTGAAACTTTGCAAGTTTACTTGAATTGTTTTACATCTACCTTTCATTACAATTTCTAGGTTAGACTTAGAATTGTGTGATTGTTCATTTTTTAATAGCTAAGTATCTTGCTTTAAATTAATAAGAAAGGGGTTTAACTCCATTAACACAACCTATCCTTGATGATCCCTAGGCAAGATTTCAAAGTTGGATGCATGTTCTATCTCTATTATAGGTAGGGTTCGTATCTATAAGGTGTCATAACTAGGAATAAAGCTAGATTAGTAGCTAAAGGTTATAATCAAGAGGAAGGCATTGATTATGATAAAACCTATGCCCCCATTGCACGGTTAGAAGCTATTAGAATGCTACTTGCATTTGCATCATTTATGGATTTCAAACTTTATCAAATGGATATTAAAAGTGCCTTTTTAAATGGTTTTATTAAAGAAGAGGTGTATGTTGAACGACCTCCAGGTTTTGAAAGGCTTGATTTTCCAAATCATGTATTTAAACTTGCTAAAACATTATATGGATTGAAACATGCTCCTAGAGCTTGGTATGAAAAATTGAGCAACTTCTTGTTAGAGAAAGGTTTCTTTAAAGGAAAAGTTGATACAACTCTTTTCATAAAGAAATCCAAGCATGATTTATTAATTGTTAAAATATATGTTAATGATATTATATTCGGTGCTACTAACCATTGCTTGTGTGAGGAATTCTCAAATTTAAGGCAAGGAGAATTTAAGATGAGTATGATGGGTGAACTTAAATTCTTTCTTGGACTACAATTCAAGCAATGCAAAAATGGGATTTTCATCAATCAAACCAAGTAAGCAACAAGAATTTTGGCATGGATGGAGCTAAGATAAGTAAAACTCCAATGAGCACTATAACCAAAATTAACAACTATAAGAATGGCAAATCGGTTGATGAAAAGCGATTTAGAGGTATGATTGGATACCTTCTTTATTTAACTGCCAGTAAACCCAATATTATGTTTGTTACTTGCTTGTGTGCTAGATTCTAATCAGGTCCTAGAAAGTCTCATTTGAATGCTATTAAAAGAATTTTCAAATATCTTTGTGGTATAATGCAATTAGGACTTTGGTATCCTAGGAGTTCATCCTTTAACTTGATTAGTTATTCTGATGCAGACTTTCTCGGTAGTTTACTAGATAGAAAAAGCACCTTTAGAACTTATCAATTTTTAGGACAATGTTTAGTTTCTTGGTTTAGCAAGAAACAAGTTTTGTTTGCCTTTTCCACTGCTGAAGCTGAATGTATTGCTGCAAGTCTTTGTTGTTCATACGTTTTATGGCAAAAACAATAGTTGTTAGACTATGGTGTAAAAATTTATCACATTTTAATCAAATGTGACAATACAAGTGCTATCAACCTTAGTAAAAATCCCATTCAACATTCTAAAACTAAGCATATAGACATTAGACATCATTTCTTGAGTGATCATGTTAAAATTGGTAATATCTCACTTGAATTTGTTGATACAAATAATCAACTTGCATATATCTTCGCCAAACCACTCATTGAAGAGAGATTGAATTTCATTAAGCATGAACTTGGCATGATTAATGGTTCTAGTTTATCTTGATTTTATGTTAAATTGATGGTTGAACTATTTTCATGTGAAATCATGTTGTGCTTATTGATTACTTTGATTGATAAATGTTTTGATTTTGATCTTAAATTTTTTTTTATAGTTGTCAGTTTATATTTGGTTTATTTTTTTAAAATTCCTTATGTATTTTATCAAAGGAGGAGAAATAATTTGAGTTTGCATGTGCCTCTAGTTAATTTTTTTTAACATGTGTACTTAGTTTTTTTTATATTATAAAACTCCCTTAAAAAATGTGTTTATGTTAGTGACATATTATATTTTTGTTTGATATAGGGGGAGAAATTTTTTTAAAATTTTTGCATACATATTAAAATTGTAAGTATGGCTAATTTTGTGGTATATCATATGTGACAAATATCATATGTGACAAATATCATATGGCTTACTTTGTTTATGTATGACATAGATTTTATAAAGATTTTATGTATCTTTATTTTCATTTCCCTTTATATCTCTCTCTTTTCTTTTTCTTTTGACAAAGGGAGAGAAACATATTTTAGTTTGTTATTTGTTACTATACATGTGTATAATATTTTATTATTGTGTTTATACATGCATAATTCATGTATAATTTCTTCTCGAGAATTGTTTTGATCTTTGATAAGGCATGATTATTTTTACAAAGATTTAATGTATCTTTGCTTTGTTCCTATAGGAATTTTGGTCCCTTTAGGTTCATTTCTGCTTATAACTCTCTCTTTTCCTTTTGCCTTTATACAAAGAGAGAAAAATATGTTATGGATATTTTGTGTTTATTTTTTTTATATGCTAAGTGCTACATGAATGATTAGCTAGGTAAGCTCTATATGATTGTGTGATAGTTAAGCTAGTCTAGTATCAACATTATTGTTATATGCACTATTTTTGTGATGCATTTTAGTGGCACTATATGCATATATGTTTGAAATTATTTCCTCACATTGCCTAACATTTATTTAAATGATCATATTATCATATTTTATGTTTTTAATAGATTGTCATAAGAATGCTATGTTTTTATCCCTTTTGCTATATCTTATGTTGTTTTTATTTTTTTGTCAAGGGGAATAATCTATAAATTTATATTTCTTATCATGTCAATATTCATAAGGGGAGAAATAAAGAAATATCTTTTATTTCATTTGGTATCATTATTATCACAAATATTATCACACACTTTACTTTGTATTATTTTTTATCAAACTCAAAATAAGTTTGTCAAAATCAAAAAGGGGGAGATTGTTGACCTTAGTAATAATCAATCTTAATTTTGATCTTAAAAAACTTAATTTTGAGCATTTAGTTTATTTTTTTTAAGTGTTTATAAGTTAAGACTCTATTGGAAGTTAAAATGAAGTATGAATATCTTGGGCTAATTCAATCTCTGAGATTCAAAGAGGATTTTGACATCCTTAGAGCTTTATAATGAGAAAGTTATATTCTTCACATTTAAAGTGGATATCTTTGGCTTTATGAATTGAGCTTACTTGTTAAAATCTAAGTTCATTTAGGTATGCAAATATTGAATTAAAGTCAACATATGTAGTTTTTCATTTTAAATTTCACAACTCTTAGCAATTTAGCAAGATCTTAAGATAAAGAAGTCCAATTAATATGATACAAAATGATATGGAAAGCTAAATCAAATATCTATAACTGTTATGAAGAAAGTGTAGGCAAATTCAAACATCTCCAATAGCCAATCATGGTTTTAACTTGTGCATAGCAGTATGACATCATTACTTTCAATAATTCAAAACTATAAATGTTGGATTCAAAATATAGATGTTGGACACATTATTTTCACCGCCAATAAATATATTTTTGAGTTTTTTTATCTATATAAACACCTCTAGAGCTGAATGGAAGTTAAAACATTTTTTCTTATTATCATTCTTTATCTTAACATTCATTAAAGCTCTCAAATTCTCAAATATTCACTCTTTGTTTATAACTCTTATGAGAGTTAGTTGTGTGTTAGAAATAGAATTTCTCTTCATCTTAAAACTTAGGATAGATTAGTAAAGAAGTGAGATTTATTTCTAAAGGAATTTCCTTTAAAACACTTGGGATTTGGTTTTTAGAGTGAATCTTGAAAACTCATGTTGTAAGGTTGGAAGAGTGAGCCATAAAACTCTTGTGTAATCTCAATCTTATGAATAAGATTATGGGTGATTGAAAATCCTAATTTGGGGATAAGTTAGGTAGAGACATAGGATTGTTGAATCTGAACTCCTTAAATCATTATGTTCTTCATTTTTCCTTCTCAACATTCTTTCAATTCTTGTAAAGAATTATTTTTAATTTTGATTTTTATTTAATATCCCTATTCACCCCCCCCCCTCTAGGGCTTTTTCACAACTCTTGATAATAAGTCTATTTAACATGATGCTAATGGAAAATATTCAATTAAATAAATACTTTAGATAATAAAATATTATTCTATTGCCATTTGGGATAATTTACATTATCAAAATATGTGATTGGCTTCTAGGGCATACTACAAATACTAACAAAACTATTTTATTTTTGGTAAATTAGTACCAAAATTTTTTGTTGCTATTTCTTTTGAATCCTTGTCTAAAGTTCTTAATAACTATTTAAATTTGATGATAGTGAATGACCTATTAGTGATATACACTAGGTCAATTGATAAGTGCTAAAAATGTCATATTTTAAGCACTAAATAATTGCATTTCATTATTAGAATTAGAATTTTTTATTATTTAAAAGCATATTTTAGGTATAAATTACATTATAACTTAAATTAATATTAAAATTTTCATTTTATGCTTTTTTTATTTCTTTCTATACTTTTTACATTGCTTTTGCATTGGTTTTGTAGGTTCCTTAATTTAGCAATCTATATTGGAAGGAAAACAATGAGAGCTTAAAGCTAGGAGCAAATTTAACCATTAAAGAGGATAAGAAAATGAAGATTTTGAAGCATAGTAGTGACACAGCTGTGTCACATTTCAAACACAGATGTGCCTAATTCGAGGATTTATAGAGCTATTGAAGACTGTTTTGACATAACTATGTCACTTGCATGACACAGTCATGTTAAAGAACTACAATTCAGGAATCTATCTTATGAAATAGTTGTGTCACTTGGGTGACACAACCATGTCAGTCTGGAATGCTAATTTTGGAAAGTTGTTTTCAGGATTTTTTGGTGAACTCTAAAATAGAGAAGTTTTATTTTTCAGAGGAATATGATTTTTGAGAGGCTTCTATCTCATAGAACAACACTCTTTTACATAAGAATTACTTTATTTTTAGTTTTAATTTTAATTTTCAACTCAAGCTATTGGATTGAAGAACAAGGTTTGATGATTCAAGACAATACTGAGCAAGCTAAATGAAAGAGTTTTTCTTCTTATATTCTCTTATCGTTTATTTATTTATTTATTTATTTTTAAATATGTTATCATTCTTCATCTCTTATTTTTTTTCTCTAATTTCTATGGGTAACTAAGTAGATTAGTTAGTGTTTTAATGAACCCGACTCAGTATGAACTTAATAAACTAAATTCTAAATAAAAGGATATGAATTTTATGAGAGTTATTCGACTTAATGCTTTTCATCGATTTAGGTACCCTTTGAATTGAACTAGAAACTAGGTTTACATTGAGAGTTTAATTATAATGAGAAAAGTAATAACAATCTATTAATTCAAATTGACTTAGTTGAGAGACATTTCAATATTAATATTTCTTAAAGATTGCTTCAATAAATTGGTTATGATTAGTTAATTGTGCTAGTGATCTAATTATCATAATTGATTAATTGTGAGTGTGCTTGAGAGAGACATCACAATAATAAAGATGCTTCAGAAATGAAATGTTATTCATAATAATTAAGAGTTTATTATCTTTAGAATTAAATTGAGTCGAGGGATTTAAACCCTAATGTCTTTATTTATATATATATTTCATGAAAAAAAAATTATATTATTTTAGATTTAAGTTACTTTTTTTACTTATTGAAATTATCAATAGTCTAAACAAGCAAAATATTAAGAGTAGCTCCATAATTAACACTATCCTTATGGGAATGATATCTTTTTATATTACTACTTGTACGATTCCATGCACTTATGGATTTCACCTATCAAGTTTTTAGCACTGTTGCCAAGGATAAATAAGTTAATAAAAAGAATAAATTAATTTTGTTTGATTTAGACATTTTGATTTTTATTGTTATTTGGAAAGAATTTATGTTGGCTTGTTTGTTTGATTTTTAGGCACTCTTATGAGTGTATGCACTTATCAAGAAGTACAAGAAGAATGGGTGAAATTCAAATTCTAGTAAACTCAGAAATTGAAAAAAAACTCTTCACAAGAGACTTAGAGAACAAAGAAATATGATGAATGAAGGAGAGAATGGTAGAGTTAAAAATGAAAGGGTTAAGGGCTAAGATCCGCCTGCTTGTCAACTAAAAAAATTAAAACAGACTAAATGTTTAAAGAACTATGCAAGACTTTGTCATTACACATTTATAAGAATATCAAAATCCTATTATCAGACCTACTACGGTGGCTAATAATTTTAAAATCAAGCTAGCTATGATTCAGATGATCCAAAATTCTTAGTTTAATGGGTTATCACATTAAGATCCTATTGGGCATATGACTAAATTCTTAGAGTACTGTTCTACATTTAGAATGAATGGAAATAGAAGTAATAAGGTCGATTCTCTTTCCTTTCTCACTCACGGATAGGGCAAAGAGATGGTTCACAAGTTTACCTCCTAATTCTATTAATACATGGCAAGAGTTATATACTACATTCTTTAACAAATATTTTCCACTTGCCAAAGTTTTGAACATCAGGAACTATATTAATTATTTCTATCAAAGGGAAGATGAAAGCTTTTATGAATGCTGGGACAAATCTAAGGATTTACAAAGGTAATGTCCATAACATCTAATACAAGTTTAGGATTTTGCTCAGTCTTTCTATAAAAGTGTAAATCTTGCAATTAAAGTCAATATTGATGCAACTGCTGCAGGTATAATCATGGCTACAAAACTTGAAGAGGCTAAGAATTATTCAAAGAAATGGCAAAAACATTGAGTCTATGGGCTAATGATAGAGCTATACATAGAAAATGGGGAGCAATTGAGATAGATGGGTTGACAATAATGAATGCAAAGTTATAGGCATTTTTAGTAAGTGAATGGAGAAGATTGGACTGAATATGATTTCTTCATTAGCATGTGAATTATGTCATGGGGGACATCCTACTGTTCAGTGTTAACTTATGCAAAATTCATCTATGGAGAATGTAAATTATGTGAGCAACTTCAATTAGGGGCAACAACATAATTCCATATTTGGAAATACTTATAATATAACCTGGAGAAATCATCAAAATTTTATATGGAGTAACAATAATAATAATCAGTGGAGATCATAACCACCATTAGGGTGAAAGGAAACGATTATGCAATAATCAAGTGTCATGAGCATATGCCTCAGATAAGGTGAAATTTCAAAAATTTTACTTGCATAGCCCATCATCACATAAAGATTTCCATTCCCATATATCCATTTTTCATTTATTACATAGGTATGTTAGTGATATGCCATAGGCCAATTATGTAATGGCCATACATTGACATTGTCATATTTCTATTTAAATAATAAAGAGGCATTTTTATTATTAATGTCTAATTCTAGTATTACTCTTGATTAGTTAATTATACTAAGATCATCAAGTACATGACTTGATAGTAAAAATTTTAGGAGATATTTGAATTCTAATCTAAATATCCCAAGTCGATTATTGTTGTGGGAATAACAATGAATAAAGACTAGTATGAGGTTGACTTATGATTAAGTTTTACTAATCATGTATATAAGATATTAAGTAAAACTCATAGGTACATATTTAAGGAAATGATGTACTGGATCGACCCACTATGAGAATACCACATGGATTATTGTCATAGGTAATTCTCATCATAGTAGTATTATTTAAGTCCGCTGACTTGAGATCACCATGGTTTCTTATATTTTAAATTATGCATTTTGACACAACCCTACACCATACTTTAATTGGATGGTAAAATAGGTTATAATTATACATAGAATGAGTTGTGTGAGGAATATGGTGGTTAAGATGGAATTTTTCCTTTAGTTATTTTGAGAAGATATTTATTAAGCCCCTCGATGAGTTAGATTAAAGAGAAATGCATGGCCATGCTAGAATGATAAATAGTTATCAGTGGTAGTCTACTTAGGATCAAGAAACAATATGATTAAATAATATAAGGATGACATAATCCATGCCTTATGTTCAATTAGGATATCATATGACAAAAGGACTATAGTACAGGCTGTGTATTAGGTTATGTCGAATTATCCGCCTTCACATAGCTAGGGTAGTCATAATGTCTTGCTAGAGACCAATTATGACTTGTGGACTAAAATGGGAATTTTAGGCCCATTACCAACATTATGTGAACCTACAGGGTCGCACACTTAGAACAAGACCAAAGCATACTTGGGTTAATAAGCCTAATAATTATCTCTATGTATAATTATTTATATAACTCTTACCTCAAATAAATTAGGAAATAAATAAATACTAATATACATTATTTATTTCCTAATTTATTTAAGGTAAGAGTTATCTAAATAAATAGGAAATGATTCTAATTTGGAATTAGAATTAAAGTAGAAAAGGAAGTTTAATCTTACTAAAACTATTTTGGTAAGAGAAACCCTAGGTAGGATGTATATATAAAAATCTCTTTCTCTATGGTTTGCTAAGTGATATTCGTATTCATCCTCTACTACTTCTTGTGAGAAAAACACATAGAGATAAAATGTGTTGTGAGACAACAAAGGTTCTAGTAGATCTACTTTGTTTTGGAACATCATGTTCGTGTGGATACCATAGAGGGCATAATCCTTTGGTGACATCTTAATCCTATAAGAAGACACAAAAAGCTCAAGGTAGGGTGTCACTAAAGTGAACCTCCTCTCTGCCTTCCAACTATCTTGCCATTAGATCATCTTAGTGAGAGTTTATAAACCCTCTTAATTAATCTAAGTCAAATTACATGGATCCAAGTTATGGGTTTTATGGTTAAAATCTTTGTTTTCCATTGTGTTATGTATTACGAAACCCAACAGTGGTATCAGAGCCACTTGTAATTCAATTAGATTAATTTTTGATATATGTGATATATACATGAGAATTAAAAAAAAAAAATTGAAATATATGTGATATATTTCATTTTGAAAAGTGTTTCAAAATTTATTTTTTTATCATTTTATATGATGATTTTAACAATCCATATCAAAAGCAATTATCTACATTAATTGTATTAATGTCTATGGTTGTTTATTACAATTAAACACCATTTGTAGTATGAATTTTTAGTAAATACATGCTATATTTGAAGGCAAAAATTCGGACACAGCCATGGCTATGAGCAATTTTTGCAGAATACGGGGCACATGGCCATGCCTGACTATAAATCTACAAAGATGGAAAGACTGATGGCGCTCTTGTTCAAGTGTTGAACAAATTTGGTTTAATGTAATATGATTAGCTAGACTACCAAATGGTTCACCACATAAATTGTTCTCATCATAATAATTAATTTTAATAAAAATAAATTTATTATGCTCTATTTGTTTAGTGTAAAAATTCATGGTACATGGCATGGACCTTAAGACCAATGTGATTGGAATTTTGCTATTCATTTTCATGGGTTGTAATTTATTAAATATGGCCTGCTAGAAATTTTTCATTTTTTGTAATTTATTTTTTTAAGTAGTAATAGAATAACATAGATTACAACTTGTAATGTACTGTAAATGAAGACCTAACATGGAGACACAAAAGGAGGCCAAGGATGGAGATCCAAGGTCAAAACTCAGAGTGGAAATCCAAGGTGAAAGGTTCCCAATGGAGGAAGTCTTATTACCTAGGATTGATCATTAATCTTCATATTGGCTATTAAAGATCAATCTAGATTTGGGCCATACTATGTCACGTTTACTTTGTTACTTTATTATTATGTTATGTATGAGATGTTATGCATGTGATGTATGTCTACAACATAATAATATCCAAATAAGGTAAAACAAATAGGAGTCCTCATTCAATATTAAGTCACCATGATGCCTCTTATATGCTCAAACACTTATCAAGCCTTAGATTATTATATATAGGTTTGCCATAGCAGGGTGTACTAAATCATGCGAGGAAGGCAAGTTAGAAAAGAGTGATTTCCAAACATTTGTTATGGTTTGACTTAACTACGTCACCAAAAGGGTTTTGGACCTAGGGCATTATATGGGATTTTTAGCTAGGACCCTTCTAAGAGTACATGAGATGTAATTGGTAAGAATTACGTACCCAAATAACCATATCTTTAGGCAATGAGCCAAAGCTCACTTAGAGTATAGTGAAATATGGATCTTGGCCCACTAAAATTTACAAGTTAACTTGAGGGTTATTAAGTTGAATAAATTTTTTTTGGATTTATAATTATGCTTCATTAAAATAACTTGATAAAATACTGAATATAGTATATATATATTTATTATAGATAATGGCATCAAACACCACATCTAATTTGTCACTGTCATCAATCCTTAAAAAGGATAAGCTTAATGGTAATAACTTCCTTGACTAGTACAAAAACTTAAGAATTGTTCCTAAGTAAGAAAAAAAGGAATATATCCTTGATTAACCTATCCTAGATGAACCAGCTGCTAATGCTCTTAGAACTTAAAAAATGCTCATTGTAAGCATTTCAATGACTCTGTTGATGTCATTTACCTCATTCTTGGAAGCCTAGAATTAGAACTACAAAAGCAATTGATGGAAATGGATGCTTATACCATGATAGGCCATCTCAAGGAAATGTTTTAGGAGAAAGCTAGACTTGAAAGGTTTAGCACCATAAAAGCATTGCTTACTTGTAAGTTAACTACTAATAGCTCTGTGGGTCCTTATGTTCATAAGATGAAAGGTCATCTTGAAGATCTAAATAGACTTGGTCTTAAGATCGAGCAACAATGATATTATTTTCTAGTCTTTTCTTGAAATATATGATGGTTTTGTTATGAACTATAACATGCATGGCATGATCGAAACTGTTTCTAAATTGCATTGGATGCTTAAGACTACTGAGAAGAACATCAAGACTACCAAGGATGTTCTAATGGTTAATAAATGGAAAGGTATGAAAAGGATGGGAAAGGGTAAATGCAAAATTAAGGCTTTTAGAAGCTCAAACCTAAGCCTAAAGCTACACCCCAAGCAAAACCACCTAATGAAGGAACATGCTTTTTCTATAATGAGCCGAGCCATTAGAAAAGAAATTGTAAGCTCTTTATGGATGATATGAAGAAGAATAAGGGTAGTGTGACTACCTCTTTAAGTATTCATGTTATAGAAGTCAATTTATCTACTTCTAACTCTTGGGCATTAGATACCAGTTATGGGTCTCACATTTGTACTAATGTGTAGGGTCTAAAAAGAAGTAGAATCTTGGCTAAAGACAAAGTCGACCTATAAGTTGGAAATGGAGTAAGAGTTGGTGCATTAACTTATAAATTAACTTTGCCTAGTGGACTTGTTTTGAGTTTGGAAAGCTGTTATTATATACCTGCTATGAGTAGGAATACCATTTATGTTTTTTATTTGGATAAGAATGGTTTTGAATTTATTATTAGGAATAATAAATGCTTCATTTATCATGATAACATTTTCTATAGATATGCTCCACAAAATCATGGTCTTTATATTCTAGACATAGAAGACACTAATGAAAAGTCCATATGAAACATTAATATAGAGAAATTTAAATCTAATGATTTAAACATAAACTATCGTTGGCATTGTCATTTAGGCTATATAAATAAGAAGCACATTTTGAAACTCCATCAACATGGACTTTTGAAGTCATTTGATTTTGAATCATTTGAAACTTGTGATTCTTATCTATTAGGAAAAATAACTAAGCCACCTTTTATTGGATATAGTGAAAGGGCTAATGACTTATTGGGCCTTATACATTCTAATGTATGCGGTCAATTAAGTTTTACTTTTAGAGGAGGTTATCAGCACTTCATTACTTTCACAAATGATTTTAGTAGACATGGTTATGTCTATCTAATGAAACACAAATCTGAATCTTTTAAAATGTTCAAAAATTTCAAAAATGAAGTGCAAAATCAACTTAGCAAGAATATTAAAGTACTAAGGTCTGATTAAGGTGGCTAATATTTAAGCCAAGAATTTATTCATCATTTTATAGATTGTGAAATATTTTCACAATTGACTTCACTAGGAACACCATAATGGAATGATATATTTGAATGAAGAAATTGAACTTTATTAGATATGGTTTGATCTATTATGAGTCAGTCAGATATCTCCTTTTGGGGTTATACTTTAGAAACTACTACATTCCTTTTGAATAAAGTTCCATCAAAGGTAGTTGAAAAGACACCGTATGAGATAGAGAATGGGAAAAGTCCAATTTTATCTTTTCTTAAGATTTTGGGATGTGAGGCTTATATAAAGCATCATATTTCAAATAAATTAGCACCCAAATTAGACAAGTGCCTTTTTATGGGATATCCTAAAGAAACTAAAGGATATTACTTTTATAATGCTTCTGAGAAAAAAGTTTTTATTGCTCGAGATGATGTCTTTTTGGAAAGAGAATATATAAGGAAACTAGTGGGAGTAAGGTACAACTTGAAGAAATTTAAGAACCATAGAATAACATTATACCACATATGGAACCTCAACTGGATTAATAAGTAAATGTTGAATCTACACCAGTACCACAAGGTCCTAGAAGGTTTTGTAAGACACGTTATAATCCTGAGAGATATGGATTTCTCATAATAGATAATAATGATGTAATGATTATGGATAAAAGTAAGCCAATAACCTACCAAGAGGCCATGGAAACTCTAGACTTTGATAAATGGTTAGAGGCCATAAAATAAAAAATGTAGTCCATGTATGATAATCAAGTATGGACATTGATTCATCCACCTGAAGGTTTAAAAACTATTGGGTGCAAATGGATTTTCAAAATGAATACTGACATGGATGGCAATGTGCATACCTTTAAAACAAGACTGGTTGCAAAGAGTTTCAAGCAGACACATGGTATAGACTATGATGAAACCTTTTCACAAATTGCTATGCTTAAGTCTATTTGAATTCTCTTCACTATAGCTACATACTATGATTATAAGATATGGAAAATTGATGTCAAAATAGCTTTCCTTAATGGAAAAATAATTGAGGATGTGTACATGACACAACTAGAGGGTTTTGTTAATTCTAAGAATTCTAGAAAGGTTTGTAAGCTTGAAAGATCCATTTATGGATTGAAGCAAGCTTCTCAGAGTTGGAATCTTCATTTTGATGAAGTAGTCAAAGAGTTTGGATTCATCAAGAATGAAGATGAACCTTTTGTTTACAAGAAGGTTAGTGGGAGTGTAACAGTTTTCCTAGTGTTATATGTTAATGTCATATTACTCATTAAGAATGATATTCCTACTCTGTAAATTGTTAAATTATGGTTAGGGAATTGTTTCTCAATGAAAGACTTAGGTGAAGCTACCTATATTTTAGGCATCAAGACTTACTGGCCTAAGTCAGAGCACTTACATTGATAAAGTATTGAATCAATTTAGTATGCAAAACTCTAAGAGAGGATCCTTGCCTATGGCATTAGTCTTAGCAAGACTCAGTGTCCAATGACATATGATGAGCGAGACCGAATGAGTAAAATTCCATATGCTTCTGATATCAGATCCATCATGTATGCCATGTTATGCACTCGACCAGATGTCTCATATACTTTGAGCATAACAAGTAGATACCAGTCAAACCTAGGTGAAAGTCACTAGATAGTAGTTAAGAATATCCTCAAGTACTTAAGAGGGACTAAGGATGCATTTTTACTGTATGGTAGGTAGGAGGATTAACTAGTTATAAATGGTTACACAAATGTTAGCCTCCAATCTAACAAAAATGACTCCTAATCACAGTCAAGTTATGTGTTTTATTTAAATGGAGGTATAGTGAGTTTGAGATGTTTAAAGCAAGACACTATTGCCAATTCTACAATAGAATCTAAGTACATAGCTGCCTCAGAGGTAGCTAAAGAAGATGTTTGGATTAAGAACTTCATAATTGGATTAGGATTTATTCCTAGTATATCAAATCTAGTGAAATTGTATTGTGATAACAATGGAGCCATATCACAAGCTAAGGAACCCATATCACATCAGTGATCCAAACATGTACTCATGCATTATCATCTCATTAGAGAGATCATTGAGAGAGGAGACGTAAAGATATGAAGAGTACCAATAAATGATAATGTTGCTTATCCACTAACTAACCCTCTTCCATAATCCAAGCATGAAAGTCAAACTAGGTTAATTGGTATGAGATGCAATGTTGATTAGGCTTAATGCAAGTAGGAGATAGTTAATGATATGCCCTATTATGTAATGGCCATACTTTGACATTGTCATATTTCTATTTTAATAATAAAGAGGCATTTTTATTATCACTGGCTAATTCTAGTATTATCCTTGAATTGTTAATTCTACTAACATCATTAAGTACGTGACTTGATAGTAAAACTCTTAGGTGATACTTGAATTATAATCTAAATATCCCTAGTTTATTATTGTTATGGGAATAACAATGAATAAAGACTAGTATGAGGTTAACTGATGATTAAGTTTCATTTATCATGTATATGAGATATTAAGTCAAACTCATAAGTACATATTTTAGGAATTGATGTATTGGATTGACCCATTATAAGAATACCATATGGATTATTGTCATAGGTAATTCTCATCACAGTAGTGTTATTTGAGTCCTCTGACCTGAGATCACCATGGTTTCCTACATGATAAGTTCTATATTTTGACACATCCCTACACCATACTTTAACTAGATGGTAAAATAGGTTGTGATTGGATACAAAATGAGTTGTGTGAGGAATGTGAGTGGTTAAGATGGAATTTTCCCCTTAGTTATTTTAAGAAGATATTTGTTGGGCCCCTTGATAAGTTAGACTAAAGAGAAATGCATGGTTATGCTAAAATGATAAAGAGTTATCAATGTCAATCTATTTGGGATCGAGAAACAATATGATTAAAAAAAATAAGGATGACATAATTCCTACCTTATGTTCAATTAGGATATCATGTGAGAAAAGGACTATAATACAAGTTGTGCATTAGGTTATGTCGAATTATCGACCTTCACACAACTTGGGTAGTCATAATGTCTTGTTAGAGACCAAAAATGACTTATGGAATAAAATGGGAATTTTAGGCCCACTACCAACATTGTGTGAACCTATAGGGTCACTTACAACAAGCCCAAAGTAGACTTGGGTTAATAAGCCTAATAATTATCTTTATGTAAGATTAAATAAACAAGTAAATAATATATATATATATATTAGCATTTATTCATTTATTTCCTAATTTATTTAAAGTAAGAGTTATCTAAATAAATAGGAAATGAATCTAATTTGGAATTAGAATCAAAGTAGAAAAGGAAGTTTAATCTTACGAAAACTGTTTTGGTAAGAGAAACCCTAGATATGATGTATATACAAAAATTTCTTTCTCTAGGGTTTGTTAAGTGATGTTCTTATTCTTCCTCTACTACTTTTTATAAGAAAAACACATAGAGAGAAAATGTGTTGTGAGACAATAAAGATTCTAATAGAACTACTTTATTTTGGATCATCTTGTTCGTGTGGATACCATAAAGGGTGTGATCCTTTGGTGACGTCTTAATCTGATAAGAAGACAAAAAGTGCTTGAGTAGGGTGTCACCGAAGTGAACCTCCTCTCTTCCTTCCAACCATCTTGCCATTACATAATCTTAGTGAGAGTTTAGAAACCCTCTTAATTAATCTAAGTTGAATTACATGGATCCGGTTTATAGGTTTTGTGGTTAAAATTTTTGTTTTCCATTTTTTTATGTATCATAAACCCAACAAGCTAAACTACACATCAACATGTAAAACAACAACCTAGGAAATCTAAGTTTATGTATACTTACAATCTCTTAAGTTTAATGTAGACCATAAGTATTCTACAAGCTTGAGATTCTTTGGTTTAACTCTTAAATTAAATGCTTAGCCACCAAAAAGTTAGGCCTCTAGCTTAAAATACCAAAGCTTTACTAAGTCACCTTTTTGCTTTAACTTGATTAGTTGTAAGTGTCCTCTCCAATAACCTTTACAAACTTTGCACTAATTCAATCTTGGCAAGAACACTTAGGGTTTTGTTTAGTGTATATGTTTCTCTCCTTTTGTGTGTCTCTATACAAAGTCTCTAACCTTAAGAACATTTCTTAAGTTTAAGTATTTATACTTTGAAAAAGGTAAACCCTAATCACATGATAAGTTTACAACTGTCATGATAAGTATCCAAGTTCTAAAGTGTGTAGAGAATTAATACATCCTATGTATTATATCTAAATACATTCTCTACATATACCAATGTGATATACACCTTATCATATCCTTAGTGAATAATATACACATAAAGGATAATGTGTGCCAAATGTGATAAATTTTCCATAGTCAACATTTTACACATAAAAGATAATGTGTGCCTAATATAACAAATTTGACCATGTCAAGTTCACATGGTTTTAAGCTTAGTAATTGGGCCAACACTTGGCCTAAGCCCAATCCATCATCCAAATGGGCCTAGATAAGGTTCATGGGCCTTTTTAATATCTTGGAGTAATTCTTAGTCCAAAACTATTTTAAGCCTAAGCCCAAAACATTTTTGGACTAAGGATTTGTCCAAGAGGCCCAAACAACTTGGGCCATTAATCCAAGTCCAATTAGAAACAACACATGTTATTGATTTAATACTATAATTAACATTTTATATTAATTAATTATTAATTAATAATTAAACCCTTACTTGATTTCATGATATTCTAGAATCATTATTTAAAGCATAAATCTAATTTAATTACTTTTAATTAATTTATTAAACTCTTTATTCAATAATTAGATTAATATTAATAATGATTTGGTGAAACTCTTTTAGGTGTGACTTAATAAGTTCATTTCTAATTGGCAATGAGAAGATAATATTAACACTTAATATTATTTGAAACTCCTTTCAAATCTAAAAGTGAAAATCCCTATTATACACATTTAGTTCTCATAAGTTGTAAGTGACCTTTAGCATCGATATCACAATTACCCAATTAGAAATGAATGCATGTTTTGATTCAAAAGAACCCTTTGGTCATAATTTCCATGCACTAAAATCCCTTCTTTAGAAGATCTTGATATAGCCTAGAGTCAAGGTTTAGTCAAAGTCTAATAGCTTTATCATATGACCTCATCTCAAGTTCTATTCTTGATAAAACATAACAAATACTAGAAACTCTTTTCTAGCACTGAAACTCTTTCAAAATATGTTATGTTTGTCCTAGCTAGGAACTTATTCATGAAAAGCAAACTTAGATAACATAGGATTTTAACCTAGTTCACTCTAGTCAATGAATCCTATCTTAGTTGAACACTTATCCCTATATTTAACTTACAAGAGCCACCACATGCCATATATGTATATGTGATTAACGCAAGTATATAAATGGTAATAAACCCTAATAACTTAAATGTGGATGACTATGTTGCCTCAAGTTAAAGGAGAATATGCATTATTATGCCCTAGATTATAATCATTGATTATAAGTGAATATCCTCATGATTGCAAATGTAACGTCTTATTCGATCCACCCATCACATGAGTATCCACATATTTATTTTGATATCTCATATCAAGTAGCATGAGACTTACTACCTCCTACTATTAGTATCATATACTAATCAAGGAAAATAGGTAAAAGTTAATAGTCAAATTAATATTACACAAATATTAATTTATTAACTATGAACATTGTATAGCATATGTACTAAATAAATTTGCAGCTCATATTATTAACATTTGATGATAAATTTATTTAACATTATGCTAATGGATAAATATTCAATTAAATAAACACTTTAGATAATAGAATATTTTATTGCCATTTAGGATAATTTACAATGTCAAAATATGTGATTGGCATCTAGTGCATACCACCTATACTAACAATCTCCCACTTGCACTAGAGCTAATCACTACAATATGTTAGACCATCTTCTCAATATGTCAATCTAGTTGTGGTTATGTTAGTGCCTTAGTAAGTAGATCAGCCACATTATTGATTAAAGCTACCTTTTGCATAATGATATTGTCTTTTGAATAAGTTCCATAGTAACATGAAAATGCCTTTTTATGTGTTTGGATTTTTTATGAGACCTTGGTTCCTTTGCCAAAGCAATGGCTTCATTATTGTTGCAATAGAGAGGAATTAAGGACTAAATGGAAGGAATAACTCCTAGTTCAGTAATGAAATTCTTAATCCAAACAGCTTCTTTAGCAGCATTATATGTGGTTATATACTCAGCTTTTGTAATGGAATCAATAGTGACACTTTGATTGGAACTCTTCCAGCTCACCGCTCCTGTATTACAAATAAAGACAAACCTAGAGATAGATTTTCTATGATCCACATCTAATTGGAAATCAAAATTCATGAAACCAACTATTTGTAGATCACCTCCTCTATAAGTTAAAACTAAATCTTTAGTCCTTCTCAAGTACTTAAAGATTGCCTTAACTGCTATCCAGTGTTCCAAACTTGGATTGGATTGAAACCTACTAGTCACATTAATGACATAGGCAATATCAAGCATAGTACATAACATAGCATACATCAAGCTTCCTATAGCCAAGGCATAAGGAACTTTAGCCATTTGCTCCATTTCCTCGAGTGTTTTAGGTGACATACCCTTGGATAAATAGACATGATGCCTAAATGGTAATAATCATCTCTTAAAATTAAGCATGTTGAACTTGTTTAACACCTTTTCCAAGTAAAGACTTTAAGATAAACCTATCATTCTTTTCAATCTATCTATATTGACTTAAATTCCAAGAATATAGGTAGCTTCCCCTAAGTCTTTCATAGAGAAGGTTTACACAACTATAGTTTCATGTTTATAAGCACACCAACGTTATTCTCAATTTATAAAATATCATTAACATATAGAACTAAGTGAGTTAGTTCCCCCTAACCTTCTTGTACATATAAGGCTCATCTTCATTTTTTATAAAACTAAAAGAACGAATGGCTTCATCAAAATGATGATTCCAACCCCTTGAAGCTTGCTTTAAACCATTAATAGATCTATTAATCTTACACACTTTAGAACCTTTTTCGGATTCAAAACCTTTATGTTGTTCAATATAAATTTCTTCCTCAACATAACCATTGAGAAAAGTAGTTTTGACATCAATTTGCCAAATTTCATAATCAAATTGTGCAACTATAGCTAAAAGAATTAGAATGGAATTAACCATGGCTACTGGTGAAAAGGTTTCCTTATAGTCAACCCCTTGCCTTTAGAAAAATTGTTTCACTAGAAGCCTTGCTTTATAAGAATCAACCTTTCCATTTGCACCAATCTTTTTCTTGAAGACCCATTTACATCCTATTAGTATAATACCTTATGGTGGATCAACAAAGAGTTTTTTTGCATGCATAGAATCCATTTTAGCTTTCATTACTTCAACCCATTTTGAAGAATCTTTATCATATAAAGCTTCTTCATATGTTGTAGGATCATCATCATGATTGCTTTCTTCATGAATATGCAACTCTTGTATATCATGTAGAAAATCGTATCTCTTTGGTGGATGAGATACCCTACTTAATCTTCTAGGAGTTGGTGTGATGATATTTTTAGTGGGATTAGACTCTTGACAATTTGATTAGCTTTATTAGAAGACTCCTCTTATAATGTTATTTTCCTTCCTTTACCATATTCTTAAAGAAACTCTTTTTTAATAAATATGGCATCTCTACTTACAACAACTTGTTTAGCAGGAATATAAAAATAATATCCAAAACTATCATTAGGATATACGTGAAATCTACCATGAATTGACCTTGCATCTAATTTAACTATTTTCAATCTTTTGATATAAACTAGACATCCCAAAATCTTAACATGCTCAATACTGGGTGCCTTACCATACCATATCTCATATAGAGTGGTAAAAATAGACTTAGATGGAACACGATTCAAAATGTAAGCAACAGTTTGTAATACAAAACCCTAAGGGAAAATAGGCAAATCAATATAGCTTATCATAGATCAAACCATATCTAATAGAGTTTGATTCCTCCATTCAGATACACAATTTAGTTAATGTGTTGCGGGTGGAGTTGGTTGTGAAATAATGTCATATTCTTTAAAGAACTCAATAAATTGGGTACTTAAGTATTCACCTCCTCAATCTGTATGTATGATTTTAATACTTTTCCCTATTTAGTTCTCAACTTGGACCTTGATTTCCTTGAACTTTTTAATGGATTCACCTTTATGTTTAATTAAATAAAAGTGTCCATACCTTAAAAGATCATCTATAAAGGTAATGAAGTAGTAGAACCCACCTCTTGCCATTTGATTAAATGGCCCATATACATCACTATATATTTTTTCCAAAATTTCTTTAAGCCTTTCCATTTGTCCAACAAATGGTGATCAAGCCATTTTACCTTGGATACAAGCGTCACAAGTTGCATTGCTTGAGGATTCAAGATTACTCAAGATTCCTAATCATTCTACCTTTGTGATTCTATCATCCACAATGTGACATAATCTCAAGTGCCATAGATATTTTGGATTAGAGGCATTTTCAATTAGCATTATATTCACCATATTCAAATTTTTTTGGATATTGATTGTTATTGGATTTATTATCAATATAATAAAGACCATTTAATACATAACCCATGCTAATTATCTTATTTCCAAAATAGATAGTACATACATCATGTTAAAATAAAAACTTATAACCTTTTATAGTCAAATTAGAAATAAAGATGATGTTTTTTATAAGCATTAGGCACATATAAAACATCATTCAAAAATAGAACATGATCATTCAAGTCAATAGAGGTGGTTCCTATAGCTTTGGCAGCAACACTTACTCCATTTCCAAGCTACAAAATCACATCATTTGACCCCAACCTTCTTTCACTTACTAGATCCTATAAGGAAGAACATATCTAATACCCATGCATTAGATGAACTCTTTAAGAATTTAGAAATAAATAAATTAGAGAAAGTCTTAGCTTCTCTTATATTGTTCTTTCCTTTGATTGTCTCAAGGAATTTTGGATAATTTCTTTTCCAATATCTATCTTCCTAGCAATGGAAACATTTCCCTTGCCTTTATTCTTAATTGCCTTTTTGCATTTTCTCTTACTTACACCTCTTAAAGCTTTAGGAACTCTTCCTTTAACTTTCTTGCTTTTATTTTCTTTGCTCTTCTTAATCCTACTAAAAGAGGCAACCAAAGCAACTTCCTTCCCTTTTTCATTGTGTATGACCTTTTGGGTCGTCACTAGCATGTTTAGTAATTTCAGTAATGTACTCTTAATTTTATTCATATGGAAATTGGCAATAGTTTTCCCAAATGAATTCAGAAGGGATTGTAGGATCAAATTCGTTTGGAGTTTAACATCCATCATGAAATCTAGATTTTTAAGTTCCTTATTAGAACGAATCATGGAATTCATGTGAGCTCAAACATCCCCACCTTCCTTCATTTTAGCATGGAAAAGCCACTTCGATATCTTATATCTATTGTTCCTACTGTGTTCACCAAACAACTTTTATAAGTAAAGATTTCCTTTGCATTAGTGTACTGGTCATGTTGCTTATGAATTTCATTGCTCATAGAAGCCCACATAATGTAACATGCTTGTAAGTCATCACCTTTCCATTTCTCAAGAGTGTCACATTCCTCTTAAGATGCATTAGGTGGAAGGGATCTAGGAGGACTTTATTTCAAAACATATAAGATGCATTCAGAGGCCAAAACCACTTTTAGATTATGTAGCCAATCAATAAAATTTGGTCTGGTATGTCTATGATTTTTAAGAATGATGCTTAGTGGGTTTGATAACCTTATATTATCAAATTTCTTGCAAAAGTAACAAGATTAATTATTTATACGACCTTGTTATTTTAACCATTAAATTTGGTCTTTAATTGTAATGGCCTCCCATTAACTTGGCGAATCCTACACTTCCAAAATAGGAAACAGAAATCCCTAGTTGGATGGATTTCTAGTGGGTGATGGAGTTCTTAATAAGTCACTAATACCCCTTAAGTACACATTGTTATTCTTGGAATATTAGTTATCATTGAGTGGATAACCCTTATCCATCACATCTCATATGAGGTTCATAATAGAACCTTTAAGCCATATCAAAATGGCCTTAAAAATCGTGTCGAGTCATCACGGGAGTGTTAAGTCATCACCAAAAAAGTTTTTGACATGTGTCGAGTTGGCACAGGAGTTCTGAGTCATAATAGAGCCTTTTGGGCTGACTCAAGCCTAAGTTGGCACAGTGGTGGTGAGTCATTTCCTCTTCCATTTTCTAGCATTCAAACCTCATGTCACAACTCTCATGAATTACATTGAATCCTTGGCATTCCAATATAAATATTACATCTGAATATTATGTAATTAACACTTAATTACATACCAAATATTAAAAATTAATTATTATTACAAAATCAATTATGTAGTCTAAGTCCATGATCATTCCATACATGTATGTCAAGCATAAAGCAAGTAGTATGCAACTATTACATGGTAGGATTAATTTTAACCATTTTACACATGTTTAGCCATAACACTTGTAACTAATAATAATTATAATCACAACACTTGCAATTATCAATCAATTTAGCATATGTTAAGTACAAAAAGAGGCTCTGATACCACTAAAAAGAAATAGTTATGCAATAATCAAGTGTCATGAGAATATGCCTTAGATAAGGTGAAATTTTAAAAATTTCACTTGCATAACGCTTCATCACATGAAGATTTCCACTCCCATAGATTCATTTTGCATTTAACACAAAGCTAAACTACACATGAACATGCAAAAAAACAACCTAGGAAATCTAGGTTTAGGAATACTTACAATCTTCTAAATTTAATATAAACCATAAGTATTCTACAAGCTTTGGATTCTTTGGTTCAACTCTTGAATCAAATGCTTAGCCTCCTCTATGTTAGGCCTCTAGCTTGAAACACCAAAGCTTTACCAAGTAACCTTCTTGCTTTAACTTGATTAGTTGTAAGTGTCCTCTTAAATGACCTTCATAAACTTTACACTAATTCAATCTTTGTAAGAACACTTAGGGTTTTATCTAGTGTATATTTTTCTCTTCTTTTGTGTCTCTATACAAAGTCTTTAACCTTAAGAATATTTCTTAAGTTATATATTTATACTTTAAAAAAGGTAAACCCTAATCACATGATAAGTTTACAACTGTCACGATAAATATCCAAGATGTAAAGTGAGTAGAAAATTAATACATCCTAATTATTATGTCTAAATACATTCTCTATACATACCAATGTGATATACACCTTATCATATCATTAGTCAACAATATACATATAAAGGATAATGTGTGCTTGTGACAAATTTGCCATGGTCAATATTTTACACATAAAAGATAATGTGTGCCTAACATGATAAATTTGACCATGTCATGTTCACATCGATTTTTCCTTAGTAATTGGGCTAACATTGGCCCAAGCCCAATCCATCATACAAATGGGCCAAAATAAAGTTCATGGGTCTTTTCAATATCTTTAACTAATCCTTAGTCCAAAACTGTTTTGGGCCGAGTCCCAAACAACTTGGGCCATTAATCCAAGTCCAATTAGAAATAACACATATTATTAATTTAATACTATAATTAATATCTCATATTAATTAAGTATTAATTAATAAATAAAAACTTACTTGAATTAGATTTTATGATATGATAGAATTATTACAAATCTAATTTTATTAATCGTAATTAATTGATTAAACTCTTTAATCAATAATTAGATTAATATTGATTATGATTTGGTGAAACTCATTTAAGTATGACTTACCAGGTTCATGTCTAATTGGCAATGAGAAGATAATATTAACACTTGATATTATTTAAAACTCCTTTCAAATATAAATGTGAAAATCCTAATTATTCACATTTAATTCTCATAAGTTGTGAGTGATCCCTAGTATCGATATCATAATTACCTAATTAGAAATGAATGCATGTTTTGATTCACATGAACGCTTTGGTCATAATTTCTGTGCACTAAATTCCCTTCATTAAAAGATCCTAATGTAGCCTAGAGTCAAGGTTTAGTCAAACTCTAATAGCTTTATCATATTACCTCATCTCAAGTTACATTCTTGATAAAACATGACAAGCACTGAAAACTCTTTTCTAGCACTGAAATTCTTGTAGACTATGTTATGATTGTCCTAGTCAGGAATTTATTCATCAAAAGCAAACTTAGATAGTATAATATCTTAACCTAGTTCACTCCAGTTAATGAATCCTATCTTGTTTGAACACTCATCCCTACATTTAACTAACTAGAGCCACCATATGCCATTTACTCAAGTGTGATTAATGCAAGTATGTAAGTGGTAACAAACCCTAATCACTTAAATGTCGATGACAATGTTGCCTCAGATTAAAGGACTATATGCACTATTATGACCTAGATTGTAATCGTTGACTATAAGTGAATATCCTCGTGATCATAAATCTAATGTCATTTTCGATCCACCCATCACATAAGTATTCACATGTTTATTATGATATCTCATATCAAGTAGCATGAGACTTATTACCTCTCACTATTAATATCATATTCTAATCAAGGAAAATAGACAGAAGTGATAGTCAAATTAATATTACCCAAGTATTAACTTATCGATTATTAACATTTTATAGCATATGTACTAAATAAATTTGTAGCTCATATTATCAAGTCTTGATAATAAATTTATTTAACATTATTCTAATGGATAAATATTCAATTAAATAAACACTTTAGATAATACAATATTTTATTGACATTTGGGATAATTTAAAATGTCAAAATATATTATTGGCCTCTAGGGCATACCACCTGTTCTAACATAAGGTTTGGAGGTACAGTGAAATAACATTAATAAGATAGAGGTTCATCTTCTTTTACATCTTCTTTGGAAAACAAAATGGAGAAATTTATGGAGTTGGTGATAGCAAAAATGAAACAGTAAGATGAAGCTACAAAAAGACTTAAGGGAAATTTTGAACAATTTCATCAAGATACTCATCTTATGTTTAAAAATCATTCATCTTCTATTCATAATCTGGAAGTTTAAGTAGGATAATTAGCAAATTCATTATCAATAAAGAATTAAGGAACTCTTCCTAACAATACATAGAAGAATCTTAAGGAGCATGTTAAAGCTATCACTTTGAGAAGTGGAACTAAATTATAACCACCAAAGCAAAAGGTGAATATACAGATGGAAGAGGCTATAGAAAAAGAAATAGAAGAAGCCAAAATAAAACTAGAAAATAAGGAAAAGTAGAGACAAAAATTGAAAGTGAAACCATATGAACCACCTACACCATTTCTGCACAGACTGAAAATGCAAGATAATGATCAATAGTTTGCAAAATTTTTAAAGAAGTTCAAGAAATTGCATATCAATATTCCATTAGTGGAAGCAATTGCACAAATGCCAAAATATGCTAAATTCTTGAAAGAGCTCATTTATAGTAAAAAAAAAGCTATAAGAATTTGAGAATATTACACTTAGTAAAGAGTGTAGTGCTATAATCTCAAATAAGATACCATTAAAGAGGAAACATCCAAGGAGTCTTACTATACCTTATTCTATTGGTAGTTTAGAATTTAAAAAAGCTCTTTGTGATTTAGGTGCTTCTATTAATTTAATGTCTTTGTCTGTTTATAGGAAACTTGGACTAGAAGAGGCAAAAGCAACCAACATATGTGTATAGTTTACAGACAAAAATATTAAAAAGCCTTATTGAATAATGGAAGATGTGCTAATCAAAGTAGGAAAATTTATCTTTCTAGTTGATTTTATGGTACTCAATTTTGAAGAAGATTAAGAGGTACCGTTAATATTAGGTATGCCTTTTATGTATACTGCTAAAGCTATAATAGATGTTTATGAAGGGACTTTTACATTAAGAGTTGGTGAGGAAAGCTATAAGTTCAATATGTATCAAGGTAAGAAACAACCTTCTAAACTTGATAATTGCATAAGAGTTTATATGAATGACGATTCTGTTGATGAAGTCCAACAACGGAGGTTGGCAAAATTATATGAATTGGAGGATATTAATAAGTGTTTGCATGATAATTCTCATGAAAGTGATAAATCTTTTAAACAAAATGAGTCATTTATTCATCATGCATCACTTAAAGATATTGAACCTACACCACCTTCAATAGTTAAACCACCTAGTTTGGATTTAAAACCATTACCTTCATATTTAAGATATATATTTCCAAGTGAGAATGAAACATTGCCAATAACTATTTCATTAAATATTATTAAAAAATAAGAGGAATTATTAGTAGAATTGTTAAAGAAAAAGATAAAAGTTATAGGGTGGCAAATTCCATATATTAATGGAATTAGTCCATCATATTGCATGCATAAAATATCAATGGAGGATAATCATAAAGCTATAATAGAGAGATAAAGAAGATTAAATCCTAATATGCAAGAAGTTGTTAAAAAAGAAATTCTTAAACTTTTAGATGTAGGAATTATTTATCCTATTTCAAATAGTTCATGGGTTAGTCCTATACAATGTGTGCCTAAAAAAAGATGGATGACCATAGTAGAAAATGATGAGGGAGAATTAATTCCTACCAGAGTAGTAAATGGATGGAGAGTGTGCATAGATTATAGAAAACTTAACAAAGTGACTAAAAAATATCACTTTCCACCTCCATTTATTAACCAAATGTTAGAAAGAATTTCAGGACATGCATTTTATTACTTTTTAGATGGTTACTTAGGTTATAATCAAATATCAATAGCTCCAAAAGATTACTTTTTAGATGGTTACTTTTTAGATGGTTACTTAGGTTATAATCAAATATTTACTTGTCCTTAAGGAAATTTTGCATATAGGAGAATGCATTTTGGTTTATGTAATGCACCAGCTACATTTCAAAGATGTATAATGGTTATTTTTGCCTATTTAGTTAAAGAAATAATGGACGTATTCATGGACAAATTTTCTATTTATGGAAATTCTTTTAACCATTGTCCTTTGAATTTGGATAAAGTTCTTGAAAGATGTGAAACACAACTTTGGTTTTAAATTGGGAAAAATGTCATTTCATGGTAGAAGAAGGCATTGTATTAGGTCATAAAATTTCAAATGGAGGAAAAGAGGTTAACAAAGAAAAAATTGATATTATAGAAAAAGTGCATTATCCAACTAACGTTAAAGGTGTGAGAAGCTTTTTAGGACATGTAGGTTTTTACAGATGCTTTATCAAAGACTTCTCAAAAATCTCAAAACCTCTATGTAAGTTATTTGAAAAGGATGCACTATTCATATTCACTGACGAATGTAAAATTACTTTTGACAAGTTAAAAAGGGCACTAGTTTCAGCACCGATAGTAGTGGCACTAGATTGGAATTTACTTTTTGAATTAATGTGTTATGCCAATGATTATGCTATAGGAGTTGTGCTTGGGCAAAGAAAGGATAAAAAGTTGCATGTTATTTATTATGCAAGTAGAATGCTTATAAATGCTCAATTCAACTATGCTACTACAAAAAAAGAGATTTTGGTAGTAGTGTTTACATTTGATAAATTTAGATCATATCTCCTTGGGTCAAAAGTAGTGGTTTGCACAGATAATTCAACATTAAAGTATTTATTAGCAAAGAAAGATACTAAACCTCGACTTATTATATGGGTATTATTACTAAAAGAATTCAATATAAAGATTAAAGACAAAAAGGGGTCAGAAAATGTAGTGGCATATCATTTATCAAGATGGGATTAGATGTTGACATGGAAAAGAGTATAGAACCAATCAAAGAATTATTTCTAGATGAGATGTTATTTACTATAGGGATTATAAACACCCCGTGGTTTGTAGACATTACAAATTTCTTAGCTGTAGGCAAGCTACCTTTAGGGCTAACTAATCAACAATGGAAGAAGCTATCTATGATGCGAGAGCTTATCTTTTGGAAGAACCATTCTTATGGAAGTTTTGTAATGATGGTATGATTAGAAGATGTGTGCTTAATAAATACATTCAATTAATTTTACACCATTTTCATGGATTGAATTATAGAGGACACTAGAGATATCAACGGATGACTTCTAAAGTGTTAGAGATTGGATTATGTTGGCCAACAAATTTTTAAGATGCAAAAAAGTTTGTTCAAGCATGTGATATATGTCAAAGAAGTGGAAATTATGACAAGAGGGATGAAATGTTTGATGTATGGGGCATTGACTTCATTAAACCATTTCCATCCTCTTAAGGTAAAAAATATATATTAGTATATGTTGATTATGTTTCAAGTGGGTTGAAGCATATGCTTGCAGTACTAATGATGCAAGAGTGGTGTGTAAATTCCTTAAATAGCTTTTTTTTAGGTTTGGAATGCCAAGATCCACTATTAGTGATGGAGGTACTCATTTTTGTAATAGGAATATGGAAATGTTATTGGCTAGATATGGTGTGAAACATAAAATCGCAACTCCATATCATCCACGAACAAGTGGATAAATTGAAGTTAGTAATAGAGAATTGAAGAAGATTTTAGAAAGGAAAGTAAGTAAATCAAGAAAAACTGGTCAAGGAAGCTAGAGGATGCTTTATGGACATATAGGACAACATTTAAGGCACCAATTGGAATGTCTCCTTATAGATTAGTATATGGAAAGGCATGTCATCTTTTTCTAGAACTTGAACATAAAGCTTACTGGGCAATCAAAGTTTTAAATCATGACTTTAAGAAAGTAGTAGAGAAGAGAATGTTACAATTAAATGAACTTGATAAGATTAGACAAAATTCCTATGGGAGTTCAAAGATTTACAAAGAAAATACTAAGAAGTGGCATGATGAAATGATTATGAAGAAGCATTTTGAAATAGGAGAATAAGTTCTACTTTACAATTCTAGATTAAGATTTTTTCTACTTTACAGCTGTGTTAGACATGCAAGTGATTCTTTCAAATTCATGAATCAGACACAACTGTGATAATTGAATGACACAGTTATGTCATCATTTTAATTTTTTTTTTGTTGTGAATGTCAAAAAAACTATGTTATATGTGAGACATAGCTATGTCACATAATTGCACCATAGCCCCTAGCCCCCTTTCTCAAAATCTAATCAAAATTATAATTCCTTTCATTCTAAGATGAGACTATAAAGTTAGGCTTCAAAGAAGGTTGGCCCTCTTTACAAGTGAAGTTTATAGGAAAAGGTATGAAGATGTTGAAGAAATAGATTACACACACCGAAATACGAGCAAAAGCATGGTGTGAGCATGAAACCGATTAGGATAAATTTCAAAAAAATTTCCTAATGTGTAACCCTTGCATAAAGGTAAGCATTCTAAAACCACCAAGATCACAAAATATTGAATTTACATAACTAATTACTTATATGCTTAATAGACAATATAAATCAAAGATTCGTAAAACAACCAAAACACAAAGCATGGCAAGAGACCTACATCTAGAGTTTAGTAACATTTACAAACTCCAAATCTCGATAGGATGCTCGATAAGCTTTAGGAAATGGTTTATGCAAATCTATAAGCTACTAGCTCCTCAAGTGTGAAGCCTCTAGCTTGAAACACACAAATGGCACTGGAATGACCCCAAGCTATTAAAGAATCCCTACCCACAAGCTCCTCCTTATTGGTGACTTGAAAGCTTGCTAGAGTTCCTCTCTGTGCTTAGATGATGTAGGATTTCTTACCTCCTTTGTATGTAGCCTTTACTTGCACAACTCTTGTATAAAGGATGATGACAATGGACTTACAAAGAAACACAACTCTTGTATTTCTCACTCACACACTCATAACAGTTAGAAGAAATATGAAGAAGAAGACTCAAGTTTTATTTTCTCTTTTAGTGCTCTCTCTCCAATGTAAGTGGTAAGTGAAGTATCAATTATGTAAAGCAACTCCACTAACGTAGTGTATGTATACAAGAGATTAATTTTCATGTGTAAAGATTCTCCAGTAACTCAAGCTTAAGTGTAAGATAAGCAATCTTATGCATATCCTTACATTTTCACTTTAAGTGTAAAATAAGCTATCTCATGCATGTAGAGACTGGCTATTAACCTAAGGTGCATGCTTATGACACATCTCCATATTGTTAACCATGCAATCACATTGCATATAAAGCTATGCTTAGGTTGCCACCATGCAAGTAAGATCATCATATGGTCATGCTTATGTAGCACCTCCTTTAGTAAGTGGGCTTTAGGCATATTTAACTCTTAAATGAGCCCATCTCTACAACATCCATTAATTAGGCTTTATTTAACATTTAAAGAAAGTCCCATATTAATAATATGCCTATCTCATGCATTATCCATTAATCTACATGTACAAGGCCCATCTCATGGTCCATATCCAAAGTAGTATTATTGGCAAATATCAAATTGGTCCTTAAACTTAATATCACATATTAAATTAAGTCCAAATTAATGTTTAATAGTCCTAACCTTTCAATTAGATTTTGAGATATGCTAGATCCCCGCACAAGTGAAAATTCAATTTAATTAATTAATTAAACACTTTAATTAATAATCAAATTAATAAATACCATTATTAGTGATACACTTATATGTGTGACTTACTAGGTTTAAGTCCAAATGGCAATGTAAATAAATAATATTAACTCTTAATATTATTGGAAACTCTTTCCAAACTAAATATGAAAATCCCAATTAATCATATTTAGTTTCCCTAAGTCGTGAGTGACCCCCAGTATAAGTGTCACGACTACCCAATTGGAAATGAATATTATCCATAGATTCACAAGAACCATAGAATATAATTACTATGCACTTAATGTCCCTTCATTTGAAGATCATGACATCGGCTAGAGTCATGGTCAGTCAAAATCTAATTGCCTCAATCATATGACCTCATTTTTAGTTAAATTCTCAATAAAACATTACTTTTACTAAAAACACTTTATAGCACCAAAACACTTTTTAGGCAAGTCAAGTTTGACCTAGCCAGGTACTTATTCATCGAGAACAAATTAGATAGCATAGGATCTTATCCCAGTTCACTCTAGGTAATGAATTTCATCTTCACTTATCACTTATCCCTACATAGAACCAACTAGAGCCGCCACATGCCATATACCTATACATGGTTAGCATAGGTATGTAAGCGGTAACAAACTCTAATCAACCATAAGTGGATGATTGTGTTTCCTCAGGTTAAAGGACCATATGCACCATTATGTCCAAGACAATGATTGTTGACTAAACTGAATTTCCATGCAATTACTTATCTTACATCACTGTTCAATCCACCCATCACATGAGTATCCACATGTCTATTCTAATATCTTATATCAAGTAGCATGAGACTCACTACCTCCTACTATCGATATCACATACCAATCAAGCAAAACAGACAAAGGTGATAGTCTACAGATTAACAAGACCCATTTATTAATCCAATGACTATAACAATTTTATAGCATATGTACTAAATGAATTTTTCACTCATATTATCAACACTTGATAATAAACTCATTTAACATCATGCTAAAGGGTAAGTACAATGTCATTTATATTATAAGAAATGACATTAGGGCTTATCTATACTAATAATCTCCCATTCGTACTAGCACCATTCACTACAATATCTAAGACCCATATTCTCAAGATGATGGTTTAATTGGAGCTGAGTCAGTGTCTTAGTTAGTGGATCAACTACATTATCAGTTAAAGCTACCTTTTGCATGAGCACATCACCCTTTCTAATAAGTTCTCTGATAATATGATAGCATCTCTCTATGTGTTTGGATTTATGGTGAGACCTCAGTTCCTTTGCCAAAGTGATGGCTTCATTATTATTAACGAAGAAAGGAACTGCAGACTCAATGGAAGGAACAACTCCTAGTTTAGTAATGAACTTCTGAATCCAAACAACTTCCTTAGTAGCATCTAGTGCGGTTATGTACTCAGCCTTTATAGTGGAAGCAGTAGTGGCACTTTGCTTGGAACTCTTCTAGCTCACTACACCTCTATTATAAGTGAAGACAAACACGAAGATAGACTTTTTATCATCCAGATCTAACTGAAAATTAAAGTCTTTGAAGCTCATAAGCTATAAGTCACCTCTTTAATAAATCAAGACTAAATCCTTAGTCCTTCTCAAGTACTTAAGGATAGCCTTAACTGCCACCCAATGCTCCAAGCCTAGGTTAGATTGAAACCTGCTAGTCATACTAACAGCATAAGCAATGTCTGGCCTAGTACACAACACATCATACATTAGGCTTCCTATAGCTAAAGCATAAGGAACCTTAGTCATTTCCACTATATACTCAGGTGTCTTGGGCAACATCTCCTTGGATTAGTGGATACCATGCCTAAAAGGTAATAATCCCCTCTTTGAATCAAGCATGTTGAACCTCTTCAACATCCATTCCAAGTAAAGACTTTAGGATAAACCTATTATTCTCTTTGATCTATCTCTACAGACCCAAATCTTGAGAATATAGATAGCCTCCCCTAAGTCTTTCATCGAGAAGGTTTTAGACATCCATACTTTCATAGAGGTCATCATATCGACATCATTACCAATGAGAAGAATATCATCCATATACAAGACTAGGAAAGTGAGTTGGCTCCCACTAACATCCTTGTAAACATATGGCTCATCCCTATTCTTAATAAAGCCATAAGAATGGATAGCCTCATCAAAATGATGATTCCAACTCCATGAAGCTTGCTTTAGACCATAAATTGATCTATTAAGCTTGCACGCTTTTGAGCTCTCTTCAGATTCAAAACCCTTGGGTTGCTCCATGAATATGTCTTCCTCAACATGACCATTAAGGAAGGCGATCTTGACATCCATTTGCTAAACATCATAATCATAGTCTGCAACTATAGTAAGAAGAATCCAAATGGATTAAAGCATGGCTACTAGCGAGAAGGTCTCCTTATACTTGACCCCTTGCCTTTAGCAAAACCCTTTTGCTACAAGCCCAGCTTTATAAGTCTCTACTTACCCATCTGCACTAATCTTTCTCTTAAAGATCCCTTTACACCCAATAGGAACTATACCCTCAGGAGGATTAATAACTATCCATACTTAGTTTGCATGCATGGAATTCATTTAAGTTCTCATTGCCTAAACCCATCTCAAAGAATCATTATCACATAAAACTTCTTCATATATAGTAGGATCATCATCATGAATGCGCTCTTTATGAACATGCAACTCTTGCACATCATGAAAAATATCATATCTCTTCAGAGGATGAGTTACCCTACTAGATCTTCTAGGATTCAGTGTGATGACATTCGCATTTGGAATAGGCTTTTCAGGTTTATCAATATTCATTTGATTAATTTATTAGGCTTCCTTAAATGACTCCTCATCTAACATTATCTTCCTTCCTTTGCCACCTTCCTTAAGAAACTCTTTCTTAAAAAAAAAATAGCATCTCTACTTACAATAAAAACTTCTTTAGTAGGAAGATAAAAGCAATACCCCAAACTATCTTTAAGATATCCAAAAAATCATCCTTTAATTGACTTTGCTTCTAACTTGTTCGATTTTAGCTTTTTGATAAAAGTTTGGCACCCCCAAATCTTAAAAAGCTTAAGATTTAGTGCCCTACCATGCCATATCTCATATGGTGTTGTAGAAATGGACTTGGATGGAACATAATTAAGGATATAGGAGTCTATTTGGAGTGCAAAACCCTAAAGTGATATAGGAAGATCGGTGTAGCTTATCATAGAATGTACCATATCCAATAAAATGTGATTCCACCTCTCAGACACACCATTTAATTAAAGTGTTCCAGGCAATATGAGTTGTGATGCAATGCCATGCTCCTTAAGGACTCAGTACTTAAGTATTCACCTCCTTAATCTGATCTTAGAGTTTTAATACTTTTCCCAGTTTGGTTTTCTACTCGATCTTTGAACTCCTTGAACTTTTCAAAGGATTAACTTTTGTTCTTTATAAGAAATAAATGCCCATACCTTGATAGATCATCTATAAAGGTTATAAGTAGTAGACACCACCTCTATACATTACACTAAATGGTCCATATACATGACTATGTATGATCTCCAACACATCTTTGGCTCTTGACATTTGTCTAAGAAATGGTGATCTAGTCATCTTGCCTTGAAGATAAGCCTCATAAGTTGGATCGAATGCAGATTCAAGATTACTTAAGATTCCTATCCTTTATAATTTCATGATCTTATCCTCTGCAATGTGACATAATCTCAAGTTTCATAAATATTTAGAGTTAGAGGCACTTTTAATTAGCATTGCATTCATATTACTCACATTAGTTTGCAGCTCATTATTACTTGACATATTATCAACATAATATAAACCATGTATTAAATAATCCATGCCAACCAATTCATTTCCAAAATGAATCTTATATACATCTCTACAAAATTGGAATTCATAACCCTTTCTAGTTAAACTAGAAATAGAGACAATGTTTTTATAGGCATTAGGCACATACAATACATCATCCAATAAAAAAGTATGATTATATAAATCAATTGAAGTTGATCCTATAGCCTTAGCCGCAACACTTGCTCCATTTCCTAGCTTTAGGGTCATATTATTGGGCCTCAACCCCCTCTCATTTACAAGATCCTATAAGGATAAACAAATGTGAGAACTTGCACCGATATCTTAGATGAGCTCTTAGAACATTTAGAAGTTAATAAATTAAAGAAAATCTCACCTTCTCCTTATTTGCCCTTTCCTTTTAGCTAGAGAGACTCAAGGAACTTAGGACAATTCCTCTTCTAGTGTCCTTTACCTTAGCAATGGAAACACTTTCCCTTACCTTGCTCTTCCCTCACAATGGCCTTACCCTTATTCTTGGCTATGCCACCCATGGGCTTGATAACACTTATCTTGCCTTTCTTTTTTTTATTGCCTTTCTTCTTAGTCCCACTAGAAGTGGCAATAAGTGCAACCTCTTTCCCTTTACTCCCTTGGAAAGCCTTTTGGGCTATTAACAGCATGTTTAAAAGCTCCACATGAGTGCACTCTATCTTGTTCATATGGAAGTTAGCAATGGTTTGCCTAAAAGATTCGGGAAGGGATTGAAGGATCAAGTCCACTGATCCATTAATGAAGTCCACTATGAGGTGGAAGTCCATTATAAAGTATGGACTCTCTAGCTCCTCCATTGATCTAATCATGGAGTTCATATGGGCTCCCACTTCCTCTCTCTCCCTTATCTTATCATGGAAAAGTTTTTTAGATATGTCATACCTAGTGGTCCTACTTTGCTCTCTAAACAACTCTTCTAGGTGAAGTAGGATTTCCTTTGCACTAGTGTACTTCTTATGTTGCTGATGGATTTCAAAGCTCATAGAAGCCCACATGATGTAACATGCTTGGATATCATCATCCTTCCATTTATCAAGAGTGATTTGCTCCTCTTGGGAAGGATTTTGGGGAAGTGGTCCAGGTGGGCTTTGTTCTAATGCATAAAGTATTTTTTTTAGAAGCTAAAACAACTTTTAGATTCTTTAGCTAATCAATAAAATTAGGGCACATGAGTCTATGTTGGTCGAGTATAATCACGAGTGGGTATAATGATATTATATTATCAAGTTTCTATGAAAGGTAACAAGATTAATTAGTTATATGACATTGTTATTTTACCATTTGATTTAGTTTTTAATCACAATGGCCTCCTACTAAGTTGGCGAATCCTACATTTCCAAAGTAGGAAATGGAAATCCCTAATTGAATGGATTTCTAATGGGTGACAGAATTCTTAATTGGCCACTAATATTCCTCAGGTACACGTTGTCATTCTTGGAATAATAGTTCTCATTAAGTGGATAACTCTTGTCCATTACATCTTATATGAGGTTCCATCAATCCAATTCTGAATGTTACGGGCCTCAGGTACACATTTCAATTCTTGGCCTTTGGCATTAGTTAGGCCCATACCATTAGATTAGTGACATGTATGGATTTGAACACTATAAACCTCAAGTACTCCTGTTTGCCATTCTTGGCCCATAGTGAATCCATACACCCATAACATCTCATGCTTAACAATAACACTACATGAATCTCTTGGGCCTTATATACACCTTTATGTATCCATAGCCAATGTACACAAGCCCAAAACCATGCAAGTTATTACTTCAATAGAGAGCCTAGACCTAAATTTAGTTTGGAAGGTTTTTGAGTCTTTATTATTAAGGTCTAACTTTGCACATTAGCCAGTTTCAATTGTATATATCTCATACAAACATGGTATGGTATCTATTCATATATACATATCACATATGCATATAGCATGTTACAATATATATATCATATATATACATCAAACATGAAAAATGGATGCACAAATAAGGAGCGATCATGGGTCTTTCTTAAGCCTATTCTAACTCTTATAATATGTTACAAATGGGCCTAGCCTAAGAAAAGCCTTCAAGTCATGAACTCCTTTGTCACCATCTCCATGGGTCTTGATCCATACCACCAAAGGCTGAATAGGCCACCATCTTGAACATTTCAAGTCCATATTACAATTCTTGTAATTTACATTCAATCCTCAGCATACCAAGGTAAATATTACATCCTAAATCTATGTAATCAAAATTTAATTACATTAACAAAATAATAAAAAAATTAATTATTATTACAAACTATAGGATGTAAACTAAGCCCATGATCATTCCTTGCATGTATGATAAGCAAATATTTAATAAAATACAACTCTTGAATATATTATTAATTATTTGCAAAGTTAAACAAATAAAAAATAATAATAAAATAAAATATGTTGTCAATGCAAAATTTCACTACTGTATAGTGAACAGTATTTCAGTAATGTAAAACATAAATAGTACAAGTGAATAGTATTTCAAACAATAGCATGAACAGTACTTTGCATTTTTAAGCATCTTTAGTCACAGCTCTTGCAACTAACAACAAGCATAATCATAACTCTTGTAATTATTATAACATTTAGCATGTAAACTATATGATTTTGGCTTTGATACCACTTGAAGTAATCAATTGCACATATCAAAATATGAGTGGAAGTGTGGTGTGAGCATAAAACCAGTCAGGATAAATTTCAAAAAAAATTCCTAGTTTGTAACCCTTGCATGAAGGTAAGCATTCCAAAACCACCAAGTTAACAACATATTGAATTTACATAACTAATTACTTGCATGCTTAATAGACAATAAAAATCAAAGATTCATAAAACAACCAAAACACAAAGGATGGCAAGAGACCTACATCTAGAGTTTAGTAACACTTACAAACTCCAAATGTCAGTAGGACGCTCGATAGGCTTTAGGAAATGGTTTATGCAAATCTACAAGCTCCTAGCTCCCCAAGAGTGAAGCCTCTAGCTTGAAACACACAAGTGGCACTGGAATGACTCTAAGCTATTAAAGAATCTCTACCCACAAGCTTCTCCATGTTGGTGACTAGAAAGCTTACTAGAGCTCTTCTCCTTGCTTAGATGATGTAGGATTTCTTACCTCCTATGGATGTAGTCTTCACTTGCACAACTCTTGTACAAAGGATGATGATAATGGACTTATAAAGAAACACACTCTTGTATTTTCCACTTACACACTCACAACACTTAGAAGAAAGATGAAGAAGAAGACTCAACTTTTATTTTCTCTCTTAGTGCTTTCTCTCTAATGTAAATGGTAAGTGAAGTATCAAGTGTGTAAAGCAACTCCACTAACATAGAGTATGTATGTAAAAGACTAATTTTCATATGTAGATATTCTCCACTAACTGAAGCTTGAGTTTAGGATAAGCAACCTCATGCATGTGCTTACCTTTTCACTTGAAGTGTAAAATAAGTTATATCATGCATTTAGAGATTGAGCACTAACTTAATGTGCATGCTTATGACACATCTCTATGTTGTCAACTATACAATCACATTGCATGTAAAGCTATGCTTAGGTGGCCACCATGCAAGCATGATCATCACATGGTCATGCTTATGTGGCAACTCCTTTAATAAGTAGGCTTTAGGCTTATTTAACTTTTAAATGAGCCCATCTCTACAGTATTCATTAATCAATCTTATGGGCTTTATTTAACATTTAAAGAAGACCCATATTAATAATACACCTAATTTTCCAAGCCCATGCATCATCCATTAAGTTACATATACCAGCCCTATCTCAGAGTCCATATCTAAAGTAGTATTATTGGCAAATATCAAATGGGTCCTTAAACTTAATATCACATATTAAATTAATTCCAAATTAATATTTAATAGTCCTAACATTTGAATTATATTTTGGGATATGCTAGATCCTCGCATAAGTGAAAATCCAATTCAATTAATTTAATTAATTAATTAAACACTTTAATTAATAATCAAATTAATAAATATCATTATTGGTGCTACTTTTTTATGAGTGACTTACTAGGTTCAATTCCAAATGGCAATCGAAATAACTAATATTAACTTTTAATATTATTGGAAATTCTTTCCAAACTAAATATGAAAATCATAATAATCACATTTAGTTTCCATAAGTCATGAGTGACCCCCAACATAGATGTCACAACTACCCAATTGCAAATAAATGCTATATGTAAATTCACAAGAACCATAGAACATAATTATTGTGTACACAATGTCCTTGTATTTGACGATCCTGACTTCAGCTAGAGTCATGGTCAGTTAAACTCTAATTGCTTCAATCATATGACCTCATATTTAGTTCAATTCTCAATAAAACATGACTTTTACTAGAAACACTTTCTAGCACTGAAATACTTTTTGGGTAAGTCAAGTTTGACCTGGCTAGGTACTTATTCATCGAGAATAACTTAGATAGCATAGGATCTTATCCTAGTTCACTCTAGGCAATGAATTTCATCTTAGTCGATCACTCATCCCTATATACAACTGACTAGAGCTGCCACACGCTATATACCTATACATGGCTAGTGCAGGTATGCAAGCAGTATCACACTCTAATCAACCATATGTGGATGATCGTGTCGCCTTAGGTCAAAGGACCATATGCACTATTATGTCCAAGATAGCGATTGTTGACTAAAGTGAATTTCCACTCAATCACTTATGTTACGTCATTGTTCGATTGACCCATCACATGAGTATCCACATGTCTATTATGATATCTCATATCAAGTAGCATGAGACTCACTATTCAAGATCTCATTATAAGTGACACCACAAAGGGGGTAACTACTAGATCTCAAATTAAGTCCATTATTAATTTGGCCTTTATATCTTAAATTGAACCCAAAATTGTTGATGATGCTTTAAGTGATGAATTTTGGGTCCTTCCTATGCAAGAAGAGTTAAATCAATTTAAGAGAAATAAGGTAGTTCCTATACCTAAACATCACCCTATTATAGGCACCAAATGGGTGTTTAGAAATAAGATTCATGAACAAGGTGTCATAACTAGGAACAAAGCTAGACTTGTAGCTAAAGGTTATAATCAAAAGGAAGGCTTTGATTATAATGAAACCTTTGCCCCGGTTGAAATATTAGAAGCTATTAGAATGCTACTTGCATTTGCATTATTCATGGATTTTGAAATTTATCAAATGAATGTTAAAAGTGCAAATCTAAATGGTTTTATTGAAGAGTAGGTATATGTTGAGCAACCTCATGGTTTTGAAAATTTTGATTCGCTAAATCATTTTTTTTTAACTTTCAAAAGCATTATATGGATTAAAAAAATCTCCTAGAGCTTAGTATGAAAGGTTGAGTAACTTTTTATTAGAGAAAGGTTTCTCTAAATGAAAGGTTAACACAACTCTTTTTATAAATAAATCCAAGCATGATTTACTTATTATACAAATAAATATTGATGACATTATTTTTAAAGCCACTAACCATTGCTTGTGTAAGGAATTTTCCAAGTTAGTGCAAGGAGAATTTAAGATGGGCATGATGGGTGAGCTCAAATTCTTTCTTAGACTACAAATCAAATAATGCAAAGATTGGATTTTCATTAATTAAACTAAATACACTAGGGAGATTCTTAAGAAGTTTGGCATGGATGGAGCTAAATCAAGCAACACTCCTATAAGTACCACCACCAAACACAACAAAGACTAAATGGTACACCAGTTGATGAAAAGCATTTTAAAGGTATGATCGAATCCCTTCTTTATTTAACTATAAGTAGATTGTATATCATATTTGTTACTTGCTTGTAAGATAGATTTCAATCAAGTCCTAGAGAGTTTTATTTCAATGCAATTAAAAGAATTTTCAAATATCTTTGTGGAACAATGCATTTAGGACTTTGGTATCGTAAGAGTTCTTCCTTTGACTTGATTAATTATTCAGATGCAAACTTTTTTTAGTAGTTTACTGGATAAAAAAAATCACTTTCAGGACTTGTTAATCCTTAGGATAATGTTTAGTTTGTTGGTTTAGCAAGAAATAAGTTTTGGCTGCCTTGTCCATTGATGAAGTTGAATATATTGCAACAAGTCTTTATTGTTCACAAGTCTTGTGGCAAAAATAACAATTGTTGGATATGGTATAAAACTTTATCACATATAAGTGCTATTAACCTTAGCAAAAATCCCATTCAACATTATAGAACTAAGCATATTTAACATCACACATCATTTCTTATGTGGTAATATTCAAAATGGTGATATCTCACTTGAATTTATTGATACAAAAAATCAACTTCCACATATCTTCACCAAACCTCTCTATAAAGAGAGATTGAACTTCATTAAGCATGAACTAGGCATGGTTGATGGTTCTAGTTTATCTTGATTGTATGTTAAATTGCAAAATTGATGGTTGGATTGTTTAATTCCACATATTCATGTGAAATCATATTGTGCTTGTTGATTACTTTGGTTATTAATTTTGATCTTTACAATCTTTTAAATTTTTTTTACTATTTAATAATTTATTGTTGAATGTGTCTTTGTTTGTTTTGTCTCAGTTTCTGCTTAGTTTATTTTTAGTATATTTTTTGTTTCTAAGCTTTGAGCTGTTTAAGTTTAGTTTATGTTAGTTTATTTTCTATTTCCTTTCTATTTATAAGCTGTTAGCTATTAGTTGTGTGTCTTATTTATAATTGATATATTAATATCATTGTAACTCTATCCTTTTCATTAATATATTTTTTCTTAACTTATGAAAATTTTAGTTGATATTTTTATAACAAAAAGGGGAGATGCCTGAAAATTTCATTATCTTTTAATTGGTATCATTCTCATTCGATTGATATTCTTCATTATTTGAATTCCTTGCTCTTTAAATTCAAAGTTCATTATTTTTATAATATGCATAAATTAAGGGGGAGTATAATACACATACTTTATTGGAATTCAAATTAACACACACTTCATGTGAGCAACCATCTTTAACAGTTTTGGTTCGTGGTATGATTTCATGGGACATTGTGTGGGTCTTTCCATTTTTTAGGAACATGGCAACTTTATCGAATAGGGACAAATGATTGGTCTCGAGGGGATGAGATGCTTTTGATTTTATAGAGTCACCACCCAATTTTCTAAGAAAAGAAAGGGACAACATCAGGTCACTCAGTGAGTATTACCCTAGTAGAGATTTCTAGGTTCGAGGGATTGTGTGTACTTTTTTACTATTTCTCATTATATGATATTCAATGTATAGCTACCGCAATACCCTAGTTTCAGTAATGACAGTTTGCATAGCATTCACACAATACATCAGATAGTGAAATATAATAAAGGTGAAAACTTAATTATTACATATGAAAAGGAAAATATTATAGAAAATTAAATCTAACTTGGATATGATTGATCTATGAGATTAACATAACCATTCACATAGCTTTCTAGATTTCATGAATAATAGGATGATCATGCATGCTTATAATGATTATGTATGCTATGATGATGTATGACAATAATATAAAGGATGCATAAGGTCATCATTGGATCGAGAGCATGGTGAATCTATTCTAGGATATGAACCTTTCACATTATTGGTATTTATGATGTGATTTCATGATTTTGGAAATAGAGGATGAAGAATGATGATATGAGACAACCATAATAAAGCATATATTATCCATGTAGCATGCAAGATTGCCAGTCTCATCATATAAGCACAACTGTATTCCCAAATGCTGGTGATAGTAAAATAAAATGCATTGCGATAAAATAAATGTGCTAAAATAATTGTGTAGTCCTCATACTCGACTGAGCTTCTATGGGTTTTAAAGCTTTAGCTTTGAGAGATTATGAAGCTTTCCTTGTCGAGAGGTTCAAAATGATAATAGAATGATGCTAGATTATAAACCTTTAAAGCGTGCTTTAACAAAGATGAGCCTTGGTTTAGTGGAAAAGGGATTTAACAACCTAAGAGAAAGGTTGTGGGATAGCAAAAATTATCTAGAAAGGGGTTTCCAATGCCTTCGATCAAACTAATTTTTTGAGTATGTGTGTGTTTCCACTTGCTCCCCCCTCAAAATGGGGTGTGAAGGGGTCTATTTATAGGGAAAATTGGGTAGAATAGGGTGTTAGGGGCATGGTCACACGTGCATATTGAGGATCTTGTGCGCGGCCACGCCAAGTGCACATGCTCATGCACTTTCTTAAGGTTTTTGGCCTTCTAAATGCATTTTTGGAGTCTGTTTTGCCAAATTTGGCCTTGATTTTAGCACATGACACCTAGGGGCATTTACACACACTTCTGAGTGACACACATTAATCCTCTAGTTGTGTTGGACCATTTTAGGACCACTTCCGGAGGTTTTGGGGCCTTCCGGATGTGTTTCCAAAGTACATTTTGTCAAAATCAATTTCTATTTTTTCACGAAGTTGGGTCCTAGTCTAATGAAATGTGCATCGGCCTATCGAGTTGACTATTTTAAGAGGAGTTTTCTTGAAATAAACCTCTCGTTGTTCTAATAATTTATACTTTACAAGGTCGAGGCACAACTTAATGGCTCGATGATCAATTTTGCACACTAGTGGGGTCAGTTAGGTTTTTGGGGTTGCACACTTTAGAGGTTTTACGAATAAGCAGACTCTAGTCATCTCAGGGATTTGTTTTATCATTGGCCCTTTTAGGGACAATCAAATTTGAGGTATGATACTTCACTTTCTATTATCCTTCTTAAAATCAAAATAAGTTTTTAAAATTAAAAAGGGGGAGATTTTTTACCTTAGCAATAATCAATCTTAATTTTAATCTTAACAAACTTACTTTGGAGCAATTAATATGTTTAGTTTAAGAGTGGTTATAAGCATAGGTACAATATTAATCTCAAAGAAAGCCAAGTCATAATTCAGCTCAATAAAGTGCTTTAATTGAACCAAGGCTACCATAGTGACAGAAAGCAAAGTGCTTCGACTGAAGCAAGGCTTCCATCGTGACAATCAGCAGAGGGCTGTGACTAAACCAATGCTTCGATGGTGATGGCCCAATAGATATATATTTAAAATTATTAAAGGAAAGAGACATTAGAGCGATGTGATTGAAGCTTTGCTCTCAATGAGCATCACATGCTTATACTTATATGACACCTCCTTTAATTAGTAAGCTTTAGTTAATTAGGCTCATTTAACTCTTAAATTGGCTCATCTCTACAACATCCACTAATTAGACTTATGGGCTTCCTTTAACACTTAAATAAGGCCCTTCTCACTAAGACACTTAATTATTTAAGCCCTTCCATCATCAATTAAGCTACATTTATATAGCCCATCTTATAGTCCATATCCAAACTTATACTGGTGGCAAATATTAATTTGGTCCTTAAACTTAATATCACATATTGAATTAATTCCAAATTAATATTTAATTAAATATTAATAGTCCTAACTTTTGAATTAGATTTTGGGATATGCTAGAACCCCGCAAAATTGAAAATCCAATTCAATTAAGTCAATTAATTAATTAAACACTTTAACTACCAACATAGATGTCATGACTACCTAATTAGAAATGAATGTTATTCACATACTAGCAAGAACAATATATCATAATTACAGTGCACTCAATGTCCCTTTAGTTCAAGATCCCGTCATCAGTGAGAGTCATGGTCAATCAAACTCTAATTGCCTTAATCATATGACCACATCTTCAATTCATTCTCAATAAAACAAGACTCCTACTAGAAACACTTTCTAGCACCAAAAAATCTTTTCAATTAAGTCAAGTTTGACCTGGCTAGGTACTTATTCATCAAGAATAACTCAGATAGCATAGGATCTTATCCTAGTTCACTTCATGTAATGAATTCCATCTTGGCTTATCACTTATCACTATATAGAACCAACTAAGCCACCACATGCCATATACCTATACGTGGCTAGCATAGGTATATAAGTGGTAACAAACTCTACTCAACCATATATGGATGACCATGTCACCTTAGGTCAAAGGACCATATGCACTATTATATCCAAGATATTGATTATTGACTAAACTGAATTTCCATTTAATCACTTATCTTACACCATTGTTCGATCCATCCATCACATGAGTATCTAATGTCTAGTCTGATATCTCATATCAAGTAGCATGAGACTCACTACCTCCCACTATCGATATCACATACCAATTAAGAAAAATAAATAGAGGTGATAGTCTATGGATTAATTCGACCCATTTATTAATCCAATGATTATAAAAAATTTACAGCATATGTACTACATGAATTTGTCATGCATATTTTAAAACTTGATAATAAACTCATTTAACATCATGCTAAAGGGTAAATACTTAAATAAATAAACACTTTATCTAAATGAATATTATATTGCCACAAGGATAAAAAAACAATGTCATTTATATTACAAGAAATGGCACTAGGGAACATCTATAATAACAATCCCCCTCTTCCACTAGTACCACTCTCTACAATATATAAGACCCATCTCTTTAAGATATCGATCTAATTGTAAATTGGTGAGCACCTTAGTCAGTGGATCAACTACATTATCAGCTAAAGCTACCTTTTGCACAAGCATATTGCCATTTCTAACAAGTTCTTTGATAATATGATAGCACCTTTCTATGTGTTTGGATTTTTAGTGAAACCTTAATTCCTTTGCCAAAGCAATGGCTCCATTATTGTCGTAGAAGAGAGGAACTACTAACTCAATGGAAGGAAAAACTCTGAGTCTGATGATGAACTTCCAAATCCAAATTGGTTCCTTAGTAGCATTCGATACAACTATATACTTAGCCTCTATAGTGGAATCATCAATGATGATGTGCTTGGAACTCTTCTTACTCATCGTACCTCCATTACAAGTGAAGATAAAGTTGAAAATAGACTTTCTATTATCCATATTTGACTAAAAGTCATAATTTGTGAAACCTATAAGCTGTAAGTCACCTCCTCCATAAGTTAAGACTAAATCCTTAGTCCTTCTTAAGTACTTAAGGATAGCCTTAACTGCCATCCAATGCTCTAAGCCTGGGTTAGATTAAAACTTGCTAGTCATACTAACAGCATAGGCAATATCTAACCTTGTACATAACTTAACATACATTAGGCTTCCTATAGCCGAAGCATAAGGAACCTTGCCCATTTCCACCATGTCCTTAAGAGTCTTGGGCAACAACTCCTTAGATAGGTGGACACCATGCTTAAAAGGTAATAATCCCCTCTTGGAATCAAGCATGTTGAACCTTGTAAACACCTTTTCCAAGTAAAGACTTTGGGATAGACCTATCATTCTCCTTGATCTATTTATATAGACTCAAAAACTAAGAATATAGATAGCCTCCCTTAAGTCTTTAAATAAAAAGGTTTTAGACAGCTTTACTTTCACAGAGGTCATCATATTGACATCATTACCAATTAAGAAAATATAATCCACATAAAAGACTAGGAACGAGAGATGGCTCCCACTAACCTTTTTGTAAACACATGGCTCACCCTCATTCTTAATAAAGCCATAAGAACAAATAGCCTTATTGAAATGATGATTCCAAGTCCTTGAAGCTTACTTTAAACCATAGATTGATCTATTAAGCTTGCACATATAGCCTTATGAAAATGTCTTCCTCAACATGACTGTTAAGGAAGGAGATCTTGACATACATTTGCCAAATCTCATAATCATAGTGTGCAGCAATAGCAAGAAAAATTTGAATGGATTTAAGCATGCCTACTGGTAAGAAGTTCTCCTCATAATTTACTCCTTACCTTTGGCAAAACCTGTTCGCTACAAGCCTAGCTTTATAGGTCTCTACCTTCCTATCTACACCAATCTTTCTCTTAAAAATCTATTTCACCCAATAGGTACAATACCCTTAAGAGGATCAACAAGTGTTAAGACTTGGCTTGCATACATGAAATCCATTTCGGTTCTCATTGCCTCAATCCATTTTAAAGAATCTTTATCACATAAAGCTTATTCATATGTAGTAGGATTATCAGCATGAATGCTCTCTTCATGAATGCTATCTTCATATACATGAAACTCTTGCACATAGTAAAGAAAATCTTATCACTTCAAAGGATGAGATACCCTACTAGACCTTTTAAGAGTCGGTATGATGACATTCTTAATTAGAATAGGCTCTTCAAGTTGATCAATATTCATTTGATCAATTTGTTGTGCTTCCTTAGATGACTCCTCATCTACCATTATCTTCCTTCCTTTTCCACCTTCCTTAACAAACTCTTTCTTAAGGAAAATAGCATCTCTAGTTACAATAATAACTTGTTTAGTAGGAGGAAAAAAGCAATACCCCAAACTATCTTTAGGATATCCAACAAATTTTCCTTTAATCAACTTTGCATCTAACTTATCCGATTTTAACTTTTTGATAAAAGTTGGGCACCCCCAAATCTAGACATATTAAAGACTTAGTGCCCTACTATGCCATATATCATATTATGTGGTAGAAATGGACTTGTATGGAACACGATTAAGGATATAGGAGGTCATTTAGAGTGCAAAACTCTAAACTGATATAGGAAGATTAGTGTACCTCATCATAGGATGTACCATGTCCAATAAAGTATGATTCCTCCTCTCGGACACACCATTTAATTGAGGTGTTCCAAGCGGTATGAGTTGTAATATAATACCATGTTCTTTAAGGAACTCAATACTTAAGTATTCTCCTCCTCAATCCGATCTTAGAGTTTTAATAATTTTCTTGGTTTGGTTTTCTACTAGAGCTTTAAACTCTTTGAACTTTTCAAAGGATTCACTTTTGTTCTTCACAAGAAACAAAGCCCATACCTTATTAGATCATCTATAAAGGTTATAAAGTAGTAGAAACCACCTCTAGCCATTTCACTGATGGTCCACATACATCACTATGTATGATCTCTAATACATTATTGGCTCTTGCCATTTGTCCAATAAATGGTGATATAGTCATCTTGCCTTGGAGACAAGCCCCATAAGTCAAATCGAACGCAAATTCAAAATTGCTCAAGATTCCCATCTTTTCCAACTTTGTGATTCTATCCTCTACAATATGACATAATCTCAAGTGCCATAGATATTTAGAGTTAGAGGCATTCTTAATTAGCATCGCATTCACATTACTCATATTAGTTTAAGGCTCATTGTTATTAGTCATATTATCAACATAATATAAACCATGTATTAAATAACCCCCAACCAATTCATTTCCAAAATGAATCTTGTATACATTTCTACTAAAAAGGAATTCATAACCCTTTCTTGTTAAACTTGAAATAGAGACAATGTTCTTATAGGCATTAGGTACATATAATACATCATCCAATAACAAAATATGATTATATAAATCAATTGAAGTGGATATTATAGCCTTAGTTGCAACACTTTCTCCATTTTCTAGCTTTAGGGTCACTTCATTAGGCCTCAACCTCCTTTTATTTGCTAGATCCTACAAGGATAAACAAATGTAAAAACTTGCACCAGTATCCAATACACATGCATTAGATGAGCTTTTAGAACATTCAAATAAATTAGATAAAGTCTCACCTTCTCCTTATTTGCCTTTTCCCTTTGTCTTGAGAGACTCTAAGAACCTAGGACAATTCCTCTTCCAATGTCCTTTACCTTGGGAGTGGAAGCACTTTCCTTTGCCTTGCTCTTCCCTCATAATGGCCTTGCCCTTATTCTTGGCTATGCCACCCATGGGCTTGACAATACTTGTCTTACCTTTCTTCTTCTTATTGCCTTTCTTTTTAGTCCTACTATAAGTGGCAATAAGTGCAACCTCTTTCCCTTTGCTCCTTTGGAAAGCCTTTTGGGCCATCATGAGCATATTCAAAAGCTCTGCAAGAGTGCACTCTATCTTATTCATATAGAAGTTGGCAATGGTTTGACTAAAAGATTCGGGAAGACTTTCAAGTTGGCAATGGCAATGGTCTAGACTTTCTAGCTCCTCCATTGATCTAATTATGAAGTTCACATGGGCTCCCACTTCCTCTCCCTCCCTCATCTTAGCATAGAAAAGTTGCTTAGATATCTCATATTTAAAGGTCCAACTTTGCTCACTAAACAACTCTTGTAGGTGAAGTAGGATTTCCTTTGCACTAGTGTACTTCTCATGTTGTCAAAAGATTTTAGTGCTCATGGAAGCCCACATGATGCAACATGCTTGCATATCATCATCCTTCCATTTATTAAGAGTGATTTGCTCCTTTTGGGAAGTATTTTTGAGAAGTGGTCCAAGTGGGCTTTGTTCTAATACATAAAATATTTTGTCAAAAGCTAAAACAACTTTTAGATTTCTTAGCCAATCAATAAAATTAGGGCCAATGAGCCTATGTTAGTCAAGTATGATTGTGAGTAGGTTTGATGATCTCATATTATCAAGTTTATGCAAAAGGTAATAAGATTAATTAGTTATATAACATTGTTATTTTACCATTAGATTTGGTCTTTAATCATAATAGCCTCCCATTAACTTGGTGAATCCTACACTTCCAAAGTAGGAAACAAAAATCCCTTATTGGATGGATTTCTAGTGGGTGATGGAATTCTTAATGGCCCACTAATATTCCTCAAGTACACAATGTCATTCTTGGGATAATAGTTCTCATTAAGTGGACAACTCTTATCCATCACATCTTATATAAGGTTCCATCAATTCGACTTCTAATGTTATGGGTCTCAGGTTCATATTGCCATTCTTGGCCTTTGGCATTAGTTAGGTCCATACCTTTTGATTAGTCAAATGTATGGATTTAAACACTACAAACTTTAGGTAATCTTATTTGCCATTCTTAGTCCATAGTGTATCCATAAAAATATAACATCTCATGCTTAACAATAATACTACATGAATCTCTTGGGCCTTATGTACACCCCTATGTATCCATAGCTGATGCACACCAGCCTAAAATCATGCAAGTTACCTAAATTTAATTTGGAAGATTTAGGTCTTTAATTATTAAGATCTCACTTTGCACATTAACCAGTTTCATTTGTATATTTCTTATACACACAAGGCATGGCATCTATCATATACATATCTCATATGCATATTGCATGTTACAACATATATATTCATATATATACATAAAACATGAAAAAATATAGATGCACAAATAAGGAGTAATCATGGGCCTTTCCTAAACCTATTCTAACTCTTTAAATATATTTCAAATGGGTCTAGCCCAATAAAAGCCTTTAAGCCATGAAAATACTTATCACCATCTCCATGGGCCTTAATCCATGCCACCAAAGGATTGAATGGGCCATCATCTTGAACACTACAAGTCCAAATCACAACTCTTGTAATTTACATTCAATCCTTAGCATACCAAAGCAAAAATTTACATCCTAAATATATGTAATTAATATTTAATTACATACCAAAAATAATAAAATTAATTATTATTACAAACCAAAGGATGTAAACTAAGTCCATGATCATTCCTTGTGTGTACAACAAGCAAATACTTAATAAAATACAACTCTTGCACATTATCATGTATTTGCAAAGTCAAACAAATAAGAAAAATAATAATAAAAAAATATGTTATCTATGCAAAACGATGCTATAGTATCGTTAACATAGTTTTAAACTCATTAGTGAACCATATTTTTTAATAGTACTGTGAACAATAATTTTGCATTTTTAAGCATTTTTAGTTAACTCTTGCAACTAACAACAAGCATAATCACAACTCTTGTAATTATTAAAACAATTAGCATGTAAATTATATGATTTTGGCTTTGATACCACTTGAAGGAATTGATTACACACACTAGAATATAATCAGAAGCATGGTATAAGCATGAAACCAGTTAGGATAAATTTCAAAAAGTTTCCTAGTGTGTAATCCTTGCATGAAGGAAAGAATTCCAAAAACTACCAAGATCGCAACACATTAAATTTACATAACTAATTACTTGCATGCTTGATAGACAACATAAATCAAAGATTCATAAAAAAACCAAAATATAAAAGCATGGCAAGAGACCTAAATCTAGAGTTTAGTAACACTTACAAGCTCCAAATGTTGGTAAGACGCTCGATAAGCTTTATGAGATGGTTGATGCAAATCTATAAGCTCCTAGCTCCCTAAGTGTGAAGCCTCTAGCTTGAAATATATGAAGCCAGTAAGCAAACAGCAAATCTGTGGCATTAGAATGACTCCAAGCTTTTAAAGAATCTATACCCACAAGCTCCTCCTTTATGGTGACCCAAAAGCTTGCTAGAGCTCCTCTCCTTACTTAGATGGATGTAGCTTGATCTTACAAAAATCTTGTATAAGGATAATGACAATGGACTTATGAAGAAATAAAACTCTTTTATGGAAGAAAGATGAAGAAGAAGACTCAACTCTTGAGCATTTACTCTTATTTTCTCTCTTAGTGTTTTTATCTCTAATGGAAGTGGTAAGTCAAGTGTGTTAAGAATATCCACTAACTTAGTGAATATGTAAGAGTCTAATTTTGCATATGTAAAGATCCTCCACTCACTCAAGTTTAAGTATGGAATAAGCCACCTCATGCATGTAGAGATTTTTAACTTACTTTTGACTTTTCCATTAAATAAGTAATCTCATGCATGTAGAGATTCTCCATTAGCTTAAGGTGCATGCTTATTGCAATAGTGTCACTCATGCAATCACATTGCACGGAAAGCACATGCTTAGATGGCCACTATGTAATCATGAGCATCACATGCTTATGCTTATATAGCACATTCTTTAATAACTAGGCTTTAGTTAATTGGGCTCATTTAACTCTTAAATTGGCCCATCTCTACAACATCCACTAATTAGACTTATGGGCTTTATTTAATTTAATTAATTAATTAAACACTTTAATTAATAATCTAATTAATAATTATCATTGTCAATGCTACTCTTCTATGTGTGACTTATAAGGTTCAAGTCCAAATGGCAATGGAAATAAATAATATTAATTCTTAATATTATTGGAAACTTTTTCCAAGATAAATGTGAAAATCCCAATTAATCACATTTAGTTTCCATAAGTAGAGAATGACCCCCAGCATAGATGTACAACTACCTAATTAGAAATGAATGCTATCCACAAATTCATAAGAACCATAGAACATAATTATTGTGCACTTAATGTTCCTTCATTTCAAGATCCCGACATCAGCTAGAGTCATGGTCAGTCAAACACTAATTACCTCAATCATATGACCTAATCTTCAATTCAATTCTCAATAAAATAAGACTCCTACTGGAAACACTTTTTAGCACTGAATACTCTTTTTAGTTAGTCAAGTTTGACCTAGCCAGGTACTTATTCATCGAGAATAATTTAGATAGCATAGGATCTTATCCCGACTCACTTTAGGTAATGAATTCCATCTTGGCCGATCACTCATCCCTATATATAACCAATTAGAGCCACCACATCCATATACCCATACATGGCTAGCAAAAATTTGTAAGTAGTAACAAACACTAACAAACCATATATGGATGACCGTGTCACCTTAGGTTAAAGGATAGTATGCACCATTATGTCTAGGACAATGATTGTTGACTAAAGTGAATTTCCATGCAATCACTTATCTTATGTCACTGTTTGATCCACCCATCACATGAGTATCCACATGTCTATTTTGATATCTCATATCAAGTAGCATAAGACTCACTACCTCCTACTATCAATATTACATACTGATAAAGGAAAATAGATAAAGGTGATGATATGTGGATTAATACTACCCATTTATTAATCCTATAACTACGAACTTATACATCAAATGTACTAAAAAAATTTGTCACTCATATTATCAATTCTTGATAATAAACTCTTTTTACATAATGCTAAAAGGTAAATACTCAAATAAATGAACACTTTATCTAAATGAATATTATATTGCCATAGGTATAAAAATACAATGTCATTTATATTACAAGAAATGGCACTAAGGCATATTTACTAACAGTTACTCTATTTGTTGTTTTCATACTTATTAGACTCTCTATCCTTGGGAATATATTATTTTTTTTATTAATGAGTCTAAGTACATCCAAATGGACACTTATCCTAGGACTTTTGAAAGCTACCCTAAAGTTATTAATCACTAATTTTTCTAAGCCTCCCCTACTCAAGGGGACATCAATTTTTTATGGGCTTTTCTTTCCTAATATTTCTTTTGTCATATATCTGGACGGCCAAGTGTTGAGTACCTTACTTTAGTTAAAGGTTTAGCTAATGGTATCACTTTATTTTGGGTTATGTTTTGAATGAGAGTTTTTATTCTAATTTTAGGAAATGTGTGTCTAATGATCCATCTCATTTTTTGAATGGCAATATATGGTACTTAAAATTTTGGCTTGTAGCCTATTTCTTAAGTTAAATGACAAAGCATGTCTTACTTCTCTTCCTAGTATATATAAAGCACTTTGATTTCATATGAGTCTTCTTAGTCTCATGTTAAGGTTTTCTCCTTCTTTTCATTACTAAAGCAGAAGGACAAGAAAAAATTATTCCTTTTCAAAAATCATCCTATATGGTAAAATTATTCCTTTTCAAAATCATCCTATATGGCTTAATTATTTCATTTCATTCAGTTTATTAATTTGCTTAATAAGAAAATTTTCTATAAAGCTACCTCACATTGGCCGTTCATGTTAGGTGGTTGGCATGTTTTTAAGCATGACTCTAACCTTACTAATACTCCTCTCTCTTTTGAATGTACTTCCCTTTTCCATATAGTCCTCAATTTGGGCTAGAGCTTTATATTGCCCCTCCCTCTTTGGATAGTACACTTATTCCCCTCCTTAATGTTGCTCTAAGGGGATTATTAGAGAAGTACAAGAAGAGCTAGGATGCCTCCATGTTTATTTTACCCCTATTAAGTCTCAAGGTATTGAGGCTTACAACAAATTGTGGTAATTAAGATTTAAAGAGATGAGTTATTTTTCACCTAAGGTGAGCAAAGGTAAAAACTTTTTTCATCTTATTTTTATACTTCTATTTGTACTCTCATCATTATTTTCACCCTTTATTCCTCATTGTAGATATTGTTACTCCCAAGAAGTAAGATGTTATTGTTTCTTAAAATAAAGGAAAAACATATAGTAGCTAAAACTAAAAAAAGGAAAGAGTGCTACTACCTACTCCTCTTAGCTATAAGTCTTTTTGGCTTAATGCCTTACAAACCTCCTCCAAAGAAAAATCTAAAGAAATAATAGAAATAGAAGAGGTAGAAGATGATGATAATGAAGATGGGTTAAAGGAAAACTAAGAACATTTGAATATTCGTTCAAGTAATCTCCTCTTTTTTTATCAACTTTTCATTCATTGTTCATTATATTTCACTCACTTCTAACTTAATTTGTTTGGTGAAATAGTTGATACTTGTGAGGGTGAAGTACCCACTATGCCTCAAGACTTGCCTTCACTAATGAGTTTTACATCCATTGAAGAAGACACTTTCTTCTACATGCCCAGGAACTTTTCTACCAAAAAGACAGTCATGTCACCTTATACTCCTATTATAAATTCTGCTCCTTCTCTCGTTGCTTAGGTTTTAAGCTTTTACTACATTTTTTTATTTGTGTACTGAAAATATATTTGAATATCATGCTAATCATAAAACTTAACACTTTATCCTTATAAATGATAAGGAATTATCACTAAACCTGAGCTTCTTAGATACACCTACTAAGAATGAGAGCAATTCTTTTCCAGCTCAAGATGAAGAGTAGGTCAAAAAAGCTAAAAAGTCTTTAAAGTCAATCTTGAGCTTGTAGATTGGTGCCTTAAAAAAGACTAAGAGATCTACTATACTAGCTAATCTTAGTGATGGGTATGATCTGCAAGTGCACGAAATCATATAAGTAATAATAAAAAGATATTTTTCTCATGGAGATAGCATTAATTACGAAGCTACTCAAAATATTTTGCTTGTCTAGACTCATAAAAATTTCAATGAGAAAAACAAAGTAAATTAAATCTAAAACAATATGAAATTTTTTTACAAAATTTATATAATTAAAGATGTTAGGGTTTAATTCGTGTGGCTCAACTTATTTCAAAATAATGATAAATTCTTGCTCATTATGAATAACATTTCATTTTTGAAAATATTTTTAATATTGTGATGTCTCTCTTATGTACACTCATAATTAACCAATTATGATAATTATCTGATTGCCTAGCTCTCACTAACACAATTAACTAGTCATAGTTAATTCATTCAAGCAATCTTCCATGGAATATTAATATTGAAGTGTCTCTCAACTAAATTAATTTGAATTAATATATTGTTATTGCTTTTCTCACTAGAATTAATCTCCCAATATAACCCTAGCATCTAATTCAATTCAAAGGGTGATCAAGCCAATAAAAAAAGCATTAAGTCCAATAACTTTAATGAAATGCATATTCTTTTATCAAGAATTTAATTGATTAAGTTCATATTGAGCAGGGTTCATTTAAAACCCTAACTAACCTACTTAGTTACTCATAAAAATTAGAAAAAAAATAACAATAAATGAAGAAATTAAACATATTAATAAATAAATAAAATTATAAAGTAAGAGAATAATAGAAGAAAAACTCTTTTTCTTCCGCTTCCTCGATGATGTTCTTGATTTTCAATCCTTGTTTTTCATTCTAATAGCTTGAGTTGAAAATTAAAAATTCTAGAACTAAAAATATTCAAAAAATGATGATAATTCTTATGTAAAGAAAAACAATAGAGCATTGTTCCTAAGAGCAACAACCACCTTTTTAAAAGAAAAAATTCTTCTTAAATATTGTTCTCCAAAAAACCTTAAAAAGGCTCTTTCCAAAATAAGTAGCTCCTATGCACATGACTGTATGCATAAATGACATAGTCATGTCACCCTCCTTTAATTGATAGTGAGTGCTCTGACACAGCAATGTGCATGGAGTGACATAGTCATGTCTACTTCAAATCTTACAATCAGGCACAATTGCGTCTACTAAAGCACACAGCTGTGTGACTCTTTTACTCCTCATTTTTTGATCTTTTTGTGTTTTCTCTTGGTTGGATAAGCTCTTAGATTCAAGTCCTCATTGCTTCTATCTAAAATGAGTTCCAATTTGAAGGAACCTAGATAATTAACTCAAAAGTAATGTAAAATAATCTAATAATTACCTAAATATGAAATAAATAACAAAATGACTAATTAGTTAACTTCTAATGCAATTATTCCTAAGTCATGCTTCTATAAGGTAAAAACCTATAACTCTAATAATGAAATGCAACTATTTAGTGCACAAAATCTATTATTTTTTGCACTTATCACTTAACACTTTAGAACATAGTACCGAGTTTGTTATCATTTCTACCTTGAGAGATCAAGCTATACAGGGATTCTCACACCTTAATGAATCTAATGTAGCCTAGTTAGATGCTTCAAAGCTTCTGAGTTTTTTTCATCAATAGAAGGAAGATTTCTTAGCCAACCAATCTAACATGAAAGAAATAAAGGCAGTAGAAACTAAGGCTAAGGCATCATTTGATTAGGTAGTTGTAAAAATTAAAGAGTTAGAGTCTAAGCTTATTGCTTTAAAGACTATAAGACGAGGGCTGCTTCAGAAAAATAAAGACTTGGCTTTTGATTATCACACGATTGCTTCTAATGTTAAGGATATGAGAAATCCTTAATTAATCAAAAGGAAGTAGTTCTTAGATTGAAAAACCAAGAATATGAAGCTCTAGTAACTATAAAGAACTGCTTGGATATCTAGGATACCCTTAGAGGGTTTGACTTTGATTCTATATGAACTTCATTATGAATTTCTTATAATTTTATGTTTATAATGACTTGGGATAGTTACTGGCTATTCTAAGAGCTTAGTATTTTGACTATAATTTGGTTTTATTAATAATGCTTAGAGCCAATATTATAATTTCATATTATCAAATGACTTGTTTTCGTATATGTTTTTTGTTTGAGCTTCTTTTTGCTAGTGTCATACCTCAAATTTGACCATCCCCAAAAAGGTCTAATGATGAAATGAATCTTTGAAAAGACTAGAGTTTACTTATTTATAACACCTTTAAAGTGTGTAATCCAAAAACCCTAACTAATCCCCCCAGTGTGCAAAATCAATCACCTAGCCATTAAGTTGCACTTTGATCTTATGAAATACAAATTACTAAAAAAATAAGAGGCTTATTTCGAGAATCTCCTTTTGAAAGATATAGCTTGTTGAGTTGGTTTTCATTTCATCAAATCGAGACCTAACTTCATGAAAAAAATAAAAATCAATTTTGATAAAACGGACTTCAGAAACACATCTAAAAGGCTCCAAAACCTCCGGTAGTGGTCCCAAAATAGTCCAAAATAACCCAAAGATTAGCACGTGACCCCTAAAGTTGTGCATGTAGCCACGAACACTCCTAGGTGTCACACTCTAAAATTAAAGCTAAATCAAACTAAACAGACTACGATCGAATCTGAATTTCTAGAAGTACAATGGGCCCAGCAGAGGCACAATAATCTTACTCTCTTAGATAGTCGAAGGCTCAAGGCTCTATACCATACACAGTTGTATTAGGCTCAGCTAGCTAAAATTTTCAATAGAAAGGTGAAATATAAGAGTGTAACAGCAGGAGACTGGGTGCTAAAGCAAGCGAGTCAAAATATTCTGGACCTTAGAGGGAAATTCATACCAAACTGGGAACGCCTGTACTTGGTCAAACATATCCTATTAAAAGGAGCAATCAAGCTAATGGATTTTGAAGGCAATGAATTCTCTTAACCTGTCAATACAAGCTGCCTAAAGAAGTACTACATCTAGGGCAAAAAAATCCCCCGTTGAGTTAAAGACCTAAAAATGGCTGCTCAAGCAAAAACTAAGGACTTCCTACTAGGTTGAAAACCCTATATGGGCAACCTAGGCAAAAGTTAGGGAAAGAAAGAAAATACTAGAAAACCTGAAAAGGCTAGTTAGGAACAAGGGTAACCTCAAGTTTGAAATTTTTATGAATGCACATGTGCTTTTCTTAAATGATTTCAGTGAAATGAGAATGATTGCCAATAAAGAGGTAGACAATAGCAATGGCAAACATCACCAAGCATAGCAATGGTAAAAAGCATATATACTATAGTCATCATCATACATATATCATACAACATAGTAGGAAAAATGACTAGATACAACACCCAAAGTCCATAACCTCAGAAAAATGATATAACAAAGCAACCACAAGAAAAATGATACACATCGATCTTGGCTGCCATCAAAAGCAAGCATCGATCCTGCTCAAGCATCCCCATCATCTGATCCAGGCTCCTCATCATTCATTGCAAAGGATGCTAGCTATAACTCTAGCTCACCAATACAATCATTATAAGTTGTGTGCTTCCACTCCCACTCATAGCTAGCAAGGAGACGTTCAACCTATATTGCATGAAAATTGCATATCATACACACATACATAAAATATGTGCATAAATAAATAGGTACAATAAAGAAAGCATACCCTTTACTATTTACGAGTCATAAAACCTCTGAAGTGTACAATCCTAAAACCCCAACTAATCCCACTAGTGTGCAAAATCAATCACTGATCCATTAAGTTATGCTTTAATCTTATGAAATATGAATTATCAAAATAATAAGAGGCTTATTTTGAGAATCTCCTCTTAGAACATGCAATTTGTTAAGCCAGTATTCATTTCATTATATCGAGACCTAACTTCATGAAAAATGAAAATCAATTTTGAAAAATGGACTTTAGAAAACACATCCAAAAGGCTCTAAAACCTCTTAAAGTGGTCCCAAAATAGTCCAAAACAACTCAAGGATTAGTGCATATTGCCTAGAAGTGCATGTATAGCCACGAACACTCCTAAGTGTCATGCATTAAAATCAAAGATGAATCAAACTAAACAGACTATGGAAACACATCCAGAAGGCTCTAAAACCTCTAGAAGTGGTCTTAAAATAGTCCAAAAACTAACAATTAGTGCGTGTCACTTAGAAGTGTGTGTAAACACCCCTATGTGTCACGCACCAAAATTGAGGCTAAATTAGACAAAATGGACTATGCAAATGTATTTGAAAAGCTCAAAAACCCTAGGGACCAACCTTGGAATAGCCCAAAAAAGCCCCAAATTGAGGAGTAACATATGAAAGTGCATGTAACTGCGCATGAGTGTGCGTGGCCACATGCCAAGCGCACAGTCACATGCACTTCACATGGTCACGTGCTCTGTCATAGGGATGCACGTGTGAGCATGCATATACCCCCCTTATTCCTCACATTTTTCACTATAAATAGGTACCTCCAAACCCCATTTTGAGCGAGGTAGCAAGAGGAAACATACACACACTCAAAATTTTATCTGCTCAAAGGTGCTGTAAACCTGCTTCAATACAGTTTTAGCTCTCTCACTGCATTTTTCTTAGGTTATTAGGTCTCCCTTCCACCAAACCTAGCCTCATCTTTATCAAAGCATGCTTCAAAGGTATACAAACTAGTATCATTCTACACGTCATTTTGAACCTCTTGACGAGGAAAGCTTGATAATCCATCAAAGCTAAAGCTTCAAAACCCACATAAGCATAGTCAAATCTGAGGACCATACAATCATTTTAGCATGTTTATTTTATCGTACTGCATTTTATTTTATTATCACCAGCATTTATGAATATTATTGTGCTTATGTGATGAGACTAGCAATTTGCATGCTATGTGAATAATTTAGACTCTATATTTTGCTTATCTCATGTTGTCATTTTGCATCCTCTAGTTTTGAAATGTGAAATCATGTCATAAATATCAATAACATGAAAAGTTCATATTCTAGACTAAATTCATCATATTCCTAGTCTAGTGATGTCACCATTCATTCCCTATATTGTCATCAAATATCATCATAGCATAAATAATCACTACAAACATGCATGATTGTGTACATTTTGTTCCCCTTTTTAAGTGATTGAGTGTCCATTACTTATCCTGTTATTCAAGTGATCGGGCAAGCTATGTGTATAGTCGTACTTACCTTACAGGTTCATTACACCTAAGCTAGATTTACCTCTGCACAATCCTTTTATCATTTTATGTGTATTTTATTAGGTAATAATGATATTTCAGCTTTATCATCTTCCATTATCTTATGTACTATATGAATGCTATACAAATTGTCATAGCTGAAATTAGGGTATTGCAGTAGCTATACATTGAATATCGTATAATGAGAAAGGGTGAAAAAGTAAATGCAATCCCCCGAACCTAAAAAACTATACTTGGGGCAATACTCGTTGAGTGACCCAATGTTGCCCCTTTTTTTTCCCGATTTTTTAAAAATCAAGTGGCAACTCCATAAAATGAAAAAAGCATCTCATTCCTCTCGAGACCAATCATTTTTCCCTATTCGGTATAGTTGTCATGTCCCTCAAAAACCTATAAGCTCAAAAGCCATAAAACAAAAGCACCAAAAAACAAAATAGGTCGTTTATAGCTAGTATAACTTGTCACTTACACTATGCACCACAACCATTCATTTTAACACAAATTAGGTATTTTTAGTAAAAATGCTACCTAAATTTTAAACAAAATTATTTTTTATAAGAACCTGACATCCTTTACTCAAACTTTTTCATAATAATCAACCACTAAAAAACTTTTATTTCCATATTTCAAAAGATGGTTGTTCGTGCCTACTTTACAAGTAAAAAGACAAAATAAAATCATGACTAACCAAGAGTAGTGGTAATTTACTGGCCATAGGCCAATTCTATAACTCTAAGATTTTTCTCTTACTTCCCAAATATTTTTTAAGAAATTTGACATTAATGAAACTTTGTATGGGACTACATCTAGACTTTTTAGCCAGTATGCATTGCCTTCCAACTTGTGATGATTTCTATTGGCTCCCTCTCAATTGCCCAACTCCTTGTTTTTAGTTCCAGTCGGCAAGATAACTTTTTAGACTAAATCACTAGTTTTAAATATCTTCTTTTTAATTCTCTTATTGTAAAGTTTGAAAATCTTTTTTTCTTTTGGACCATCATATTGGTCAATGCTCTAAACCTTTCCTCATTTACATTTTATAATTCCATCAATATAATTTCAGAGAACTCTTCAAAGGTCAAGTTATTCTATTTTGTTACCTTAAGGGATGGAACATATACTTCTAAAGGCAAAATGGCATCATGTTTGTGTGTAAGAGAAAATGGGTTGGTGTCAGTAACTTCTCTCTTAGTGGTCCTATATACCCATAAGGTTTCAAATAAAATTCTAAGCCTGTCTCTTGGATTATCTTCGAGCATTTTCTCTAATATGCTAATTATAATTTTATTTAAAGCCTTTACTTAACCATTTTCCTAGCATAATATGGAGTATAATTTAGGAGTTTTATGCCATAATATTTTGCAAACTCTATCATTTCTTCGCTAATAGACATAGTTCCTTACGCCAACCTATGGAGCATATATTTCTTAATGAATACAATGACATCCTTTTGCTCTACTTTTTTTTATCAGAATTGTCTCTACCCATTTTGTGAAATAGTTAGTAGCCACAATGATAACACTATAACCTTTAAAAGATGTTGGATCAATTTTACCAATAAGATCGATAGCCCATCCATGGATTGCTAAGGCTGCACTATTAGATATAAGTCATTAGCAAGTACTCTCTGGATGCTTCCATGCTTCTGACATTATTAATAACCTTGTCATTAGTTCTTCAATCTTTTAGAATAGACGACAAAGAGTAATCACGCCTTTATATCAACCATCTCATTTTTCTTTATGCTTGATGTGCTCTACAAACCCCTTTATGGACCCATTTTAGAATCTCCATTGCTTGTGGAAAAGATGGACATCTCAAGAGAAATTCATCAAGGGTTCTTCTAAATAATTCTCCTTTTAACATAACATAGTTTAGGGTTCTTGCATTAACTTTGAATGGCACTTTCTTCACAGGATTTTTAAGATATTCTTTGATTTTAAAGCACCAATATCCTATAATGTTTATATCATTATTAAAGGTTTTAATTTCCATTCCCCTTTTTCTGATGGAAGGATAAGATTTTTTCTACACAAGAATCAATTTATGTGCTAATTCTTCAAACATCTTTAAACTATATACAATATGAGGTAACTCATTAGCTTCTCGAGTGGATTCTCTAGGCAAATGCATATAGGAAACATTTTCAAAGGAATCTACCAACTATATAAAGTAGCAAAATATGATGTTATAGAGATATTGGTGCATTTATACTCTCCTATTAATTATTAAAGCATAAGTTAGGAATCCCTAAGATTAATGCCTTATTTACCCTTAGCTCCTGAAGAATCTCAAGGCCTATAATTAATGCTTCATACTCATCTTAATTATTAGTGCATTTAAATTCCAAAGTGATGTTGATATAATCACCACCCTTGCTCTAAAAAATTTTTCTATTGAAGAACCATCAAACTTAAGTGTCCAAGGCTTAATATCTACTCCACACAAAGGAAAATCCCCTTCTTTCTTCTCAATGATTTGTTGAGTAAGTTGTGTATCAAAAAATTAGTTATTGCTTGACCCTTCATTAACTTTTTAGGAAATTATACTATGGGGAACTCAATTAAGCTCAACAACTCATTGCTAGTTTTTTTATAATACTAGTTTGTTCAACATATACTTCATTAGGTCAATTTGTGAAGTAACATATATATGTTTCAATAAAAATCTCTTAGTTTAGTATAGGTAAAATAAAAGGCAAGGCATAATTTCTCAAAAATATTTAATCTCAATGGTGGTAAGGACTCTGCATAAGTAATAAATAGCCTACTTATATCCCATTGAATTATTCTAAGCCAATAGACATCCAATAGATTCATTTGAAGCTGAAACATATATTTTAATGGTATTCCTTCTTTTAGAGGAACTAAAACATATGGTTTAGACAAGTATTCTTTAATTTTGTTAAAGGCATTTTATTACCTTTCCTTCCATTTAAATTTAGCTTCTTATTTTAACTTTAGTAAATAAAAACACTTTTTAGTTTTACTAGTAAGGTTAGAAATAAACCTTATAAGATCATTAACTTAGCCCAAAAATCATTGTAACTCTTGTTTGGTTTGGGGCAACTTAGCCTTTGATTTATTTTTATCCACCTCTATTCCTCTTTGGTGAACTAAAAATCCAAGAAAATTTCCAGCCTACACATTGAATGCATATTTGAGAGGTATTAGTTTTAATTGATGATCTCTCATTCTTTCAAAGCTCTTTCTTAATTGAGAAACATGTTTACATTTTTTTTAGATTTTACCATTCTATTGTCAATATTTATCTCTATATGACAATTGATCATATTATGGAAAATAGCATTCATAGCTCTTTAGTAGGTAGCACCTACATTTTTGTAGTCCAAAGGGCATGACCAGCCATTGAAGATTCATAATTACTCAAGGACACTTAAAAGTGATCTTTGACATATTTTTCTTAGCAATGAAAATTTGATTATATCCTAAAAAGCCATAAATGAATGATAACAATTCATTCCTGGTAGCAGCATCAACTAACATTTCAGCTATTAGCATAATATAAATATCTTTAGGTGTGGCCAAGTTTAAATCTTTAAAGTTATATGCACCCTAAGTTAGCCATTCGTTTTTATAACTAGAACTATATTTAAAAGTCATTCAGTATACTTAGTTTTCCTAATAAAGCCAACCTTTAGCAATTTTCCAATTTCCTCTTTGACTTTCAACTCCACCTCCTTTGACATTCTTCTTGGAGCCTTAGGGCCTTTTTTAAGCTTCTAGTGTTTTCCTTTCCAAAAGAGGGGAAGCATAACCACTAGTGTTTGCAAGATCAAGCACTGCAATTTTGAAATTCAAAATATCTTAAAAATTGGTGGCTATGGATGCTTGTCTTCTTTAATTTTATTCTCTCAATAATTCTTCATATTTAGTGACCTTCATAGCTAATTCATAAAAATCTCTAAATTTTATACCTTAAAATTTCTTCATTAGCTCAATATCTCCCTTTAAGCCATCTTGACATATTCAGATTCATATAAGAGGATTTTTTATATGTTCTTCAAATTCTTGAACCTTGTAATGAACATGTTTGCACTTTCACCGACCTTTTGAGGCTACCCTTGACAGTTCAACTATGCATACATCTAGTTTAGTTTTGAAATTTTGAGTATGAAATTAACGCTCCATTTCTTACCAGTGAGGATTGAATTTCTAAACAATACTATATACCATGTCAAAGTTGCACTTATTAGAGTATTAAGAAACAATCTTAGTTTAATATTTAAGAATTTTTCATAGTTAGCATGTTCTCTACATTGAATAATAAATCAAGCAATAAGTTCAAGAGTCAATTACCTATCTTCTCTAAAAAAATATGGAAAATTCTAGAATACATTAACCACTAGGATATAAATTATCACTACTGATTATGTCTAGGCATGGTTTATAGAATATTGGTTGGCCAATTTCGTATAGCTCAGGTCCATACAATTTTTTAATTATATCTTGTGTAACATCTAAGTTACTCAATCTTTTAGAGCTTGAGGAAGTGGCACATAAGCCTAGAGAAATGGTGTTTACCCTTAATAAACTATCATGTGTTATCGGGGAGTATTGCCTCTCATGCCTCTCCTATGATATATTACTTCTTCATCATAATCTCTGGCTATAACACTAAATTGGTCCTACTAAAAAGCTAATGATTAAGAACAATCTTATTGCTATTTATATCATTACCATTTTGGCCATTGTAATTTGTTCCATAATTAATAACTCTTAAATCCTCCTTCCAATGTGGAGGAATATACCTATCATTGATAGAAGCATGGATAAGTTTAAAATTTGGTCTAGCAAATGAATATATGAGTTCCTTTTAATGCTAGACCATTGCTTTTAAGGCAAAATTCTTACTTCCTTATTTAGAAATTTGTTTATTCATTTTAGTGAATAAGGTCGCAATTTCTTATAGAGATTTTTTAATATTACTAATTATTTATAATATTGAATCTTGTATTAGCTTCATCCTTTTTTAACAAATAGCCTGAATATTAAAGCCTTCACTAGTTGTAATAGTATCAGTAGTTGCCAATTTTTTGCTTATTTAACCAATAGATGGCTCACATTTATTTAGATTATAAGGTAGTAGGTCTTTTTATAGTTGTTTCTTAATATCTTTATATGTTTTTATAGGCAAGTTATTAGATGAATTTTCAACTTTAAAAGTATCTTTTCACTTCTTAATTTCATTATTTAGTTAGAACTAGTCCCATTAAGTGTGCCAAGAGATTTTTAGTGAAATTTTGGACAAACTGGGTTGAGCATGTTAGAGGAATTATTTTCTTAATAAATTTTGACTTCATTTAAATGAATTTGTAGATTCTCAAACTCCTTTACCATAATTCATTTGGACTCCAATAAGATTTTTATAAATATAATTAAAGTGTTATAAAAGTAAGGAAAAAGGAAAATTTTATTGAATTTTATGACAAGCTTATGGGAAAAGAAAATAAAATAATAGGAAAAAAATAAAGCTTGCTTGAACTCTATCAACTAAAAGTGATGATTAGTTCATTGTCTAGTTGAGAATATTTGATTGCGATTGGTAATTGATGACTTGTTATCATCATTCCCCCTATTTTTTGGGTTTTATGATTCATAACACAACGAAAAACAAAAATTAATTCACAAAAACCCTAAACCCAAATCCATGTACTTTGAGTAAATTAATGGAGAGAGATTCCAAACACTCACCAAGACGATCTTATGGCAAGATGGTTAGAAGGAAGAAAGGGGATTCACTCCAGTGACACCCTACCTCGAGCTTTTCATGTTAGTATTATTGGATAAAAGTGCCACCAATTAAGACACACCTTATATTGATATCCACATGAACAAGGAATCCAAAATAGTATAGGTGTGCTAGTACCTTTTTCTTTCTAATACTCTTCTTTATTTTTATATCTCTATGTGTTTGTTTCTTTTACAAAAGAAGTTGAGGAAGAAGGAGGGGAACAATAGCTTAACCTAAACCTTAAAGAATGAGATGTATTTATAGGCATCCTTCCTAGGGTTTCATAAGTCTCCACTTACCAAAACAGTTTTGGTAAGACTAAACTTCCTCTTTTATTTTTATTATAATTCTATAATTAGAATTATTTCCTATTTAATTAAGATAACTTTTACCTTAAATAAATTAGGAAATAAATAAATACTAATATATATATATATATTATTTCCTATACTTATTTATTTAATCTCACATAAAGATAATTATTGGGCTTAATTAACCTAAGACTACTCTGGGCTTATTCTAAATGTGTGACCCTATAGGTTCACACAACTTTGATAGTGGGCCTAAAATTTCCATTTTAGCCCACAAGTCATAATTGGTCTCTAACAAGACATGCCACATTGTGTGAAGGTTAATAATCTGACATAACCTAATTCACAGCATGTATTATAGTCCTTTTGTCATGTGATATCTTGATTGAACATAAGGCATGAAATTTATCATCCTTATATTTTTCAATCATATTGTTTCTTGATCCTAAGTAAGCTCATATTGATAATACTTTATCTGATATTGATAACTCTTTATCAATTCATTCTAGCATGGCCATGCATTTCTCTTTAATCTAACTTATTGAGGGGCCCATAGATATCTTCTCATAATTAATGAGGCACAAATTCCATCTTAATCACTCATGCTCTTCACATAACTCATTTTATATCCAATCACAACCTATTTTACCATCTGATTAAATATTATGTAGGGATGTGTCAAAATATAGAACTCATCATATAAGAAACCATGGTGATTTCATATTAGAGGACTCAAATAATACTACTGTGATGAGAATTACCTATGACAATTATCCATGTAGTATTCTCATAATGGGTCAATCCAGTACATCATTTTACTAAATATGTACCTATAAGTTTGACTTAATATCTTATATACATGATCAGTAAAACATAATCATTAGTCAACCTCATACTAGTCTTTATTCATTGTTATTCCCACAACTATAATCAACTAGGAATTCAAGTATCATATAAGAGTTTTACTATCAAGTCACACATTTAATAACCTTATGAAGAATTAACAAATCAAGGATAATATTAAAATTAGTCAGTAATAATAGAAATTCCTCTTTATTAATAAAATAGAAATATAATAAAGTTAAAGTATGACCATTACATAATTGGCCTAAGGCATATCACTAACACTATTTATAATCACAAAATTTATTTCTCCAATTAAATTTTATCCAAAGGTTATCATAAATTTTAGAGAAATGAAGTCTATAACCTTTGGTTCATGATTTATTTCTTTAAGCCATTCAATAGTCACACTTCTCTACTTCTTTAGAACCTTCTGCCTTTGTCACTGAGTCATTAACAGGCTAGGATTTAATTAATTTTGGGCTTTGAAAGGTAATTAATTAAATTCGGTCATAAATAATGGGCCTTAATATATCTCAACCCAAAATTCAAATTTGGGCTTAAACAACATCAACTAGATCCTATAAAAGGGCTCAACAGTTTTACTCAAAGACTGAGTCCAGAAACTGGATAAAAGCTTTTTGAATGCTCACTCAACCTTGCAATCAATCTTCATTTGTATTTCATGTTTTATTATTTTTAATTATTTAATTATTCTTTTTTATTTACATGCCAAATTGCAATTTCCTCTAAACAATTCTTAATTTTATAATTAGGTCCAAATTTATTAATTAATCTATTTTTATGTAATTTTGGTTTGGTTCACAATATTCATCACACATTATATACATTCATCCATAAGTAAGAAAAATTAATAAATGAAAGTGCATACAAAGAAATAGGGAAGGAGAAATATATACAATCCTTTTAGCACACTATAAATCAAATGAATTAAATAGCAACCCAAAATGCCACAATTTCATTCATCATCCTAAAATTATAATTTTAATTAGTTCTCCAAAAAGGAAAAAGAAAGAACCTATAAGAAATAAACATGCCAGTTCACATATACAAAATGTATAAAATAATATGAAATACTTAACTCAATCACATAATTAAATTCAAGGAATCAAAATTAAAACCATATTTAAGATTTTATCATATTGTAGAAAACATCAAATTAAAATGTATTGAGATTAAAAATATTAAATTAAAAAATCTAATTATGAACCTGATTATAATCTAAACAATTACATTAACATTCTCATTAATTATTACGATAAAACTAAATTAATTTCCAATTGGGTAGTCATGACATCTATTCTAGTGGTTACTTACAACTTTTGGGAACTAAATGTTATTAACTAGGATTTTCATATTTTTCTATAATATTAAGAGTTAACACTATTTCCCATTGCCATTTGGATTTGAACCTAGTAAACCAACACAAGAGTTGCACCGATAATGATAATTATTAATTAAAGTGATTAATTAATTAATTAGATTTTCACTTATGTAGGGATCTAGCATATCTCAAAATCTAATTCAAAGGATAGGACTGTTAATTATATGATTAAATATTAATTTGAACTTAATTTAATATGTGATATTAAGTTGAAGGACCAAACTTAAATCTGCCACCATTAATAGTTTGGATATATTATGTGAGATAGGCCATATAGATGTAGATTAATGGATGATGGATGAACTTGGATAATAATGTATATTAGTGAGATGGGCCTTATGTAAGTGTTATATAAAGATAATAACTCTAATGATTGGATGTTATAAAGATGGATTTAAGGGTTCCTAATGGTTCATACTTTTTTTAGTATGCTTCTAGCCCTTCCCTAAGATCCTAGGATGATGGAATTGAAGTATTTTAATAAATTTTTCTATTTTTAAATGATTTTACAAAGATTTTTATACTATTTCTTAAAACTCTTCTTTAAGTGCTTTTAAGTCTGATCCTTATTCTTGCTCTTGTTTGATGATTGTGATTGTGTTTGTTGATGTATGTGTGACTTAAAATTCTATATTTTATTGATTTTATTTATACTTTATGGTTTCTTTTGGTTTATTTTGAAGTGAATACTTGTTAAAAGCCTTTTTTAGTGTGTGTTGTGATTATATGTTGCTCAATTATACTCTTATATGCTTTGGTTGTTGATTTGTTATTACTATGATATTATTTGCATAATTTGTGTACTAATTTAGGTTTTTTATTGTTTTTTATTTATTTTCATTATGGTTTTGGTTATAAATTATCATTTGTGTATTTTGTGAACTTTGTGTTGATTTATAAGCATTAATATCCATAGCTTGTGTTCTTGGTGTTTATTATTATCATCTTTGACATAAGTACTTTGTTTATATGATTATCCTTCAATGTTTAAGTCTTATGAGTCCCTATTTGCATATTTTATTCTTTGGTTAATTTAATTTAAGGATTTCCATATATTCATGTTAATTTGTGTGTCAATTTTGTTTTAAAATGTCATTTATCTCTATTTGATGTCTCTATCTCAAATAGAGTCTTGTTTAGTGTTGTTTTTAGCGTCCATTTGTCTATTTCATATTTAATGTTGTTTTCTTGTCTCTGCTAACCTTTTCTCTACTATTATTTAAGCTATATATTGATTCTCTACTTCTCCTCCTATTTCTTTTACATTATTGCATTTTCCTACATTCAGGTGCCTTTATGCATATCACTTGCTTGATGCATGTCACTATCATGTGTGTGCTCATTTTTAGATTCTCTAGATGCATACGTTCATGCTTCCCAGCTTACATCACTTGCATACTTGCATTCTTCCTAGATTTGCATCACTTTGCATGCTTCCTAGCTTGCATCATGCATCATCTTTTGTAATGTTTGGTTGAGCATGCATTTGCATTACATATCTTGTTATCAATCTCAAGCTACTAACTCTTACTAATAATTATTACTATTGTTATTTTTTTTGTAATCTTTTTCTTATTATTTGTCTATTTTAGTTATCAATTCTCAATTTATGTTTTATATTGTATATTAATTGCCAACATAATCTCATTCTCTACACTCAATCCTCATTTTTCTACATTTTTATATCTTATTTATGCTTTTATTTTCTTTTTATCTTTTGCCTTGTAATCTCTACTCTTACTCCTTCTTCTGTATTTATTTGCTTTAATTTGTAAGTTTATCATTCTACATTCTTCTTTTTATTATTCTTCATGCTTTACTTCTTATGATATCATATTAATGGACATACCTTTGTTTCTCATGTTATATTTATGTTTTATTTGACATTATATACTAAAAATAAACCATATTGCTTTTGGTTGTTATATTGCTTAATAAATGAATTTTCTTGATTTCTTTTAATAAATTAATTTCTCTTTTACACTTATTTCTCTACATCTTTTCTTGTCAATTTCTTTTTATAAATAAAGATCTCTTATTTCCATTTATTATTAAATGTGAAATTTTGCTTTTTCTTTAATAAAAATTAATCATTTTCAAGAATGTATTATTTTGCATTTTCATATTTCATTTATAATCTTACTTAAATCATTTTTTTTTAATAAATATAGTCCCTTTTGTGTTCTATTTGATAATGTTGTTATTTTCTTTGTTGATCACAAAAATCATCCAAATGCAAGGATATGGATCACAATTTCCTTTATTTACTAGTTTTTCAAATAAAATGATTTTATTATGTGTTCAATAATTTATGATGTGAAAAATATCCATCCAAGGTACAAAATTCACATTTTGAGGCCTAACTTGATGGAAACTCATGTTGTGAATTAATGGATCACATAATTAATCAAATGTTATTTTCAAATGCTTTTCTAGACTATTTTTAATTTAAAGTCCATTTTTCAAGTATTCTTCCTTTCTTTTGATTTTTCTATTTAAATTCTCAAAGTTATTTAATAAGCATTGTCTTTTCTTCATTTTGGTTTTAAAGGTTACTTTTCATTTATTTTTCAAATAATATGTTTTATTGCCCCAAAACATGGAATATTGAGCAATCATGGAGAGGATATTTGCGAAATGTGTTAGCCATTCTCACCTCTCTTCTCTTTTAATTTATTATTTTTTATTGCTTTTATTTATTTTATATAATTTCCTATTTAGTATGCACATGTTTATCCATAACATGATTTTGCCATAATTGTCATGTCATGGGTTAATGATTTGCCTTTTGTTGCTTTATTTGCATTTTATTTGTTTGGTATGCTTATAATTTGTTCATAAAAAATATATTTTTTTCATGTTTACATGTTTCATGTATTATGTTGGATGTCATGTCTGCGTGATATTGCCATAACATGTAGATTTATCATATTTATATTTTTCATTAGTTTACTATGTTTATATTTTTATGCCATGTTTGTATGTTATTATATCTTATAAATATGCTATAATTCTATGTTTACACCTTATGTGCTATTGTCATATGCCATGACATGTATGTGCATTACTTTAGCATTTGCCATGATTATGTATCATTATAATATTATGTTATTTTGCATATTCACGCATCATTTTATAATATTCTTTTTGTGCTTGTGTGTATATATTGTGTTTGCATTTTCATGTAGAAGCTAATGTATAATAGTACATAGTTCTTGGAAGCACTATAAAATAAAGTAAGGCTAATAATGCTTAACATCCAAGCAGTATGGAGATGCCTCAAACAAAAGAGCCTAATCCTATTGACATCAACATCTAAACCCAATGCTTTATCCAATGGATGAATGCGATTCCAAACAAGGGATCTGAGTTTGCCTAAGTCCCTAAAATTGATAATTTCTCAGATGATACCAAATGGCGACTCCTTGTTTCTCCTACTTGATTAAAGGGTTATAAGTACATTTATGCCATCACTAAGCTCTTTTAGTACTCCCCTCACTACCCTTTATTTTCCCATAATAAGGAAAAAAGATATGTGATCCAAAGAGTGTTGAGTTAGTCCCACTAGTGTCAACAGATATAAATAACTAGTTAAAAAAATCACCCATAATCATCATTAACATCACTAATGCCCAACAACATCACCACTGTCAATAAAATCAACACCATCACAACCACCTCCAACAACATAAAAAGTCTAAAATATACAAAATCAAAAACAACAAAGTCAATAAAATTGATAAGGAAAAAAATAAAAGGAAATGGCTTGATTAGCAGTACTTTAGATGGGTAGCAATAAAAGGCGATGGTTTTGTAAACATTAGTTTTGCAAGAGCTTGCAACAAAAGGAGATAGCGTTGTTCATGAAAGGTAACAACGGTATTTGCTTAAGAGAAAAGGTAGTGCTGGTTGTTGGGAGAAGAGAGGCATCACTATTCACTTGGAGAAAAGTGGCAGTGGTGTTTGCTAAAAGAGGAGATATAAGTGCTAGTCTTTAGGATAGGAGAGGCAACAGCAAGAGGCGGCGACGACAGTTATTGAGAGAGGTGGCAATGGTGTTTATTGGGAGAAGTCAGTTGTTGTGAGTAAAGGATTTTTTTATCTTTTATTTTATGATGGATTTTTAATTTAATGTTGTAATAATATTTATTTAATGTAAATAATTATTTTAATGAGAAGTAATTAATTTAATGAGACAGTGTATTACACTCTCCTCTTTTAACTAGAATTTGAGAAAAACTGCCAAAATTTACATCTTTCTAGGTTTAATAGCTCAAAAAGTTAAATTTGGAGTTAATTGCACCTTAGATGATAGTTCATGGAGCAAATTGCTACTTTAGCCCTTTTTTTACTATCATACTTTTCTTGGCATTGACATCATCACCATCTGTGGAGGGGCATAGAATTTTGTCCTTTTGAAAAAAATTTAAATTGATTGGGTTGCATGTATAAAAAGCAATACCATGGCTTTCCTCATCAGACAGAAAAAGTATGGGAAATTATCATTCTTGTTTACAAGTTAGGAACAACGAATTGACAGCAAATCAAGACTCAACTTATATCGAGCATATTATGTTATTGTGGAACTTGGGATAATTCTATCAACAAGCAATGTAAGTGGCTATTGATTTTGATATAGGTTTATTTTAGTATGGAATTTAAGTAAAAAATAAAAAAGAAAAAATTTATCAGTAAATAAAAGAATAGAGGTGTCAAAAGAAGGAAGAGGAAGAGACAAGGATGCTGAGTCAATTCTAGTAATGGTGGAGGAGATAAAGTGGCCAAAAACAATGGCTAATGAAGAATTCTTCTCTGATTTTTGGGACCGATGAACGTTTAGTAAACATCAATAGTGATTTTAGGTTTTCACGCTTTTGCTTTTTGTTTCTACATGCACAATGCCATGTTGTCAAGATATGAGTGGAACAAAACCTATTAGCCTTAAATTATGAGGGACATGAGTCCAAAATAAAAATTTAAATGTGTGAAAGAAAAAAATAATTATTGAAAAATGAAATAGGTTAAAGTGTAAAAGTTGAGGGGTGAAAGCATATATTCGGCCAAATTAAAATATTACATCAATTTTTAAAGTTACGATAAAATTGCAAACAATTTCAAATGTCTAATTTTTTTATTCTAATTGAATATTATGAATTAACAAATTAAGAAGGGCAAATTTTACATTTTACATGATATTGCATCAGCATTTTTATTTTAAAAAATAATAATTTGTGTTAAAATTGCCAAACATTTGATAACTCAAGATATTTTTATCAAAATTTAAAAATTGAGATAAAATTGTAAAATGGTACAAATGTTTAAATTTTTCCCACTAATAGGCCAAAAAAAAAATAATTATTAACACAAATTCTACAAGTATACAAACAATAAGTAGTATAGACATTTAGATGATTATTTTCCCATAAGGATTAGCCTATTAGAATACCAACAATTTATTATTTTTTAGCTAGCAACGTCAAATTCAAATTAAACAAATAACTAAAATTAATAGCAATGCAAATAACTAAAATCAATTAACCTAAATTCAATCAATAGGAATCATTAGAGTGTTGCGTTTAAACCCCGTAAGCACACAGATCGTGAATTGTAGTATAAAAGATATTGTTCCCATAAGAATTATATATTGAGTACTAATATATCTACCTATGATCTTAGCTAGAAAATCAAAATATAAATTTGAACAATTAAAACTAAGAGAAAATCAAATGACAAAAACATAGAGCTTAGGTTTAGTTTCATTGTTCCAATCAGATCATGAACACTTAATTATTAAACACTTTGATTTTAGTTAAAGGTAATTGTTCTAAAATACCTAAAAACTCTCTCGAGTTCAATTAAGCATGTCAAGATTAAGATTTAACCTACTCTCATGATTAAGAAATTAATCCTAACTCTTTAAGCATCTTATTTATTCCCGAAGAGCTCACCTACTCTCGTCATCGAGTGGTTTAAGTCCTATGAATCTAAAGCTAATAAATTCTCCTAACTCTCACTGGTGAATTTACCCATAAACATGTAATCAATTGGGCCCTTAATTGAATACAAGACATGAAGAGGACTTCATAAAATTAACTAAAAATCAAATTAAGAAAATTTATGTTGAATCACATCATAGAATAACTATTGTTAGCCTAAACCCCAAAAAGAGTTTAGCCAAATATAGTTTTACAAACAATAAAATAAATAACAAGAGAATGAAGAAAAAGAATAGATAAAACTCGTTTAAGCACCACTTTAATCTTTAAACCTCTGGTTTCCTTCTTAAGCTCTTGTTTATGGCTTTTGATGTTTCCTCCCAATGTTAAATCCATCTTTTCAAATATCTATTAGCATCCTTTTATATAGGAAAACCTAATAGGAGATCTTTTAGCCCTTCAATTTCTCTTCCTTTCTTGCTTAGGAAAAGTCTCCTTTTCTTCAATACACCCACCGCACAATCGTGTTGAGCTAGTGTGACGTTAAATTTTTTGGCATAGTATGCATAAGCTCAGATTCAGATTCCAAAAGGTTGCACACTTTCAAATAGTCGCACCTAAAACCGTGTCACACTTTCAAAATGTCTTTAATTAAAACAAAAAGATGCACCAATAACAACACACTTGTATTGCACCTATATGATATGAAGCTTGCATTCTAGTATATTATGTTGGGTTTCGTGATTCAAAAATGTAGCAAAATTTTAAACTTTTAATCACAAACCCTAACCCAGATCCAAGTAATTCAATTAATTGATTTAAAACTAGGGTTTTCAATTCTTACCACAAATGCAAAAGAGGCAAGATTTCTAGAAGACAAAGAGGAGGTTCACTCCGGTGACACCTTACCTTGAGCTTTTGATTTTAGTAGTTCGGATCAAGACGTCTCCAAAAGAATATGTCCTCCATAAGAGTCCACACGAATAGCCCTTGATTAAAATGAAAACTTTACGTGCTAGCACTTCTCTTGATTTCTCACAAATCAAGAACAAAAACACTATGTGTTTTAGTTTTTCTAAGAGGAGAAAAATGAATTTTGGTGACTAATGATTGAGTTAGTGAAACCCTAGAGAATATAACATATTTATAGACATATAATTAGGGTTTCACTTACCAAAAAAAAATTTTGATAATTTCTCAATTATTATTATTATGATTTTATTTAAAATTAAATCAGAAATAATATTTTATTTATTTAAGATAACCTTTACCTTAAATAAACAAATAAACTATTTATTTATTTCCATAGAGCATATTTGGGCTTCTCAAACCTATATCTGTTTTTGGGTCTGTTCTAAGTGTATGATCCTGTAGGTTCACATGATGTTAGCAGTGGGCCTTAAATCTCTATTTTAGGCCTGCAAGTCATAAGTGGCCTCTAGCATGACATTATGACTACCCAAGTCATGTAAAGTCAATAACCCGACATAACCTAATCTATAATAAATATTGTAATCTCATTGTCACATGATATCTTAATTGAATATAAGGCACAGTTTCTATCATCCTTATATAATTCAATCAGATTATTTCTTGACTATAAGTAAATTGAGAATGATAACTCTTTATCAATTAACTTTAGCATGACCATGCATTTTCCTCAGTTTATCCTATCAAAGGGCTCGTAGATATCTTACTCAAATTAAATGAGGGACAAATTCCTTCTCAATCACTCACATTCCTCACATAACTCATTTCATATCCAATAATAACCTATTTAATCATCCTGTTAAAGACAATGTTAGATTATGTCAAAATATATATAATAGTTATGTAGAAATTCATGATGATTTCAAGGTCAAAGGACTAAATCAATATTATTATGATAAGAATTACTTATGACAATTATCTATATAGTATTCTCATGATTGGTTAATCTAGTACATTATTTCCCAAATAAGTACCTATGAGTTAACTTAATATCTCATATTTATGATCAGTAAAACATAATCATCAATCAATATCATACTAGCCATAACATATTGTTATAACTATGGATAATTTGAATAGAAGTCATATTTTACTAAGGGTTTTACTATCAAGTCACATACTTGATGACCTTAGTAAGAATTAACTATTCAACTAATTATCATAGCACAAAATGATAATAAAAAATATCTCTTTATTAAATAAAATGATAAAGTCAAAACCTGGTTATACATGATTAACTTAGTGCATATCAGTAACATATTGCACAGGCAATGACACAAGTGTGTGTTAAACCATGTTGCCCTTAACATGATCTTCTCATGCAAATTCTTAATTTCTTTGGAATCCTTAACTAGTTTTCTAAGGGGAAAAGAGAATATTTGTTAACACTTGAATAAAATTCCTAATAGAAACAAATTAATTACAAAAACAAATAAAACCAAAATAAAATATCAAACCAAAATAATTCTTGTTTAGACCTAATTCCTACACAAATTAATTTAAATATTTATACAAAATTCATTAAAATTCAACTCAAATATATGTAAAAAATTACACACATTATAGAGCTTGGATTTACTCCAGTACTTAGTATCAAGTCATAAAAGTTAATTTAACTATTAATTCATTAATTACAATCAAGAATAACTGCGCTTTAATTATTATCCAAAGTCTCTTTTGAAATATTTTTCGCTTGTTAATGTTAAACAGTAACCTATTTAATTCTATAATTGAAGTTTAATTAAAACTCATTAAACTCCTTAATTGTTTATATATATATATATATATATATATATATATATATATATATATATATATATATATATATAATATCGTTGTGATAAAATCAATGCAATTCGTGAGTTATTTAGAATATTATGAAAGATATACATAATTAATTTATCAATGAGTGAATTTAGAGACGGAGTTATTGGAGTACGTCTATGAGTCAAATTGAAACTCAATAATGCTCAACTTAACGTACTCGTACTCATATTTGTAATCAAATTTTAATATTTTAAATATTTATTATTTTATTTTAAATGTAATAAGATAATTAATGAGATTGAGCTCAAGTATTTCGTAATTTAATTTACTATACAATTGTGCTATTTATATAATTAATTGAGTCAATATCTAGTATAAAATTATTTAACCCAAACAACACAAATTTTTTGACAAAATTCACAACATTCTAATTTTAGATTCAATTCAAATTTGAGTTTAATATGAATTGACTTCATCCTATTCAATTATATCGTAAAGTATGATTAACAAATTCAAGATCTTTATATCTTTATTTTAATCCATCTAATTTTTGATAGAAACTTTAAATAGAGTACAACTATTTAAATAAAAACATGGTTGATGATAAATTAACTTTACTCTTACCAAATTTAATATACACATAATTAACCTAATGGAAAAAAAACCGTATATTCTTATAAAAATTTAACTATATTACTTTTCACATATTATTTAAATTAGTCATGAATCTGCACAATATGTGGACTGTAAAATAAAATGACTAAATAAATAATTAAAATTAAACAATAACTAAATAAATTTAAAATAAAATATATCACATTAATTATATTTTTATTGCCATAATTTTTAGTGATAATAAGATTTATTTTTAGAATTATGAGATTAGTATTGAAGTATATATAATAGCGTTTTAATTAAAAAAATATAATATTGAGTAATTACTATAATTTTTTTAAAAAATTTAATGGTTTGAAAAAATATTTTGAATGGTCTAAAGTAGAAAATATGTAACATATAAATACTTTTAAAATTTAAGTAGTATTGAAATATGTATAATAATATTTTAGTTAAAACATAATAATAAATCATTGTGGTAAATATTTTATTTCTAATAAAAAAATTAGGATGTTTTATATTTTAATTAATTTTTTAGCCAATAGAATATTTCTTTCTATTTAATTTTTATTTAAATCAAAATTGTTATTTTGGTATAACAAAAATAATACATTTTAAAATGTATAAAATTGTATATTATTATTTTTATAATTTAATATAATTAATTATACAAATAAAAATAACTTAAAATAAGAAATTGAAAATATAAGGTGAAAAGACAATAGGAAAATAAATTTTTTTTTTTTTTTTTAAAAAAGGCAGTCAGCGGTAATAACCGGCTGCTTTAGGTTGGAAATCAATTATGCCATGTCATTGTCCGAAACCAAAAAAAAAAAAGAATTTTGAATGATTCTTTTTTTAACAACCATATTGATATTACAACCAAACACAGACGTTTTTTGTCTCTCTCTCTCTCTCTCTATATGTGGTGTCAAACGTTTTTTGTCTAATGTGCATCAAGGAGACAAGCCTTGATATTGGCAAAATTTGTAAGATTGGAAGGGTGATATTACCTGAAAATGCTTAGAAACCTCCTTGATATATATATATATATATTTTTTTTTTTTTTTTTGACGCAACATGGACTAATTGATATTTTGTACTATTATATACGCAGCAGATGCCCCAAATCAAACAATTGTTATATCATGAATTCCTGTCAATATTGCAATACGGATCCAAAATTTATCACTCATGCTATATAAACTAAAATATGCATATTCATTAATATTCACTTGTAGGTTCAAAGACATTTGAATCTGCAGGTTTACTTACCTTTAACTTAAAAGGTTTTTTACTTATCTCTAAAGGTTTACTAAACTTTACATACATATTCATTGACATTCACATTTAGATTCCATAATAAAAATGCAAAAGTTCATTAGTTTATTCTTAAAGATTCATTACTTATCTCTTATAGGTTCAGTTACATCAAGATGGAAAAAACAATGAAACAAGGAACCTCTAACCTAAGGAAAGGGAGATTTCTGGAACAAGAAACATTATTCAACCTCTGATTCTAATTCATTAATTAATCTATAATAAAAATGTATGATGTATAAGATTAAAATTATTCAATCTATAAGTATATTGTTCTAATAAATAAATGGCATAAAAGGCTACATACTCATCAAAAACTTCTTTTGGAGTTAGAGGTTGATTTTCAGCATGTTCTGTACTAAGTACAGCTTCCTCATTAATTTCCATAATATTTTTAAATCTGCCAAAAAGTAGGGGAAAAAGTAATGAATTTGTAGTCAAAATAGTAATGAACCTTTAAATTTTAAGTAATGAACCTATGACTTTCAACTAATGAAACTATGCTTTCAAAAAAATAATTAATCTGTAGCATTTCAATTGATGAACATATGCTTGATAAGTAATGAACCTATGAGTATCAAACACATAAATATAAACAACAATTAACCAAACAACTAAAAAAAGAATAATGAACATACTCATTAAAAAAAATTATGGACTTTCATGTCCACCTTCAATTGGTGTGGGAGTTAGTCCCAAAGAGAAGGAAGGAGAAGAATGCTCTGCAAATTTTGCAATAGTTTTAGTGTTTGCTTTCTCAAGTTCTACAATTGCTGCAAGGAAGGCTTCATTATTAAAGAAATCTTCTTCTTCAACTCTTTCATCTCCTAAATTAATCAGTTTCTTCTTGTCCTTGGAGCTTTAAATATTGTTGAAGATTTCATTGATTGATTCAAAAGTTTTTTTCATAAGCTGATATATTAATTTTGTCCTTCTGACCTCTGTCATCACTTCTCCAAACTCTATTATATTAGCACCCATTTTCTTGATGTCGAAGGATATTCTTTTCATAAATTCATGTAGTGAACATTGTATTGTATAAGATATACATTTCTTAAAACTAATGTTTATTAACATTAAATATTTTGTATTTACCTTTCTTTGTTCTTTTATTTCAGGTTCTTCATGTGTCTTAGTCTTTTCGTATGAGTATGTAAGACAATGAATTACAAGATCTAAGACTCCTTGTCCTTCTTCTTCCAAATGTTGCTCTAGTGCTTCATGTTATAGATGCTCATAAATTGGAACCACGTATAATCTCTCCATAATTTTTCCTTTTCCAAATCGTCCCTCTTTCAATTCTTCTTTCACTCTTTTTTAACGCTTTCTATAGTCCAGTTAGAGAGGATTGGAAAATTTGTACTACTCTCTCTTACTTTGAACTCTAGTATGTCTAAGTAAGTTAGTTGTTCATTTAAAAACAAAATTAAGGAGATTAAAAGTGATGAAACTATATTTGATAACTAATGAAACTTGATCTTTTATCTAATGAATATATACTACTATTACTAACGGAATGAACAAAGATGTTTCAACTATCGAACCTTCATTATTTATGTAATGAACTTGAGTAATTTAATTTATAAAACTAATGTGGAAAAGCAATAAACCTGAATTATATAAGTAATGAATCTATATTTTTAACCTAATAAATTTAACTATTGAATTTAGAAAAATAAGTATATATTACTCACCAAAATAAAAGTTAAAGGACAAATGAAAAAACCAGTTGGTTTTTTCTTCCATTCTTCAATTGATTGTGCGAGACTCTTCAAAGTGTAACGACAATAGTTGAGATTTCTTATTTCTTTCACATTGATAGTAGAAGATAGTACTTTGTAGTATGACTTTCCACTCTAATGCCCTTTCAACATTGAAGAAACTACAAAAACCATAAAAATCTCCCTCAAACTTATCTCCATAGTTTCCTCTAGTTACAATTTCTTCACCCATTTTTGTGTAATTGGGCTTCCAATAAGTATGTTCTACCTCCGTCTCCAAGACATGAACAATTGTGCGAATTCATAAGAATACCACAGAAAGAAGAAAAACAAGAGAAAATATATGTGCGAATTCACAAGAAAAAGAAGAGAAAATTGCTCGAAATATCCAAAAAAAGAGAGTTTCAAAAGAGAAAAACTCTCAAAGAAGAAGAAACACAGACACTGTTAACAAAAATGTCAAAAAAAAAAAAGCACGGGCTTTTTCATTTTACATGTGTGATTGAGCACTAGTCCATATTGTAACGTGAACAATAGTCCATGATATAATTTGCACAAATTAGAAAATTTGACCCATGGTCAGAAAGCTCAAACTCCAAATATTAAATAGAATACAGAATCTTATAATGGGAAAAAGGCATCCAACTTGGGAAGAATAAAAGACTCATGTTTAAGTAAAGAATTTAAACTCTAATAAGGTAAAGTGTCCTATATATATCCATCATTCTTCTCCGGTCATTCTATTATATTCTTTTGCAATTTCACTATTCTTTACTCAATATTATAGTTAAAATATCAGAGTTTTTGTAGGAGAAATCCCACAAATCACTCTAGTTTTTTGGTGCCACGTGATTAAAAATATCAAAAACTAGTTATCTACAACAATATTACTTTTTTTTTGTTAATGAAAAAAGTAATATTATATTTTTACAATTAGATGTGCCATATATATATATATATATATATATATATATATATATATATATATATATACTACTTAATTTTTAATGTCAAATATATAATTTAAAAATTGATAAATTTTTTATTATTTTGTTCAGAAACGAAGCTATAACTTATTATTAGTAAAATTATTCAAGAGGGTGTTTGTAAATTACCATAATAATAATAATAATAATAGAATTTAAAGAAGATAAGATGTGAAAATTTAATAAACAAAAGATATAATTCCATCAAAAATTTGAAATATTTTTTTTGAAAGAAGTTTAAAATTTGAGCAATCAAATAGATGTGTTCTTCTATTATTGTTCCAGATCAAGGTCAAGAGACTGTGATCCATTCAACACGAAACAGATGACTAATTATTTCAAAGTTTCTGCATGTAATTCATAGACATAGCATGGAAAGACGAGGTCTGGTCTTTTCTGCTCTTTCTTTTTCTTTCTTTTGAAAATGCGCAAAGGTCTAGCATTTACTTTTCTAGAACCAAATACGAGAGAGACAGAAATATTAAAAAAAAAAAAAAAAAAAACAACCAGTAGAAAACAATAAATGTGGTCTGGAAGGACAACTATTTCAATGCATTGGCCAATTGGGCATTTAATGAAAAAAGCTTTTTTGTAAAAAAAAAAATGATTAATTCTCTATAAGAAAAGATATTTTCTATTATTACTTTATTTTTTATAAAATAAAATATATTTTTCAATAACCATAAAATTAACTAATGTAACTAAAATTTTCAAAAACTAAAAAAATAAAGTAACTAAAAATATATTTTACATTGGATGATGAAATGTGTTTTAATTTTATGGTAATAAACATAAAAAAAAAAAAGTAACTAAAAAATTAAATAATCATCAAATTTTTCATAAGGGAGAAAAATATAGAATAAAGTTTGAACTTTACTATTTTAACAGAATATCTACACCTTTTATTATTTAAACTAGATGAAAACATTCATTTAGTTGTCATCTCCATTCATTATATGCAATAAACTAAAAAATATGTGAATAGTATTGGATTTTAATTTTTATTATTTTAGCATTTAAATTTTTTATTCAACTAATTGATTAAAAAAAATTTAAAATAATATTTTTAACATATTTAATATGGTAAAGTATTTATTTGATAAATTTAATTAATAAAAAATAAAAAATTTGTAACTCTAATTGTATATTTTTAAAATTTATTAAAAAAATAAAATTTTCCTCAATTATTGAACAAAATAAAAACGTCAAACAATGTTTTTATTTATTAATTACAATAGTTCCATTTTTATTTTAGTTAAATTTTCTTCTATTTAAAATTTAATAACAATTATTTTATTATTTCGTTTTGTTGATTAGAACTGCTAAAGTTTTATTTTTATTTTAGTTAAGTTTAATTTTTTACTCATTCAATTAAATTTTTTAAAAATAAACATTATCTTCATTTTGTTTATAAAATTGAATATTTATTTTTATAATTTAAAATTAAAATTTAATATAATTGAGTCAAAGGAAATTTTAAAATATAATAAAAAAGATGTTTCAATTAATTTATTATTTTAAAATAAGAAATATAAGCATTTGAACATATAAAATATATTAAAAATGTTAATTTAAATTTTTTATCTATTTAAATACTTAACTAAGGTACATTCTATTATTATTTTGTTTTTTATAAAGTAAAATGCACTTTTTTAATAATTATTATTGGATAATAAAATATATTCTCATGATAAAAATAAAGTAAAATAAAAATAATTAAAAAATAAAATTATCATAAAATTTTCGTTCAACTAAATATAAACAAATATTTAAAATTAAAAATTAAAAATTAAAAATGTAGACAGTGTTGTTTTTTTTGGTCCCAGAGATAGAATATGTATATGGATTATTCGTCCTATTGACAACTCTGAACACAAATGGGAGACGCACAAGATTTTCATGTTTAACGAAAAAGAATTTCCAAAATTTCCCTTTCCAAGCCTTCTTTTTTACGTCAAATATGTTAGCTGTGGTGACGTTTTTCACAAACTGATGGTTGAGATTGCTTTTTTTTGTTTTTTTTACTAAGTGCATATATATATGGCCGAGGGGAGGGGAGGAGAGATTTGAAGTGTCACCACTATGATATGCCAACTCCACATACAAGAGGATTAACCAACTTGACTAAAGTGGGTTGGCATGGTTGAGATTCCTTAGGCCGTGCCCGTTTGACACAGGGATAGTTTAGAGGCGCGTCATGTTCATGTAAAGTGGGCTACTACACTTATACCTATGTTTGTACATTTTTTTAAAGAAATCTCCAAGTTCAAGCCGCTGGTGGTAACTTAGTGTTGATAACTTTATCTTGATGCATATTAAGAAAGTTGGGAGTGGAATAGAAAAATGTTGTGGAAATGAATTTGAAGTACGATAATGCAAAAATGGAAAATAAAAAAAATCAACCCCATTTAGTTCACTGCTAGTAAGGAGTTTGTTTCATTTTCAAAATCATTTGAAAATAAAATAATGAAATATATTTGATTTAAATGAATATTTTATAAATAAATTTATTTAGAAATTCTTAAAATTTGGGTAATTAATTCCACAAAATTAAAAGTAAAAATTGAAAATAAATTCCACAAAATTCAAATTATTCTTCCATACATAAAAGCACATGGTTTGACATATGGTCGTGCCTCAAGCAACGTTGATATTTCTTCGATCATCTAAAGAGTTCAAAAAGGAACACGATCACGGCATGCTCATGTCATAGACCATGTTTAATTTTTTATTTTTAATTAAGAAATCCTTGAATGATATTACCTATAAAAGGAGAAAAAATAATTAAAACTAAAAACTAATTCTAATTAAACTAAAATTATATCAAATATATCAAAATCCTAACTAAAGCTCTAAACTAAAATAATTTTCTATTTAAACTTAATTCTTTAATAATAATTAATAAATCCACATAAAATTTATTAATATTCATCTCAAATTATATGTATAAATTATATATATAAGATATCTCATATCTAGCAGTCCTACTGTGTTTACCAAACAACTCTTCAAGGTGAAGTAGGATTTCCTTTGCAGTTGTATACTTCTCATGTTGTCAATAGATTTTGGTGCTCATAAAGCCCAAATGATGCAATGTGTTTGCATATCATCGTCTTTCCATTTTTCGAGAGCATTATGCTCCTCTTGGAAAGCATTTTTTAGAGAAGGGGTGTTGACACTTGGCTTTCAACAATCCTCCAAAGTGGTACTATGATGAAAGTTTTCTATCAACTAGACAAAGTATCATCTTAAAAGGTCATTCACAACATGTTGTTAAAGTCAAAACCCAAAAAATAACTTTGAACTAAACCTCCAATTCCTTTACCCAAAAGTCCAAAAGATCGAACCACTTCATGAAACATCCAAGTAAGGATTTCACATTGAAGACCGGGCTTTAAGTTCAAAACTAGGACTTTAAAATGTTGAACCAAGACTTTAAGAGGCCGAACAGAAGCCTTTCAAGTTCACTTTAGCATTTAAGGACTCGGATTGAGCCTAAAAACTAGGAAAACCTCAAAAGCCTTGAACCCCCAAAACTTAAAATATAGTTGAAAAATGATCCTAAATGACTAAAAAACACTAGAAAATGAATGTGGAAGGAATGAGTGTGTGTGGATATGAAAAACCCACATGCCTCATGTATCCAACCATATGGGTAAGTAATTCGCGTACTTGGGTTCTTGAAAATCATGTGCGTGGGTTTTTTTTTTCATGCATATGGATTATGATTTCTTGGCCAAAGTTTTTATAAATATCCATTTTTAGAAATGTTCTTGCACTTTTGGCAATTTTTAAGGAGTTTTTCTAATCTTGGAACAAATTTTAGAGACAATTTAGGACCTACAAGCCAAATGACTCCTACAAATCATTGAAAAATAAACCTCAACCCCTATAAGGATGATGGACTCGTAGAGACCCATTTCTAAACACTAAAATCATAAAATCTCATTTTTATAGAATATCCAAACTCGAACACATTCAAGTCAAAGTACACATTGAATGGATGAAATGCATGCTTGCATGTGTATGTGTACTAACCTTTATTTTGCAAGGACTATTAGGAATTTATTTTATTTTTCTTTTTTTTTATGTATTTTTTAGAATTGAAAAATCCAAAGTTATGTAATTCTTAATCCCATTTCCCCTCATTTCCCTATTATTATTATTGTTGTTGTTGTTGTTGTTGTTGTCGTGATCATCGTCGTTTGGATGTATTTATTATAATAGGCAATTTAAAGTATTGTAATCCTTAAACCCTTTTCCTATTTTCTTTTATTTTTTTTAAATGTTTGTTTTGTTTGGATATTTTGCTTGCTTTATGTGTTATTTGCTTTATTACTTACTTGCTTTTATTTGGGATGCATGTCATTTATTTGCTTTATTTACTATATTTTGCCATGTTTATTAATTTCTTTCTTTTATTATTATATTTGCAATGTATACTCCATCTCAATTATCCCATATGCCAATTACCAATTGACGCCATATTCAATAATAACTAATAATTAAGTGTGTAAATGCATCATCCATCATACAAATGGGCCTAGATAAGGTTCCTAGGCCTTTTGAATATCTTGGACTAATCCTTGGTCCAAAACTCTTTTGGGCCTAGGCCTAAACAACTTGGACCATTAATCTAAGTCCGATTAGAAACAACACAAACAACACATATTATTAATTTAATACTACAATTAATATCTCATATTAATTAAGTACTAATAAATAATTAAACCCTTGCTTGAATTAGATTTCATAATATACTAGAATCATTGCTTAAATCATAAATCCAATTCTATTAATCTTAATTAATTGATTAAACTCTTTAATCATTAACTAGATTAATGTTAATAGCGATTTGGTGAAACTCTTTTAGGTGTGACTTACTATGTTTATATCTAATTGACAATGAGAAGATAATATCAACACTTGATATTATTTGAAACAACTTTTGAGTCTAAATGTGAAAATCACAATTATACACATTTAGTTCTTATACATTGTGAGTGACCCCTAGCATCGATATCAAAACTACCCAACTGGAAATGAATGCATATATTGATTCACATGAACCCTTTGGTCATAATTATCATGCACTAAAATCCCTTTATTAAAAGATCCCAATATAGCCTAGAGTCAAGGTTTAGTCAAACTCTAATAGCTTTATCATATATCCTTATCTCAAGTTTTATTCTTGATAAAACTTAAGAAATACTAAAAATACCTTTCTAGCATTGAAACTCTTTTACACTATGTCATGTTTATCCTACCCAGGAACTTATTCTCAAGAACAAACTTAGATAGTATAAGATCTTGTCCCAATTCACTCCAAGCAATGAATCCTATTTTGGTCGAACATTCATCCCTACATTTAACTGACTAAAGTCACCATACGTTATATACCTATGGTTAATTAACATAAGTATGTAAGCAGCAACAAACACATGTGACAATCAAATTAATATTGCCCAAATATTAATTTATGGACTATGAACATTTTATAGCATATGTACTAAATCAATTTATAGCTCATATTATCAACTCTTAATAATAAATTTATTTAACATGATGCTCATGGATAAATACTCAAATAAACATACACTTTATTTAAATGAATATTATTTATTGCCATTTAGGGTTATTTATAATGTCAAAATATGTGATTAGCCTCTAGGGCATATTGTCTATGAAAACAATCTCCTATTTGCACTAAAGCCAATCACTATAATATCTAAAACCCATCTTGTCAAGATGATGATCTAACTGTAGCTAGATAAGTGCTTTAGTCAGTAGATCGACCGCATTATTAATTAAAGCTACCTATTGCATGAGCACATCACCCTTCCCAATAAGTTCTTTAATAATATGGAAGTGTCTTTCAATGTATTTGGATTTTTATGAGACCTTTATTCCTTTGCCAAAGCAATGGCTCCATTTTTGTCACAATGAAGAGGAATCAGGGATTCAATTAAAGGAATAACTACTAGTTCAGTAATAAAGTTTTTAATCTAAGCAACTTTTTTAGCGGCATCCAATGTAGTTATATACTCGAAATTTATCGTGGAATCAATAGTGATACTTTGCTTGGAACTCTTCTAGCTCACTGCTCCTCTATTATAAATAAAGACAAACTCAAAGATAGATTTTCTATCATCCACATATGATTGGAAATCAGAATCCATGAAACCATCTATTTGTATATCACCTCCTCTATAAGTCAAAAATAAATCTTTAGTCCATCTCAAACACTTAAAGATTGCCTTAACTACTATCCAGTGTTCCAAACTTGGATTAGATTAAAATCTGCTAGGCACACTAACAGCATAGGCAATATCAGGCCTAGTACATAACATAATCTTCCTATAGTTAAGGCATAAGGAACTTTTGCCATTTGCTCCATTTCCTCAGGTGTTTTAAGTGATATACCCTTAGATAAATAGATATCATACCTTAATGGTAACAATCCTCTTTTGGAATCAAGTATGTTGAACTTCTTTAATACCATTTCCAAGTAAAGACTTTTGGATAAACCTATCATTCTTTTCAATTTATTTTTATAGACTCGAATTCCAAGAATATAGGTAGCTTCCCTTAAGTCTTTCATAGAGAAGATTTTACATAACCACATTTTCACATTTGTAAGCATACCAACATCATTCCTAATTAATAAAATGCCATTAACATATAGAACTAGTAAAGCGGGTTGGCTCCCACTAACCTTCTTATACACATAAGACTCATCTCCACTTTTAATAAAACCAACAGATCATCAAAATGATGATTCTATAAATAGATCTATTAAGCTTAGACATTTTGGAACCTTCCTTGGATTTAAAACCTTTAGGTTGTTCTATATAAATTTTCTCCTTAACATCATTATTAATAAAAGAAGTTTTGACATACATTTTCTAAATATTTTAATCACAGTGTGTAGCTATGGCAAGAAGTATTCAAATGGATTTAAGCATGGCTACCAGTGAGAAGTTTTCTTTATAGTTAACTCATTGCCTTTGGTGAAACCCTTTCGCTACAAGCCTTGCTTTATAAGTATCAACCTTTCTATCTAAACTAATCTTTCTCTTAAAGACCCATTTACACCCTTTTAGTATAATACCTTCAGGTGGATAAACAAGTGTCCAGACTTGGTTTGCATACATGGAATCCATTTCACCTTTCATTGCTTTAAACTATTTTAAAGAATCTTTATCATATAAAGCTTCTTCATATATTGTAGGATCATCATTATGATTGCTTTCTTTATGAATATATAACTCTTATATATCATGTAGAAAATCGTATCTCTTCAGTGGATGAGATACCTTACTTGATCTTTTAAGAGTTTGTGTGATGATATTTTCAGTGGGATTAGACTCTTGATCAACATCCATTTGATCAACTTGATTTACTTCATTAGAAGAGTCCTCTTCTAATGTTATCTTCCTTCCTTTACTACATTTTTTTAAAAAATCTTTCTAAAAAAAATGGCATCTCTACTTACAACAGTAACTTATTTAGCAAGAAGATAAAAAAATATTCATAACTATCTTTAGGATATCTAATAAATCTACCTTGAATTGACCTTGCATCTATTTTATTTATTTTTAACCGTTGATATAAGCTGGGGATCCCCAAATCTTAATATGCTTAAGACTTGTTGCCTTACCATACTATATCTCATATGGAGTGGTAGAAACTGACTTAGATGGAACACAGTTCAAAATATAAGCAGCAGTTTGTAATGCAAAATCCTAAAAGAAAATAGGTAAATCTATATAGCTCATTATAGATTGAACCATATCTAATAGAGTTTGATTCCTCCTTTCAAATACACCATTTAGTTGAGGTATTATGGGTGGAGTTAGTTGTGAAATAATGCCATCTTCTGTAAGGAACTCAATAAATTGGGTACTTAAGTATTCACCTCCTCGATCTATTCGTAGGATTTTAATACTTTTCCCCATTTGCTTCTCTATTTGGACCTTGAATTCTTTGAACTTTTTAAAGGATTCACTTTTGTGTTTCATTAAATATAAGTGTCCATACGTTGATAGATCATGTAAAAAGGTAATGAAGTAATAGAACCCGCTTCTTGCCATTTAATTAAATGGCCCACATACATCACTATGTATTATTTCCAAATTTTCTTTAACTATTTCCATTTGTCCAACAAATGGTGATCAGGTCATCTTGTCTTAAATACAAGCCTTATAAGTTAGGTTACTTGAGGATTCAAGATTACTCAAGATTCTTAACCTTTCTAACTTTATGATTCTATCATCCGCGATATGACCTGATCTCAAGTGCTATAGATATTTTGGATTAGAGGCATTGTTAATTAGCATTGTATTCACAATATTCAAATTGGTTGGATATTGATTATTATTGATTTATTATCAATATAACAAAGACCATGTAATATATAACTCATGCCAACTATCTTATTTCCAAAATAGATAGTACATACATCTCTTTCAAATAAAAACTTATAACCTTTTATAGTCAAACTAGAAATAAAGATGATGTTTTTATAAGTATTAAATACATAAAAAAAAAACATTATTCAATAACAAAAAATGATCATTCAAGTCAATAGAGGTGGTTCCCATAGATTTGCCAGCAACACTTGCTCCATTTCCAAGCATCAAAATCACCTCATTTGACTTTAACCTTCTTTCACTTACTAGATCCTGTAAGGAAGAACATTATGAGAACTAGCACCAGTATCCAATAACCATGCATTAGATGAGATCTTAGCACATTTAAAAATAAATAAATTAGAGAAAGTCTCACCTTCTCTAATCTTATCCTTTCCTTTAATTGTCTAAAGGAACTTAGGACAATTTCTTTTCTAATGTCCATCTTCTTGGCAATAGAAATATTTTCCCTTGCCTTTGTTCTTAATTGCCTTTTCTCTTGCTTACACCTCCTAAAGCTTTAGGAACTCTTCCTTTAGCCTTTTTTCTTTTGTTTTCCTTACTCTTTTTATTCCTACTAAAAGAGACAACCAAAGCAACTTCCTCCCCTTTTTCATTGTGTATGGCCTTTTGGGTCGTCACTATCATGTTTAACAATTTTGTTAGTGTACACTCAATTTTATTCATATAAAAATTGACAATAGTTTGCCCAAAGGACTCTATTAGGGATTGTAGGATCAAATCCATTTAAAGTTGAGCATCTATCATGAAATCTAGATTTTCAAGTTCCTCAATAAAATGAATCATAAAATTCACATTAGCTCTAACATCCTCTCCTTCCTTTATTTTAGCATGAAAAAGCCACTTAGATATATTATATCTAATGGTCCTACTGTGTTCACCAAATAACTCTTATAAGTGAAGTAAGATTTCCCTTGTATTAGTGTACTTCTCATATTACCTATGAATTTCATTGCTCATGGAAGCCCACATAATACAATGTGCTTATAAGTCATCATCTTTCCATTCTCAAGAGTGTCATATTCCTTTTGAGATGCATTAGGTGGAAGGGGTTCAGGAGGATTTTATTCCAAAACATATAAGATGCGTTTAGAAGCCAAAACCACTTTTAGATTACATAGCCAATTATATACATATTTGGTTCGGTGAATCTATGATTTTCAGGAATGATGCTTAGTGGGTTTGACTGACCTTATATTATTAAATTTTCTACAAAATTAATAGGATTAATTAGTTACATGACATTGTTATTTTAACTATTAGATTTTATCTTTAATTGTAATGCCATATACTAACTTGGTGAATCTTACACTTTTAAAGTAGGAAATAGAAATTCCTTGTTGGATGGATTTCTAATAGGTGATGGATTTCTTAATGGGTCACTAATATCCCGCAGGTACACATTGCCATTCTTGGAATATTAGCTCCTATTAAGTGGATAACTTTTATCCATCATATCTTATATGAGATTCCATCAATCCAGCTCCTAATGTTATGGGCCTCAGGTACACATTGTCATTCTTAGCCTTTGGCATTAGTTAGGTACACACTATTGGATCAATGAAATGTATAGATTTGAACACTACAAACCTTAGGTACTCTTATTTGCCATTCTTGGCCCATAGTGTATCCATACACCCACAACATCTCATGCTTAACAATAACATTACATGAATCTCTTAACCCTTATGTGTACCCCTATATTATTGGGTTTTGTGATTCAAAAATGCAATAAAAATTAAAACTTTTAATCATAAACCCTAACCCGGATCCAAGTAACTCAATTAATTGATTTAAAACTAGGGTTTTCAAATCTTACCACAAACACAAAAGAGGCAAGATTTCTAGAAGGAAAAGAGGAGGTTCACTCTAATGGCACCTTACCTTGAGCTTTTAATTTTAGTAGTTCGGATCAAAATGTCTCCAAAAGAATCTGTCCTCTATAAGCGTCCACATGAACAACCCTTGATTAAAACAAAAGACTTTGTATGCTAGCACATCTCTTAATTTCTCACAAATCAAGAACAAAATACTATGTGTTTTTGTTTTTTTAAGAGGAGAAGAATGAATTACAATTGGTGGCTAAAGATTGAGTTAGTGAAACCCTAGAGAATATAACATATTTATAGACCTCTAATTAGGGTTTCACTTACCAAAATAACTTTTTGGTAATTTCTCAATTATTATTGTTCTTATTTTATTTAAAATTAAATATGAAATAATATTCTATTTATTTAAGATAACCTTTACCTTAAATAAATAAACTATTTATTTATTTCCACATAGCATATTTGGGCTTCTTAAACCCATATTCATTTTTGGGCCTATTCTAAGTGTATGACCTGTAGGTTCACATGACGTTGGTAGTGAGCCTTAAATCTCTTTTTAGGCCTATAAGTCATAAATGGCCTCTAGTAAGACATTATGACTACCCAAGTCATGTGAAGTCAATAATCTGACATAACCTAATTTATAATAAATATTGCAATCCCTTTGTCATATGATAACTTGATTGAATATAAGGCATAGTTTATGTTATCCTTATATAATTCAATCATATTATTTCTTGACTCTAACTAGACTGAGAATGATAACTCTTTATCAATTCACTTTAGCATAGCCATGCATTTTTCTCAGTCTATCTTATCAAGGGGCCCATAGATATCTTACTCAGATTAAAAGAGGTACAAATTCCTTCTCAATCACTCACATTCCTCAAATAACTCATTTCATATCCAAAAATAATATATTTAATCATCCTGTTAAAGACAAAGTTAGATTGTGTCAATATATAATAGTCATGTAGAAATCCATGATGATTTCAACGTCAAAGGACTCAATCAATATTATTATGATGAGAATTACTTATGACAATTATCTATGTAGTATTCTCATGATGGGTCAATCCAGTACATTATTTCCCAAATAAGCACCTATGAGTTGACTTAATATCTCATATTTATGATTAGTAAAACATAATCATTAATCAACATCATACTAGCCATAAAATATTGTTGTAACTAGGGATAATTTGAATAGAACTCATATTTAATCTAAGGGTTTTACTATCAAGTCACATACTTTATGACCTTAGTGAGAATTGAATATTCAAGTAATTATCATAACACAAAATGATAATGAAAAATACCTCTTTATTAAATAAAATGATGTAGTTAAAACATGGTCATACATGATTGAGCTAGTGCATATCACTAACATATATATCCATAGCCGATGCATACAATACTAAAACCATGCATGTTATTGCTCCAATGGTAAGCTAAGGTGTAAATTTAATTTAGAAGATTTTGGGTCATATATTATTGAGGTCTCACTTTGAACATTAGCCAATTATATATATATATATATATATATATATATATAACACATATATCCATAGCCAATGCATAAAATACTAAAACCATGCATGTTATTGCTTCAATGGTGAGCCAAGGTGTAAATTTAATTTAGTAGATTTTGGGTCTTATATTATCGAGGTCTCACTTTAAACATTAGCCAATTATATATATATATATATATATATATATATATATATATATATATACATATCACTGACATATATATCCATAGCTGATGCATACAATACTAAAATCATGCATGTTATTACTCCAATAGAGAGCTAAGATGTAATTTTTGATTTAAAAGATTTTGGGTCTTATATTATTGAGGTCTCACTTTTCACATTAGCCAATTATATATATATATATATATATACACATGGCATCCAATTATATACATATATCACATATACATATTACATATATATATAGAACATGCAAAATTAGACGCATAAATAAGGAGTGATCATGGACTTTATTTAAACCTATTATAACTCTTAGAATAAGTTACAAAAAGGGCCTCCTTGTTATCATCTTTATGGGTCTCCCACTTAAACACTTCAAGCTTCATATCATAAATTTTGTGGTATACAATCAATCCTTGGCATACTAAGGCAAATATTACATCATAATTCTATGTAATTAACATTTAATTATGTACTAAATAAAAAATTTAATTATTGTTACAAAACATAAGATGTAATCTAAATCCATGATCATTCCTTATATGTATGACATGCAAAAATCAAATAAGATGCAACCCTTGCATGCTAGGAATCAATATACAAGCATACAAGCATGAAAAAACTAAGATACCTAGTCCCAAGCTAGGTCCTGGTCTCTCGATCGGGATATGAGGTCTTTAGTGATGTCCCGATCAGGATATGCACTCAGGATTAGTTTTGGATGAAAAATTCATTTTAGGACACCTTGTCCTGGGCATGGTCCCAATTGGGACCAAGGTTGGGACCACTTTTACCTAAAATTGCAAATTCCACAAATTTGCTCATTTTAGGCTCCTAATGATCCGAATACCCCTTCTCCCAATTAGGATCACCTAAGAACCCATTTTTAATCAATTTTCACACATTTTTAGCCACAAAAGTTGCAACTAACAATAATCATAATCAAAACACTTGCAATTATCAATGAATTTATCATGTGTAAAGTGCAAAAAGAGGCTTTGAGACCATTAAAAGGAAACAATTATGCAACAATCAAGTATGGTGAACACATTCCTTAAATAGGGTGAAATTTAAAAAATGTCACTTGTATAACCATTCATCATATGAAGATTTCCATTCCCACATATCCATTTTGCATTTTACACATAGTTAAACTACACATCAACATGTAAAAAAACAACCTAGGAAATCTAAGTTTAGGAATACTTACAATCTCTTAAGTTTGATGTAGGCCACAAACATTCTCCAAGCTTTGGATTCTTTGGTTCATCTCTTGAATCAAATGTTTAGCCTCCCAAGCATTAGGCCTCTACCTTGAAACACCAAAACATCACCAAGTCACCTCCTTACTTTAATTTGATTAGTTACAAGTATCCTCTTAAATGACCCTCACAAATTTTGTACTAATTCAATTTTAGTAAGAACATTTAGGGTTTCATGTAGTGTATATGTTTCTCTCTTTTATGTGTCTCTACACAAAGTGTATATATATATATATATATATATATATATATATATATATATATATATATATATATATATATATATATATATATATATATATATATATACTGTAAGCATACAACTTATTACAATAAGTATGCAAGTTGTAAAGTGTGTAGAGAATTAATACATCCCATGTATTATCTCTAAATACATTCTTTACACATACCAATGTGATATACACCTTATCATACCCATAGTTAATAATATACATATAAAGGATAATGTGTGCCTAATGTGACTGATTTGTCGTGGTCAACATTTTACACATAAAAGATAATATGCCTAACATAACAAATTAAACCACATCAATTTGTATAGACTTGGGCTTGGTAATTAGGCCAACAATTGACCTAAGCCCAATCCATCATACACATAGGCCTAGATAAGGTTCATAGGCCTTTTCAATATCTTGGACTAATCCTTGGTCCAAAACTCTTTTGGGCCATTAATGCAAGTACAATGAGAAACAACACATATTATTAATTTAATACTATAATTAATATCTCATATTAATTAAGTATTAATTAATAATTAAATCCTTACTTGAATTAGATTTCATGATATACTACAATCATTGCTTAAAGCATAAATCCAATTCTATTAATCTTAATTAATTAATTAATTAAAGTCATTAATCCATTATTAGATTAATGTTAATAGCGATTTAGTGAAACTCTTGTAGGTGTAAATTACTAATTTCATGTTTAATTGGCAATGAGAAGATAATATCAACCCTTGATATTATTTGAAACACCTTTCAAGTCTAAATGTGAAAATCGCAATTATACACATTTAGTTCTCATAAGTTATGAGTGAGCCTTAACATTGATATCATAACTACCCAATTAGAAATGAATGCATGGATTGATTCACATGAACCTTTTGGTCATAATTACTGTGCACTAAAATCCTTTTATTAGAAGATCCTGATATAGCTAAAAGTCAAGGTTTAACTTTATCATATGTCCTCATCTTAAGTTTTATTCTTGATAAAATATAATAAATACTAGAAATACCTTTCTAGCACTGAAACTCTTTCAAGCTATTTCATGTTTGTCGTGACCAATAACTTATTCATCAAGAACAAACTTAGATAGCATAGGATCTTATCCTGGTTCACTCTAGGCAATGAATCCCATTTTGGTCGAACACTCATCCCTACATTTAACTGACTAGAGCCACCACATGCCATATACTCATGTATGATTAACACATGTATGTAAGCAATAACAAACCATAACCACTTAAAAATGGATAACCGTGTCACCTCAGGCTAAAGGACTATATGCACCATTATGACCTATATTGTGATCGTTGACTATAAGTGAATATCCTCACGATCATAAATCTAATGTCACTATTTGATCCACCCATCATATGAGTATCTGCATGTCTATTATGATATCTCATATCAAGTAGCATGAAACTCATTATCTGCCATTATTAGTATCACATATTAATTAAGGAAAATATACAAAGGTGATAGTTAGATTAATATTACCCAAATATTAATTTATCGACTATAAACATTTTATAACATATGTACTAAATAAATTTGTAGCTCATATTATCAACTCTTGATAATAAATTTATTTAACATAATGCTAATTGATAAATACTTAAATAAACAAACATTTTTATTTAAATGAATATTATTTATTGCCATTTAGGATTATTTACAATGTCAAAATATATGATTGGCCTCTAGGGCATACCATCTATGCTAACAAATAAAACTATGGACTTACTAATTAATTTGGCCTAAACTCTTAATTTTTTATTTACCTAAATCTAAACAAAATAAATGTGGGCCTAATAAAATAACAAATAAATAAAAACCCTGATTTATTCACCTAGGTCTAAATCAACTTTAGGGAAACCCTAATTTTTTCTATTGCCATTAAATTTAATTGATTTACCAAGTGAAACCCTTATTAGTAAAGATATAAAAAAGAAAGGTTCCATTATTTCCACTATTGAGGCTATAGCAAGGATAAAAAATAAAATATATAATAAAATTACAAACCCAAAAAAAAAAAAAAAACTAAATTTAATACAGAAACTTAAAAATGAAGAAAAATAAAATATAAACTACGTAAAATGAAAGGGATTCTTGATTTATGACTTTTGACTATGGATTCTCTCATGGTCATGGATTCTCACCGTATACGATATTTCTCCATAGTGTGTTCATATAATTTCATCCATCATAAAAAATAAAAATAGCTAATGAATAATTGAAAATAATAAACAAATAAATCAAATAAAAGAAAGAAATAAAATTAAAATCAAAATAAGAGAGAATGAAAATAAGAATGAAAATGGGATGCAATATTAATTTTCCTCAGAAGGTGATCACCATTGATAAAAAGTAATGGTTTTTTCTATTATCTATGATTTTTAGTTTATTTGGATTTGATTCACGGCAACACTAAAGTAGCATAAAAAGAACATAAAATGCAAAAAAATTAGAAAATAAGTTCTCACGGCCAAGAATCTAGGACCTCCTTTTAAAAGTCAAGGCAAACAATTAGGAAGGCTATGGCAAAGAATCAAAAGGCCAGGATGTCACCCTTAGTCTCTGAAAACTACTCTATTTATAGGGATAAAATAAAAATAAATAAAAAACATTAAACTTATCTGATTATCTCATGAGATAATTAAAAAAATTATCATATCAAATATGAGATAATAATAATTAAAAAATGAATAAAAAAATAAAAAAAATTGCAAGTCCCTATTTTCGATTCGGCCAACTTCGGCCCTTTTCATTTTTTTAGATTAATTTAGCCTTTTAGCCTAATTTCTTCCTTTTTTAAAAAAAATTATTTATTTTATATTTTATTTTTATATTTTTAAGATAAAAAAATTTATTTCTATTTTTAGTTTTTTACAAAAAAAAAAAAAAACTAACTAAATAAAATTTAGAAACAGGTCCCAAAAAGAATTTAAATTTTAATTCAAAATCTATAAAATCAAATCCAATTAATCTAATTTCATAATCAATTTCGGGTCCTTTGTCATATCCTTGTATCTAGTATCCTTAAGTAAGCAATTGAGGAACAAAGTTGCAAAACTCCCACTATTCATTATTCCTTTATCAAAATCAAGACAAAAATCACTTACTTAAACTCAAGAAACGTTGTTGGTTCAAGGTACATAGTTAAGAGAACTATTCAAAACCTTGGATACTAGAATGAGATAACGTCTCTTTTTAATAAATTCTATATTTTTCATCTTGGTTTTGAAGTCTTCCCTAATTTTCCTTCCTTAGTTGTTGAATTCCTCTCAACTTTCACTTTTAGAAATCCCAAAGCTGATGAGTCTAAACTTCTTTATAGCATGCTTTTTATGTTGGCTGAATGGAACACTTTATAACTACCCTTGATTTTAATTTTCTTTTTGGTTTTGCATAAGAAGAGGCAATTCAAACACCCTTTACTTGGCTTCTCCATAATTTTTGGGTAAGACATAGTAAATCAAATTTGGGAGCCTTTATTATGGGTGTTACCAAAGCCTTCAACTTAAATTCTAAATGCTTTTGGTATCTTCAGTATTTTCTATATTATTTTACCAATGTTAAAGGCATATATAACAAATTTTTCACCCTTGATGATCTTTAACTCTTACATACCATAAATAAAGATGAATAAATTGAAATAAGCAGATTTCTCCAATGGCGATTGTGGCTTATTAGTGATAGTATTGTTAGTAGCATTTTTATTGGTGGGATTGTCACCAAAATTACCCAATTTTACAATGTTCCCCTCACTAATCTTAATTTCATTCCTCCTTCCTGTTTAAATGACACCTTCATAAAGAAAACTTTAAGCAATTCAAGAAAGTGAAAACCTTTAGGTGTTTAAGGATGAGGAACCTATGAATTAGGAGCTTAAGCAAAATTTTAAAGATGTTCATCAAATTTGCTCACTTTTCTTAGAAGTAGTTGAAGGAGATATAGGTGAGCAAGGCAATTAAGAAGGCCTTTTAATGCATAAAAAAATATAACAAAAGGAGAGAGTATATTAAGTGCTTATAGTATTGGCAAAGAATTAGATTGTGTGTTAACTCTTTTTTTTATCAAATGATAATAATATAATCCAACTTTAATACATGATTTGATGAAGTTAATTGTAGGATTGATCATCTTGAGTATGAGATTCATTACCTTTATCAATATCATCAACTTCATTATTAATGGCATCCATAAGTACCACAAAAAAGAGATGTCCAAAATGGAGGTGAAGGTGGTGATGATGATGGGCAAGGGTAATGGTTATTATCATGTTCATCATATTGTTTTTATGCACTTTTTCTTAGCATCTTGTTTTGTTACATTTTTAGTTACTCTAAGACTACATTTTTTTATTACTCTATAACTACATTTTTGTTTTTATGTTTAAAGTGTTTGGTTGTTTGTTTGGTTCTTATTATTTCCATTATTTAATGTTCTCTTTTAGTTTATGAACTATGTTTTCTTTATGTCTCTCTTTTTATGTTAATGAGTTGTGTGCTTACCCTTTTTATAATTTGCCAAAGGGGAGAATAGTTAGTATATTGAAGTGAAGTTAATAATGTGTTTATGTGCTTAATATATTTGTGCTTGATTTGATTTTATGATTGATCTTTGTATGAACTCATATGAAATTTAAAATTTGATATTGGAGTTGTTGAAATATGATATAAGTTATGGAATATGAGTTACATTTCAAGTACAAAATCTATGCTAATAAATGTATTAGTTGCCTAATATTAATTTTAGACTTTCTTTCAAAATTATTTGTCAAAATAAAAAAGAGGAGATTGTTAATCATTTGCATAATTAATTATTAATTATCCTTGTTTTGACTTTAATAAATCAATTTTAATTTACTAATATGTGTGTTTTAGTGTGACAATAAGATATGTACAAGATAATGTCCAATTTAAGGAGAAATCAAGTCAATTCAAGCATTCAGGGGTGCTCAAGAGTGACCCTCATGATTGTGAGCACCCTCACAAGTAAAAAGACTTCAAACCCTTTAATTTTTTAATCAATCCAATGATCTTCAAGATCTCAGTCATTATATTGAGGAAGGTTGTTATGACTCATATTTTTAAATTAATTTATTTTAAAATGATATATGCAGTATTAATAAATTCAAAAGTTATGTTTGAGTATTTTCTTAATTTGTGGTTTACTATTTATTATTTTATGCTTGATTATAATTTTCTACATAAATATTTATTTCGAGACTTATTATTTCGGATAATTAATTTACGTTATTTATATTTACTACTTTGAATAATATTATTTTAATTATATTTAATTTAGTGCATTATTATTTTAATGTTATTATTATTATTTTAAATAAATTACATTAATTGTATGTGTTATTTTATGTGTTATTATTTTATGTGAGTATATTATTTATATGTGTGTTATATGTGTGTGTGTGTGTGTGTGTGTGTGTGTGTGTGTATGTGGGTCTATGTATATAATATGCATATGGTGGAGATTAATACATATAATCATATTATATAATTATAATATTATGTATATATATAGTCACATGCATAAACCCATGCATACCCATACATACAATAAACATATACATGAATAAATATACATATATTCATATATATAAATACAAATGCACACACTATTCACCATCTTCTTCACTTCCGTTGTCCTGATCCTTGCCCTTCACTGCGCCTCCCTCTATTTCAGTCGACCACCCACCTTCAGCCAGCCCTTTTGTTGTCTTCCTCTCCCTTCCCCAATGCTGGCAACACGTAAAAATTGGAAGTAGCTGAGACTCCATTGCTTCTAGTCATCATATTCATCCGGCCACCATTTCATGTGTTGCCAGTGTCTTTCTCTTCCTCTTGCATCGGTGAGCATCATTTCAAGCTTAGTTTAAGTTTTAATCCCCATTTGATTGAGTTTTTATTGATTTTTAGTTTTTGAGTTCTAGGGTTTCAAATTTTGTTTAGCTTGATATAGCTTGAATCTTGCAAACTCCCTTTACAAATGTGATTCCTAATAGCTCAATCTACCTCAATGAATTTTTTTTATGATTTTTGGAATTTATTTTGATTTTTGTGAATTTTTGAATATTTTATTAATTTTTGTAAATTAATTTATTAAATTATAAAATTGGTTGATTTAGTGATATTATATATTTTTATTAATTTTAGTGTTGAGAAATTAATTTTTGAGAATAATATATAATTTTTATGAATTTTTATAGTTTAGGTCAAAATTGAATAATTAGGTTAGAGTTGGATTTTTTTTGGAATATTGGTTTAAATATATGTTTTAGTTAATATTAATAATATATATGTTGAGAAAATAATTTTTATGCATTTATATAATTTTTATAGAATTTTTGAGTAATAATAGGCTATTATGTATATTTTTGTATTATAGGGGTAAATATGTAATTTTGTGCTAATTATAGCTAAATAATATATTTTAGTTGGTTTTAATAATATTTAAGGAATTAAAAGGATTTTTACAAATTATTTACTATTTTTAACTAATTAATACTAATTTTTAAAAATTATTTTCAAATAATATATTATATTATTTTGGTAATAAAATGGGTTTTAAACTAATTTTATTATATAATTAAACTATTTAAGCAATTAAATGTGAATTTTATTAATTAGAATTAAGTTGTGTTGTTTTGGTTGGGTTGTGAACTCGGTTAGGCTAAATGCAGTATAGGAGAGCCGACCCGAGTATGGTTGAGTGTGAATGCTAGAAGTGCGTTTTTCTATGCAGGAATGGCTCTACCTATAGTAGAGAGATGTCCGTTTTACATGGGAGACTTTGTCAAAATTTTAGTAGATTTTCTCGTAAAACGTGACATCTTCCATAATTTCCTAGCATAAATTAGGGTATTCCAATCTATCGAGTCTTATCCCGTTTTTCCCTAGTCATTCTAGAGTCTCATAAATTTTATTAATTTCCCTTCTTATTCTATAAGTATGATTTTAAAAATAAATATGTTTTTTTTAGAGAGTACCGGAGCGGGAGTTTCTGGATTGAGGCAGACGTGCGGTCATCAACCATCTCGCTCATCCTGTAAGTTAATAAATTGATCTATGCATGTGTTTTCTTTAAAAATTGTGTGTGCTCATATTTTAAAATTATTTGCATTATCAATTTGAAATAGATGTTGTTACCGATAATTTCATTGCAATGTATTTATTTATTTAAAAAAACTAGTTTTGAGAAATTTTGGTAGAATGGGCTACCTGATGGGTTTCACTAGGACCGTGTGCACATGGTGGAGATTGAGAGAAGGATCCTAAAATGTGTATGAATGTGGTTATAAACTAGGACAAGTACCTCGATGGAAGCCTCTGCTCTCGGGGATCGCCAGTGATGTGAAAAGTTAAGAATGGACTAGGATGGTTGTCTCGGTGGATGCCTTAGCTCTCGAGGACCGCCAGTGCCATGTGCTTGGATTAAGTGGATGACTGTGGCTTGGTGCTTCGATTGATACTTTTGCTCTCAGGGACCGACAGTCTATTTGGATTAAGTAGGCCTAGTTGGCCATTTAGATTTGGGTTTAGGGTTCTACTAAGATTTTTTAAAAGCTATATATGTATATATATTATAAATTTTTTTTGCTATCTCTATACAGTTTTCAAAAAGGTTTTCAAACCTTACAGCTCTTTTATTAACTTACTCAGTGAGGTCTGACTCCCCTTAATTTATTTTTTTCAGGAGTTTAGGATTTTCTATTAGGCCTACTTCTCTTCGTCGTGTAGTTTCGTCACCGATTATTCTACGTAAGTCTACTTAGTTGTATTGTATTTATTTTTGTGCATTGCAGTAGAGAAAACTGAATAACTGAATATTTTATTTAGGAATATCATGTATTTATAATATTATGTACTAAAATATTATTTGTATAACTGATGTTTATTTATTTTATGCACTATGATATTATGGTTTAAATTATATTGAGAAAAATCAGTTTGATAATGTGCATTATGATTTAATTATTTATTTTAAGGTTTCAAAGTTTAAATATTCCACATTTTTCTTTTAAGGCTTACTACAGGATTCAGTAGCTTTATACTTTCCCATTCCCTAATGTCGGTCATATGCCCTGGGTTCGGGTCATGACAAAGTTAGTATCAGAGCATGGTTTGATTAATTGTCTATGTCTGTCTTTCCGTGTAACTACTACAGTATATTAGGTTGATAATTGTCTTTGTGATATCCTTGTTTCAAAATTCCACACGTGTGTTAAATACTCTTGTCTTGTTTTGAATTCAGTTTTCTCTATTCTTTTTTCAAAATGAGACGTGTGCGAACAGATCTCGCTTTTGATACGACATTTGGGCTTGATGAGTAGTCCGTACAGGATAAGGCTCTTCCTCCTACTCCATGTCGTAGGGGCAGAGGTTGAGGTTGAGATTGAGGTAGAGGTAGAGTTAGGACAGCTGCAACTGAGGTTCATGATCAGCCACCAGTAGAGCCTGAAGCTCCAGCAGTAGGCAGATGGTCTAGTAGGAATTAATTAGGGTCTTGCAACTTGGAATTAGGTAATGCCCTTAGTGCAACAGATGTTACAACAGAGAAATTAGGAGATGTCAGACATTGATGTAGCACTTCTCTACTCCTGGATTGGTAGATTTTCTTTTGATGGTATTGGTGACGCCTTAGACTTCATTAATGCTATTGAGGCACGTACCAGGATAGGACATACAAACTATCAGTGGATCATAATTATTAAGCTGTCAGTCCAAACAACAGCCCAAGACTAGTTTATATAGTTGATTCAGCCATTCATGCATGAGTTGACTTGTCTAAAGTTTAAGGACCACTTTCTGAGATTTTTCTATCCTCCAGCCACCAGGGATTCCTACAGGTGGCAGTTGCTTCATATCACCATAGGGGATAGGTCTGTTGAGGACTACACTAGGGAGTTTAGTAGGTTGTCCCGACATGCAGAGGATATCAAGAGAGATCCCTATAGAGTAGTCGAGTTGTATGTTATTGGTTTGGGGCCAACTTTTATTGGTATGCATATTAAGGATCGTACCCTGAAGAGTATGATAGAAGAGGCCCGTCTGATTGAGAGGCGACACATCCGTCAGGGTATCGTGATAGATCCTTACATAGTTGGTGGTAAAGGATATGGTGTAGCTCCTGTGTACTAGCAGCCAGTATTTCAGGTTGGTAGCACGAGTCAGTAGGTTGAGGGTAGTTCATAGCATGGTGGTAGAAGGTCCAGAACACACAGAGTGGGTCGACATGGTTATGCCACGAACAAAAAAAGTGGTAGAGGTCACAAATTTGGTACTAGAGTTAGCAGTAGTAGTAGTGGGCAGAGCTCCGAACAGAGTAGTTCTGGGTCTAGAGCCAGTGCATGTGCTAGTTGTGGCTGATTTCATCAAGGCCCATGTCATCTGTTATTGGGTGCTTGCTTTAGATGTGGGAAGGTTGGTTATCTTGCCAGATCTTGTCCTCACTCTACATATCAGCCACAGTATGCTCAAGGTTCATCTTCATCAGTGGCTCAGCCTTTTATCCGATGCCACAATAATACAGAGAACCAGTATAGCCACAGCAGAGACTGCCACAGTTTATGGGCCTGCAGGGCTGAGGTTTAGTTGGTAGACCTAGTGGATGTGGTTTTGTACAGCCTTCGACATCTCAGTAGGTAGGTTATGGCCAAGCACAAGTTTTCACTTTGACACCACAGGATGCTTAGACTTTTAATGCAATAGTAGCAGGTATTCTCTTAGTTTGTTCTTGTGATGCTAAAGTATTATTTGACCCTGGTGCTTGGCATTCTTTCATATCCCCCATGTTTGCTTCGAGAATCGAGTGGCAGCCTTCCAAGTTATCCTCTCCTCTATTTGTATCGACTCCTCTTAATGACGAGTTGGAGATAGATATTTTCTTTCCTTTTTGTCCGGTGTTAGTTGAAGGTAGAGAATTATTGGTGAATTTAGTGTTACTTAATGCGTTTGAATTTGATGTCATCTTAGGTATGGATTGGTTGTCAAGATATTATGCTTTTGTGACTTGTCGGGAAAAAGAAGTGGTGTTCAGAATCTCGAATCAAGAAGAGTTTTATTTTAAAGGTGAAAAGAGCTCTATGCCTCGCAATCTCATTTCTGCCATTATAGCCCAGAAGATGTTTAGAAGGGGTTGTTAAGGCTACTTGGCAGTAGTAAGAGATGTTAAGATATAGAAAGGGGTAATTGAACAAGTGCCAGTGGTGCATGAATTTCTAGATGTCTTCCCTGAAGAATTATTGGGATTACCACCAAATAGGGAAATAGAGTTCTGTATCGATGTTATACCTGGTACAGATCTTATTTCTATGCCACCCTACAGAATGGCACCAGCTGAATTGTAAGAGCTAAAGGAGCAGTTATAGGAGTTGCTCGATAAAGGTTTCATAAGGCTAGTACATCACCTTGGGGTGCTCTAGTGTTATTTGTGAAGAAGAAGGATGGTAGCCTACAACTCTGTATTGATTATAGGCAGTTGAACAAGGTCACCATCAAGAATAAGTATCCACTTCCAAGGATCGATAACTTATTCGATCAACTTCAGGGTGCTACATGCTCCTCCAAGATAGACTTGAGGTCTAGGTATCATCAGGTGAGGATCAAAAGTGGTAATGAGCCCAAGACAACATTTCAGATGAGATATGGCCAATATAAGTTCCTGGTAATGTCCTTTGGGTTGACCAATGCTCTAGTAGCCTTTATGGACTTAATGAATTGGGTGTTCAAGCCATATTTGGACCGGTTTATAATAGTCTTCATTGATGACATCTTGGTTTATTCCAAGAGTGAAGCTGAGCATGTTATGCATCTGAGAAGGGTGCTTCAGACTTTAAGGGAGCACAGGTTGTATGCCAAGTTTTTGAAGTACAAGTTCTGGTTGAGTCAAGTGGCATTTTTAGGTCACGTGGTTTCTAAGGATGGCATACAAGTTGACCCCAAGAGATAAAAGCTATTACAGAATGGCTGAAGCCGACTACAACCATAGAAGTATAGAGTTTCATGGGTCTAGCGGGCTACTATAGGAGATTTGTGAAGTATTTCTCTAAAATTGTCGCACCTTCGACAAGGTTGACCCAGAAGAGTGCTAATTTTGTGTGGACAAACAGATGCAAAGAGCACTTCTAATTATTGAAGGATTTATTGACGTCAACTCCAATTCTGACTTTGCTATCTAGAAATGAAGGGTATACGGTGTATTATGATAATTTTAGAGTAGGATTGGGTTGTGTGTTGATGCAAAATGGCCAAGTAATTACTTATGCTTCACGGCAGCTGAAGAAACATGAGCAAAACTATCCTACTCATGACTTGGAGATAGCAGCTATTATGTTTGCTTTGAAGATTTGGAGGCGTTACTTGTATGGGGTTACTTATGACATTTACATTGATCACAAGAGCTTGAAGTATATCTTCCAACAAAGGGACTTGAACTTAAGACAAAGAAGATGGATGGAACTCCTTAAAGACTATAACTATTCCATTTTGTACCATCCAGGCAAGGCGAACGTTATTGTTGATGCCTTGAGTAGAAAGTCAATGGGCAGTCTTACCCACATTAGCTCAAATAGGAGGCCCATTATCAAGGAGATGCATGAATTAATTAATCAAAGGTTACATTTGAAGGTTACTAAAAAGTGCCTTTTAGCTCAATTCAGGGTACGATCAGTATACTTGGATTGAGTTAAGGCAGCTCTAAAAAAACCTGCAGTTGTAGAGGATTACATATAAAGTGCAACAAGGGCAGTCAAGAGATTTTATGGTAAATAAAGAAGGTGTGTTGCATTTGGGTACTAGGATTTGTGTGCTAGATATTAATGACTCGAGGAAAGAAATTATGGAAGAGGCACATTTTTCTGCTTATAGTATCCATCTAGGTTCTACCAAGATGTATTATGACTTGAAAGATACATATTGTTAGAATGGAATGAAGAAGGATATTGCAAAGTTTGTATCTAGATGTCTGACTTGTCAGCAAGTAAAGCTTGAACATTAGAGACCTTCAGGATTATTGCAACCTATGCCAATTCCCGAATGAAAATGGGACATGACAGTTATGGACTTTGTGACTGGATTACCTTGGACTACAAGAGGCTATGATGCTATTTGGGTAATTGTTGATAGGCTAACTAAGTCAGCACACTTTCTACTAATGAAGAAGACGTACTCTACTGATACACTGGCAAGACTTTATATCAGCAGGATTGCTTGTCTACATGGGGTACCAGTAAGTATAGTGTCAGAAAGAGGAGCCACATTCACTTCAGTCTTTTGGCAAGAATTACATAAAGCTTTGGGCACCAAACTAGATTTCAGTTCAATCTTCCATCCTCAGACAGATGGTTAGTCAGAAAGGACCATCCAGACATTAAAAGACATGTTAAGGACGTATGTGATTGATTTTGGAGGACAATGGGATTTGCACTTGCCATTGATTAAGTTTGCCTATAGCAATAGCTACCATGCTAGTATTGAAATGGCTCCGTATAAGGCACTGTACGGTAGAAAGTGCAGATCACCATTATGTTGGGAGATTGGTGAGAGGCAGCTGACAGGTCCGGAGTTGGTACAGGTGACTTCAGAAAAAGTTCCCATCATACAACAGAGATTAAAAACAGCCTTCAGCAGACAGAAGAGCTATGTTGGCCCTAGGAAAAAGGATGTATCCTTTATGGTTAGAGACATGGTGTTCTTAAAAGTGTCTCTAATGAAAGGAGTCGTGAGATTTGGCAAGAAGGGTAAGTTAGCTCCTAGATACATTGGACCGTTTGAGATTCGATCAAGAGTGGGTGAAGTGGTGTATATGTTGATGTTGCCAGCAGAATTATTGAGAATCCACCCTGTATTTCATGTATCTATGTTAAGGAAATACATTCCTGACCCATCTCACGTTCTGCAACCTCAAGCCGTAGAGCTTAGTGATGATCTTATCTACGAAGAGTATCCGGTGGCGATTGTGGATTGTCAAATTCGACAGTTGTGAACTAAGGAGATACCGATGGTGAAAGTGTTGTAGAGTAACCATACGACTGAGGACTGTACCTAGGAGATTGAAGCTGAGATGCAAGCTTTTTACCCATTTCTCTTTCTTCCTTGATTCTTATAATTTATTCTTTTTTTGAATTCGAAGACGAATTCTTATAAGGAGGGGAGACTGTTATGACCTATATTTTTAAATTAATTTATTTTAAAATAAAATATGCAATATTAATAAATTCAAAAGTTATATTTGAGTATTTTATTATTTTGTGGTTAATATTTATTATTTTTTTTATGTTTGATTATAATTTTTCACATAAATATTATTTCAAGACTTATTATTTCGAATAATTAATTTACGTTATTTATATTTACTACTTTGAATAATATTATTTTAATAATATTTAATTTAGTGCATTATTATTTTAATGTTATTATTATTATTTTTAATAAATTACATTAATTGTATTGTTATTTTATATGTTATTATATATATATATATATATATATGTGTGTGTGTGTGTGTGTGTGTATAATATGCATGTGGTGGAGATTAATACATGTAAGCATATTATATCATTATAATATTATGTATATATATAGACACATGCATAAACCCATGCATACCCATACATACAATAAATATATACATGAATAAATATACATATATTCATATACATAAACACAAATGCACACACTATTCACTATCTTCTTCCCTTCCGTTGTCCCGATCCTTGCCCTTTCCCGTGCCTCCCTTTGTTTCGGCCAACCACCCACCTTCAGCCAGCCCTTCCGTCATCTTCCTCTCCCTTCCTTGGCGTCGACAACAGCGAAAATCGGAAGTAGCCGAGACTCCATTGCTTTCGGTCACCACATTCATCCGACCACCATTTCACGTGTTTCTAGTGTCTTTCTCTTCCTGTTGCATCGGTGAGCATCATCTTAAGCTTAGTTTAAGCTTTAATCCCCATTTGACTGAGTTTTTGTTGATTTTTAGTTTTTGAGTTCTAGGGTTTTGAATTTTTTTTAGCTTTATATAGCTTGAATGTTGCAAACTCCCTTTACAAATGTGATTCCTAGTAGCTCAATCTACCTCAATGAATTTTTGTATGATTTTTGGAATTTATTTTGATTTTTGTGAATTTTTGAATATTTTATTAACTTTTGTAAATTAATTTATTAAATTATAAAATTGGTTGATTTAGTGATATTATATATTGTTATTAATTTTAGTGTTGAAAAATTAATTTTTGAGAATATTATATAATTTTTATGAATCTTTATAGTTTAGGTCAAAATTGAATAATTTGATTAGAGTTGGATTTTTTTTGGAATATTGGTTTAAATATGTGTTTTAGTTAATATTAATAATATATATGTTGAGAAAATAATTTTTATGCATTTATATAATTTTTATAGAATTTTTGAGTAATAATAAGATATTATGTATATTTTTGTATTATAGGGGTAAATATGTAATTTTGTGATAATTATAGCTAAATAATATATTTTAGTTGGTTTTAATAATATTTAAGGATTTTTACAAATTATTTACTATTTTTAACTAATTAATACTAATTTTCAAATAATATATTGTATTATTTTGGTAATGAAATGGGTTTTAAACTAGTTTTATTATATAATTAAACTATTCAAGCAATTAAATGTGAATTTTATTAATTAGAATTAAGTTGTGTTGTTTTGGTTGGGTTGTGAACTCGATCGGGTTAAATGTAGTATTAGAGAGCCGACTTGAGTATGGTTGAATGTGAATGCTAGAAGTGCGTTTTTCTATGCAGGAATGACTCTACCTACAATAGAGAGATGTCCATTTTACAGGGGAGACTCTGTCAAAATTTTAGTAGATTTTCTCGTAAAATGTGTCATCTTCCATAATTTCCTAGCATAAATTAGGGTATTCCAATCTATCGAATTTTATCCAGTTTTTCCCTAATCATTCTAAAGTCTTGTAAATTTTATTCCCTTCTTACTCTATAAGTATGATTTTAAAAATAAATATGTTATTTTTTTAGAGAGTACAAGAGCGGGAGCTTTTGGATTGAGGCAGACACACAATCGTCAACCATCTCGCTCATCCTGTAAGTTAATAAACTGATCTATGCGTGTGTTTTCTTTAAAAAATTATGTGTGCTCATATTTTAGTATTATTTGCATTATCGATTTGAAATAGTTAATGTTACCAAGAATTTCATTGCAATATATTTATTTATTTAAAAAAACTAGTTTTGAGAAATTTTGGTAGAATGGGCTACCTGGTGGGTTTGACCAGGACCGTGTGCACATGGTGGAGATTGAGAGAAGGATCCTAAAATATGTATGACTTATGGTTATAAACTAGGACAGGTGCCTCGGTGGAAGCCTCTACTTTCGGGGATTGCAAGTAATGTGGAAAGTTAAGAATGGACTAGGATGAGTACCTCGGTGGATGCCTTAGCTCTCAGGGACTACTAGTGCCATATGCTTGGATTAAGTGGATGACTGTGGCTTGGTGCCTCAGTTGATGCCTCTGCTCTCGGGGACTAGCAGTCTATTTGGATTAAGTGGGCCTAGTTGACCATTTAGAATTAGGTTGAGGGTTCTATCGAGATTTTTCAAAAGCTATATATGTATATATATTACAAATTATTTTTGCTACATCTATACGATTTTCAAAAAGATTTTTAAACCGTACAACTCTTTTATTAACTTACTCAATAAGGTCTGACTCTCCTCAATTTATTTTTTTTAAGAGTTTGTGATTTTTTTGTTAGGCCTACTTCTCTTCGTAGTGTAATTTCATTACCAACTATTCTATGTAGGTCTATTTAGTTGTATTGTATTTATTTTCGTGTACTGCAGTAAAGAAAACTGGATAACTGAATATTTTATTTGAAAATATCATATATTTATAATATTATGTACTGAGACATTATTTGTATAACTATGTTTATTTATTTTATACACTATGATATTATGGTTTAAATTATATTAAGAAAAATAAGTTTGATAATGTGTTTTATGATTTAATTATTTATTTTAAGGTTTCAAAGTTTAAATATTATGTGGTTTTTTTAAGGCTTACTACGGAATTCAATAATTTTATACTTTCTCATTTTTTAGTGTCGATCACGTGCCCTCTTAACTTTAAGAATCCATGACTCCTCATGAAAGTGGAATCATGATCATGAGGAAGTTGAGCATAATCAAGATCATAGCAACCTAAGTCGTGATCCATAAGCATAAAAGAAGCATAGTAGTTTAGGACTCCTCATGAGTGATCCTCACAATCATGAGGAGGATCATGTGTGACATGGCAATATAGTAATGGGTTGATATTAAATGCAATGGCTAGTTTTTAAATCTAACGATTGTGAGTAGTCTAGTTTCTGTAAAAGCTAAAGTTTGAAATTAATAAATAATAAGAAGAAGAGAGGCACAAATTTATTCTCTTTGGTTTCTAATTTGGCTATAAAAACCTATTGAATACACATTTCAGAGGTAAGAAAGTTTGCTTGAAGAATTTATTGCTTAGAAATTAAAGTGTTCTTCAAGCTCTTTCATTGTAAACCTAAACATTGATTACTTCTTTGAGTGTTGGGACTGTGAATAGTGATAGGATTATTCCTCTAAACCTTTCTTGCGTTAATTAATTAAGAGTAGTGAGGATCAAAATTAGTTGTAATTTAAATGTTAGCCATAAAAACACTTAATTTTGTTTTATTAGGATTTGGGTTAAGTTAAGAAAGACTCAATTGTTGTAACGTTTGAGATGAGGCTAGAAAAACTCTTAATTATAATAAATTCATTTGTATATTATGTGGTTAGTTTGAAAAACCTAATTTCAGAGAAGTTAAATGAGAGACATATGATTAGTTTAGTTGATAATCCAAATTTTCCAAAATCTTTTTATGTCATTGTGTTTGTTTGTTTTTTTTTTTTTTGTCTTATTCTCAATTTTAATTCCTTCAAAACCTCTATAATTTCTAATTTTCTCCCTAATCACACAAAATTTCTGTTCAGCCCCTTTGTGGTTTTTTTTTTCAGAAATTAATGTTATTTCAATTTTATGTAATCAACTCTAAATATTATCAAATAATATAAAATAACAAACTTTATTTTTAGTGCAATAAAAGAACCAAAGTTAATTGTATCAAGTTTATGTGCCAAATAATAAAATTTATCTACAATTATAAATATCTAGGGGCCATTTGCTCAATGAAAAATAAGAGTAGAATTCAAAATAAGAATGAACGATTTAATTATTAGTGTTTGGTCGACTAAAAAATTATATTGAAATGGAAAATCGATCACTATCAATGAAAATTATCATTTTCCTTGCTGTTATAGTATTTTCGAAAAAAAAAAATTAAATTGACCAATTTTAAATGAGTCAAATATCTAATTATTGGCATATATTATTAGAATTAATGAAATGAAATATATTATTTGATATATATATATATTCAAATAATAAAAGTTTGTCATTATGAAATAATTATATAAATGATTATCTTTTATATAATTATTTGTTAATATAATAAATATTAACAAATAATTATATAAAAGATAATCATGATGCTAATTTTTAGTTATAAAAATAGTTTTATATAAATAATATCAATTCTGATTCTACAGTAAACTAAATATTTTAGTTAAAATTTTTATTTTATTTTCTATTCCAATTTGAATTTTAGAGTATCAACCAACTGTACAATCAACATTCTTAGATATTTTTTTTAAACTTTAAATTCTAACATAGGATAGGACGAGATCAATTAAAGAATTATTTGCCAGTGAGGTCAGATGTTTTTTTCTTCTTTCTTGCATAATTCGAGATAAAATTTGGTTGCAGAAACTTTTATTTTTGAAATTTGAAAAAACAAATAGCGATGACTGTTGATAATAGTTACATGGAGTCCAAATCATATACATGTAAATATTTCATTTGTTTACTAAATCAACCGCTAAACATTGTTTGTCACAAAAGTCAAATTTGATCTCTAGAAGGTCTCTTAATTTTTTTTTTTTGAACAAGAAAAGGTCTCTTAAAATTGGGAATGGCTTTCGTATGCGGCGTTTATTGCACTCATTTATCCTTAATTATTAAATAAATAATAAATATTATCAATAAGAGATTAGTAAAATAGTAACTTCTCTCTAAATATATTTTAAAATATAAAATTTAATTTTTATTATTTTTAATTTTTTAAAATCATATAATGTTTTAATTTTTTTTAAAAATAAATAATAAATATATTTAATATTTTATTTGAAGGTTAATACATTAAATATTTATATTTAGAAATTTAATTAAATGAATGATAAATATTAGATGTAATTGTTGTGAAATAAAGATTGAATTACTTATTTGTTATAGAACTAAACTTGAATTTAGTAGTATTTAACTAGAAGAAAAATATTTTATAGTAGAATGATTTTGAGAGAATTTAGAGAGATTTGGAGAGAATTTAGAGAACTCTAATATTGAAAGAATTTGGAGAGTAATCTATCTTTTCTTCTTCCTTTTCTTAACCTTCTCATTAATGAATTTCAATCCCTTTATATAGAGATTTTCTTTTCACTATTTGAGAACTATTCTCTCACAAGCAATATATTGTTCATTCACAAGCAATATATTGTTCATTCACATTCATAATACTCCCTCTTGAATAACAATATTTTGCAACTGCCTCGTTAAAACCTTGCTAAATAAAACCCAGTGGGAAAAACTTTAGCTTAAGGAAAAAGAGTACAGTGCATGATATTCTCCCCCTCAAGTTGATATGTATAATCTTCCTTCATATAGTATGTAGATGTCGCATTCCAATATCGTGAACGTGCTTTCTAAAGATTGTAGTTGGAAGTGCCTTTGTGAAAAGATCAGCTGAATTCTAGCTAGACTGAATATACTTGATATCTATATGATTGTCTTTTATTAGCTCTTGAGTGTATGAAAAGAATCTTGGAGGTATATGTTTGGTTCTATCACTTTTGATATATCCTTCCTTTAACTGTGCAATGCATGTTGCATTATCTTCATATAAAATTGTTGGACTTTTGTTGACTGGAAAACCACAAGATTCTTCAATATGATGTGTCATTGATCTAAGCCACACACACTCTCTACTTGCTTCATGTAGTGCAATAATTTCAGAATGATTTGAGGAAGTAGTGACAAGCGTTTGTTTCTGGGAACGCCAAGAAATTGCAGTTTCATTATTTGTGAACACATAGCCTGTTTGAGATTTTGCTTTATGAGGATCAGATAAATGCCCTGCATCTGCATAACCAATCAATTCTTGTTTTGAATTGTTAGAATAAAATAAACCCAAATTAACATTTCCTCGAAGGTATCGAAGTATATGTTTGACCCCTTTCCAATGCCTTTTTGTTGGAGTTGAACTGAACCTTGCTAATAAATTGACTGCAAAAGAAATGTCAGGTCTAGTACAATTAGCAAGATACATTAGAGCTCCAATGGCACTAAGATATGGAAATTCAGGACCAAGAATTTCTTCATTTTCTTCACAGGGTCGAAATGGATCAGTCTCAATATTGAGTGATCTAACGACCATTTGAGTACTTAAAGGATTTGCTTTATCCATATTAAAGCATTTCAAGATCTTTTCTGTATAATTTGATTGATGCACGAATATCCCATTGTGCATTTGCTCAATCTGTAAACCAAGGCAATACTTGGTTTTTCCAAGATCTTTCATTTTAAATTCTTCCTTTAAGTATACTGTTGCTTCACAGATCTCATTTTCTGTTCCAATGATATTCAAATCATCAACATATACAGCTATAATCACAAATCCGGATATTGTTTTCTTAATAAAAATGCATGGGCAAATAATATTACTCACATATCCTTTATTAATCAAATAATCGCTTAAACGATTATACCACATGCGCCCAGACTGTTTTAACCCATATAAAGATCTCTGGAGCTTGATTGAATACATTTCTTTGGGTTTTGTACTTAATGCTTCAGGCATTTTAAATCCTTCAGGGATTTTCATATAAATGTCACTATCAAGTGATCCATACAAATAAGCAGTCACAACATCCATAAGACGCATTTCTAATTTCTTAGAAACTACTAGGCTAATCAGATACCTGAACGTAATTGCATCCATAACAGGAGAATACGTTTCATCATAATCAATTCCTGGCCTTTGTGAAAAACCTTGAGCTACAAGTCTAGCTTTGTACCTTATTATTTCATTTTTCTCATTTCTCTTTCATACAAAGACCCACTTGTATCCTACAGGTTTCACATTTTTAGGCATAGGAATAATTGGCCCAAAAACATTTCGTTTGTTTAGTGAGTCCAATTCAGCCTGCATAGCATCTTTCCATTTTATCCAATCATGCCTATTTTGACATTCCATGACTGATTTTGATTCAGGATCATCTTTGTCATTTATGATTTCACATGCAACAGTATATGATAATGTTTCATGACTTTCTTTATTTTCTATTTCTTCAGGGATATTTTCCTCGTTATCAATATGATTATCTACTCCCTTTCTCTTTCGAGGATTTTTATCCTTAAAACCAATTGGTCTTCCACGCTTCTGGCGTGTTTTAGACTCATGAGTGTCTTTATTCTCAGATTTTATTTCTGGAATTTCAATACGAGCAGGAGCATTGGCTGCTGGTATATATGATTTAGTCACTCTTTTTGTATCAGTAAATGCATCTGGCAATTGATTTGCAATTGCTCGTAAGTGCACAATCTTTTGCACTTCTAATTCACATTGTTTTGTGTGAGGATCCAGATGCAATAATGATGGTTCATTCCATGAAATATCCCTTTTCACTTCTTTCTCCCCTTTTCCTAATGTTGGGAAAACAACCTCATTAAATTGGCAATCAGCAAAACGTGTTGTAAAAACATCACCAGTTAGAGGTTCAAGATATCTAATAATCGAGGGTGTTTCAAACCCAACATAAATTCCCAATCTTCGTTGAGGACCCATTTTTGTGCGCTGAGGTGGCGCAATGGGTACATATACTGCACAACCAAAAATTTTGAGATGGGAAATATTTGGCTCTTGACCAAATGCCAATTATAGTGGGGAGTATTTATGATATGCACTAGGTCTGATGCGAATTAATGAAGCAGCATGTAGGATTGCATGACCCCAAACTGAAATGGGAAGCTTTGTTCTCATTATTAATGGTCTAGCAATAAACTGAAGTCGTTTAATCAATGATTCAGCTAAACCATTTTGAGTATGTACATGGGCAACGGGATGCTCAACAATGATCCCAGTAGACATACAATAATCATTGAATGCTTGAGATGTAAATTCACCAGCATTATCAAGTCTTACCCTCTTGATTGTATAATCAGGGAATTGTGCTCGTAATTTAATAATTTCAGCAAGCAACCTTGCAAATGCAACATTACGAGTTGACAATAGACAAACATGTGACCATCTACTAGATGCATCAATTAATACCATAAAATATCTGAATGGTCCACATGGTGGGTGAATTGGCCCACATATATCACCTTGAATTCTTTCAAGAAACATAGGTGATTCATTTTGAATTTTAGATGGTGAAGGTCTCAAGATTAATTTTCCAAGAGAACAAGCTGTACATGGCATTTCATTTGATTGAGGAATTCTTTGCCCCTTCAAGGGATGCCCATGTGAATTCTCAATTATCCTTCGCATCATTACTGATCCAGGATGACCTAATCTGTCATGCCATAAATTTATTATTGAAGGATCATAAGATTTTTCTTTTACTGTCATATTTGATTCAATTACATGTATATGCATGTAATGCAATCCAGTAGGGAGTTTTGGCAGTCTTTCCAATACTTGCATTTTTCCTGATTCATAGGAAACTATATTTAAATATTTGTTACCATTTATAGTAATAGATTGGGTATCACACCCATTTCGATATATGTCATCAAAACTCAACAAATTTCTTGTTGATTTTGGTGAAAACAAAGCTTCATCAATTATAAACTTTGTTCCATTTGGTAACATAAATTTAGCTTTGCCAATTCCTTCAATCAGATCTACAGGACCTGATATTGTTTTTACAACTGCCTTTGTGGGCTTTATTTCAGAGAAATAATCTCTATTTTTCAAGATAGTATGTGTAGTACCACTATCTGGTATGCAGAGATCTCCAATATTGTCTTTATGTTGAGTACAATCCATATTAAACTTCAAAATAGATAAACACAAAATTAATCAATTAAGGTAAAAACATAAAATAATTATAAAGTAGGACATTTTATTTAATTTAAAAATAACATACATAACAATAACATATTCTTCAGAATCAAATAAGTAATAACAATATACTTAAAATTATAGATGTCTCAATTTCCATTGTCAGCAAAATCATCAGTAAAATCAGAAACATCTAAATGAGTTGTATCATTAACATGAGTATGATGCTCATTGAAGTTTATTTCCTTTTCTTTGCCTTTCAATGATGCCTTATAAAGTTGGCAAAGATGTGGTGGTGTTCGACAAATTCGTGACCAGTGTCCTTTACTACCACATCTGAAACACACAGTTTCAGACTTATATTGAGGCCTTTCTTGAACACCACTGATGACTGATTTTAACTTCTTTTGAGGTTGAGTCTGAGTTTGTTGTGGAGTATTATTATATTTATTTCCACGACCATGGCCAAAGAATTGACCTCTTCCACGTCCACGACCTCTACCTCTCCCACGTCCACGGCTATTGTAATTTTTATATCTGGAATAATTTGCAGCATTTGCTTCTGGAAATGCTATTGAGCCAGTGGGGCGGGATTGATGATTTTTCATCAAGAGTTCATTATTTTTCTCAGCTACCAGTAGGCATGAAATTAGTTTAGAATATTTTTTAAATCTCTGCATCATGTATTGTTGTTGCAGTGTAACATTTGATGCATGAAATGTGGAGTAAGTTTTCTCCAGCATATCCTCATCTATGACTGTCTGCCCACAGAATTTTAATTGTGATACTATTCTGAACATTGCAGAATTATAGTCACTCACTTTTTTGAAATCTTGAAAGCGTAAGGCTCTCCATTCATCAGTGACTACTGGTAGTATTACATCTCTTTGATGATCATATCTGTCTTTTAGATCCTTCCAAAGAACACTTGGATCTTTGACAGTTAAATATTCACATTTTAATCCTTCATCAAGATGACGACGGAGAAAAATTATAGACTTGGTCTTATCTTGCAATGAGGTGTTATTATTTTCTTTTATGGTATTAATTAACCCCATTGATTGAAGATGCATCTCTACATCTAGAATCCAAGACATATAATTTTTTCCCGTGATGTCAAGAGCAACGAACTCAAGCTTTGCTAGATTTGTCATTATGATAACTAATAAAAAGAATAACTCAATTAGAATTCATAAATTTGATGACTACTAAAAAAAATCAAACATGATAAGAGTTTACTAATTAATTATATCATGAATGAATATTGCAAGAAATAATAGTGGTACAAAAAATGATACAATAATACTTAAAATTATATCAAATAGAAAATCATCTTCCATATTAATTATTCCTAAAACTATTATAATAGTCATGATCAAAACACAAATATAAATATACCAAATCATGTTTACAATGTAGAGTAAAGAGAGAAAGAGAAAATGTATAAATTTGTGTGAATGAATAACATTTATAGCTCATCTATTTATAATGAAAAATATAGCCGTTTATTACCGTTATATTACCATTGGTAATAAAAATATAGCCGTTATAATTTTTTTTTTTAATATAATATATTGAGAAATAAATTATATAAAGTAAAATCAATAAATAATGTTGATATGATTATTTATAGAAAGTGAGTTAACATAACGATATGTATAAATATGGGGCAAAACCGTCCATTAATATAAAATGGGGTATAGCCTTCCATTAACATAAATAATAAAAAATAAATGTGCATAAATATAAATTGGTAGGAGGCATAGCCATCCATAAGGTTAGAACCATTTCTAGCAATATTTGCATCAATGGTGTAGTTAGTAAAACAAAATAAAAATAACAATTAATATAAAGTTAGATTGAAGAAATAAATATAAATATATAAATTAGTAGGAGGCATAGCCATCCATGATAATATATAATCAACTAATATATTAATAAATATTAAATATTAAGAAATATGTACCTTATTGTTTTGATCGAGAGCTCCTCGTGCTGATAACGTGTTGTGAAATAAAGATTGAATTACTTATTTGTTATAGAACTAAACTTGAATTTAGTAGTATTTAACTAGAAGAAAAATATTTTATAGTAGAATGATTTTGAGAGAATTTAGAGAGAGTTTGGAGAGAATTTAGAGAACTATAATATTGAAAGAATTTGGAGAGTAATCTATCTTTTCTTCTTCCTTTTCTTAACCTTCTCATTAATGAATTTCAATCCCTTTATATAGAGATTTTCTTTTCACTATTTGAGAACTATTCTCTCACAAGCAATATATTGTTCATTCACAAGCAATATATTATTCATTCACATTCATAATAGTAATTCATTTATTGGCCGGATTTATAAACAAAAAAAATCTTTTAAAATGATGGAGGATTTGAAAATGTTTACGTATGACTTTTCTGACTTTTTTTTTTTTTCAATCTTTGTTTCGTGTAGTGCGCAGAAGGAAGACGACTGGCAAGCTGTTACATTTATAAAATGACCAAATTGCTCAAACTTATTTATAGATGAAATAATCGACACTCCGTGTAATTTCATTTTTATATTCTTAAATTGTCCTTTTCCCTTGAATTAATGCATCAACCGCCACATGTACACAATTATGTCTGATAATTGTTGTGATCAAGTAGAACAAAGTTAATTATGTCAACTTATTTACCTACCCATTACCGCTTGAGTTGATGATAATGGAATGAATTCATAAAATTAAATTATAGATTTAATTTTTAGAACTTTCAGAGTTTAAAGTCACTCATTTAAAATTAACTTGATTCAATTATGAAATTGATTCTCGCTAATGATCGACAATGCTAAATTAAATATATATATAGGAAAAAAAAGCTCCATATAAAATGTAGATGTGTACTTTTTTTTAATATTTAGGATATATTTGAGTCACAATATCGAATTTTTTATTTTTATTTAATAAATTTTAAAATATTAATATTGATCTCTTTAATAATTAATTTCATTTGAGTACATTTTTATTAATCTATACAAAGATAGGACAAAGGCCTGTAACAAAATAACTTTTTTTTTTAATGAAAGTACACATTTTTCTATTATTTCTATATGCATCTTTTAAATCACTTTTTCTCTTTTGCTCTACATTAATAAGCTACAGATGAAAGATATTTATATAAATAAATTTAAAAATTTTATGATTATTTTATTATTAATTATAAATTTAAAATTTTATTAACTAATGTTCTTCTTATGTCAAATGATTATTCATAATATAATTTATTTTTAAATATAATTTGATACATGTGTTATAATATTTTTTTATTATATGTAATTTATTTTTTCATAGTATATAATTGTACTACCCTATATATTTAAATAAAGAGATATTTTTTAAATAGTATTATTAATAATTACTTATACATTATATTATATGTATGTTAATATTATTTGGGGTTATTAATATGTGTGAGCATTATTTACTTAATGTCTAGAAATTTCATTTGTCTATTATTATCATTATTATTATTATTGCTATTTTAAACTATATTAAATTTTATGGTTAATTATGTGCTACTATAAACATGCATATATATATATATATATATATATATATATATATATATATTTAGGGTTAAATATTATTTTAGATGTGTGTATATTAAAATGACTTGTATATATAAGTGCATGTAGTATATATATATATATATATATATATATACACACACTAATATTTACCTAGACACACATATATGTATAATAATATATTAAAATATATTAATATATATATATATATATATATATATATATATATATATATATATTTATATTTATTTATTTATTTATATTTATATTTATATATATATTTGTACATATATGTGTGTCTAGGTAAATATTAGTGTGTATATATATATATATATATATATATATATATATATATATATATTTATTTATTTATTTATATTTATATTTATATATATATTTGTAAAGAAGTGGACCAAAATCGGATCAAAAGCAAAACAAAAGAATAAAAGAAAGAAAGAAAGCAACAGAGAAAAAAAAAAAAACCCGAAAATCCCAGCCTCTCCTTCCTGTTCCTCACCGTCACTATCGCCTTCCTCCTCCCTTCGACGCGTTTCCACCTCCTGGAGCTGCCATTGCCGCCGTCAGCTTCTTCTTCTTCCTCCCTTTCTTCCATTTCAGGCGCCTGATTTCCTTCCTCTCTCGATCGAAGCTTCCTCCTCACTGATGGAGCTTGATCCGGTGCCACCCAATCTTCCCCAACTTCCCTCATCGTCTTAGGTGTCCGTCCAAGCCAAGGGCCGCCGCTACAACTCACCTCCGGCGTCGGAATTGAAGATTGAAGATGAGTTGCTCAGTGTTGTTTTTAGGTTGCTGTCATGTTGTTTTCTGGTTGTTACTCGATTTTGAATGTTGATTTTAGGTTGTTTTTGAGTATATGTGGGATTATGCCAATAAATTGCTTCAATTTGAAAATTTAAGTATTTTTCCTAATTTTTCTTAATTTACAAAATTTTGCATAATTTTTATTTTATTTTTTTAGTTGATTTATTGGGTTTTATTTGGTTTAGTTAGTAAAATTAAAGTAATTATAGTTAATTGATCTTAGTATATTAATTTTATGTAAGGTTTTAGAATTTTGGTGTTAATTAGAGTTTATGTAAATTTTAGGTATTTAATGGGTAATTATGCTAATTTCAAAAATTATGGTTAAAAATTATGAAATTTTAATAATTGAGGTTATTAGTGAATGTTATTAATTTTAGAACTCAAATTATAATTTTTGTGATTTTTATACTATTTTTATAAATATTTTTGAGTTTATGCCAAATGTGATTTTTAGGTTAAATAATATTTTTTGGAAGAAAATTGTTGGTTGATTAAATGTTTTAATTATATTAGGAAGATTTATTTTGAGAAAATAAATTTTTGGCATGATTAAATAATTTTAAGGAATTATTTTTAGTATCAATAGCACATTATGTAATTTATGTATTTTAGGGGGGTAAAAATGTAATTTTACGTTAAACATAGTTAAATATATATTTTAATTAGTTTTATTAATATTTAAGGGGTTTAGAAAATTTTTATAAATTAATTGATATTTTTACCTAAGTAGTGTAAATCTTAAATATTAAATCCCAAATATATATATATATATATATATATATATATATATATATATATATATATATATATATATATTTAATGGATTTAAAATTAGGTTATAATTATGTTTTGACGAAGGAATAAAAATTTAGTTGTTAATTTTGAATAATTGAGATTTTATATATCTTTGTCTATTTTTAGTATATGTGTATGTGAAATATGTGTTTTGAGAAATAAATGTTATTAATTCCCGACATTTTGTGAGTTGTGATCTCGATCGGGGCTAAGTGTAATTTGGAGCCCGACTCGAGTGTGAATGTTTGTGGATATTAGAAGTGCATTTTCTATGCAGGTATGACTCTACCTTTGGTAGAGAGATGTCCGTTTTACACAGGAGACTTTGTCGAAATTTCGGTAGATTTTCTCGTAAAATGTGATATTCATAAAATTTCTACCGTTAGTTAGGTTATATCCTGTCTATCGAGTCTTGTCCGGTTTTCCTCGAGTCAGCCTAGAATTTCATTATTTTGTTGATTGTTGATTTCGATTCTATAGTCATGTTTTAAAAGTCGATTTGTTATTTTTCTTTTAGAGCATTTCGGAGCAGAAGCTGTGAGACCGAGGCAGACGCGTGGTCGTCAGCCTTCGCATTCATCCTGTAAGTCGATAGAATGATCTGTGCATGTGTTTTAATTAACAAATTTGTGCGCTCATATTTTAATATTGATTATATCGTTTATTTAATTTAATGCTGTTATTTAAGCTTTAAACGCATTTTATTTATTTAAAATCGATTTTGAGAAATTTTGGTAGAACGGGCTACCTGGTGGGCTTCACCAGGACTATGTGCACATGGTAAAGATTGAGAGATGGATCCAATATATGTATGATTGATGAATGTTAAACTGGGACGGGTGCCTCGGTGGAAGCCTTTGCTCTCGGGGACCGCCAGTGATTGTAAGGATGATAATGGACTAGGATGGGTGCCTCGGTCGATGCCTTTGCTCTCGGGGACCGCCAGTGCCATGTATTTGGATTAAGTAGATGACAACGGCTTGGTGCCTCGGTTGATGCCTTTGCTCTCGGGGACCGGTAGTCTAGTTGGAATAAATGGACCTAGTTGGCCATTTAGATTTTTGGGTCTAGGATTCTACCGAGATTTTTCAAAAGGTATATCTATACATTATAAATTATTTTCACTATAAATATATATAGTTTTCAAAAAGGTTTTCAAACCGTACACCTCTTTTATTGATTTACTCAGTGAGGTATGATTCCCCTCAATTTTTTTTTCAGGAGCTTAGGAGTTCGACCTCAGACTACCTCCATGCCGAGTTTCTTCTTCACCAGCTATTTTATGTAGGTCATTGTAAGCTGTACTGTGTGTTAATCTAGGTTGCTGCAGTAGTATATGTACTAAGGATTTGTATGGTTTAAACATAATTGTATAATTTATTTGTGTAAACCACGCTTATGTATAAGATTTAAACTTGATTTATAATATGAGTCGTTGAAGCACATTTTATTTAAGCAGTTGAATTTGTGTATTTTGAGAAAAATCAATTTGATAATATGTTCTATTATTAATTAAAGTTTAAAAATGGATGATTTTATCTTTCTTTTCTTTTATGTTTACTACGAATTTTGGGGGTCTTATGTCTATCCATTCCCTAGTGCCGGTCACGTGCTCCTCGGATTCGGATCGTAACAATAATAATAAGTAATCATTTATTATCCTTAGTTTATGTATTATTGAAGTTATTAATACAAGCTATTCAACAAGTAGATTTAAAATATAAGTTTTATTAAATAAATTTTTTGAAAAGCTGTAGATATAAATATTATAATTGCTTAACTGCTTATTATATCTCATAGAAGTATTTATTTTATTGTGAATTACTAAAAATTAATTATATCATTTAATTGAAAAAAAATTATTAGTTATTAATACTTTTAAAGAAAAAGATCAACGGTTCATTTATTAAATAGTAAAAGTACAACTTGATAAATAGATAATATAAATAAAAATACAATTAAGAAATATCAACATAAATTCTCATTTAAATTGTAAAATTATTTATTATTATTCTTCAAGATTATTTTCATTTGTAAATCTATGATCCGTTCTACAATTTGTTTACTCCACTTCATGGTATTAATTAACGATAAATTGACCTTTTGATCTTTACTGTAAAAATATCAATAAAAATTTCATAATAGGAAAAAGAATAAATTTAAAAAAAGTATAATCACTAGAATTCCACAACAAATAACAAATAGATCTAATATCTGTATTTATTGAATGTAGAAAGACCAAAAGAATAAAAAGAAACTAGAAAAAAATAATGATAGACCAAAGATGATTGATAATAGTTAAAAATGAAGATTTTTGATAAAAAATGTAAAAGAAAAAGAAAAAGAGACCATTAATTATTAATTATTTTTAATAAAAGTAATATAATTTAAATATAAAATAAATTCAAATTTGCTATTAATTTATTAAAAAAATTTTAAATAGTGCTAATCAAATTGACAAATGTTTTGGACAAAAACAATAATTAACAACCATTTAAAAATTTTACCAAATATCTATAATTAAATTTTTTAATAACCTATATATTTTTAATTCTTTAATAAAAAATTCTTTAAATTTTTTTTGAGAAACTTTGATAATTTTTTTTTTTTTGGAGTTAAAGCAGCTATTTAAAAATAGATTTGTTACGAGCCTATATCAAAACAAGTAATGCCAAAGGGTAATCTGGTAAGTTAAAGAAAGCTCTGTTGACTTTTACATCTGGACGCAGTAAGCATTTTCGTTCTTTTAAGCATAATGCAGACCATTAGCAATTTATGACCCATTCTTCCCACTTCTATGTCTAGTATTATAGCATCCGCTGGTTGAAGCGGGGGGAAAAATCTGCAGAACCATGGATTTCATCAAGAACATGCCATGGTTAAAGCTTTTTGTTCTTTTCATGTGCTTCTTCCCTCTTAGTTTTAATGTTTCTTTCGCAGCAGATAGAATTACTGCAACCCAGTCTCTTTCTGGTGATCAAACAATTGTTTCTGCTGGAGGTGTCTTTGTACTTGGTTTCTTCAATCCAGGTAATTCCTCAAATTTCTATATAGGTATGTGGTATAATAGAGTGTCACTACGGACTGTAGTTTGGGTTGCAAACAGAGAGATACCCGTTTCTGATAAATTTTCTTCTGAATTAAGAATATCAGATGGTAATTTAGTTCTTTTCAATGAGTCAAAAATTTCCATTTGGTCAACAAATGTGAGCTCTAATGCTTCTTCTAGTGCTGGTACTATCGAAGCAGTACTTCTTGATGATGGAAATCTTGTTTTAAATGGGTCTAGCAGTCATTCGTCAGAGCCACTATGGCAGAGTTTTGATCATCCAGCTGATACATGGCTTCCTGGAGCCAAGGTTGGATTGAACAAAATTACTGGGAAAAATACCCGGCTTGTTTCATGGAAGAATAGCGAAGATCCTGCACCAGGTCTATTTTCTCTTGAGCTAGACCCAAATGGAACTAGCCAATATTATATACTGTGGAACAATTCTAAGAATTTCTGGAGCAGTGGAACGTGGAATGGACAGATCTTTAGCTTGGTGCCCGAAATGAGGTTGAATTATATCTACAACTTCAGTTACATTACTAATGATATTGAAAATTATTTCACTTATTCTCTGTACAACAGTTCTATTATCTCTCGATTCTTGATGCATGTTGGAGGGCAGATTCAGCAGCAGTCATGGTTGGAACCTGCAAAACAATGGAGTTTATTTTGGTCTCAACCGAGAGTACAATGTGAGGTTTATGCTTATTGTGGGGCTTTCGGAAGCTGCAACGTTAAGTCCCAGCCATTCTGCCATTGTATGACAGGTTTTATGCCAAGATCAGTAGATGAATGGAATTCTGAAGTTTATTCTGGTGGGTGTGTGAGAAGGACCAGTCTGCAGTGTGGGAATTCTAGTCTAGTTAATGAGAAGAGAGATGGTTTTGCTGAAAGTCCAAACATGGAATTGCCTCAAAATTCTGTGACAGTTGCAGCTGTGAGTGCAGAAGATTGCAGATCAAACTGCTTGAGTAATTGCTCTTGTACTGCCTATGCTTATGACAACAACCAGTGTTCAATTTGGATTGGAGATCTCTTGGATCTGAATCAGCTTGTAGAGGGTGATTCAAATGCGAGAACTCTATATGTCAGGCTTGCAGCTTCTGAGTTTTCAAGTTCTAAAAAGAACAAGGGAGTTGTTATAGGAGCTGCTGTGGGTTCAGTGGTGGCAGTAGTACTTCTCCTTGTTCTGTATATAATCTTGAGAAGGAAGAGAACAACCAAAACAGGTAAAGCAGTTGAGGGCTCGTTGATTGCTTTTGTGTACAGAGATTTACAACATGCAACAAAAAATTTCTCAGAAAAATTGGGGGGTGGAGGTTTCGGTTCTGTTTTTAAAGGGACATTGCCAGATTCAAGCGTCATTGCTGTCAAGAAGCTCGAAAGCATCAGCCAAGGAGAGAAGCAATTTCGCACGGAAGTCAGCACCATTGGAACAGTCCAACATGTCAATCTTGTTCGCCTTCGTGGATTCTGTTCTGAGGGTACTAAAAAGCTACTGGTTTATGATTATATGCCAAATGGTTCCCTTGATTTCCATCTTTTCCATGCAAAGGACTCCAGGGTCTTTGACTGGGAGACAAGGTATAATGTTGCTCTAGGGACAGCTAGAGGTTTGACTTATCTTCATGAGAAATGTAGGGACTGCATTATACACTGCGACATAAAGCCAGAGAATATTCTTTTAGATGCTGAATTTTGTCCAAAAGTAGCAGATTTTGGCCTAGCAAAGCTTGTTGGGCGGGATTTTAGCAGGGTTCTAACGACAATGAGAGGAACGCGAGGCTATCTTGCACCAGAGTGGATTTCAGGAGTGGCTATCACAGCTAAGGCTGATGTTTATAGTTACGGAATGATGCTCTTTGAACTTGTGTCTGGAAGGAGAAACTCTGAGCAATCTGAAGATGGAGTAGTGAAGTTCTTTCCAACCTGGGTTGCAAGACAGTTAACTGAAGGCGAGGACATCCTTAGGCTATTGGATCCTTGGTTAGAGGGAAATGCTGACCTTGACAAGCTAATAAGAGTATGCAAAGTTGCTTGCTGGTGCATCCAAGATGATGAAAACCAAAGGCCATCGATGGGCCAGGTAGTTCAGATTCTTGAGGGAGTTTTGAATGTGAACCAGCCTCCAATTCCGAGATCACTTCAAGCGTTACTTGACAATCAAGAGCATATCATCTTCTTCACAGAATCATCCTCTAGCCAGAGTTCACAGTCGCAGGCACAAAGCCACACTTCAACTGCTTCCTCACAAGCCAAGAGCAACGCATCATCTATGAGTTCCAAGTCCTAGAAAGAATCAATCAAGCAACGCATTTCAAGAAGTCACATTTGCAGTAAGCGAATCCTGTAATATTGTATATGATAAAAGAAAAAACATAAAGTAGTTGTTTTAGATGAGTGTCGTTCTTCTTTACCGTTTTCTTTCATAATCTCACATGATGCAACTGGCATCTGTGATTACAGTAGTAAAATTCTTATTGCCATCCTGGTTGATTTTGTTGTTTCATATCCAACTAAGTAAATCTATATAAATATAAGGGGGTTAAATATGTGGGTGGATATTCAACTTTGCACTTATTGCATTTTGGATACTAAAGTTTAATTGATTTTTTTTTTTTTAAATACTCAACTTTAATTTAAGTATCATCCTTCAATAACCTAATGATGGTATGATGTAATAAGAGAATATTTTGGGAATATTCATCATATTATCCATGTTTAGTCATCAATTTTTAGCACTTAATTCACATGAAGATACCGAACTTTATCTTTGTTTCAATTTAGTTATCAAATATTTAATTTGTATCTTTTTAGATACCAAACTTCTATTTAATTTCATAGCAATTACTTAAAATTTTTTCTTGTAACTAAATAATCCATAATTACTATTTTAATTTAGATTTAAAACCTTTTTTTTTTTTTTGTAAATAAATTCATATTTTATATGAGTTTATAGAAAATAAAGAAAAATTTGAAATTTATTTTGATTCTGCCTAGTAAAAGCAAATTCATCTTGAGTATTATTTTTTAAAGAAATGACAAATACTTAGAGCTTTTATGCCAAGGAAGAGTGGAACACTAATAGTAGATGGATTGACTATGGTGAATGCTAAATTGGGTGCTTTGACTAAGAGAATAAACAAGATGAGTCTTAATGTAATTTCATAATCAACTTCTTCATTTTGTGAGCTTTGTCAAAGTAGACATCCCACCATTGAGTGTTAACAAATGCAAAATTTTTCTATAGGGAGCTTGAATTATGTGGGTAAACTTCAACAAGGTCAACAACAAAACCCTACACTAAGAAATCTGTATAATTCAAGTTAGAGGAACTATCCAAATTTCTCATAGAGCAACCAAAACAATAATCAATCGAGACTTCAAGGACCACCAGGTTTTATAAGAAATAATGCTCATTAACATTAAGTCCAATCTCAATTTCTACTGGAGAAAGCTTTATCATCATTGTCTGCCCTAGAGAGCAAAATAGATAAATTCATGGACATAATGGTGACCAAGATGACCTTTATCAATGGTAGGATGACAACCATGACAAAGCTCACAAAATGAGGAAGTTGATTGTGAAACTATATTAAGACTCATCTTGTTTATTCTCTTAGTAAAAAATTGTCTACGGAGAGCTTGAATTATGTGGGTAACTTCAATAAAGTCAGAAACAAAACCCTATACTAGGAAATTTGTATAATCTAAGTTGAAGGAACTATCTAAATTTCTTATAGAGCAACCAAAGCAATAGTCAATGAAGACCTCAACGACCATCGAGTTTTATAGGAACCAATGCTCATCAACATTATGTCCAATCTTAATTTCTACTGGAAAAAGCTTCATCATCATTGTCTTCCCTAGAGAGCAAAATAGACAAATTAATGGACATGATGGTGATTAAGATGAACTAGCAGGATAATAAACTAAAAGATTGGATGGGAGATTTGAACATGTGCATTAAGATACTTAATTAATCATTAGAAGTTATTCTTCTTTAATTCATAATTTGAAGGTGCAGGTGTGTCAGTTAGCTAATTCTTTGTCTTCAAGAAACCAATGGATAATTTTTAGTAACACTGAAAAGAATCTTAAGGAATAAATAAAGGCAGTCACTTTAAGAAGTGGCATAGAACTACAAGCACCTAAGAGGAGTGCACCCGCACTTAACGTAGAAATAGAAAAGGAGGAAGAAAAAGGAAAAAAAAAAGTAGAGAAAGAGAAAAAACATGTTAAAGTAAAAGCTTAGGAAAAGGTAAAAGTGTAGAACAACAGTAACAAGAAGGAATCCACACCTTCACTAAAACCTTATGAGCCATTAGTGCCATTTACACAAAGACTAAGGAAGCAAAAGCATGTTCAATAGTTTGCAAAGTTTTTGGAGATGTTCATTAACCTACATATTGTGAGCGACTGAAATTTGGGTTTTGTTCTTAGATTTTTTATAGGATATATTAACTTTATCGAAGGGACAACTGTTTCACTTACAAGACAGGGATAATGATTAGTCTCGGTAGGATGTGAGACATTTATGTGTTTATGAAGTCACCACCCAATTTCTCAAAAAAATGTAAAGGACGGCATCGGCTTACTCAATGAGTATTGTCCCAGTAAAGATTCTAAATTTGGAGGATCATATATACTTTTTGCTATTTCTCATTATATAATACTTATTACATGGCTATCGCATCACCCTAGTTTCAAAATGACAATTTATATACACATTCATATAGTATAATGAAAAATAAAGAAATCAATTACAATTATTTACATCTCTTTCCTAGTAAAATACATTTAAAAGAGAAAAAAGTGCAAAAATATAAATCTAGTCCTAGATCTAGAATACACTTGCAAAAATAGAGGTTAGCACATATATGTGCATCACATCCACTCATTCACAAAGGTAGCAAATAAGCAGGAAATATTTGTTCAATGAAAGGAGCAGATAAAGGCACTTAGTCATGTGCACTTACATGTATTATGATGAAATTTTGCACAAAGATTATCGATAATGATGATAGAATATTGATAAATGATAAGGAAATAACTTAAATTTGCTGAATTGACAAATTATGAGCAAGGTTACATCATTAGACTAAAAAATATGGTTAGCTCTACCTTGGAAATGCAAATTTTTACATTATTAAATGCACAAAATGAGAGGAAATACTTATTTTCATACCGAAATGTAAAAAAGATGCAGTTGATGCAAGGATGCAAAAAATATGATTTTGAGCATCGATGATGTGTTTTGGATATGATAAACAATAGATTTATTTTAAAGTGATAGAAAACACAAAGAGAATGCAAAAATGATGATTTTGACGCGAGAATGACTATTTTGAATTAAAAATGTAGACTTTATGTGAAAATTTTGAACTTTCATATAAGAATGAAGAATTTGTGTAAAAATATCATTTTTACATAAAAAAATGACACTTTGACTTCAAACATATGTAGATTTGAAAAATTTGCACATGTAAATATAGAAAAATGCAATTTTAGCATCAAAATGCAAAGATGCATATTGCAGACAGCGGGGTTTAAAACGCACCCAAGATTTTAGTAATCGCAACACTGTTTGGGCTCAATACCCTAGGGAACACACTAGTATGTCACAAAAACATAGCGTGGAGATGAGGAGTCGCCACCTAGGGTAATAATTGGGACAAATCGAAAGGTGGTACTCGATTCTCTAAAAGAAAGCTATCACCACAACTAGGAGATTCTGGGAATGAAATACTAACTTCTCTTAGTCTTGTGTTCATCTAGAATTACTTTATGAATTACTATCTTATTCTCTAATTACATGAAATTTTATTTAAACCTAAATTAAACATCCATCTAACCCAAAAAAGGCAACATGTTATAAAATTACATGTAAAAAATGCATACAAAAGGCAGCGCCCCTAAGTCTAAACTAGGTTAATTTTTAAAAGTTAGTTGATTTTACATATTTTTATTTACAAGTGAAATGGACTAGAAAAAGACCTACATTTTAAATTAATTTTAGTGAGCTTAAGTCTATTTATTTTAATTTAACTAAAAGAATAGTCCTAAGTGTACCAAATTTTAAAGAAGAAATTAAATTAATAAGTGGGCCTAAGTCTAACTTGATTTTATTTGAGTGAAATGTGGGATTAATTCTATTCATTTTAAAAGAAAAAAATTTAATGGACTCAGCTACATCTAAATAGATTTTAATTAACTATAAATGGGCCTAAAGTCTAAATTATTTTTAAAAGAAAAATAAAATACTTTATTGGGCTAGGCTAAAATCTGAATTTTAATTAAAATAAACTTAAGTTTAATTAAACTAATGGACCTAAATTTATTTTAATTAATTAAGCTAAACCATTTTTAAGCCTATTTTTTTATTTAGTGGGTTTGGACCTATCGTGGTCTTGGGGCCCAAAGAACTAAAAGATCAAAAAATAAAATCCAAACAAAAAAATCATAACAAAATCATATTAAACACATGATTTATGTGATTTTCTAAAAAAAAACCAAAATCAATTTACATGCAACCCTAAATTAATCTACACCCATCATTGATTTTAATTGATTTTTACCCAATTGAACCTAAATTACTAATCAATTTTAGTGCAGAGAATATAAAATTCTACTATTTTTCACTATTGGGGCTATTACAAACTACGATGCAAAAATTAAAATCAAATTAATTAAAACCCAAAACAAAAGCAAATTAAAAAAACACAGTAATCATAAATCCTAAATCCTACGAGGATTTTATAGATCTTAATCCATGACATTCCATTGATTCTTCCAATGGTCACTGCCTAAAATCACATATCTCTAACCTCATTCCCAGAGCATCATAAAGTAAGAATCAAAAACAAAAAAAACAAAACAAAACCAAAAAAGTTAATCAATAAATATTTAATCAATAATTAAAAATAAAGAAATCAAATTAAAAATAAATAAAAAGACAGAGAGAAGAAAAGAATGTTGTGCAGTGGAATTTGATGCCCCTCAGAGTGATTTTCACCATTTTTTAGAGTTGACAGTGATGATTTCTTGATTCTCTAGACTTTGAGAATAAAAAGGACGTGGTTTTTTTCGTTGTACGTTTCCTCAGGATAAAAAAACAAAAATGGCTATGGCCTTATGTGTAGTAAAATTAGAATTTTTTTATTTTCTCCCACGGACCCAAAAGGCTTCTTCTCTTAATTTTTCATGTAGCTCTTCTCCCTCCCAAAAAAAGGCCTCCCCATTACAGACTTCTCTCTCGTCTTTTAAAGTCGCCTAAAGGCAACTTCCCCTTCGTGATTGCATGGGAGTTAAGCAATATTGGGGATGAGAGCAGGAGGCTCTCTATAGATTTTTCTTTTGACTTTTGAAATCTCAAAGAGATCAGGTGAGATATTTATCTTTGAAAAAGTCTTCCAAGGTATGACACGTGGAATTTGGACCAATAAAAAATTAAAAAGACATAAAATTATTATTATTTTTTTTATGAAAATTAGTATTTTAAAATGCCGACGGAGCTTGCACAAACTGATGCCTATAATGCCGATCAAGCCTGCGTAATGCCGACTGACCAAGCCCTTAATTCTGATCGAGCCAATCAAGCTTGTAATGCCGACCGACATTCCACTTTATCATTAGATTTGGTTCAAGGATGAGCTAGTTGGTTTGGTTCAAAACCTAGCTGGCTAGTTCAGTTCAATAATTTTTTTTAATAAAATCACAAAAAAGCACTCAGAAGTTTCTAATTTTTGTAATCAGAACCTTGAAAAATTAATTTTCAAATAAAACCTTATAATGCAGTAATTTAGTCATTTGTATCGCAAAACTCGACACTGGAGGTCAATTCTCAATCAGATATTAATCATAGGGGCTTTCGTCGCACATGTGCATAATGACATCCCGAAATTGGGTGCTTACAGTTGCCTCCCTTTATCGTTGTTTGTTTGATAAATTGTAGCAAAGCATTAGCAACACACAATTTTGAAAGAAAGAATTAGGGTACTTTATTGTATCCTAATTGATATGCTGATGCTTAAATTGATGTGCTATTTTAAGCAAAATGTGGTGTTTGACATGCTTCACTATATTTCTTGCTAAATGTTTAGTGAAATTGATGCATTTTGCTATATTCCCTATGGGACATCTAGCGACTTATGATTTGAAAATATGCTATAGTTTTTGTGGAATGTTTATCAACAATAACATAACTATTGTGTAGTATCTGGGAAACTGCATAATATTCCTTTTGGGACGTCTAGTGATAATGAATTTTGTTGTATTCCCTATGGGACGTTCGATGAAATGAATGATATGACCCTCGCTATATTCCCTATGGGATGTCTAGCGAGCTTTGAAAATGGAGCTGTAGTTCTTATGGAACGTCTAGCAATTAAAATTTGATATATTCCCTGTGGGATGTCTAGCGACATCACCATAACTACCGTGTAGTGTCTAGTGGTAAAAAGTCTAAAAAAGGTCATGTTATAATCGCTATTGAAGCATATAACATGTAGAATTTGAAATTCATGTTATGACTATTGTGCAGCACATGACATGATAATTTTGAAAATTTGTGTTTCAACTACTATGTAACATGAAATGAATTTTAACATTTGATTGAAATGATGCATCTAGAAATGCAAAGTTGAATTTTATAATATTCTGTATTTTATACTTGATAGACAATTCAAAATAAGCATAGACACAATTAATAATAAATTATTGATTGACGATGTGAGTTGAATGAATTATTTAGGAATTAAATCCTAATGAAAATGCAATTATGGATGAAATTGCAAAGAATAAATTTGATTTTAAATGGAATGAAGTTCCAAGGATCAAAATGGATATTTTTCCATTTTAATAAAAGCTTTATTTCCTCATTTTGCTGATTGATTTCATTCCTTTTTGCCGATTGTTTGAAATTTTTTCTTTTCTTTTCACTAAGATTTTCCTCTTTGGATTTCTTGCTTGTTTGAAGTCCGATTCACAAATTGTCTGATCCTATGGCTGACCCACAATATGGATTACACGAGGAAGTAAAGATTCTAGCTGACTTAGTCATCGTGCCTCTTTATTTTCTTCAGAACAACCTCGGACTTCGGGAGGGTTATACCTTGCTTCCTTTGACCCGTCTTCACCTTCATAGGTGCATAGACATAGGTAATGAGGTAACATTCTCTCATTTTTATTTATTTTTACAAAAATTTATCAGTTAGTAATTAGAATCAAATTTTAGAATACAGACTAGTATGTACACTATTAAAATTAGACTAGAAATTATTAAAAAAATGCATGGAAATTTAAAAATTAAACCCGAAAGTATTGAGTTTTAGATGAATAGTCGACCGGGTGTTGGGTCGAGAGTTCAGATTATCGACCAAACTATAGAATGCCAACCAGTATTGGCTAATTGCCAAGTGACATTGTTGGAATGCCAATCGGCATTATGGAATGCTGACCGACATTCCACTTTGCCGGTTGGTCTGATTCTAAACCAAGCCAGTGGTTTGGTTCAAAACTGAACTAGCCAGTTCGATTCCAAACCAAGTCGGTGGTTTGGTTTAAAATTGAACTGGTCAGTTCAGTTCAATTTTTTATTTTATATATATATATAATATAATATAATATAATATAAGGAATATTTATTTATTATTATGCTCATTTGTTTTCGAAATACTCCCAGCAGTCTATGAAGTTCACGGGCTATTTTTCATAGCTCGTGAATTATTCCACAAGCTACCAGGGGATATTGCACAACTGGTCTGGGCTTCTGGGTTTAGATGATTTGTCATTGGGCTTTTGACTACTCGAGGGAGATCTGATTGTTATTCCCTATTTACTTTGATCGAGCAGTGGATGGATACCACCCACACATTCCATACTCGAGTAGGCGAGTTGACCATTTCGCCCATGAGTTTCTCAGCTATCACGGGGATTGCCTTTAGAGGGACTCCCATTTCTGTTGACATTAGTTACTGCAATCTCTCAAAGCACGTGCGGAGTCAGTATATGCGAGACTTGATTGGATTTGTCCCAACATGGAAGAACTAGAAGAATGTTGTTCTTTCATCATTGGTTGAGGGATTCATACGTCTTCCCACCACCACACCTCGTTAGATTGCTCATAAGGCGAGGTGCTTCCTCCTGATCTTGCTTGGCATGACCCTTTTCTACGAGACTGGTCACAAAGTTAGTATTGTACTGCTTGGCCCCCATCATGATTTATACTGATTTATCACCCTTGATTGGGATTTGTAACACTAGCTTATTTGTATTATAGATTGGACACTATCTGTAGAGGAACTATCACCATGTGCTGCTTCTGGCATGTCCTGTATATGTGTTTGTCCCCTTTTCATTTCTCTTATTCTCTTTTCCTTTTCCTTTTTTTTTGTTTCTTCTCCTTTCATTTTCTTTCTTTTTGCTAAATTATTCTCTCTTTCATATTTAGAGCATAGAGATTGGGCTAATTTATGGCTTTGAGGCTATCAACTCCGACAAGAGTCTCCCCCTGATGTAGAGATGGGGCTCTTCCCATCTAGTGAGTGTTAGGAATACTCTACAGACCTACTACGATTAGCTAAACACCGTCGAGTGGGACCTGGTAAGAAAACAAAATCATCAGTACTTCATGAATTAATACAAGTTAAACTTAATTAATCCTAATTTTACAGATCTATTCTAATTAGTTAGAGGGTGCTGATGACATCCAGTGATATAATTTCATGGATGCTATAATATGACTTGAGGGGATGAGGGTTTTGCTCCCTGTTTATGGCTGTCGGATGTGGTATTTGGGAGAGCAGGTATATTGGTGGTGCTCTAGACCTTCTCGACTCTGTATTCCTATTACTGTCCCTCGCTCGATGCTTTAAAGTTCCTGGCTAATAGGTTCAGAGTTGAGGGAGGCATTATAGGGTTACGACGCCATGATTTTTCTAGAGCGGTCCAATTATTATCGGTAATTTGTCAATGAGAACCTTTTGGAGCATGTTTCTATTGATCAGGCTGAGGTAACTTCTGATCATTTATTTTCTGGAACTCTCTAATCACTTATTCTTTTCTCACAGTTTACTTTTCATAGATTGAGGAGGTTCGCTCCCTTGCTGATGAAGTGATGGAGGAGGTGGTTGGGGTTGATAAGGGGTTTGAGACTGTGTAAGAGAGTGAGGTTGCCCTTGAGCTTGAGATTGCACTTGAGGTCCTCGGGCTCAGTCCTGGCTATGCATAGAACACTCAACATGTTGGGACCAGTTGTGAGGGAGCTTTTGCTGGCTCTGTTTTTAGTGATGTCTCTCTTCCAAATAGATAAATGTTTTACTAAGCCCCCACTATTCAAACTCTAGTTGAGTAGCAGATACATTTTAGTGATACTCAGCTCCCTAGCTTTTCCCCAACTGATACATCTCATGTGAGTTTGCATGATTTACTTCTTATTTTACCTATACACTTGGTATTGATGTTAGTACAATTTCACAAAACAGGTCCCCCTAACAAGCAGAGTATTTGTACAGACTTGCCTCGTCTTTGAGGTTATTTACTATGCAGGTCACAGATAATTGGTAGGTAAGTATATATATGCTTATTATGAAAATGTATGCATAGTGTGCATATGATATAATGCTTCCTATATGTGCAGAGTTATTCACGAGATCTAGAGCAAGAGATTGAGATAATTTGCCGACGACTTACTGACTCAGACCTTGACCCCAACAGTGCTGGTACTTCATATGTTAGACCTCCAGATACTTATTATCATGATGACCCTAGTAGAGGATAGAGCCCATGACCTGATTCTGGAGCTCGGGATGACTAATTCCAGGGTATTTTCTATTTTGTAGTTATGACAAGCTATCTTTTGTACTGCTATATTTTAAACTTCCATTTCCTAAAATTAGACTTGGATGAACAGATGATCCTAAGTGAGTTAATTAATTTTTTTTACCTTAAATTTTGCCTAAGCTACCCTTTCAGGTTTTCAACTTAGCAGGTTTGCCTTAACTTTTACCTAAGCCATCCTTTTTGGTTTTTCAACTTCGCAGGCTTCTCATTTATTTCTTTTTTCTTTTTAGATCTGGTTGTAAGAGAATTAAGCTTACTTGCTGCCCCTACCAATCCTTTATCTTATTAGCCTCATTAATTGTAGTTTTGACCCTTAAAAATGAAGGACAAGTACAATATAGACCACTAGATTAATTGGATGAAGGGCATCACTCATATTGAGATTACATGGGTTTGCCCTTAGTGGAGGCTGAAGTTTATGACTCTTGATTTATATGATCACTGCGTTCCCATCTCGGGCTTGTGCTTTTCGACCTTCATTTCCCCTTCACATCTTTGTCGTTAGTATGGTCACCGACAATTCATTGTTACTATACCACCTGATTTTGAAGGCTTCCCTCTCAGACAGGACTTTCTGGATAAGGTTAGGGACTTATGCCCTCATAGGACACTTGAGCACAACATCTCCTTGAATGCTGATAGAGTTACTGATGATAACTACAAGACTTGGGTCATGATACAAGCTACAGAGCCACTCATATTTTCCAGATACAAGAGGACCTAAGCTTTACATGATGAGTCTCAGAAGAAAAAACATAGGTGCCATTAGAATAAAATGGTCCCAAAGAGTTAGTTTTAATCTTTTATGTTCTGTTTTCCTTTCTATTGCTTATGTATTATAAATAAAATAAAACATGCAATGTCATAACAAAATTTCAATTTCAATAAGATTCATTAATTAGGGCAAAAATGCGTACGTTTCCTACATCACATGACACAACTTCTATTATCAGCTAATCCTTCCATATTTTCTAACTAAATATTTTGCACACATTTTATTTCCCTAATTTTTTCTTGACCAGCCCTTTGCAGGTTTTCTAATAAGCAAGACCTTTTTTATTTTATTTATTCCCTAATTTTTGCCTGCCAGCCCTTTACGAATTTCTGAATAACGGGAATGTCCTAATTTTTTCCTGACTAGCCTTTTCAGGTTTTTTAGTCAATGGAATTTTATTTTCTTTATACTACTTTTATTTATTTTTATAGATATTATTTCTTGAAGCGATCTAGGTTAACATGCTCCATGAACTCATTCCCTTAAAGATTAGATATCTTGGCAGCTCCCTTTGGCAGAACTGACTTGACTAAGTATGGTCCTTCCCAGTTTGGTATGAACTTTCCTCTTAGATCAAACACCACTGCTCTAGATTGTTTTAGTACCATATCCCCAGCTCTTATCTTCCCCGACTTTACCTTTTTGTTAAATGCCCTTGCTATCCTCTTTTGGTATATCTAGGTATGAAACAAAGCATTCATCCTCTTCTCGTCTAAAGATGCCAGATGATCATATCTTTTATGTGCCCATTCACTGTCTGGCATTTTGGCCTCCATAACTACTCTTAGAGACTTGATCTTAGTTTCTATTGGAAAGCTGCTTCACAGCCATACACTAGGGAGAACAAAGTTTGGCCTGTGGTAGTTCTGGCTGTAGTTATGTGTCCTTATAAGGCAAAGGGAAGAAACTTAGACCAATCCTTATAAGTTTTGACCATCTTAGAGACAATTTTCTTAATATTTTTTTTTGCTGCTTCTACTACTCCATTAGCCTAAGGTCGATATGGTGAAGACTTATGATGCTCGATCCTATACTTTTGCAATAACTCTACCATTTCTGCTTGAAACTGAACCCCATTGTTTATGACTACATAATATGGAACCCCATATTTGCAAATAAGATTCTTCTTGATAAATCGAGCCATCTATTTTTCCTTTAGAGCTTTGAGAGACTTAGCCTCTACCAAAATTGCCACAACTATGTACTTATGCCCATTTGATGCTTTTGGCCTTATTTCTCCTATGATATTAATCCCCCATGCCGAAAAAGGCCAAGGAGATGATAAACTATTCATCACCATTGGAGGAAGGTGGTTGAGGTTCCTATAGATCTAACACTGATGGCATTGTCTCACGATTCTAATACAATCCTTTTCCATGCTTATCTAGTAGTACCCCTATTAGATTATCTTCTTTACTAGGATTATCCCATTCATATGAGAATCACAAGCTCCTGCATGAACCTCTTTCATCACCTTTTTTGCCTCTTCTTTCTTGAGACATCTAAGTTGCATTCCATTCGATATTCTCTTATACAACACCCCATCGTGACTTGTAAAATTTCGTGTAAGAACATGCAAGGCATATCTTTCTTTTGAAGTGGCCTCATCTGGATATTTTCCTTCCTCAATGAACCTCTGAACATCATAAAACCATGGCTTCTCTTAAGGCCCTATTTGAATTCCTATAATCTGCTCACCCCTATAACATGGAGCCTTTGATTTCATGATCACTAACAACCTTATAGTCAACCCAGTCACACTATCCCATATTGAAAAGAGTGTTACTAGTACATTTGTTGTATGATTGTCATCTCTTGATAGATGGATAAAGAGAAACCTAGTGAAATTCTTTATTAAAGCTTTCAAATAACAGATGTAAGGTTTTAGTCCTTTTTCACTTCCCATTCCTCTTTAGCTTGGCTGATAACCAACATATAATCCCTATATAATAACAACTCCTTTGCTTCAGCTGCCATCACTGCTTCTACTCCATGAATGCACACTTTATACTCAGCCATATTATTGGTTACCTTAAAATCCAACTTCTTGGCCATTGGTATGGTTTCTCCCTCTAGCGTGATGAGGATCACTCCTAACCCGGCTCCTTTGTTGTTTACTGCACCATTAAAATAAATCTTTCATTCCCGATGCTCTACAATTGCTAGATTCTCATTTGGGAATTTTAGGCTCAATTGTTCATCGCCCTCTACTGTATTTTGAGCTAGGAATTTTCCTACTGCCTTTCCCTTAATAACCATCATGGTAATGTACTCTATATCAAATTTAGTAAAGAGAATGAGCCATCGAGACATCCTTTCAGTTAGAGTAGGTGCCTGAAGTAAGTATCTTAAGGGGTCTATTTTCGAAATGGCATGAACCCTATAAGATTGAAAGTAATGCCTCAATTTTCTTATTGCCCATATCATTTTCAAACATGTCTTTTCCACCAAATCATACTTTTCTTCATACGACAAGAACTTCTTATTGAGGTAATACACTGCATGCTTTATCCCATCCAGCCCTTTTTGTGCTAACATTGGCCCTATTGCCTTTTCTTCTAGAGCTAAATATAGGATCAAGGGTTTACCTAGCATCAATGGCTTAAGTATAGGTGGCTTAATGAGATACTCCTTTATCTTATTAAAGGCCCTTTGACAATCATCATTCCACTCTATACGTTGATATTTTCTCAAAAGCTTGAAGATTGGGTCATAAATATTAGTAAGCCTTGCAATGAACCTACTAATATATTGTAACCTACCTATAAACCCTCTCACATCTTTCTCTATCCTTGGTGCTGGCATTTCCTGAATGGCTTTCACTTTATCTGGATCCACTTTGATTCCTCTGCTACTAACTAAATGCCCCAACAACTTCCTTGAAGTAACTCTAAAAATGCATTTCTTCGGGTTGATTCTTAAATTATACCTCTCAATGCATGCCAAGAATTTGTCCAGTGCTTTAAAATGCTCCTCTCTTATTTTTGACTTAACCATCATATTGTCTACATATACCTCCACTTCTTTATGCATCATGTTATGGAAAAGAGCGGTGGCTACCCTTTGATATATTGCACCTGTATTCTTTAACCCAAAAGGCATAACCTTATAGTAATACATCCCCCATTCCAAGATGAAAGCTATCTTGATCTTATCCATAACTGCCATCATTATCTGATTATACCTAGAGAACCCATCCATGAAGGAGTACATCGCACTTGACGCCGCACTATCCATTATCACATCGATGTGAGGTAAAGGGAAGTCATTCTTTGGACATGCTTTATTTAAATCCTTAAAATCAACCCATATTTGCACCTTACCATCTTTCTTGGGTACCAGAACTATGTTTGCTAGCCATTAGGGATAATCTACTACCTCTAAAAATTTGCCCTGAATTTGTTTAGCAATTTCTTCTTTTATCTTTCCAGTCCATTATGGTCTCAACCTATGCAATTTATGTTTAACTGATTTTATTTCCAGATGAGTTGGAATGTGATGCTCTACAATGTCCCTGTCTAAACCTGCCATGTCTTTGTAGGTCCAAACAAATACTACCTTTCTTTTTATTAGTATTTTCTCAAAATTTTCCCTCTCTTTAGGAGTTACATCATGTGATATAGAAATGTTCTTTAGATTATCATTCGTGCTCATGTTAAATGAATCAAATTAAATTGAATTAATGTCAAACATGCATGAACGATCAAAATTATAATGCACATAACTATTAGGATGCACATCACACAAGTAAGCAAAACCAGCATTCATATCATTGATCAAAGGAAAAACACAGTTTTTGTCCTTATAGAGACCGGACATTATTGCATCAATTTCTTTATAAAAAACATTAGTAAAGCTATAACTAATAAGAAAAGCTAATTCCTAGGGTGGCCCCTCTTCAGGTGGCAGACACAGCAGCATCCCCCATTCTTCTAGCTACTTGCTTTATCACTTCTTCTTTGTTGCTCTTGACTAAGTTTTCCATAATTTGGTCCTTGAAAATCTCAAACCTAAGAACATTTTTTTGCCAATGACATTAACGGACTTCTTAGCACCCAAATAGTACTTGCCCTCTCCTGGCTTGATAAAATTCTCACTTAACGGCCCAACTCTCCCCAAGGGATTATTTCTCTTGGCCTTCTCCTTCTTTCTTCGCCTTCTGCTGGTATATCCTATCTCAACACACCCTAATCCTTTAGTGTCATTTTAACTCTTAAATTTCAGTAGCTTAGGACTTCCTTGCTCATTCTTGCCTAGCCCACATCCAGGTTTGTAATTCATGCTCTCCATCATTTTTGCAACCCTTGGGTCCATCTTAGTCTTTTTAAATATCCTAATAATTTAAAAATCAAGAGGAACACAAACTTGTTTTTCTTTTTCTAATTTGGCGGCCATAATTACATTGGTTCTTGCTTCGATTATCACTACATCGCCTTAATGAGGGAATTTTATATTCTGATGCACAATTGAGGGTATACCTCCCAAAACAGGGAACCATGGCCTTCCCAACAACAAGGCATAAGTAACTAGTATATCCAACATGGTGAACTCAATGGTTGATTAAACAGGTCCTATTTTAACCAGAGCTTGGAATGTCCCCTCCATATTCCTAGTACTGTCATCATAGGCTATGATTATGAGCTTTGAATATGTCAAGTCTTCAGCTTTTAAACCTAAGTTAGCAAGATCTTTAATGGGCATACATTAATGGCAGAACCATCATCAACCATTGCAAAGTTAGATCTTTTCCCTTTTACTTCAATTAGGATAAATAATGCCTTGTTATGATTTCTTCCTTCCAAAGGCAGATCATCATCTGAGAAGGTTATCAACTTATGTTTCTTTTTTTTAACCTTTGCTACCATAGCCTTGGGTGTGGCTACTATTTCAATGTTCATATTCGATAGAGCTTTCATGAGAGCTCTTTTGTGGCTACCTAAGTGCATCAGTAGTTCCTAGATACTGACATTTGCCTTAGCCTTCTTCAGTTGTTCCAGAATCAGGTCTTCCTTTTCTCTTCTCTTTATGCAACTCTCCTAATCTTCTTTTCTATTGCCTTATAATTCCTCCCACTTCTAGTGAAATGATTCACTTTGGGGTCATCGCTCCACACATCCAGACCAGCGGGACTCTCTTCATCAGAGTCATACTAGATGTTTACAACTCTGATGATTTTATCCCTCTTTCCATCCTTCCATACTTTTACTATGCATATTTCCTTTCCCTCTATGCTAAGCTTTCCTAGATGTGCTCTTAGTAATTCCTCAATCCCCTATTCGGGAGTTAGAGACTCCTTATTCTCTTCTTTCGCTAGCCCATCACCAAATTCATTACCCCATCCTGAGGGCAGAGGTATATCACTGGAAGCAAGCTTTGAATAGAACACCCTATAATCAAATTTACTTGAGGGCTACCCTAATAAATCCTCAACTCTTGGTTGTTCTGGGGTTTTCGATTCTTTCTCGTCATTAAACTCATAACCCCATCCTAAGGGCATAATTGATTCAATTGGGATATCTATAGAGGGCGGTTTGGAATAGAACACTTTATAGTCAAAATTCCTTGAGGGTTGCCCCAACAAATCCTCAACTCCTTTGGAGGCATCAAGAGATTCTCCATTAGCTGTAGGGTTTAGGTTTTCAAGGGAGTTTAACACTTCTTCTTCGCTCACTTTTGAGTTAATCATTATAGTGGCCAATGGTAAGACAATTTGGTAGTCAGAGAAAGGATTGTATTTAGTGCTTGGGTTTTTAGGGTTTATGATTTTTTTAAAGTCTATAAGGTTTTGGATTTCATGTTTGAGGTGGATGCAGTTATCCATGAAGTGTTGAAGGTTTTGATGGAATTGGCAGTGCTTGTTTAGGTTATAGCTTGCGGTGTTTAGGTTAGGTGGGTTTGGATTAGGTAAAGGGTGAGAGTAAGCCTTTCTAAATCAATCATTCTAGGACTTTGAAGAGTGGTTAGTTAAAGTTGGAGAATCCCCAGGGTTGCTGAACTATGCACACCTCCACAGCTCGGCTAGTACTTCCCAGTTGTGTGCCCCCAATTGGGTAATTTTAGGTTCTAGTGCCTTTAGAGCTTCTTTTCTTGTCATTCTCAATCTCTTCTGCTTGTAGACCATCATCATACAGGTCTATGAAAGTTTTGGGGTTCGTCATCTACAACCTCTCAACCAGATTAGGTGACACATTCCGAACTATCATCCTAACCTGATCCTTTTTAGCTAGTTTATTCTTCATTAGCCCTGCTTTATTCATGAATTTGGTAAGGAAATTAGAGAAAGATTCATTGGGTTTATGCTTTTTAAGTTCTAGATCTCTGATGGACACTTCCAACTGGGTGTTATAATCATATTGTCTTAAAAAGGCAATACATAGTTCTTTCCAATAAGCTCTTACAGAGTTTTCCAACCCATGATACTAGTTTACAACCATTCCCTTTAAGGATAACACAAACAACTTAGTAATCACTGCTAATGGTGCTTTAGTAGTGCTCATGGTTGTTATGTACTGGCTGAGATGAATCCTCAGATCTCCTCTCCCATCAAATTTCTATAGTTATGGCATCTTGAACTTGTCAGGTAGCCTATTATCTTCCATCGATAGCATGTCATTGAAGTCAAATGAATATCCCATGCCTTGTCCCCCAATTAACTCCTCCATTTTGGACATCTTCTAGGTTAGTGATCGCATTTGGTTGGACTCATGGTCGTGTACTAGTTCAAGGGATTCATTCTTTGCCTTATATACCATGTAATTCTCAACATCCTCTAGCTTTACATCGATAGTAGGTGGGTTTCTAGCAGCAGGTTGCCCCTTAGAATTGTTGGCAGTAGGTGGAGCATTTTCAACAGGTGGGACAGTAGCAACAACATGTTGTTGTTCAATTGCAGGTGGTGGTATGACAGTAGCAGGTTGCATCAGTCCAGATAGTGCTTGTCTTAGCTCATCTTGCATCATAGCCCTGATGTCATCCATCAGAGCTCCCATAATGTGTTCTAAGGTCCAGTTCCCTTACTGTTGTTCCATTAATTCAGATTCAGGTGAAGTTGGTTCAACTTCTAAGTAAAGTGGGTTGATAGGGCTTTTTTCCAATCTATCCAATATGTTAAGGATTTCCTTTGCTAAGGCTTTAAGATTCTAACTCATTCTTCTTTGTTTACCACCTCATCATCCCCAAATACGAGAAGATCCTGATATATCTATGATGGTTGCAAAACAAGGTGTTAGTATGATGAATGAGATACATGTATGCATGTATGTGTGATGCACGTTTTATGCAACAAGTAGCAAGTATCAATCAAGTGTACAACATACATCCTTCCAACCTTATTCCTCCCACACACGTGTTTAATATTGAGTCTCTTGTCTTAGGATTTTTTTCTTGGTCATAATATCAATAAGGGATTTTAGGGACCAATGCGTATGCCAGATCTCTTTTAAAGCAGTAAAGCATAGAAACACATTTCTAGGTATAAAGGTATAGCCCAATCTTCATTACCCCAAGGGGCTTCAAAAGTATGGGCCTGGGCTTTTATAGATAGATATACCTTAAGGTAATAAGCATAGAAACAACATTTCTAAGTATAAAGGTCTAACCCAATCTTTATTGGCCCAAGTGGGCTTCAAAAGTCTGGGCGTGGGCTTTTATAGATAGAAATACCTCATGGCAAAAATCATACATGCACTTTTTTGGTAGATCCTAAGGGAAGTAACTAAGCCATTATATATGGTTAGGGTCCAATAAAAAGTCAAGGTTCCTTTAGCAAGATGCCCTCCTTTAGGACTTGAGTTACAGGCCAAGGTCAGAGGGGCCCGACATCCTTTACCAACTCGAGAGATGACTACCCCCCCCCCCCCCCCATTAAGACTTGGGTCATAAACTCTAGTCAAAATGATCCTGGTAATCTCTCTTGGATCGAGTTAAGGCTAAGAGTGATGGTTAGCCAATCTATAACCCTATGGAACTAGTGGAATCATGGAATCATAAACCAACGCCATTGGGTAATAGGGATATGCAGAATGAATGCAAAGAATAAAATAATTCTAAAGAAAAAAAGTAGAATCAGTATCTCTTATCCTCAATGGAGTTGCCAGTATAGACAATGGGGTTTTAGAAATCACAACACTGTTTGGGCTCAGAGGCCTAGGGAACACACTACTATGTCACAAAGACATAACATTGACATGAAGAGTTGCCACCCAGGGTAATAACTGGGACAAATTTAGAGGTGGTACTCAATTCTTTAAAAGAAAGCTAGCACCATAACTAGGAGATTCTGGGAATGGAATACTAACTTCTCTTAGTCTCATGTTCATTTATAATTACTTTATGAATTACTATCTTATTCTCTAATTACAAGCAATTTTATTTAAACCCAACTTAAACATCCATCTAACCCAAAAAAGGCAACAGGTCATAAAATTACATGTAAAAAATGCATAAAAAAGACAATGCCCCTAAGTCTAAACTAGGTTAATTTTTAAAAGTTTGCTACTACATATTTTTATTTACAAGTGAAATGGACTAGAAAAAGACCTACATTTTTAATTAATTTTAGTGAGCTTAAGTCTATTTATTTTAATTTAACTAAAAGAATAGTCCTAAGTCTACCAAATTTTAAAGAAGAAATTAAATTAATAAGTGGGCCTAAGTCTAACTTGATTTTATTTGAGTGAAATGTGGGCTTAATTCTATTCATTTTAAAAGAAAAAAAATTAATGGACTGAGCTACATCTAAATAGATTTTAATTAACTATAAATAGGCCTAAAGTCTAAATTATTTTTAAAAGAAAAATAAAATGCTTTATTGGGCTGAGCTAAAATTTGAATTTTAATTAGAATAGTTAGGTCTAAGTATCCTAATGGGACTAAATTAATTTTAATTAATTAACCTAAACCATTTTTAAGCCTATTTTTTTATTTAGTGGGTTTGGACCTATTGTGGTCTTGGGGCCTAAAGAACTAAAAGATCCAAAAACAAAACCTAAATAAAAAAATCATAACAAAATCATATCAAACACAAGATTATGTGATTTTCTAAAAAAATCATAAATCAATTTACATGTGACCCTAAATTAATCTACACCCATCATTGATTTTAATTGATTTTTACCCAATTGAACCTAAATTACTAATTAATTTTAGTGTAGAGATTATAAAATTCTACTATTTCCCACTATTGAGGCTATTACAAACTACTATGCAGAAATTAAAATCAAATTAATTACAACCCAAAACAAAAGAAAATTAAAAGAACGCAGTAATCATAAATCCTAAATCCTATGGGGGTTTTATAGATCTTAATCTATGGCATTCCATGGATTCTTCCATTGGTCACTGCCCAAAATCGCATATCACCAACCTCTTTCCTAGAGCATCAAGGAGCAAAAATCAAAAACCAAAAAAGTTAATCAATAATTAAAAATAAAGAAATCAAATTAAAAATAAATAAAAAGATAGAGAAAAGAAGAGAATGTTGTGCAGTGCAATGTGATGGCCCGTTAGAGTGATTTTCATCATTTTTTAGAGTTGACAGTGTTGATTTCTTGTTTCTCTAGATTTTGAGAATGAAAAGGATGTGATTTTTTTTGTTATAGGTTTCCTCAGGATAAAAAAACAAAAATAACTATGGTCTTTTATGTAGTAAAATTAGGATTTTTTATTTTCTCCCACAAACCCAAAAAGCTTTTTCTATCAATTTTTTTATGCAGTTCTTCTCCCTCCCAAAAGAAAGGCCTCCTTATTGTAGACTTCTCTCTTAGCTTTTAAAGCTGCTCGAAGCCAACTTCCCCTGCGTGATCACAGGGGAGTTACATAATATTGGGGATAAGAGCAGAAGGCTCTCTATAGATTTTTCTTTTGAATTTTGAAATCTCAAAGAGATTAGGTGAGATATTTATCTTTGAAAAAGTCTTCCAAGATGTGACACGTGGAATCTAGACTAATAAAAAATTAAAAAGACGTAAAATTAATTTTTTTTGTGAAAATCGGTATTCTAAAATGCTGACGGAGCTCATGTAATGCTGACAGAGCCTGCGCAATGCCAACCGATCAAGCCCGTAATGCCGATTGTGCCAATCAATCCTATAATGCTGACCGGCATTCCACTTTGTCGATTAATCCAGTTCAAGGATGAGCCTGTAGGTTTGATTCAAAACCTAGTTGGTTGGTTTAGTTCAATAATTATTTTTAATTAACAAATAAAATCACAAAAAGGCACTCAGAAGTTTGTAATTTTGGCAATCAAAACCATGAAAAATTAATTTTGCAAATAAAACCTTAAAACACAGTAATTTAGTCCTTTGAATCACAAAACTTGACACTAGAGGTCAATTCTACATTAGATATTCATCATAAGGGCTTTTGTCGCATGCGTGCGCAATGACATCCCGAAATTGGGTGCTTATATATATCAAGATGTAATTTTCTTTATGAAAAGTGCACAATTCACACATGAAATATGTAGCTTATGTTAAATTGCTATTTTGGCAATAAATTATGCATAAAATGTAGATGCTTTAAACATGACATTTAATATTTTCAAATGCAAAATGAACAATTTATGTGAAAAATGATGATTTTTAACATGAACTACAGAAATGATGTAAAAATGTATATTTCAATATCAAAATATGATTTTTATTGACAGAATGTGCAGAAAAATATTGAAAACATAGAAATTACACAAAGATGATAAATTTTATAATTTTAAAGTGAAAATGAAAATTTGATGCAAAAAATGATATTTTTTTTATGCACAAGATGTAGAAATAATCATAAAAATGCAAAATTTATCATAAAATATGATTTTTATAATGAAAATGATTAAAAAATAATAAAAAATAGAATGATGAAAATTTATGAAAAATATGGATTTAACATTAAAAAAATAATGTTTTTGTGATTTTCACATTCTAGAGCTAGAAAATGCAAAATGACAGTCTAATATAATCAAAACAAGACAAATAATTATACGAATAGATGTAAAACGACAATCTCATCATGTAGATCACAAAAAGTCCCTAGATTGCTAGTAGCAATGAATATAAAAGAGAAATAGGAGTAAAAGAGAAGAAAATGCAAAAATATAGAAAAATAAATGTGAAAAAATGATTGTTTAGTCTTTAGATTTGACTAAGCTTATTTTTATGTTTTCAGAAGCTTTTGATTTGTGTAGAGATCAAGTTTTCCTTGTGTAGAGGTTGAAAATGACATGTAGAATGCAAATTCATATACCTTTAAAGCATGCTTTAATAGACATGAAGCTAGGTTTAGTTCAAATCAATTTAAAAATTCCTAAAAGAAATGGAAAAGTGCTTAAAAGTGTTAAAATGGGAGTTTGAAGTCTTTAATCCAGTGGAATTTTAGCAAAGTATATAAACATGCCCAACAAAAATGAGTGGAGGACATCGATATTTATAGATGGTGAAAATTTGTGCATGTACGCACATAACACACATGTCTATGTGATTTTGTACATGTGATTGCTAGGTACAAACACATGTTCTGTCTGGTAAGTGCAATTTTATGCATGTTCAAGGAGTGCATGTCTACATAAAAAACATGTGCACATGCCTCAAGGGAGTGCAAATGCATGCATTTTATTTGTGTACATATATTTTAGGGCACATGTACATGCAGAAACCATGTGCACACATTTTCCTAAGTGCATGTTTAGTGTGCGTGCTACTTTTTGCTTATTATGGGGCTTTTTTGGGACTTTTTGGGGCCATTTTTGAGATTTTATGAGGTTTTAAAAGATTTTTAGGTCTTTTTAATGTCCATTTTAACAAAATTGACTTTTGTTTTCATGGAATGAAGTCTCAGTCTCACGAGACAAACACCGATTTAACAAGTTGCACACTTTGGGTAATGATTATCTGAAACATGCAATTTATCATTCCTATAATTCATAATGAATCAATGATTTTAAGACCAACTTGTCATTTTGAAAGTTTAGTTCAACTATTTTTAGGTTTTTAGACTCTTGCACTCTTTGTATACAATATGAATGAATAGACTCTCATGCTATTTGAGAGGTTGCTTCCATCATCATATCTTTTTAAGGATAGTCAAAATTTAATGTATGATAGTTGTCTTATACTTCATGTGTGTTGCATAGCATTTTGATGTTGATGTCAACACAAGTGAAGCAATGCAAAGATGCAAAAATAAGTTTTTAAAAAGAGGTAATGATGATATGCCATGAAATCTTTGGTTGTCAAATTCACCATTGCTTGTGTCGATTTAACCAATTTAAGGATAATGCAAATGATGTGAATGCATGATGCAATTTTAGAATGCACACAAAATGAATGTGATTTTCACATGAGTCTAGTAGTGATGCATTTCTAGATTCATATGAAACTGCGATTTAGGATTTACATAGAATGATGCAATTTAGGATTCATACAAAAGAAATGCATTGTTCACATAAGATTTATTAAGTGAATGAGACAAATAGGTGATAGTGATATGTAATCAAATGCTTGATATTAAAACATACTCATACAACATAACAAAACCCACTTTAGTGTCATGCTTAACACTCACTTTAGTGTTAAGTTTACCAACATCCACTTTAAAGTTAGGAAAGGATGTCGCTATAACCTATTTAGGTGTTAGGTAAGATGATGATGTTGTTATAACCTACTTAGGTTTCAAGCAATATAATGATGCTATTATAACATACTCAAAGGTTAAGCAAGATATGGATGCTATCATAACCTACTCAGGTGTCAAACAAGATGATGATACTAATCATGGATGTCATTCACTATCATTACAATAATGTTACAATGATGATATCATCCTCTAAGATGATAAGGGATTGTTAGTCTTTCTTAAATGTTCATGAAATGATGATTCCATCTTTTGAGATGATGATGCATTCTCCTTAGATGTATTCTATTTAGATTTTTATGAAATGATGATGTAATACAGATGTAATCTTCTGTTCAGTGCAATGTTTGTGTGCTCATGCATATGCATGTCTTAAGATGTGTTTTCATGCTTTAGAGTGTGTGTATATGAATGTATATGCAATAAAATATGCATGAATGATCTTTGAAATACATGTATGTATGCATGAGAGTAAGTGTGCAAGCATGTCAGGGTGCATGTGTAAGTGTTGAGCAGGTGCAAACATGGTTAGAGAATGTACACATGCTAAAACGCTTACACATAAGTATTAGGATGTGTGAGCATATGTTTGGCACGTGGCCTTGTGCTAAATGCATGTACATGCATTTTAAACACTTGTATACATGTGTTTTAAGCATATGTTCTTGGTTTTTTAGGGGGTTTGACCTCATTTTTACTTATTTGTCATTTCTTGTCTTTAAATTTTGCTCTTACTAGCCTTTTCTTGTTATTCCTCGTGCTCTATTGAGCTTTGTTGTACTTTACTTATGTTTTGCAAGTCATGGATTCTTCTTTTTCTTTCTTTAGGGCTAACCCTATCGATTTTGAGGACATTCACATTAATAAAGATGACATCAATGTTGATATTAATACTTCATCCTAGGGAATTCATTCAATGGGTCCATGCTCTCAAAGCAAGTGACGTGCACATGGGCTTTTTTAAGGAGATGTGATTCCCATTTTACATCATTTGGAGACTCATGCATGGGTTGTCAACAATTTTGAGGTCGGTTCAACATTTGTACCTTTAGTTCTCATTGCGTTTTGTAATTTAATTTTGTAGCCCTTGTTATACATATAGCATTTGCTATATGTGCAGCTCTTATTGTGTTATGTGGCTTTTATTGTATTGTGTAGGTTTTGCTATTTTGTTTAGCTTTTGTTATGACTATAGCTCTTGATATTTCTATGGTTAGATTCTATAGCTCTTGCAGTAAATGTTGCACTTGTTGTATTATATGGCCCTAGTTATTTTATAGGTTTTACTTCTATTTTATTTGTATCTATTAAGTGATGCGAATTTGAGTGTCAATTTACTATTAATACTATTGCTTATGCTTGACTCTCTGTCAATGAGTTATGCTTTTAATTTTGGTGATGGAGTTTTATTAATACTGCTATTTGTCTTATTTCTACAAAGTCATTATAGAATTTATGAGGAATTGATGATAAATTTGTGTGTAAATTTACTTTCATATTAATTATAGTCTTATAGATATAGTTTTGCACTCCCTGGTAGTATTAACAAGGTTAGCCAATTTTGTGAGGGCATATTGATATGCGTGAAGCACACGGCAGCAAGTAAGGGCTTTAACAAGATCATTTTTTCCATTTCTTGTAATTCTTACATGTTGAGTCAGGCTATAATGTCCATGCTTGTTAAGCGATGGATGGATGCTACCTACACCTTCCACTTGCCTTTTGGAGAGATGACTATCACCCCATTAGACTTTACTACTATTATAGGACTGAGTTTTTTTAGGAGTCTGTTACTTTTAGTGATATTGTATATTGTTCTACTACTGACAAACATAGATGGACTAAAGAGTAGTTAAAAGTCACTCCAACTTTAAAGGATGGTTTCTCCTCGTTTACTCGGTATACTGAGTTTGTTCTTGATGTTACAAAGAAGTATGATGCGGAAAAGGTTACCTCAGAGTAGTTGGCTTGATGTTTTCAATTCTACCTTTTAAGTACTGTTGTTTTCCTGAAACCTTTGAGTATCAGTCCTTTATAGTTGGCACCCGTGTTAAAGGACTTAGATGCATTATCAATCTATAGATTGGGCATAGCCATTTTCTCCTATCTGTAGTTTGGTTTGGATGCAACTTGTAGAGATGCTTCCTAGATTTGTGGTTGCCTATTGGTGATGGATGCGAGTATCACTTTCTCTTATTATCCCAGTTATTAGCAGACTGTACGTCTTTGTATGGATGCTTAAAGTTCAGTGGCCCCCTAAAGATCCGATGATGAAGGTTCCTATCATGAGACAAGTAGAGAATTCCTCGAAAGTCATCTTGAGCATGCTCAAACAAGATGAAAAAATAAAAAATAGAAAATATATCTGAAAACATCTAAAAATGTGTACCTAAACCTAAGAAATACCTAAAATGGGCAAAAATAGTTGAAACGAACAAAAATGGGGGTCAGAAGCCTATGGGTCACCTTGACCCACGTTATAGGTCAACCAATCCACGAGTGTGGGTCGATGACCAACACTCCTAGGATATCCGATCTATAGTCGTCGATCATGGGTTTGACTTATGACCTTAGGTCGTGTGACCCACATCTATAGGTCACGACCCACATGCATGTGTTAGTGACCCACACCTATAAAAAAATTCAATATTTGGCCATTTTTAAGGACTTTTGACACATTTTTCATAAAAGCACAGTTAGAGAGAGAAACTACTTCTATTTTGGGACGCATTTAAGAATTTTTCTCTCTTCCTAAAACCTCTATTTTGCAAGTGGAGACGCATTTGTAAACACTTTTTAGCCTATCTTTTATTCGTTCTTAGGATTATTTTGTACAGCTTTCACTAAACCAAGCATCATCTTTGTCAAAAGTTCGCATATAGGGTAATTACCTAGTCCTTTTGAGGATATTTTAATTTATTTTCAATATTCTATAGCATTTTCTCATTCTTCTACTCTTTTCTTTCATATTTCATCATTTTTTATTTTTATTTCTTTTTTATTTTTATTATTTATTACCTTGTGATTGAGTTGTAATTTTGTAGTGATTTTTGAAGTTTGGAATAAGATATGTTGAAGGAGTGGGTAGTTTGGATGATTCCGGGAGTGTTTGCCTCATTTTTGCATTTATTATTGATTTTCTATTATTTTTACATCATGTTTCTCTTTTATGTAAAAAAAAAAATTGGTATTTTAATGCTAAAGTTTATCATTCTTATTATTTTTGTTATTTTTATTTTCTCTTTTTTTTTTTTTGATAAATTTGTTATTTTTATTATAAATTCATATGTTTATGGTAAAAATTGCATTTTTATCATTTTATTGTTTTTATTGCTTTTTATTATTCTTATCATTTTTTTATTTTTGTGGTATTTTTATTATTTTTTTCATTTTTATTTTCTTTTTTGATAAAGTCACTAATTTTATCATAAAGTTTACATTTTATGGAAGAACTTGCATTTTTATCATTTTTATTATATTAATTGCATTTTTATTATTTTTGTTATTTTTATTTCCTTTCTTGATAAATTTGCTATTTTTATCATAAAGTTTACATTTTTATGATAAAAATTGCATTCTTATCATTTTTATTATTTTTTTCATTTTTATTTTTTTCATAAATTTGCCATTTTTTATAAAGTTTACATTTTTATGGTAAAAATAACATTTTTATCATTTTTATTTTCTTCGTTGGTAAATTTGTTATTTTTATCATAAAGTTCACATTTTTATGGTAAAAATGACATTTTTTTCATCGTTTTTATTATTTTATTTGCATTTTTATTATTTTTATTTTCTTCTTTGGAAAATTTGTTATTTGTACCATAAAGTTCACATTTTGTCATTGTTACCATTTTTATTATTTTATTTGCATTATTATTACTATTCTTGTAATTTTTATTTTTGTCCTCGTTGAGAGGTTGAAAATGACATTTAGAATGCAAATTCATATACCTTTGAAGTGTGCTTTGACAGAGACAAAGCTAGGTTTGGTTCAAGTCAGTCTGAAAATTCCTAAAAAAAGATGGAGAAGTGCTTACAAGTGTGAAAATGGGGAGTCTTGAGTCTTTAATCCGGTAGAGTTTCAAAAAAGTGTCTATAAGGCATGCCAAAAATGAGTGGAAGACATCAATGTTTATAGATAGTGAAAATTTATTGTTGTACACATGAAACATGCATAACTATGCATTTTTTTGCATATGATCATAAGGTACGAACACGTGTCAGTTTGATAATTGCATTTTTATGCATGTTCAAGGGGAGGAGCACATGTGTGCATGCAAAATGCATGTACACGCCTTAGAGGATTGCATGTGGATGCATTTTACATGTTTACAGACATTTTAGGGCACACGTACATGCACAAACCATGTGTATACACATTCCTGAGCATAAGTTAAGTGTGTGCACTACTTTTTGCTTATTCCCAGCTTTGTTAGTGCTTTTTTGGGCCATTTTTTTAGATTTATAGGGTTTTAAGAGGTTTTTGGGCCTTTCAAATGTGTTTCTAATGTCCATTTTGACAAAATCGACTTTCATTTTCATGGAATGAAGTCTCAGTCTCACGAGACAAACACCGATTTAACAAGTTGCACACTTTGAGCAATGATTAATTGAAACATACAATTTATCATTCTGAGAGTTCATATTTCATGAAATTGAAGCATGACTCAATGATTCTAGGAACGACTTGTCATTTTGAAAGTTTGGTTCAATTATTTTTAGGTTTTCAGACTCTTGCACTCTTTAGGTGCGGTACAAATGAACAAACTCTTATTATCTTCAAAAGGTTATTTTTATCATCAGACCATTTTTAGGATAGTCAAAATTTAATCTATGATAGTTGCCCCCTGCTTCACATGTGTTACATATCATTTTGATGCTAATGTCAATACATGTGAAGAAATGTAAAGATAAAAGAGGTTTTGATAATTTGCCATGCAATCTTTAGATGTCGAGTTCGTCATTACTTATGTTGATTTGACAAATTTAAGGATAATGCAATTGATGCGAATGCATGATGCAATTTTGGAATGCACATAAAATGAATATGATTTTCACATGAGTGTGGTAATGAAGCATTTCTGGATTCATGTGAAGCTATAATTTGGGATTCATAAAGAATGATGTACTTTGAGATTCATGAACAAAAAAATGCAGTGTTCACATGAGATGATTTAGGCAAATAGGATAAGTTAGTGATAGTGATATGAAATCAAATGCATGATATCAAAACATACTTATGTAATGCAACGAAACCCACTTTAGTGTTATACTTAACACTCACTTTAATGTTAAGTTTACCAACTCTACTTCAAAGTTAGGAAAGGATGTTGCTATAACCCATTTAGGTGTTAGGTGAGATAATGATGCTATTATAACCTACTCAAGTGTTAAGCAAGAGAGCGATGCTATTATAACCTACTTAGGTGTAAAGCAAGATAGGGATGCTATTATAACCTACTCAGGTGTCAAGCAAGATAGGGATGCTATTATAGCCTACTCATGTGTTAAAAAAGAAGATGATACTAATCATGATGTCATTCATTGTCATTATAATAATGTTGAAATGATGATATCATCTTTTAAGATGATGAGGGATTGTTGGACTTTCTTAAATGTTCATAAAATGATGATGTCATCTTCTAATATGGCTATGCATTCTCCTTAGATGTAATATGTTTAGATTTTCATGAAATGATGATGTCATCTTTTGAAATGATAAGGTAATGTTGATGTAATCTTTTGTTTAGTACAATGTTTATGTGCTCACGCATGTGCATGACTCAAGTTGTGTTCACATGCTTTAGATTGTGTGCATATGTGCATATACGCACTAAAATATTCATGAATGATATTTGGAATGCATGTACATGTGCATCAAACTGCTTGCGCAAGCGTGTCAGGGTGTGTGTGCAAGTGTTGAGCATGTGTTTGATTTTTTAAAGGGTCTCACCTCATTTTTTACTTCTAGGTCATTTATTGTCTTTGAATTTTACTCTTACTAGCCTCCACTCATTGTTCCTCATGCTCTGTCAACATTTTTTGTACTTTGCTTATGTTTTGCAAGTCATGGATTCCTCTTCTTCTTTCTTTAGTGCTAACCCTATCAATTTTGAGCACATTAACATTAATCTATATGAAATTAATATTGATGCTAAAACTACATCTTAGGGAATTCATCAGGTGGGTCCTTACTCTTGGAGTAGGCGACATGCACATGGGCTTTCTTGAGGAGATGCAATTCATATTTTTTTATCTTTTAAAGACTCGTGCTTGGGTTATCAACAATTTTGAGGTTAGTTCTGCTTTGATTTTTATTGTTTTCTTATTCTCTAGTTTATATGTTATTGATGTTGCTATTATTATATATTGTATAGTATAGTCCTTGCCATGATTTATTACCATTACTTTAGTTGTAGTTATGACTAGAGATCTTACTATAATCACAGTAGAATTCTATAGCTCTTGTAGCATTTGTAGCTTTAGTTCTTATTATGCTTGTAATTGAATTTTGTAACTCTTGTTATACATGTAGCACTTGCTATTTGTGCAGCTCTTACTATGTTTTATAGCTCTTGTTGTATTATATAGCTCTTACTATTTTGTTTAGCTCTTACCATAACTGTAGCTCTTAATGTGTCAGTAGTTAAATTCTATATCTCTTACTATTAATGTGGCACTTATTATATCATGTAGCCCTAGTTTTTTATGGCTTTTACTTCTATTTTGCTTGTATCTATCAGATTATGCTAATTTTGTTGTCAATTTACTATTAATACTAATACTTATGCTTGACTCTCTACTAATGAGTTGTGCTTCTAATTTTGGTGATGTTGTTTTATTAATACTATTATTGGTGTTATTTTTGCAAAGATAAAGTAGAATTTTTGAGAAATTGATGATTAATTTGTATGTAAATTTACTTTCATATTGATTTTAGTCTCATAGAGCTAGCTCTGTGCACCTTGGTTGCATTAACAAGGTCAGCCAATTTTTTGAGGGCCTTCTGATATGTGTGAAGCCCATAGTAGTAAGTAAGGGCCTTAGTAAGGGCATTTCTACCATTTCCTATAAGTTTTTTGTGTCAAGTCAGGCTATAATGTTTGCACTTGTTAATCGGTGGATGGATACTACCCACACCTTTCACTTGCTTTTAGGAGAGATGACTATCACCACACTAAACTTGCTATTATAGGATTGAGTTTTTTAAGGAGTTTGTTCCCTTTAGTGATGTTGCATATCATTTTGCTATAGACAAACATAGATGGACTCGAGGGTTGTTTAAAGTAATTATTAATTTGAAGGATGGTTGTTCCTCTCATTTGGTATACTAAGTTTATTGTTGATGTTAAGAAGCAATATGATGTCAGAGAGGTTACATCAAAGTAATTGGCTTAATGTTTTATATTCTACCTTTTATGTGCTATTGCTTTCCTAAACCCTTCGGGTACCAATCCTTTATAGTTAATACCCATGTTAAAGGACTCAAATGCATTATCGAGATATAGTTAGGGCATGGTCATTTTATCCTATCTATATTCTGGTTTAGATGCAACTTAAAAAGATGCTTCCCATATTTATGGTTGCCTATTTATGATGGATGTAAGTATCAATTTCTCTTATTATCCTTGTTGTTGCTGCATATCTTTGTGGTGATTCCTAAATTTCAGCGGCCCCCTAAAGACTTGATAATGAAGGTTCTTATCACTGGACAGTTAGAGACTTCCTCAAAATTCATCTTGAGTGTGCTCAGATAAGATTAAAAAAAAAGAAAATACACCCAAAAACACCGAAAGATGCATACCTAAACCTTGAAAACACCTGAAATGTGCAAAAATAGTCAAAACGAATGAAAACATGGGTCAGAAGTCCATGGGTCACCTTGATCGATGAGTGTGGGTCTGCCACCCACAAGTGTTGGTTGATGACTAACACCTTTAAGTCATATGACCTATACTTGTGGGTCATGGGCTTGACCCATGACCTTGGATTATGTGACCTATATGTGGGTTGCGTGTGTCACGACCCACACGGATGGTTTAGTGACCCACACCCATGGTTTGGACCTTGGGACTATAAAAAATTCAATATTTGGCTATTTTAAAGGACTTTTGACACGTTTTTTAAAAAAAATACACTTATAGAGAGATACCATTGCTATTTTAAGATGCATTTTAGACTTTCTTTTTCTTCCTAAAACGTCTATTTTTTGCAAGTTGAGACTCATTTCCAAACACTTTTTGGCCTATCTTTTATTCATTTTTAGGATTATTTTCTACCTCTTTCAATAAACTAAGCATCATCTTTGTCAAAATCTTACATTTAGGGCAATCACTCAGTCCTTTTGAGGATCTTTAATCTATTCTAAGTAAAAATTTGCATTCCATAGCATTTTTATCCTCCTTCTACTCTTTTCTTTCATTTTTCATCATGTTTGCATTTTTTTTCTTTTTCTTTTTATTATTTATTATCTTGTGACTGAGTTATGATTTTATGGTGATTTTTGAAGTTTGGAATAAGATATGTTGAAGGAGTTGGATGATTCCTAGAGTGTTTACCTCATTTTTGTATTTATTATTGATTTTCTATTATTTTTATATCATGTTTCTCTTTTATGTAAAAAAGGGCATTTTTGTGCTAAAGTTTAGCTTTCTTATTATTTTTATTGCATTTTTATTATGTTTGTCATTTTTGTTTTCTCTTTTTTGATAAACTTGCTATTTTTATTATAAATTCATATTTTTTATGGTAAAAGTTGCATTTTTATTATTTTTATTATTTTGTTGCCTTTTTATTATTTCATTTTTATTATTTTTGTGGTATTTTTATTATTTTTGTCTTTTTTTTATTTTTTTGATAAATTCGCTAATATTATCATAAAGTTTACAATTTATGGTAAAAATTGCATTTTTATTATTTTTTTTATTTTTATTTCCTTTATTGACATGTAGAATGCAAATTCATATACCTTTGAAGCGTTCTTTAAAAGAGATAAAGCTGGGTTTGGTTCAAGTTAGTCTAAAAATTCCTAAAAAAAGGATGGAGAAGTGATTAAAAGTGTTAAAATGGGAGTTTTGAGTCTTCAATCCAATGGAGTTTTAACAAAGTGTCTAAATAGGCTTGCAAAAAATGAACGAAGGACATTAAAATTTATAAATTGAGAAAATTTGTGCATATACACATGGAACAAGCATGTCTATGCAATTTTTTGCATGTGATCACCAGGTATGAATGTGTGTTTAGTCCAGTAAGTGCATTTTTATATATATTCAAGGGTAGGAGCACATATGTGCATGCAAAACATGTGAACATGCCTCATAGGAGCTCAAGTGCATGCATTTTTCACGTGTACACACATTTTAAGGCACATGTACATGCACAAACCATGTGTACACATGTTCCTGAGCACATGTCTAGTGCGCACTACTTTTAACTTATTTTAGGCTGTTTTGGGGCTTTTTTGAAATTTTATAAAGTTGCAAAAGGTTTTTTTATCCTTTTAAATGTGTTTCCAATGTCGATTTTGACAAAATCGGCTTTCATTATCATTGAATGAAGTCTCAGTCTCATAAAACAAATACAAATTTAACAAGTTGGACACTTTAAACAATGATTTTTAAAACATGCAATTTATCATTCTGAGAGTTCATATTTCATGAAATTGAAGCATGACTCAATGATTTTAGGATCAACTTGTCATTTTGAAATTTTAGTTAAGCTATTTTCAAGTTTTTAGACTCTTGCACTCTTTAGATGTGGTACAAATGAACATACCCTCATTATCTTTGAAAGGTTGCTTTTATCATTGGACCTTTTTTAGGATAGTTAAAATTTGATGTATGATAGTTTCCCCCAACTTCACATGTGTTGCATAGCATTCTGATGCTAATGTCAATACATGTGAAGCAATGCAAAGATGCAAAAATAGGTTTTTAAAAAGAGGTATTGATGATATGCCATGTAATCTTTAAATGTCGAGTTCATTATTGCTTATGTCGATTTGACCAATTTAAGGATAATGCAAATGATACAAATGCATGATGCAATTTTGGAATGCATAAAAAATGAATGTGATTTCACACAAGTATAGTAGTAAAGCATTTCTAGATTCATGTGAAGCTATGATTCGAGATTCACATAAAATGACACAATTTGAGATTTATGCAAAAGAAATGCATTCTTCATAAGAGATAATTTAGGTGAATGAGATAAGTAGTTGATAGTGACATGTAATAAAATGTATGATATGAAAACATACTCATGCAATTCAATGAAACCCACTTTAGTGTAATACTTAACACTCACTTTAGTGTTAAGTTTACTAACATCCACTTTAAAGTTAGGAAAGGATCTTACTATAACCTATTTAGGTGTTAGGTGAGATAATGATGTTATTATAACCTACTCATATGTCAAGTGAGATAGTGATGCTATTATAACCTACTCATATGTCAAGCATGATATGGATGCTATTATAACATACTCAGGTGTTAAACAAGATGATGATACTGATCATGGATGTCATTCACCATCATTACAATAATGTTGCAATGATGATATCATCTTCTGAGATGATGAGGGATTGTTGGTCTTTCTAAAATGTTCATAAAATGATGATGTCATCTTCTGAGATTATGCAATTCCTTAGATGTAATCTATTTAGATTTCATGGAATTATGATGTCATCTTCTAAAATGATAATGTAATGCTTATGTAATATTCTATTTAGTGCAATGTTTATGTGATCACATAAGGACATGTCTCAAGATATGTTTGCTTACTTTAGTGTGTGTGCAAATTCACATATATGCACTGAAATATACGTGAATGATTTTTGGAATGCATGTACATGTGCATCGAAGTGCATGTGCAAGTGTGTCAAGGTGCGTGCACAAGTGTTGAGCATATGCATACACATTTAGAGAATGTACATGTGCTAAAACACATGCACACACGTATTGGGATGCATGTGCATGTTAGTGTAGATGTGCCATTCTTATAATTAATAATGATATCATAAATTATCCCGAATGACAATATAATATTCATTTAAATAAAGAGTTTATTTATTTGAGTATTTACCCCTTAGCATTATGTTAAATAAATTTATTATTAAGAGTTGATAAGATGAGTTACAAGTTTATTTAGTACATATGCTATAAATTGTTCATTATCTAATAATTAATATTTGGGTAATATTAATTAGACGATCACTTATATCTATTTTCATTGATTAATATATGATACTAATAGTAGGACGTAGTGAGTCTCATGCTACTTGGTACGAGATATCAGAATAGACATGTGGATACTCATGTGAGGGGTGGATTGAACATGACGTTAGATTTGTGATTGCAAGGATATTCACTTATAATCAATAATCACAGTCTAGGTCCTAATGGTGTATATAGTCCTTTGACCTGAGGTGACACGATCATCAAAATTTGAGTGGTTAGAGTTTGTTACCACTTATATACTTGTGTTAATCACACATGCATATATGGCGTGTGGTGGCTCTAGTTAGTTTAATGTAAGGATGAGTGTTTGACCAAGATGGGATAAGATCCTATTCTATTTGAGTTTATTCTTAATGAATAAGTTCTTGGCCAGGACAAACATAACAAAGGCTAAAAGAGTTTCAGTGCTAGAGGTGTTTATAGTATTTATTATGTTTTTCTCAAGAATAGAACTTGAGATGGGTTTAAGTGATATAACTATTTTAGTTTAACTAAACCTTGACTCTAGGCTATGTCTAGATCTTCTAATAAAGGGATATTAGTAGACAACAATTATAACCAAAGGGTTTGTGTGAATTCATAAATATATTCATTTTTAATTGAGTAGTTGTGATAACGATGCAAAGGGTTACTCATAACTTATGAGAACTAAATGTGAATAATTAGGATTTTCAAATTTAGACTTGAAAGAGCTTCAAATAATATCAAGTGTTGATATTATCTTCTCATTGCCAATTAGACATGAACCTAATAAGTCACACCTAAAAGGCTTTATCATATCTCCATATATATTGATCTAATTATTGATTAAAGAGTTTAATAAATTAATTAAGATTAATGAAATTAGATTTATGCTTAAAGCAATGATTCTAGCATATCATGAAATCTAATTTCAATTAAAGGTTTTTTTTATTGATTTATGCTTAATTAATATAAGATATTAAATTAATAATGGATATATGTTATTCCTTATGTATTTGGATTAATGACACAAATGTTATAGACTTAGGCCCCAAAGAGTTTTGAACCAAAGATTAATCCAAAGCCCAAGAATCTTGTCTAGACCCATTTGATTAATGGATTGGGCTAGGACTAAGAGTTGGCCCAATCACCAAGCCCATGTCTATTAAAAGGATTAGTCAAATTTGTTTTATTTGACATTTTTGACTTTAACTACATTAGAGATGAGATCACATAGACATTATAAGAATGGATGTAGAGAATTATATGGGATATATTTTCTACATAATTCTTAATGCAATTTTTCATTATCCTACATTAGTGGATGTATGTGATCTAATGGGTCATATGACAAGGAGCCTCTTTTTATCTATAAAAATAAATATCTTAAGAAGTGTTATAAGGATAAGGATGATTGGATGATATCATTTATCTCTACACACTCATTACTTATCATATATATCTCTAAGGGTTAGTATATATTAATTGGTGATAAGATAAGTTAAAAAGGTATAGAGAAGAAAAAAATGTTAGAGACCAAAAAACAAAAGGAAACACATATATACAAAGCCTAAGAGTTATTGCTAAGGATTAGGTTGTGAGGTTGTGAGGTTAATTGAGAGAGAATGCTTGCTACTACTTTATTAAAGTAGGGATGGAGATATGGTAGAGCTTGGTGTTTTAAACTAAAGGCCTCACACTTAGGAGATTTGAAGAGTTGATTTAAGAGTTGAATCAAGGAGCCAACCATTATAGTAAAATACTTGTGGTCTTCTTCAAACTTGGGAGATTGTAAGTTTTACTAAAACTTAGAATTCCTAGGTTATTAATTGCTTATTATCTTTGTTGCTATGTACATTAGTTATGTGTTAAATTGCAAATTAGATCCTAGGGATTGAAATTCTTCATGAGATGAAGGGTTTTGGTAAGTAAATTTTTGAAATTTTCTATACTTATCATTTGATGTCTAAGTTGCATAACTAATTCTTGATTATGGTATCATAGCTCCTTTTGCACTTTTCACATGCTAATTTAATCATAATAGCAAGTGTTATGGCTGTGTTTGGTGTTAGTTACAAGTGTTGTAGCTAATTTATGCATAGTTGGGAGATTGCAACTAGTTATGTGTACAACTAGTGCTGAGTCGGCACAACAGTGGTGAGTCAACATGATTTCTCTTTCTCAGGAGTCAGCACACCCATGTTAAGTCAGCACACTGCTGGACCTACTTCTATATAGAACTAGTGTCAGCACTAATAGCCTTTGTAACAACTTGGCACACTATTATGATGAGTCGACACCATCTAATTCATGCCTGTATGCTTGACATTTCAACCCTAACATGCAATAGTTACATTTTATGAGATTTATGCTTGTTATACATGCATGGAGTGATCATGGTCTTTATATTACATTCTAAGTTTATAATAATTATTCCTTTTATTATTAGTTATATAATTAAGTGTTAATTACATAGAACTAGAATGTAATATTCACCTTGGAATGCCAACGAATGATTGTACATCACAAAAGTTGTGAAATGAAGTTTGAAGAGTTTAAGTTGAAGATCCATGAAGATGGTTCTAATTTATTCTAAAAGTTAGAATATCTTTGTAAAAGACCAATGATCATTCTGTATTTGTACATCCATAATGCATGTTTTATGTATATATGTGATATATACATTGATGTGTGTATGTAATATGTATGGATGAATGCCATGAATTATATGCATATGTGATATGTGTATAATTACCATTATAGATATTGGGGTTTAAAGTGCATTTAAGATTTTAACAACTATGACACTGTTTGAGTTTAGGGCTTTATGGAACACACTACCATATCACAAAGACATGGTGTGGAAATAAGGAGTTGCCACTCAAGGTAGTAATTGGGACAAATCAAAAGTTTCTTTAAAAGAAAGATAGCACCATAACCATGAAATTCTAGGAACAGAATACTAACTTCTTTTAGTCTTATGTTCTTTAAAATTAATTTATGAATTACTATCTTATTCTCTAATTACATGCAATTTCATTTTAAACCCTATTTATCATTCATCTAACTCTAAGGCAATTAGTCATGAAATGACACATAAAAAATTACATTCATAAAATGAGACGTCTTTGAATTAGTCTAAACTGTGTTAATTTTAATTAGGCTAGCTAACTCTATATTTTATTTACAAGTGAAATGGAATTAAAGGTGGGCCTAAATTTTAATTAAAGTAGTGAATTAAGTCTACTTTTTAATTCTAAAGAAATGGGCCTAAGTTAACTAATTTTTATGGAAATGAATTAGATTGGGTTTGAATTAATGGGCCTAGTTCTAATTAATTTAAATTTAAGTGAAAAATAGGCCTAAATCTATTTATTTTATGAAAAAGAAAAGATGCTTTAATGGACTGGGCTATGTCTAAATTAATTTTAATAGCTAAAAGGTGGGCCTAAGTCTAAATTAACTTAATGGGCCTAAATTGATTTTAAAGTTGATTAAATCTAAATCCAATTTTAAAGGCTTATTAATTAAATGGGTTAGAGCATAATGTGGGCTTGGGTCCAAAAAAAAAAAAGAAACAACCCTAAAAACATAAAAAATACTAAAACAATCAAATAAAAAGATCAAATATATAATTAAATTATTTCTTCTAAAAAAATCTAATTTGATTTCACGCAACCTAAAAATTAATCTATTGCCATCATTGATTTTATAAAGGTTTACCAAATCAACCCTAATTTACTCATCATTTTTAAAGTGCAGAAAAATAAAGATCTCGCTATATTTCTCACTACTAGAGCTATTACAACCTACGTGAATCAAAAGAAAATAAATAAAAAAATATATATACAAACCCAACAAAAAAATATAACACAAAAATTAAAAAAACACAGAATGATAAAATAAAATAAATCCTAAAACTACATGATTTATACAAGATTTAATTCATGGATCTTCATTGGGTTTTCCTTGCTTCAATCACATCTCCACCAAATTTCCACTAGAATCAAAGAATCACATAAATAATAAAAAAAAATGGTTAGAAAGTACTATAAAAATTCAAAATCAAAATGAAAAGAAAAGAAGAAAAGGATGGGGTGTGATGTTGTTTGATTGCTCTTAAGAGTAGTAGTCACTGTTGAAAATTGACCTCTGGTTGATTTTGGATATCACTGAGATGTATTGTGTTTTAAAACTAAAGAACGTTCAAAATTTTTTTTAACTTTGCAGTAATTTTTTAGAAGTCTCTTTTCTTTTTCTTTCTCTTTTTTTAAGCAACCTTTTCTCCTTTTTTTCTCTATGCCTCTTCTCAAAGCAGCCTCTCCCCCACTTAGTAAAAAAAATCTCCTTTTTAAATTCCAGTAGATTCTCTAATTATCTAAAAAAAAAAGATAAAAACACATAAAATATCTCTTTTTATTATTATCTAATTATTTGATTTTTACCTTTTTTTTTAAAAAAAAATTTGATATACGCGTAAAAAATATGTAAAACTATATTTATTTGATTTTTTGTATTTATTTTTATTTTTAATTATTTTCTAAAAAAATCACAAATTAAATAAATCATTTTCTTAAAAATGAAATAAAAAAACTCTACCGATCGGATTTCGGATTTTTGTATTTCTGATCAGAAATTTGTATTTCTGATAGGAATTACAGATTTTTTATCAGTTTCTGTAAAAGCGATCACCTTTTTTTAATGTTTTGATGGAAATTCAATTTTGCAATTAAACCTTACAAAATATTGCAATTTAGCCCTTTAAACTCATAATTTTAGTCCTAAAAATCCAAAATCAATACCTGGAGATTAATTTCAATCAAATTTTTTATCATAGGAGCTCTTATTACATTAATGCATCAATGCATCCTAGAATTGGGTGCTTATAGTTGGCCCCCATTTATCGCTATTTGCTTGACAAATTATGCCTTTATCATTGTTTGCTTGACAAATTATGGCAAAGCAATATAAGCAAACAATTTTAAAATAAAGAATTAGGATACTCACTTGTACCCTGATTGTAGAATTTAACTAATGGTTAATTTTCTTTACAATATTAAGCAAAATACTATAACTACGGAGTAGCATTTAGCAAATTTCACTATATGTCATATAGAATATCTAGTGAAATATGTGTGATGAATCTTGCTATATTCCCTATTGGAAATTTAGCACTTTGTGATTTGAAAACATGTTATAGTTCGTATGGAATGTCTACCAAATATGCCATAGCTACTATCTAGTGTCTAGCAAACTACACTATATTCCTTGCGAGATGTTTAGTGACTATGAAAATTGCTATATTCCCTATGGGACGTTTAGCAAAGTTATAAAAAAAGTGTTATAACTACTATGTAGTTTAGTAAACTGTAATTTCAATAACATGTTATAGATCCTGTGGAGCGTCTAGCAAGTTATGAGTTTGATAATTTATGTTATAACTACCGTGTAGAGTATAATACAAAACTGGAATTCACATTGTAGCTACTGTGTATCACACAATGAAATGGTCTAAAATTTGCGTTATAGCTATTATGTAGCATATAAAAATGTGAATTTGAAAATTTTCAATCAAAATGATGCATGTAATTATAGAAATTAAATTCTGCACTTAAATTTTGTATTTTGTAATTGATCGAGAATTCAAAATTTCATGCAAATTGGTTGTGCATTCAATAATTTAATAATTTTATAAATTATTAAATTGATAGTGTAATTTACCTTATTTAATTAGGAATTAATTTCTAATTAAAATGCAATTATGGACTAAATTGCAAGAAAGAAATTAAGAATTTAAATGCAAGCAAATTTGATGGGCTAAAATGGATGTTTTCCATTTTATATATCCTTTTCCAACATCTTCTTCCCGATTATTCTCTTCCTTTTTCATTTCTTTTTCGTTAATTTTCACTTCAAACTTTGAGTTTTCTTTTCTTAATTACTTGATCATTTAATATCTGATTTCATTCCATCAGATCTTGTGGCCCACCTGCAATGCAGAATTCGTAGGAGAGTAGAAGTTCAAGCTGATCCAATTATCTTACCTCCACATTTTCCATAAAACAATTTGGGGCTTCAAGAGGGTGCAAGTATCCTTCCTCTTACCCGATTACATCTTTACAGGTGTTTAAATGTTGGTGATGAGGTAGCATTTCTACCATTTCTATTTTATTTTACAAAGTTTATTTACAAAATTAGCAATCAACATAAATTTTATAATATGAATTAAAATGCATACTAGAAAAATTATACTAGAAATTAACTAAAATATGCATGAAAATTTTAAATTTGGCACTGAAAATATAAGTTTTTAAAATCGGGATTGCACGCATGTCTGAATGGGTGTTTGGAATTTCGGTTGGAATTTTGGATTTTCTATCAGTTTTTTGAAATGCTTATCGGCATTATGGATTTCCAATCAAAACTTTAGAATTCTAATTGGAATCCTAGATTATTGATTGGTAATCTATTTTACAGATCACTTTCTGATTTTTTTAACTATTAAATTAAATTGAATTTAAACAAATAATTAATAGAAAATAATAAAAAAGTAAAGGAAAAGGTAGTGATTATTTTTATTTTCTATTTTTATTTTTTCCAATTATTATTTTTATTTCTCTAGTCTTCTGAATTTTATTTAGAGACCAATGAAGTTTTCTGGCCATTTTCATTTAGCTTGTGAACTGTTCCATGAACTACTAAAAAATGTTTCACAACTCATTTGGGCTTCTAGCTTTCGATGTTTCATTGTTGGACTTCTTACTACTCGAGGTAGATTATTACTCCTTATTTGTACTAATTGAGAGGTGGATGGACACCACTCATACATTTCATACCTGGGTAGGTGAGCTGACCATATCCCTCATGGGTTTTTCTGCTATCCTTAGGATTGCTTTTGGAGGGACTTTTATTCCTTTTGACATTAGTTACTGTAACTTCCCAAATAATGCCAGGAGCTAATATGTTCGTGACTTGATAGGATTTGTTCTGATGTGGAAGAATAAAAAAAATATCATCCTCTCTTCTTTAGTTCAAGGTTTCAAGTGTCTACCCATCACTACTCCTCATCAGATTGCTCAAAAGGTGAGATGTTTTCTTCTGATATTGTTAGGCAAATCTCTTTTATGAGATCGATTATAAGGTGAGCATCGCTATTTTAGGCACTCTTTGTGACTTGGACTGAGTTGTTACTTTCGATTGGGGGTCTATAATGCTTGCATGTCTTTATTATAGAATTGACACTGTCTATAGAGGCACTGTTATAATGTGTGGCTTTTAGCATGTCTGACATGTATGCTCCTATTCTTTTATGATTTTAAATTTTGTGATTTTCTTCATTTTTACTAACTTCTTTTCCTTCATATTTATAGCATAGAGATTGGATTGATTCAAGACTTCAGTGCTGTTAGTCTTGATAAGAGCATCCCTCTGATGTAGAGATGGTGTTCTTCCTATCTTGCTAGTATTAGGAACATACTTCAAACTTATCATGAGCAGCTGAACGCTCTTGAGTGGCACTTAGTAAGAAAAATAAAGTTATTAATATTTTATAATTTATGAAAGCTAAATATAATTAACATAAATTGTAGATTAAGTCCAATTGGTTAGATGGTGCTGATGATGTTCAGTGATATAGCTTCATAACTACTGTTGTGCGACTTGACACCATGAGGATTTAGCTCCCTAGATATGGAGGTCACATGTGGTATTTAAGAGAGCATGTGTATCACTAGTTTATAGGACCTTTACACCATTGTGTTCCTTTTGTCATTAGTTTCAATGCTACATAGTTCTCATCTAATGGGTCTAGAGTTGAAAGAGGCATTATAATGATATGATGCCTTAAACTTGCTTAAGCGATCTCACCATTATCAATAATATATTCATGAGAGTCTATTGGAGCATATTCCCACATATAATGCTGAGGTAATTTTTTATTATTTTCTCCACTTTCTTATGAACTTTTAAAACATTTATTTCCTTTGCATAGTTTAAAGAAGTTGGCTCCCTTACTGATGAGATGATGGAGGAGGAGACTGCACATATGACTGAGATATTTGAGCCAAGGACTAGGCATACTCATTACACTCAGCATGTTAGGACTAGTTGTGATGAAGATTCTACAAATGCTACTATTGGCAATGTTTCTCTTCCAGATATATCGATGTTCTATTGGGCTCTTACTATTCAGACACCAGTTGAGCAACATATGTATTTCGATGATGTTGAACTTCCTAGTTTTTCTCCTTCATATGCTTCTCACGTAAGCTTCTCTAACTGTCTTCCTACATAACCTATTTACTCGATACTAATGTTAGCAAAATTTTGCTTAATAGGTTCCTCGAACTTAGGTAGAGTATCTGTATGGACTTGCCTCATCTCAAAGATTATTCACTATGCAGGTTATAGACAGTTGGCTGGTAAGCATTCACATTGAATATGCAGAATGTATGCATGCTATGCATGTAATATATGATATTTTTTTATATGTGGCATAGTTATACTAGTGATTTGGAGCATGAGAATAAGATACATCACCAGTAGCTTGCGAGCTTAGGCATACATCCCTATAGTATGGAGACTTCATCTGCTAGACCCCCAGACACCTTTTAGCATGATGATAGATATAGAGGTTAGAGTCCTTAGCCAATTATTGGAGCTTATGATGACTAATTCAAATTGTTTCTATCTTTGTTTCTGACTTTCAGTGTTCTTGTATCTAACTATTTCTATTGTACCATTATTTCCTAAATTCTACACTATTTTGAATACTCTATGAGACTGATCCTAAACGAGTTTAACATTGTCCTTTCCTTTAGACCAAACTTAGATAAATGAACTTTAAAATAAAAGAAAGTTTTTTTTTAAATCTATATACATAAATATTTATTTATCCATTTAATAATTATATAATCAATAGTTATCTAGTTACTAATTATCTATTATCCATTTAGTATTTATTATCTTAATTTAATTTTATCAAGAAAGGAACATTTAAATCCCATCCAACTTTAAACTCTTTTCTATATAAGAACTCAAAGGAAACTAGTCCCATTATTCTTTTTCTCTACACTCTTAACCATGACCCAAGCTTCTCTCTAACTAATGAAGAAATTCCATAACAGCCTAAATGGTGATGACTAGAAGAAACTTCAATCATTCCATGCCAATTCCTTAAAATCTCTTCAACACTTAAAGATTAATGACAACCTTTTGCATGTTGTTGCTACTTTTTGGAATGCTAAGGATCATGTATTCAGATTCAACAGATAAGAGTTCTGCCCTAAAATTAAAGAGTTTATTGCTATTTTAGGATGTTCATTAGATTCTACTGCTATAATTGCTCTTCCCGATCTAGATAAGCAATTCCTTGATAGACTAGTTACTTTCTTTGATATGCCTCCATATGATATCTATCTGTATGCACATAATCCTAGAACTATCAGTTTATCTTCTTTGATCACTACTTATAGGACAAAAAATAAGAACAATGCTGCTTAAACTAGAACTATTGCTTTCTTCTTGTATGCTCAATTTCTACTAGTCTTTTCCCATGGAGATGTTGATATAAGGATCGTGAGTATCTTAGAGTAAGTACCAACTGGAGCTAACCCCATGCCTGTTATTCTTGCTGAGACTATTATTAGGTTGGATAACTTTAAAACTCAACATTATCTTTTAAGAAATCTACTTCTCCTTCAGGTGTGTAACCAAAATCTTCATTTTTATTATTCTTCATTTTTTTTGCTTTATTTCTTTGTCATGACTTAACTTTTGCCTAAGCCATCTTAACAAGCTTGCCCTAACTTTTGCCTAAGCCACCCTTTCGGGTTTTCAACTTAGCGGGCTTTTTATTTTTATTTTTTTCCTTTCTAAGAATTTTTATATTTTCATATTCCTTTTCTTTTTCCCTTTTTCAAATCAGGTTATAGGAGAAGCTAAGTTTACTTAATTGTCCTGCCAATTCATTAACTTATCAACATCATCAACTACAATCTCATCCTTTAAAGATGAAGGACAAACATACTAGATATCAATTAATTGATTGGTTAAGAGGTATTGCGGATACTAAGATCACATGAGTTTTTCCTTGGTAGAGATTAAAGTTCATGGCCATTGATTTGTATGATCATTATGTTCCTATTCCTAGATTACGTCTTTTAACTTTCTTCTCTCCTTCACATTTCTGCCATCAGAATGGCTGCTTATAGTTCATTATCACTATTTTAACTAACTTTGAAGGCTTCCCTCTTAGACATGACTTTCTGGATAAGATTCGGAGCTTATGGCCTTGTAGAGCATTAGAATGGAACATGCACTTGAATGTTGATGTGACTACTAATGACAATTACAAGACTTGGGTTATTATGTAAGCTATAAAGCCACCAAGATTTTCTAAATATAAGAGAACTCAAGAGAGCACTCAAGCTTTACATGATGAGGCATAAAAGAAGAAACTTAAACATAGATAGGAAAATGGTCTCATAGATATGATTCATAGGCTTTCATTTTTTGTTCTCTTTTCAAGTACTTATGTATTATAAATAAGATAAAACATGTAATGTAAAAATTAGAATTTAGTTTTAATATGATTCATTAATTAGGGCTACAATGAGTACATCTGCTACATTATATGACATAACTCCTGCTATCAGCTAGTCCTTTCAGATTTTCTAACTGAATATTTTTCTCTCTAAGTTATTTCCCTAATTTTTGCGTGACTGGCCCTTTATGGGTTTTTTAATCAGCAGGATCACTTTCTTTTATTTGTTTCCTAATTTTTGTCTGACTAGCCCTTTTAGGTTTTCTAGCCAGCGAACTTTATTTTCTTTATACTACTTTTATTTTATTTTTATACGTAGTATTTCTTGAGACAATCTAGGTTAACTGGCTCCATGAACTCATTCCCTTCAAGATCTTATATCTTTGCAGCTCCCTTAGGTAGAACCAATTTGACTAAATATGACCCTTCCTAATTTGGTCTAAATTTTCCTCTTGGATCAAATACTATTGCCCTGGACTACTTTAATACCATATCCCCAACCTTTATCATTCTAGACTTATCCTTCTTATTGAATGATCTTGGTATACACCTTTGATATGTTTGAGTATGAAATAAAGCACCCATCCTTTTCTCATCTAGAGATATAAAATGATCATATCTCATTTATGCCCATTCACTCTAAGGTGTTCTAGTTTCCATAACCACTCTTAAAGACTTGATCTCAATTTTTATAGGCAAAACTGCTTCATAACCATACACTAAAGAGAATGGTGTTTGGCCTATGGCAATTTGAGCTATAGTCCTATATCCCCACAAAGAAAAAGGGAGAAATTCATACCAATCTTTTTAAGTTTTTAACCATTTTAGAAAGGATTTGCTTGACATTTTTATTAGCTACCTCAACTTCTCCATTAGCCAGAGGATGATAAGGTGAGGACTTATGATGCTCAATCTCATACTTCCGCAGTAATTCTACTATTTCTACCTAAAATTGAATGCCATTATCTATTACAACATGATGTAAGACCCCATATCTGTAGATAAGATTATTTTTAATGAACTTGGCCATTTGTCTTACTTTCAAGGCACTAAAAGATTCAGCTTCTACCCATCTAAAGAAATAATCAATTGCCACCATTATGTATTTATTGCCATTTGATACAGTCGGCCTTATTCTCCTATCATATCAATTTCCTATACTATAAATGATAAACTATTTAGCACCGTAGGTGGAAGATAATTAAGATTCCCATATATTTGGCACTATTGACATTGTCTTTCTATCCACGTACAATCGCTTTCCAAGCTTATCCAATAATACCCTTATTTGACTATCTTCTTTGCCAAGATTATCCCATTCATATGAGAACCACAAACTCTTACATGAATCTCTCTCACCACTTCTTTAGCTTCTTTTTTTTAAGACATCTCAACTGTGTCCCATTTGGCATCCTCTTATATAGTACTGTATCATGACTTGCATAATTACTTGCAAAAACATAAAGAACATATTTCTCTTTTGAAGTTCCCTTATTTGGATACTTTCTTTCCTAAATAAACCTTTGAATGTCATAAAACCATGGCTTCTCTTCAGGCCCTATCTAAATATCCATAACCTATTCACCACTATAACATGGAGCGTTTAACTTCATGATTACCAAAGGTTTCATAGTTAATTTAGTTAAACTATCCCATATTGAAGAGAGTGTTGCTAATACATCTGCCATTTGATTTTCATCTCTTAATAAATGGATAAAGAGACATTTAGTGAGTTTTTTTTATTAAAGCTTTCAAATAGCAAATGTAAGACCTTAACTTTTCCTCTTTCACTTCCCATTCCTCATTAGCTTGGCTAACAACCAACATTGAATCCCTATAAACTAATAATTCTTTGGCCCCAGCTGCTAGACCAACTTCTATTCCATAGATACATGCCTTATATTTGGCTGTATTATTTTTCTTCTTCTAGTGTAATAAGAATCACTTTTAATCTAGCTCTTTTGTCGTTCATAACCTTATTTAAGTAAAGCCTCCATTCTTGACATTCTATCACTGATAAATTCTCATTTGGAAACTTTGAATTCCATTGTTCATCACCCTCTACTGCTTCTAGGCTAGAAATTTTGCTACTACCCAACCTAATATAAACCCTAAAAGGGATCAAAAAGTGCCTAAATATGAAGAATTCAAGCTAATTAGCTTAATTTCCTATTTTGAAACTAATTAGCTTGATATGGATAAATTTTGGAGTTATTTCTATTTTTGAGTCAATAATAAAAATTCAAGAAGATTCTAGAAGATGTGAGAAGATTGAAGAATATTCCAAGTCAAAGTCAACAAGTCAAATTCAAAGTCAAATAGTCAACAAGTCAAAGTCAAGGGTCAATGGTCAGCATGTGACATGGCATCCTTCAATGCTTAGTTGTAATGACTTGTCATTTGGCTTAGTTGTAATGAGTTGTCAATTTTGACTTTTTAAAGATGAGTTGTCATGAGTTGTCCTATTTTGAAGGAAATCTCCTTAATTAAGGATTTTCCTAGATAGGTATCTTTGGGAATAAGGAATAAAACCTTTTCCTTCAAGGATTAGGTTCTTTACATGCCTATATAAGGGCTAACCTTATGAGAAACGAATTTAAGCATTGAAATATTAAAAGTGAGGCTTTTCCTTGAACTTTGTTCTTTTGAAACTTTGTAAGTTTACTTGAATTGTTTCACTTCTACCTTTCATTACAATTGCTAAGTTAGATTAAACTTAGAATTTTGTGATTGTTCATCTTATAATAGCTAAGTATCTTGTTTCACTTTAATAAGCAAGGGGTTTAGCTCTATCTTTACAACCTCATCTTGATGATCTTGGGCAACGATTTCAAAGTTGGATGTGTATTCTATCTCTTTTATAGGTAGGGTTCATATCACAGTGTTTATATCAAAATAGATAAGGAGTACTAGCCATTGAGACATTCTTCTAGTCAAAGTAGGTGCTTGAAATAAGTATTTTAAAGGACTAACCCTTGAAACAACTTGAACTTTATATGACTAAAAATAGTGCCTCAACTTTTTTATTGCCTAGATTATAATCAGACACGTATTTTCTACCAAATCATACTTCTCCTTGTATGGAAAAAACTTTTTACTAAGATAATATACATTATGCTCTATCCCTTCCGATCCTTCTTATGACAATATTATCGTCATTGCATTTTCTTCTAAAGCCAAGTATAGAATCAACAGTTTGCCTTGTCTCAATGGCTTCAAAATAAGCGGATTAGTAAGATACTCTTTAATTTTGTTAAAGGCTTTATGATAGTCCTCATTCCACTTCACAGGCTGATCTTTCCTTAGAAGATTGAAAATAGGGTCACAAATTCTAGTAATTTTTACAATAAACCTAATAATATACTACAACTTGCTACCTCTTTCTCCATCTTTGGTGCTAGCATTTCCTGAATAGCTTTCGCTTTGTATAGGTCAACCTCTATTCCCCTGCTACTAACTATATGCCCTAATAGTCTTCCTAAAGTAACTCTAAAAACATATTTCTTTGAATTAAGCCTTAGATTATATCTCTCAATTCGAGCTAAGAATTTATCTAAAGCTTTAAAGTTTCCCTCTCTTATTTCTGATTTGACCATCATGTCATCAATATATACCTCCACTTCTTTATGCATCAAGTCATAGAAAAGAGCTATAACTGCCCTTTGATAAGTAACACTTGCATTCTTTAACCCGAAAGGCATCACTTTATAATAATATGTTCTCTACTCCGTAATGAATACTGTCTTGATTTTATCCATGACTACCACCATTATCTGATTATAACTTGAAAATCCATCCATGAAATAGTGCATTGCACTAGATGCTGCACTATCTACTATTACATCGATATGAGGTAAAGAAAAGTCATTCTTTGGATAAGCTTTATTTAGGTCTTTGAATTCTACACATATGCGCACCCTTCCATCTTTCTTAGGGACCGGTACTATATTTGATGGCCATTGAGGATAATCTACCACTTATAGAAAATTAGCCTAGATTTGTTTAACAATTTCTTCTCTTATCTTTTCAGTCCACTTTGGTCTCATTCTGTGAAATTTTTGCTTAACAAGTTTAATTTTAGATAGGTAGGAATTGATGTTCTAAAATTTCTTTATCTAGACCTGGCATATCTTCATAAGACTAAGAAAATACTACCTTTCTTTTTATTAATATTCTCTCAAGATTTTCCCTCTCTTTAGGAGTTACATCACATGATATAGAAATGTTCTTAAGATTATCATTTGTGCCCATGTTAAATGAATCTAATTGAATAGTATTAATGTCAAACATGCATGAACGATCAAAATTATAATGCATAGAACTATCAGGATGCACATCACACAAGTAAGCCAAATTAGCATTCATATCATTGACCATAGAAAAAATGGAGTTTTCATCCTCATAAAGGCTGGAAATTATTACATTAGTTTCCTCATAAAAAAACATCATTAAAGCTATTAAAAATAACAATAGCTAAGTCCTAGGGTGGCTCTTTTTAGGTGATAGACATAATAGTTCTTTGATGGATGTATCTCCCATTCTTTTAACTACTTGTTTCATCACTTCTTCTTTGTTATCTTTTACCAAGTTTGCAATAATCTGCTCCCTGAAGATCTCAAACCCAGGAACATCTTTACCAGCAACATTGACAGATTCTTTAGCACTAAGATAGTGCTTCCCTTCTCCTTCCCTAATAAAATTCTCACTAAAAAATCCTACTTTTCCCAGGGACTTTTTCTTTGCCTTTTCTTTCTTCCTTGCTCTTTTGCTATTAGGTCCTATCTTAGTATAACCCCAGTCCTGTTGTATTGTTTTTGGCTTTTAAAATTTGGGAGTTCTGGACTTCTTTGCTCACTCTTACCCAATCCATGTCCAGGCTGATAATTTATATTTTTCATTATCCTTGCAACTCTTGGATCCATCTTAATTTCATCAAATATTATAGCCACTTTAAAACCTGAAGGAGCACATGCTTGCATCATATTATCAAGTATTTCTACCATAGCCTTGATAGTTCCAACTTCTATAGTCACCACTTCTCCTTTATAAGGGAATTTTGTTTTCTGATGCATGGTTGAGGGTACTCCTCCTAAGGCATAAAACCATGGTCTCCTCAATAACAAGGCATATATAACAGGGATATCCAATATAGTAAAATTAGCAGCCGACTTTACTGGTCCTATTTTAACCAAAGCATAAAAGGTACCCTCTACATTCCTCATGCTATCATCATAAGTTCTAATGATGAGATTTGAATTTGCTAAATCATCAACCTTGATATCCAAATTAGGCAGGATTTTCAATAGGTGCACATTAATGGTAGAACCATAATCCACTATTGTAAAGTTAGTCCTCTTCCTTCTCACTTTCATTGGAATAAATAGTGCCTTATTATGAATTCTATCCTCCAAAGGCAAATGTTCATATGAGAATGTTATCAAACCATGCTTCTTTTCTGTAACTTTTGCAACTATACCCTCAAGCATAGCAGTGGTCTCAATATTCATCTTTGATAAAGCCTTGATAAAAGCATTTCTATGACTGCTTGAATGCATTAATAGCTCCTAAATGCTCATATTTGCCTTGGCCTTCTTAAACTGTTATAAGATTATATCTTCTTTTTGCTTATCTTGTGCTTTTTCTTCTTTAGCCTCCTCTCTTTTTATAGCTTTCTCAATTTTCTTTTCAACTGGCTTATAATTCTTACCACTTCTAGTAATATGATTTATCTTAAGGTCATCATTCCACACATACAAAGCCCTAGGATTCTCTTCATCAGAGTCATACTAGATACCAATAACTCAAATAGCTCGATCTTTCTTCCCATCCTTCCATACCTCAACAATGCATGTTTCCTTTCTGCTTAAATTCTCAATGTCAAGCCTACCTAAATCCTGACCTAATAGATCTTCAACCCCTTTTTGGGACTTTTTTTAGGAGTCTTAGATTCTTTCTCTTCTTTCATCAACTCATCATCAAACTCATCACTCTATCTTGTGGGCATGATTGATTCAATGGGAATATTAGCAAATGGTAGTTTGGAGTAAAACACCTTGAAATCAAACTTGCCTGAAGGTTGCCCTAATATATCCTCTACTTCTTTAAAGGCATCAAGAGATTTCTCATTATCTTTAAGGTTTAGGTTTTTAAAGTAGCTTAGAACTTCCTCTTCACTAGCTCTTGAATTAATCATCATGGTGGCTGGGGGTGGAACATTTTGGTAATTTAGGAAAGGGTTATTTTTAGTGTTTGGGTTTAGATTTGATTTCTCAGGGTTTGTGATTTTTTCAGAGTCTATGAGGTTTTGGATTTTATGTTTTAAGTGGATACAAGTATCTCTGGAATGACTAACAACTTAGTGAAACTTATAGTAACTGTTTGGGTCATAGCTTGGGACATTTAGGTTTGGTGGTTCAAAAAAGGTTAAGTTCTAAGCAAACCTTTTTGTATTAGATGGTCTAGGACTTTAGAAAGATGTTGATTGAAATTGGAGAATCTCCTTGGTTGTTGAACTGCACATAGTTCCACAGCCTTATTAGTATTTCCTTATTATGTGCCCCAAGTTGGGTAATTTCAAGTCCCAATACCTCTAAAGCTCTTCTTCTTGTCACTTTCAAGATCTTCAGCTTGTAAACCATCATCATGAAGGTCCACAAAAGATTTAGAATTCATCATTTACAACCTTTCAACCAAATTAGGTGACACATTACGAACTATCATCCTAACCTGATCTTTCTCAACTAGCTATTTTTTCATTAACCCTACCTTATTCATAAATCTAGTAAGGAAATTAGAAAATGATTCATTAGTTTTATACTTAGTAAGTTCAAAATCTTTGATAGATACTTCCAACCTGGTGTTATAATTGTACTGTTTCAAGAAAGCAATACATAATTCTCTCTAATTAGCCCAGACAGATTTTTCTAACCCATGGTACTAGTTCATAGTAATTCCCTCCAAAGATAATACAAATAACTTAGTGACTACTACTAATGGGGCTTTAGTGGTGCTTATAGTTATTTTATATTGACTGAAGGATCTATAGTTCCATTAAACTTCTACAATTAGGGCATTTGCATTTTAAATTTCTCAAGCAATTGATCCCCTTCCATTTGCAACATATCATCAAAATTGAATGAGTATCCCATGCCTTGTTCTCTTATTAGCTCCTCCATCTTGGACATTTTCTAAGTTAATGCTTGCATTTGCTTAGACTCATGATCTTGGACCAATTCAGGTGATTCCATCTTTGCTTTCTCTATGATATAATTCTTAACATCCTCAAGCTTCACTTTAGTAGCAAGTGGATTTCTAGCAATAGGTTGCCCTCCAATATTATTAATAGGAGAAGAAGCAATAGGTATAGATGTAGGAGCAACAGGTGGAGAACTTTTAGCAGGTGAAATAGTTGCATCACAATGTACTTTTTCAATTGCAGGTAGTAGAATAGCAGCAGCAGGTGGCATTAATCCAACTAAGGCTTGTCTTAGTTCATCTTGCATTATGGCTCTCACGTCATCCATCAAAGCTCTATTAATGTCTTCTAAGGTCCAGTTTCCTCCTTGTTGTTATTCCATTTATGTTTTCTTGGTTAGAGTTAATTTAGCTTCTACATAAAATGGATTAATAGGACTGTATTATAAACTTTAAAGGATCTCTTTAGCTACTGATTTTAGACTTAGGTCAATTCTAAATAGTTAGCCACCTTTATGTTCCTAAACATGAGAAGATCCAGATGAATCTATAATAGCTGCAAAAAAAAATGGTAGAATGATGCATGAAGTATATGTACGCATGCATGCATGATGCACGTGCCATGCAACAAGTAGCAAGTAACAAGTAATAAGTAATAATCAAGTGTACAATAGCCTTCTAACCTTATTCCTCCTACACACATATTCAATGGCGAGTCTCTTTTCCTAAAAATTTTGGTCTTTTCCTTAATATCAACAAGGAATATCAAGAATCGATGTGCATTGTAAATCTCTCAAAGCAGTAAAAGCATAGAAACAACATTTCTAGGTATAAAAGTTTAGCCCAATCTTTATTAGGCCAAATGGGCTCCAAAAGTATAGACTTGGGCTTTTATAAATAGAAATACCTCATGGAAACAATCATAAGCAATTTGGGTAAATCCTAAGAGAAATAACTAGGCCATTATATGTGGTTAAGTCTAGTGAAAAGTCAAGGTCCTCTTAGCAAGATGCCCACTTTTAAAACTTGAGTTATAAGCCAAGGTTAAAGGGGCCCGAAATCCTTTACAAACTCGAGAGAAGACCACCCCCTTTTAGGACTTGGGTTACAGACTCTGGTCAAAAGAGCTCGATAATCTCTCTTGAACTGAGTTAAGGCTAAGAGTGATGGTTGGCCAATCTACAATCCCATAAAGCTAATGGAATCATGGAACCATAAACCAATGCCATTGGTTTATAGGAACATGAAAATTAACACAAGAATAAAATAATAATTAATTAAATAATTTTAAAGAACACAAGTCAAATCAGTATCTCTTATCCCTAGTGGAGTCACCATTGTAGACAACTGGGTTTCACTTGCATCCAAGATTTTAGCAATCATGACATTGTTTGAGCTCAGGGCTTTAAGGAATACACTACCATATCACAAAGACATGGCATGGATATGAGAAGTCGCCACCCAAGGTAATAATTGGGACAAATCAAAAGTTGATTCTTAAAGAAAGCTAGCACCATAACAAGTAAATTTTGGGGATGGAATACTAACTTCTTTTGGTGTCGTGTTCTTTAAAATTAGTTTATGAATTACTATCTTATTCTCTAATTACATACAATTTCATTTTAAAACCTATATATCATTCATCTAACTCTAAGGCAACTAGTCATGAAATGACACATAAAAAATTGTATTCATATAATGAGATGTCCCTGAAATAGTCTAAACTGTGTCACTTTTAATTAGGTTAGTTAATTCTATATTTTATTTACAAGTGAAATGGAAATAAAGGTGGGCCTACATTTTTATTAAAGTAGTGAACTAAGTCTACTTTTTAATTCTAAAGAAATGGGCCTCAATCTATTAATTTTTATGGAAATGAATTGGATTGTGTTTGAATTACCTGACCTAGTTCTAATTAATTTTAATTTAAGTGAAAAATGGGCATAAGTCTATTTATTTTAAGAAAAAGAAAAGATGGTTAAATGGACTAGGCTATGTTTAAATTAATTTTAAAAGCTAGAAGGTGGGCATAAGTTTAAATTAACCTAATGGGCCTAAATTAATTTTAAAGTTAATTAAATCTAAATCCAATTTTAAAGGCCTGTTAATTAAATGGGTTAGAGCCTAACATGGGCTTAGGCCCAAAACACACAAAAATAAACAAATAAGCCCAAAAAGATAAAAAAAACTAAAACAATCAAATAAAAAGATCAAACACGCAATTAAATTATTTCTTCTAAAAAAACCTAATTTGATTTCATGCAACCTAAAAATTAATCTATTGTCATCATTGATTTTATTAAGGTTTACCAAATGAACCCTAATTTACTAGTCATTTTTAAAATGTAGAAAAAATAAAGATCTCACTATATTTCCCATAACTAGGGCTCTTACAACCAATGTGAATCAAAAGAAAATAAATAAATAAAATATATACAAACCCAATAAAAACAAATATAACATAGAAAATAAAAAAACACAGAATGATAAAAATAAAATGAATCCTAAAACTATGTGATTTATACAGGATTTTACGGCATTCCATGGATATTCACTGGGTTTTCCTTACTTCAATCGCATGTCCACCAAATTTCTGCCACAATCAAAGAAACACATAAATAATAAAAAATGGTTAGAAAGTAATATAAAAAATCAAAATCAAAATAAGATCAAAATAAAAAGAAAAAGAAAAAAAGAAAAGGAAAGAGTGTGATATTGTTTGATTACTCCTCGGAGTAGTAATCATCATTGAAAATTGACCTCTAGTTGATTTTAGATATCACTAGGACGTATTGTGTTTTAAAACTAAAGAACGTTCAAAGTTTTTTTTAACTATGTAGTATTTTTTTAGTAAGAGTCTCTTTATTTTTTCTTTCTCTTTTTTTTGAAGCAACCTTTTCTCTTTTTTTTTCTCTCTAACTTTTTTTAAAGCAGCCTCTCCCCCACTTCATAAAAAAAATCTCCTTTTTATATTCTAGTAGATTCTCTAATTATTTGAAAAACTAGATAAAAACATATAAAATATCTCTTTTTATTATTATCTAATTATTTGATTTTACCTTTTAAAAAAAACTAGATATATGCGCAAAAAACATGTAAAACTATATTTATCTTACTTGTTTATATTTATTTTTTATTTTTATTATTGCAATCACAAATTTAATAAATCATTTTCTTAAAAATGAAATAAAAAATGCCACCAATAAGAATTATGGAAATCCAATCGGATTTCTGTATTCTGATAAAAAATCTATAATTTTGATCGGAATTATAGATTTCCTATCAAAATTATAGAATTCTGATAGGTTTTATATAAAATTGATTACCTTTTTTTAACTTTTAATTACAAAAGAGCCCCCCTAAAGGAAATTCAATTTTTCAATTAAACCAAAAAAAACATTTCAATTTACCCTTTAAAACTCACAATTTTAGTCCTAAAAATCCAAAATCAATATTTAGAGATCAATTTCGATCAAATTTTCATCATAGGAGTTCTCTTTGCATCAATGCATCCCAAAATTGTGTACTTGCAACCATGCTATGTATATATGTGATATATACAATGTAAAATGGCTAATATATAAAGCGAGACCTCAAATAAAGACCCAAAAATCTTCTAAAATAAATTTAGGTCTAGGCTCTCCATTGTAATAATAACTTACATGGTTTTGGACTATATGCATCGGTTATGGATAGGTGTATATTAGATCCAAGAAATTCATGTAGTGTTATTGTTAAGCATGAGATGTTATAGGTGTATAGACACACCATATGCCAAGAATGGCAAATAAGCGTACCTGAGGTGTGTAGTGTTCAAGTCTATACATTTCACTGATCCAATGGTGTGGACCTAACTAATGCCAAGGGCCAAGAACAATAATGCGTATCTGAGATTTGTAAAATTAGGAGCCTAATTGATAGAACCTTACATAAGATGTGATGGCAAGAGTTACCACTTAATAAGAAATAATATTCCAAGCATGGATATGCATACTTGAGGGATATTGGTAACCAATTAAGAACTCCATCACCCACTAGAAATCCATCCAACAAGGGATTTCTGTTTCCTACTATATAAGTGTAGAATTTGCTAAGTTAGGAGGAGACTATTTTGATTAAAAACCAAATCTCATGGTAATATAATAATGTCATAAATATAACTAATTTTGTTACCTTTACATAATTTAAAAATATGAGACTAACAAACCTACTATTACTTATATTTGACCTACATAAGCTCACGGGTTCTAACTTTATTAATTGCCTAAGGAACCTAAAAGTTATTTTAGCTTCCAAAATGATTTAATATATATTCATTCAAAGTCCACCCAGTCCTCTTCCAATAAATTCTTCCCAAGAGGAATAATATACTTTATATAAATAGATGGATGATGATTTGCAAACAAGATGCATAATGTATGCTTCTATATATAACAAAACTATCGACAACATGAGAAGTACATAAATACAAAAGAAATCCTACTTCACTTATAAGAGTTATTTGTTGAACATAGTAGGATTGCTAGATAAGAGATATCAAAGTGGTTATTTCATGCTAAAATGAATGAAGGTAAGGATGCCAGAGTCTATATGGACTACAATGTCTAGACTTTACAATGGACTTCCATCTCTAAATTAATTTGATCCTTCAATCCCATCCTGAATCTTTTAGGCAAACCATTGAAAACTTCCATATGAACAAAATAGAGTGCACTCTTGTGGAGCTTTTAAATATGCTTATGATGACCCAAAAGGCTATCTAATGTAGCAAATGGAAAGAGGTTGCTCTTATTGCATCTTCTAGTGAGACTAAGAAGAAAGGTAATAAGAAAAAAGAAAGGCAAGACAAGTGTTGTCAAGCCTACTAGTGGAAAATCCAAAAACAAAGGCAAGGCTATTGTAAGGGAAGACTAAGACACGAGAAAGTGTTTCCATTATCGAGGTAAAGGACACTAGAATAGAAATTGTCCTAAGTTTCTTCAATCTCTTCAGACAAAAGGAAAGGGCAAGCAATGACAAGGTTAGACTTTTTATAATTTATTAACTTCTAAATGTTCAAAGAGCTCATCTAATAAGTGAGTATTGGATACCAGTGCTAATACTTACATTTGTTTATCCTTAAAGGATCTAGCAAATAAGAGAAGGTTGAGGCCTAATAAAGTAACCTTAAAGTTTAGTAATGGAGCAAGTGTTGCGGCCAAGGCTATAGGATCTACTTCTGTTGATCTTTATATATCATATTTTGTCATTGGATAATGTATTATATGTACCTAATGCCTATAAAACATAGTCTATATTTCTACTTTAACTAGAAAAAGGTTATAAGTTTCCTTTTAATATAGACATATATAATATTTACTTTGGAAGTGAATTAATAGGCATGGGTTATTTAATACATAGTTTATATTATGTTGATAATATTTTTAATGACAATGACCCTCAAGTTAATATAGGTAATGAAAGTACAATGCTAATTGAAAAATACCTCTAATTCCAATGTCTATGACACTTGAGATTATGTCATATTGTAAAAGATAGGATCATAAAGTTGGAAAGGATAGGAATCTTGAGTTACATTAAACCTGCATCTAATCCGACTTATAAGGCTTATCTTCAAGGCAAGATGACTACATCACCATTTGTTGGACAAATGGTAAGAGCCAAAGATATGTTAGAAATCATACATAATGATG